>OY754335.1:71069180-72269180 GCA_963573305.1 Pyrrhosoma nymphula | reverse complement strand
TGGCGCCCGCCGAGAGTAGTTTTCTCTTTCCTTGCGCGTGATTTGGAGAGTCGCCCTTCTTTCTGAAAAAAAATTGAAAAGCGAGGCGCGACAGTGAACAGACATGGGGCGGGGGGTTTGACTTTCTCGATTGGCCCGAGGCGCGGAGCCACCTGCACCACCGCTCATCACCATGTCCCCCTCGTTCTCTTGAAACGAGTTTTTAAGACTCTCCACTCCCGAGATGTGTTATTTAGCTCTATTTACGACCTGGATTAAAAAAAAATATTCCCTCTTTTTCTCCCGTTATGGACTACAGGTGTCTTCTTCTCTCTTTCTGTCTTGAGGACGCCTTCATCCTTTTTATTTTCAAATTTTTTTTGGCGTGTGGCCTACTCAAGGTCAAGAGTAGAAAGGGACGTTGGCCAGGACCTTCTATTATTTATGTCATACTGCCCTGGCCGCTACATCGACTCCCCCATTTATGGTGTAGCCACTGGTGAGGGTATTATGTGTGGTTATAGTATTCCCTGCGAATAGAAATTTATTTTTATTCACTACCATATATACTAAAATAATCGTGCTCGCCCGTATATACGATTTAGAACGAGTACAAAAAGAAAAACTTGGGAATTAATTATGAAGTTACATTCAGAGGTCAATAAAATGGTGATTGATAAAGGCATTTGCATTGGATCATCATATTCACATGAAATTGGATGAAGGAATAGCATCAAATAAGCCACGAAAAATTAGAGAAAATAAAATAAATATTTTACAGAAAATAGCGCGAAAATGTAGAGCACAATGCTCTGAGTGGACCTCAGGAATAAAGATGACGTGATGAAAGGCGATTTGTTTATTACAGTTACTGAAATCAACACATTATGTATAATTTTTCGCCTATACGGTATGAATACTCTCTGATGAGAAGGAATATCAGGAGTTTTGAGAACAAGAAAGGGTGCATGAAGCAAAGAAATAATGCAATCGAAGTAAGATAGTTATACGAGAATAGGGCAGCATGGGAGAAAATAGAGCCATTTTCCTTGGTTTAACACCAATAAATAAGTTGTTTTAACTGTACCTTCTCCGAAAAGAAACGGCTTGATGGGTATTTGTATGGGATATGAATACTATTTGTCTCCATTTTAGCGCTTTTTAATTTAAATTTATGTACTCCAAACATAGATTAGTATCTTACAATTAGTACGAAAGTAATGTTGCTAGGCTCACTGAAGAGACTTTAAAAGCTGTGGAAGATGATTGGAAATTTATTCTGAAAGTTTCAGTACCTGTTTTTTTCCTCATCTGTTTATTTATTTTGTTGTATCTGTCAAGTGTGGCTGTACCAAGCTGAACCGGTATGGATTCTATTTGCGCAACACTGTAAATTGAGACAAATGCAGTTGTAGATGGAATGGGTTTGCCTTCAGAGTTGAGTTCTCCATGCCGTGCATGTAAATTTGTACGTCATGCACCATATCTGGTTGGAAGGCAGGCTGGAGTGTTGACTTTCCCAGCTGTTGAACCGAGTTGGATGTTCCAAGCAGAGGAGAGTTTCTGCGCAAGAAAGTGTTTGTTTATGTTCTATGCACCGCAGTTATAATCACAGTCTTAGGTAAAGCATATGCTCGCGCCTCGAGGTCTTCGGACTAGGCCATGACGGAAGGCTCAAATGTTTTTGGAAGATTATAATTAGCTCTTATGAACATTCAACCCCAAGAAGTTCATATCAAATCAGTAGTGCTTATCGTACCCGCTTGTGACGGAACATTTACGTCCCCTAGGAGTCATGGCCGTAATTACAAACAGTTTTACTTTTCGAGTTCCTAGATTAAAATCACGAGTTTAACTTCATGTAACTGCTTTACTTTTTCGATATCTTGAATGGTTGTGAACGCATATTTGTATCTAACGCATTAATCTGATTCTTTTTCTGGTATAAAGTTAATAATTCTTTTATAGAATGTAACTTAGTGTCTTTTTGGTGAAAATTCTCCTCCTTCCACATTCCCTTGAGTAGGGTTTCATTCACCAATGTAATTCAAGTCCGTTAGACTTCCATTTGGCGATTCTAATCTGTTGGAAGCTAATAGGATAGGAGTTAATGCAGAATTAGCAGGGGAGAGAGAAGCCCAGCGGTGGATTTAGACCGCTCTAGTGAAAGATTCTAAGGGGGCCATTGTTTAACGTCCCATCCGACGGACGAAAAACTGTACCAGAAGTGTTTTAATTTCGAAAAACAATCAAGTATGGTTGAGATTACGAGGGAAAAATTTTGCCGGCACTGCCGGAACTCGAATCCAGGTCCTCCGTAGGGGAACTTGCTGCACTACCACCTCTTGATTGATGAAGTCTCGAAATATTGATTATCTATACAGATATTGAGTGAATTTAGCTACTGATTCACACATTTACACTTTCCAAAATAAAACATAAGAAATAGATGGAGATTGAAGGGAACGCCCAAGTGAAACTACCCTCGGAATGTGTTCGGTTTGCATTCCCTTCCGGGTGATTTAAAAACCATTAACTGTATCCTTCCTTTGGTCACTCCCTTTTCTTCCCCTTCCCCCACCCGAAATATCCCAAGGCCTCATCTCTTGCGAGTCCTTGAACCGTTTCCCTGCTTGTGCAAACCCTGTGGAAAGGCGTCGCCTCCTTTGTTAAATGTTTCCTTGTTCTGTTTCCTTTGTGCAGTCAAGAGACTTAAGCGCCCTTTTGTTCCTCGGCAGGCTTCGAAAATTCCGATCAGTCCTACAAAAACCTCACAAGAAGGCCTGCGAACTTTTCGGGTGGATTCGATGGAAACTGTATCCGTGTATAGTATTTCATGTGATACCCAATCGACCGAAATGGAAATCAGCCTTCGGTTGAGGTGAATTCTTCGAGTAGGCTGTCTTTTAATGACACTCTCTTATGTGACTGGTGATTTAAGACGGGTTGAGGAAGATAAAACAGCATTTCATAGGTAAGAATCCTGACTTTTATGAAGTAATCCTGTTTTTCCATTTACTTCCAAATGGAAACGTCATTTACACAAGAAATCATTAATTGGCTATTATTTTATATAGAAAAATTCTAAAGTATTCCGAATTTTCCTCTGAATTCTAAAGGGAAAAATCGTGCTTTGAACCACAAATGATGGCTTGACGTTCAGTTTTCAGAAAAATAATGATTATTATCTACTATTCCCTACAATTTTTCATCCCATCGGTGAGATAGAGTGGAATTGACCCTATAGCCAGAAATTTCTGTCGTCGATTTTTTTTCAGATTTTTCTTTAAAACATCGCATGGAATCGTTGATTAATAATTACTGGTTGAGTAAAGAAACGCTATAGCTGCATCACATGCCTGTCGTGATTTTTATTCTAGCTTCTGAGTTAGAATAGTTTTTCATGCCTCTATGTTGTGGTTAGGTGTAATAGTTTTTCCTCAACTTATCTCGTAGTGTGCAACCATCAGTGAAGTTTTGGGAACAATCATGTGTATGCGCTGGATATTTTGTTTTATTGAGCTATCCATTCAGAATTAATAGTGCAATTTGAATTGATCTCATCCGTACAAGCTTTCCCCACCCTTGACCGCTCATTTCCTATTTCTTTTATTCATGTCGATCTCTTTAGAGAGTCTGAGAGAAAGTTGACCGTTTGAATAAAAATTCCGATGTCTTTTTAATTTTTTTGATTCGATGAAAAATCTTCCACGATAAGCAAATGGCATTAGGATTGCGTGGGTCTTACGATCTACAGAGGTTTCTCCCCCGGGATTGTGGAAGAGGAAACAATAATTAACACTTATTTCGCTCGTCGTTCTTATGAAATACTTGAATTCCACCCGATGGTGGGTGGCCTTGTCAGTAAACATTCCTCCTGCTCATCCTCAAAACGCTGTTTCCTCTTCCATCCGCCGGATGGTGCTCTTTCCCACCCGCAATTAAGACCGCGAAGCCAACAAAAACCTTGAGGGATCTCGCTCAGAGATTTCCATCTCCAACTCTTGTTTTCCAACTGCTGCAGCATCTTCATCGTTTATTCTAAGTGCGTTGAAGGATCAAGTTAACAGTGCCTGCCCAAGGTGTGGGCAACGTGAGCAAAAGCCACTGGCGGCCAGTCTGCGACTTATTAATGAATTTGAAAAGGGGACGGAAAGTAAGAAAACTGGAAAATGTTACTCTCTTCAATAATAACATGAACGAAGAACAAAATGAAATATACGGACTATTTCCTACATAAGCATTCATGTCACAAAACCCATTGAGAGGATCTGTGACTGAAAGTGCGCTACATTTTATGACTGAAATTACGCCCACCCTAAAGAAGTAGAAATGATTTAAATAATCCCTATAAACAATTTTCCTCGTAACATTTGAAGCTTGAAGACAATTTACAGATTAGAAATTGAGTATTTGGAAAGAAAGTTAACTACAGTGTTAAGAGGATCATCCTGAAACCCCAGAGTATCCCTCTAATTAAGAAATCGTGCCTGAAATAATCAACATAGGATGAGTGAAGTTCTTATATAATCACAACAGAGAACAAACATATTCCAATTTTATTTTAAAATTTAAGGTGCTGTAAGAAGTATAAAGTAAATATAATAATGATGTTGAGGCAAACACTTTGCTTTTATGTCTGAAATTTACAGTAATTGACTAAACTTACATATTTGAGGCTTTAACTTGACTTATTCGTTTCACGCCGTGCGCTGACTCTTCACAGTCGAAGGTTTTTTTTGCGGTCTCATAAAAAGTATTACGGCAAGTAATAATTTTTCTTAATAATGGAGAAAACATACAAACGACACACAGTAACATTTCAGACGCAATTTGTGCATCTGAACTTCCTCATTATTTTAAATGATTTCTCTCTAGAATTGACTGCCGTACAAGTCCCAGAGAAAACGGCTTCTATTTTTTTGCAAATATCTCTAAATATAGTCCAATAAGTGGCTTATATTTTGGCATCATTAGAAAAATGAGATCTTTTTCATTATAATGATGAAAAATAGTAATAAAAAGAGTTTTATACGGAGTCGTCTCTCTTATTACTTTAATGATTGAAGGGAGTTGGGAATTAAAAAGAGGGGAAGGAGTTCCCAATTGAAATGCGCATGTATCGAAAATACGTTGGGTCGTTGAATTCAGTGCATGGAATGAAGACTAAACTGATAGCTGGCAACTGGCAAAGAAAACTTTAAGACGGGAAATGGGGATTAGCTTGTAAATCTAACTATACAAATGAGGACTGAAAAGAGACTATTTTGAAATGTGTCCTTCCCGTTATTTCTTCTCCTATCTCAAAGAATGGAACGCGAATCTTCGCGAGTCTTCGAATCCTGATTCCGAGTTTTATTATATCTTTTTCTTTTAGTTTCTTTTTTCCTCATTGTTTTATTCGCTTTGTTTCACCTCTGCGGGAAAAACCGAGAGGTAGCTAGAGATTTTCAAGTTGATGACTCTTCTAATGAATGGCTCCTATTACTCCACTATCGTGATAGTGTGATTCTCATTCTTTGTCGGCGGCAACGTTTACAATGGGATCATTTTCTTAATCTCTGATCTGGTATTCGATCCTCATACGCTGGAAGGAGAGCCAGAACATTTTGTTCGTACAAGTTAAATTTCCCGAGATAATAAGAAGTCATACCTTGCGTAATTTTGAGATAAAAATAATGGCAATGAATCACGTTGAAAATTATCAAAGGAATAATGTTTCCAGCCATTGAAATAAGGAATATCCCTTAAAACTGCCGTTCACACAGGAACTCTGGGTAACGTAGTGGTCTGCGCACTGAACCTGCTCTCCAAAGGTAAGTGGCTCGATTTTCTGTTTATATTACATTTTTCCATCGCCAATCTTTTAATACATTACGATAGAGTTTTGCAACGAAGCTCTCTCCATGCCTATCGGAATTATGAGTTTCTTTGTGCGTGGGTCAGAAGAATCGGTTGGGCGCATATTTAATGGAAATAAAAACTTCAGAATCGTAAGATATCTCGGAGCTTTGGGCATTAAAGATGGCGGCGATGATAAAATCCTTAATTTTCCTCATATGCGCGGGTTGTGTAGCCTTGTGCCTATAGGAGGAGGCGGAAAAAGAGTGGGGAAGGAGAGGAACAGAAACATTGCAGTACTTATTTGTGAACGCTATTCATTTCCCGACCGTATATCTTCTCGTCATTGCTCAACGATTAACTCTCGTTCGACATACATGCAGAACCTTAGCGATTCCTTTTTTCCCTTAGCATTCCCGTAAATTATTAATCGCTTCCCATTCGCGATTCGTATGTACTTGGCTCTCCAAGCTTCCTGCCAGGGTTTGAGGATGTGCGTTAATCGTTTCTTCTTCTTTTTTATTTTCAAAACTTTCTCTCCTTTCCTAATTGCGTGACCTTTGTTGGTCATGTCTAGCATGACACCAACGGTCATTAAGATGCCACGCTGCGATACCTTGTACGCGTTCAGTCGACACTTTATTTAGGGCCGAGAGTTCCCTTCAATGGCCTCGAGTTTCCGCTTCCGCTTGTATTATTTCCATGGGATACTCGCTTAAGTTTGATATTTTGTGAAATAGGCATCGTCTACAATAAGTGGATAAGGTAATATGAAGAGCTACCGCAAAGAAGGAAAGAATAAATAGAGTCAATAAGTGGACTAAAATTCCTAAGATTTAACGAATTTTAATGTAACTCTTCTAAGTGTTTAGTTCGCACGTATTAGGGAATATCTAATGTAGCCCAAATTCACAAGGGAGTTGCTCATTTTTCGGCTAGCGTTATTGCACCGTTGTCTTCTTTTTGAAACTGCCCCCTTATATGTACTCCGTTATTTCGATCATAATGTGTGTATCATGTTCAGTAAGATGATTGAGTCAAACTGCTTTCGGTTACCCTCAAGTGCTTTGTGAGTGTTTCTTCAAGTGCATTTATAGTTCAGAATCTGCCTCGAGCAACAGGTTCCAAGGGCTTTCTTACATTCCGCATTGGTTGATTGGTCTCCAACCTTCATTGACTGCCACAATCCACATGAATGTTTTCACGTATTCCTTCCAAGGTATTAGCTTATACTCTGTCTAGATCCTTCATTTTCATAGTTAATATATCGCTGTCATATTTTTGTCATGAAGGTACGCAATTATAGCTCCATCTCTGTCGGTGCTTTTGGGGATTCATTTTTGGTGTATCTAAGTGGCCCATTTTTACAGAATATCAGGGGTGGAAGCTTTTAGTTTCTTTAGAAACAGAAAAGGTCTGAAGGTGACTTAAGCGTAGGAAAAAAAAGTACGGACTTGAACGTAATAATCGAGAGTTAACTGTTAGAACTTTTTTTTATCTCTTTGAGTGCTTACTCCTTTAAAGTTATCTCTCGTGCAACTGCTGATTAAAATAAGCTGTGATAATAGGAGTGACTACGAAGAGTGAGGATATTTTGTTCTCTCGTTTCCATGATCTTGTGCGTCCTTCAGTAAATATTGCCTATTGTGTAAGAGCATCGCTTCTACAAATTGCGCGACGTATAATCGCTGCTTTCTCTTCTCATTTTCATGGCGGGTTCAAGTTTTCTTGCTGTTTTTCCTTCTTTTTCTTTTGAAATTTTTGATAAATTACAAAATTACTTTCTTACACTATTCTCGCGCTACAGGAATAGTTCCCTTTAAATTTATGGAGCGTAAACTCACGCAGTTCAACTTACTGGCGCGATTTTCATGCGGCAGCAAAATGTTTAGTGCTTTCCTAGTTTAGTGTAAAACTTTCCCTTTGTTATCTCAACGGCGGTTAAAACCTGTAGATGTCACAGTCAAGGGTTAAATGATGCGTTTTAATTTCACGATGGAATTACTCCTCAAGATTACGCCAGAAGGTTTTGATACGGTAACTTATGAGAATTGATGTCTCGGAAGAAGAAAAATCTATTGATTGAGCTACCTGAGGTTTGCGGAATAACGTCATTAGCTGGATATACCGGTGGTTTCCGTATAAAATCATCGATAAGGAAAAACAGGATTCGATGTGAAGAAAATTAGAACCATACCGGTGTACTCTTTTGCATGTCCACATTTCCCCCAAAGAAAATGGATGCAGGTTGATGTCCTGGCCTTGCTAAGTGTCAAGAAGAATGTGCGTGGCTTGCTGTTAGTCACCCTTTCTGAATCACAGTCAACAGCTTTCGAGGGAAGTCACGGAAGTATCCCACAAAGCTTTGACAGTAGCTTTCAATCAGTGTTATCACCCGCCCTCGCGTTGACTCGAGTCCCGTTGTATTGGGTGCGGCTACGGCTCCTTTTTTTACGACAAAGAAGCGGTTCTCCAAGGACACGTCATGGGTGCCTTTCATTCCCGCTTTATTTATATACCGGGGAGGAAGGTCGCGTCTGCGTTTATGATCTCGTTCATGAGGCGCTTATTCCTCCTTTTGCCTTTCATCTCGTTTTTGTACGCGCGTTCTTTGTTCTATGCGCTCTTACTCTTCCGCCTTCTCGAATGAATGAACACGTCAAATCGGTCACCGGTCAATGCGCTTTGTGAAAACATAGTTTTCCTCCTGATAACGGTTAAATTGGATCCCCAAAGGTGCTAATTGAAATATTTCACTCTCCTCTTCTGATGGTAGGACTTGGTTGTGAGAGTCGCTGAAAACTCAAAGGCTACACGCTAGGCTCAGATCACTTGAAAAATTCAGATTAGTCGAGTGAGTTTCAATATGCCACGGAGTATAGTATTTTCAACAACAATAGTTTGTGGAGGATATGTCTAAAATCAAAATAGTTATCCTTTGCCGACGTTTTTAAGTTCAATTATTTCCATTTTCAGGGCTACAACCACGATACAGAAGGACAACAACAAAAACATCAACCATCGATAACAATGAAATCATACTAATATATAAAAATTGAATGGTGTCTGTTTGTCTGTTGCTCAATCACGCAAAAACTACTGAACCGATAGAGCTGAAATTTGGCATGTAGAGAGAAAATGTGTCTGGATGTAACATAGGGTATATTAAAAATCTCTCAAAGCCCCCAAAGGACCCCATGTGGGTCCATGCTAAGCATTGGTTTCGGTGCAGTGGTTTCATTTTTTGCTTTTTAAAATTACTTTCAATCAAGATAGAGGGCTGGATTTTTTTAACGGATGGCTGAATAAATAAAGTTTCTAATTCTTTCAGTCGATTTTCTTTTACCCTTCGTAATTGTCTGAATATCAGGTTTTTGCTGAAAAATCTCACATTTTTATCAGATATCAACAATAGCATACTTCCTTGACAACCAGAGGTTTGATTTTCAAAGGATGTACACGCCTCTAGTATTTAAGTTTTCCTGCCGGCCCATAATAGCACGTAGAAATAAAATCTGTATGGGAAGGGCCCAGAGTCCCATGATAGATTGTTTCTGGGGGTAATAGATAAATTCAACGCATATTTACAACAATTATACTCTTCAATGTCCCTCTCTCTCAAAGTAGTTCTCATAAGGGCACTGCATGCATATGAGAGAACACTTACATGGTAAACGATACACATAAAGGAATTAAACGTGCAAGAATATTTACGTGCAAGAATGTTTACGTGCAGCGAATAGTAATGGTAATAATGCCTCTGTTGCCACAACAAATATGGCGTTGTTTACTATCGTGTAATACTCAGATGTATTACACATAGTGGAAGCCTCTCATTTCGATTGCGAACAGTTTTTTAGACCAATTATCACATAAACTTTACGAGTTATTTAAATATGTTTAAATGTGTAAAAGTACAGTTAACTTACATTCACTCAATCATCGCGTTGCCTTTTCAAGACTCTCACTCGCCGCTGTGTTTCCCTTCCTTGGACTTAAAAATATATCCATCAACATGCCTAAAAGAATAAAGAGAAAACTTTCGAATAAATCTTCTAGAGCAAGAGGAATGTGATCTTTGCGAGAAAACGAGCCCTTGCAAGAAAAAAGACAAAGATTAGACTTGAATTCTCAAAGACATTCCCACCAGCGATCTCATGATCATCTCCACGTGGTGTTTCTCGGGTTTCGCTAAGAACCGCACAAATTTCATCCTAACCCAACCTACGGACGGGTAACCAGCTATAAATCTGGTTCAAATATAGACCCATCTGTTCTGAAACTTCAATCTATATTAAGATGGTGGAAATTATGACGTCACTTCATTCTTCTTACCCGATAGAAAAAATGAAATTCTGCGCAAACGATATACGTGCATGAAAATCGGCAAGTGCACTAAGAATCACCATAGATTTTTTTATTTAGCAACCGAAACCAATAATTATGGCTACCCTTTATGCCGAAGGAGCAGTCCGGGTGATGGAGGATTCATAGGTCAAATAAACATGGCTGCTGCAAATGCTCCTTTTGACGCTGTTAAACGCTGGATTGTAACCTACTCTCCGATCCTGATCAAGATATTCAACGCACATATCGATGTTGAATTGCTAGTTAAAATACTATATGATTCTCCCGCTAGCATGACCTCGGAATGAGTTTTTTTTAACTACTCGTTAACTGGTGCGAGATTTCGTTCAAATGTTCAGACAAAGGGTGAGAAAATACGCAAGCGTGTCACTAAATCCATTTGGTAAATCAGTTACAAAGAACACTGCATATATAAACATGTATGTATTTTTCTATGTTCATGCATTAATGGCAGTATTCATGTTAACTATTTACAAAATGGATTCGGTGGCAAATAGAGATTGTTGTGATTTTTAAAAGAATTTCAAGAAAAAGTCTTTCCATGTATATTCTTGGAAAAGAAATACCATTTCACTTCTTTCAATTCTTCTATGACCATAAAATGGCGTAATTCACCTTTGGTGACTGATGCTATTAGATGTGCTTATCTCCGAGCCTCCCAGTATTCTGCCGAGGGCTAGCTGTTTTCCCGTTGCCGCTGAAGACCGACGTGGCATTTGCCTAAAATTCTCCGCATTGTCATCATAGATATTGAAGATCGATCTATGTTGAAGATCTTATTAAATCCCACCCCAACTCAACTACGTAATACATCCGTGGAAATTCTGAGAACTCAGAATTGGTATCCCTTTTTATTTTAAATTATTATTTAGAAATTATTCCTTGACGGAGTTGATTCACCCTCTTGGTTGAGATCTTCTTTCGTCCATCAGAAATATTGGTGGTAACTTGACGTCCTCCCCATAGAATGATTGGTTGGCTCTTGAGGTGATTGCGATAAGTTTTGTGAGTAAAAGAAAACCCTCATGTATATGGATAATCTCTTTGACTCCATGTAGCATACTCGGATAATATTGAAATATGTCAAAGCTTATGCTTTGACATATTTCAATGCCCTTAATGCTTTCATAGTAAATTAAACTAAATTCGTTGGTTGATGAATAACAGGGCCAGAAAAAATTATTGGAAAAAATACGGGTGTTATCTGTGACGAAATCATTTTCATATTAATACTTTGATATAATTGCAACAATTCCAATTGTGAAATGTTCCCGATAATGTTTTCCGCGAATGATTTTCGAAGTTAAATTTGAAATTTGCTCTATCTCCTCTCAGCCTATATTTTTTTACACTAGTAGATATCCATACTCTTGTGACTACCGTCAATTTCAGTATCAATCAATTAGTAACGAGGAACGTTACGTTTGGAAAAATTGGTTTTTACATTAAAATTAAATTCTGCAGTACTGAATATAATCATGTTCAACCGATTTTCATTGTAATTCCATGACTGAGGTCGCCGTGATGGTTCGAGTTTCATAAATATTTTTAGCAACTCTTGAATTTTTTGGGCAGAAATTTATAATACAGGGGCATGTACTTGGTGCTCAAAATCGATGCCCTATTCAAAATGATTATTTCATTTATGAAAAGAGTGGCAATTATTATTACCATTAGTTTAAAATCACGCGTAACGTTTTTATAAAAATTTTGCGAAAACCTTTGAGTGCTTTGTAAGAAAATATACAATGGGTATCCGGTTGAACTGATTTTCCGGATGAAACAATATAACGAATCCATTTTCTTTGTCCTCAAACATGCCAACCCACCTCCTCTAATCCTCTACCCGACCCTTCTCACCACTGTCTCCTGGGAGGGATTGGTATAGACTCCCTTGCACGAGAGACTGATGGAAAGGCTTCGTGATCATCCTTCGGTAGAGGTACAACCCGGAGAGAGAGAGAGATAGAGAACGGGAAAGAGCAAATTTCCCATGAAATCTTTTGTGTTCTTTCAGCTGGTCCCGTTCCCCTTTCAATCCCGGGATCCCGAAATCCACTCTCTCTCTCCTCCGCTCTTTGTTCCCTTCTCAAAACAGGGGTGTCTGTTTTAGGAGTTGTGGTCGTTCAGTGAAAAAAAATTCGTTCTTTTCATGTTTGTTGTTATTGTATATTGTGCCCTCTGTCTGATAAAGCCGATCAATTCCATCATTGAGCTCTGGTTTCGCAATCCTCCCTAGAAATTGTCATTAAGGCCAAATTCTTATGATCTCTCGTTAAATATTTTCTCTGTGTGAAAACCGAAGTGTATTCGTTCTCCCATTGATAAAGCTCACGTCAAATAACCAACAGCCGGATGTCATATAGAAAAACTGGACTTTCATTTATTATCACATCAACGAAGTGAATAAGTCATCTTGCATTTAGCGGTTACAGACATATTTAGCTTGCCAAAGAAGAGTTATTTGCATTTTCCCGCAGATTGATGTTGATTTCTACCGATGTCGAGGATTTACATCATTCTCAAGGCTTTACAATGATGTAAAACATCGAAACCAGTCGCATTAAAAATAAATATGTGGAAAATTGCAAAGATTTCTTCTTTCGTCGTGTATACCACCACATTAGTCCTTAGACAACATTATTTACATTTTGAGCTTAGTTTGATAAACGGTTTTTTGCTTAGAAATGAGTCCGCTGTGACTTCTACTCATATCTCAAGCTGAGAAAAGTAACCACGTAAATATTTTTTCGCCCGCCAATCTGTGTCTTTATAACCTCGCTTTCACTATTTAGTAACCTTTGCTTGTTTTCAATGAAAAACGTACGTTTTTTTAAGTCCGCAAAAATGAAACGGTGGTATTTCTCTAGTATTTTGACTCACTCAAATGAAAGAGTCAACCTCTTTGATTCCTACTGACAATTGTGAGAGAGACACAAAGTAAAGAGAAACAAAGGATCCCATTCCTTTGGAAGAGGTTTCCGACTGTTGCCTTTGAAGAGGTCGAAGCACTCCGAGAAAACTCCTCACGCGTGGGAACAATACGTACCCTCTCCGATTTTTTTCAATTGGCTAGCCACACAAATACCTGTTGATGTAAACGCTCCGTGTGCTTTTTTTCTCTGAACTTTATCGCTTCCAAACCCACCATGCGATGTGTTTCGGGAGTTATTGGATGCAAAAATTAAAGTGACTAAGGCATGAATTTCTCGAGTTTTCGGGGATAAATTAGAAGACGAAATTCAAGGTATGTTGATTGAGAACCTGCATGAACGGAATACAAGAGGGTCAAGCATTACTTCCAAAAATCATAGTTGGGTTAAGATTTAAACATTGAATTTCCTCGCTTGATAAACGACCAGGAAAATATTCGTTCCTAGTCGCTATCGTTGGAGGTGGATTTTATGAATTTCTTGGACCACGAGTTCGGTGAAATTTACCTTAATCTTTGTAAGCTTCATTGGTCAGTTATATAGTAATGGTGTATTATAGTTTGGTAGGTAGACTCTCATGCTACCTTGATTGTATTTTAGTTTTCCCTCGTTTATAGGAACAAATACGTACAAAATGAAGACCCAACGAGTCCAAAAAATGTTTAGCTTGCATTTTTCGGTTTTTGGAATATATTCTGCAGGTTGACGAAATGTCAATGCTATCGACGCTCGTGAATGAACTTTTACATTACTGAGGGAGGAATAACATTTTAGTTCGCTTAGCTGAGGCAGGGGGAGTAAAATAATTAGAGATGATTACGCTTAATTAGCGTGATTTGTCACGATCATAGCTGATGGTGGGAGTTTCCTCAAAAGTAATTAATTCCTACATTAACGTATTTTCTCTTGTTTTCCTGTGGGAGGAAAAATATTGTGTTCGCTCTTGACTCTCGATAGGGAAAGTAAAAACATGAGACATATTAATTAGCCTAATATCTCATGATCATAGCGGGCGGTATAAGTTTTCTATACATATTAATTTTTTAGTCTAAAAATTAATTTCAAATTATTTCCCGAAATATACCTGCTTATCATTGGCATTGCCAGAGAGGATTTTGCTATCCGTGCATTCCTTCAGCCACTTTCTGCTTTTGGGAGGACTTCTACGCTCTCACCTGAGAGAGACAAGGCTAAAGAGTACGTAATTACTGCGTAGGCATCCCGGTAATCCAGGGGGTGGAGAGAGATGGCAGACGTCAGGGAATGAGCTGACCTCACTGACCTCATTGCCTCCGTAATCACGTTCCGCGCGTGAGGGAACGATTAAGTCTGCCCTCACGGATCTGTGATGAGAACGCTGCACCCCCCGACTGTTGCCCCTCTGCTCCCCGTGCCACGAAGCCAATAAAGCAATTGAAACATTGAGTGAGTGCCGTTGCTGCATTTCCTAGCCCTCAGGGGAGTCCAGATGAGGTCGGCCCCCACTTTCCGCTTTGGGAAAGTCCCTTAAACTTTCACGATTTTAGTGGGCTTTATTAAAAGCTGTTTTCTATACGTGCCTGCACTGTTTGAGAGGGAAAAATTTCGCGTTTGGGGTCGTCTTGTTGACGAAGACGTGTGTCAGAATCGGGACTGAAAAACCAATCTAGTCTGCTCGAGTGAAGGTGAAGAGGTGGATACAAATAAGTTTGGAAAACAAATAGGACTCTCGGATTTCGATAGGATAATATTTATTAGTTCGGGATGTTGTAATCGCTGTTGGGAGCTCCTGAAATTTATTCACTGAACGGCGGAGATTCGTTCTACGAGTAGTATGTAATTGTCAAAATGAATAGTGTTTTGACTTCAGGAAACTCGTTATAATTAAAATAAAATAAATATCGCGTCCTTTTGATTCGTGTAAATTCCTAGAGTAAAATCTTTGACATAAGATCGAATGACCAAAGCCTCATTATCCTCATTAATTGCAATTTTTATGAGAAACTAAACTGGAAGGAGCCTTATAATCTCCATTAGCCTCTCCAGCCCGCAAGATATCTAGCCATCTTCCTGGAAGTTAGTTTGATCGAAGAGTAGAGAGATAATCTTATACTGTGAGCTTATCGAGGAATTAAATCTCTTTGGTGCTCCATTCCAGTTGCAGGGTATCCTTTACCCGATACGTAGTATATTACGTAGTATACAGACGATAAAATCATGACGCTTGCAATATGGCCGAGTATCCCCGTTAAATATCGTACGGACCTGTGACTTCAGCGTCAGACAGGCGAACATTCTATGTGTCCAGCGGTACTCTCATACCTTTGGGATGTGGGGCTGTGGGGATCGTTTCAAATGGGAATTACAAAGGTTATTACTCCCAGTAAAAGATTCGCTCATAAATTGCATAAAATTTTAATGATAGGTATCATTATGCAGAAACACAGTGGTCACGGCCAATTGTTTGGTAAATAGTCTTATGAATTCGTTTAAACTACTTGCTAAAAACGGTAAGATTTTAACACACATTCAACTGAAAACTTAACATGATCTATTTTTGACGCCTTTACAGATAATAATAACCATTGTCGTGTATTCCTATATTATCCGTGGTCAGTAACTTCCGTAATATACACTCTTAAAGTTGATATTTCGTTTCTTTTCAGGTCTTTTTTGTAATATTTAATTAGAAACATAGTTCGCAATAAATCGGGACAGGTACTGTAAGTAAGAAAATTTTATTGAAATTCCAATTTTTACCATCGAATGTTGTTTTCGATATGAAATCACGAGAACTTTTATTTTATCGATATCTATTTTTGAAAAATTTTGCTATTTTGCTGAATCTTCCCCAGAAATACCAATGCTGATTGTTGAAGTTGCAACTCCGTGATTGATGTCCTTTTACTCTTTAGGTCTGTGTATTAAATAAGGAATAAATAAATGACTACCCTGAATTTAGAAGAATTACCTAATCGTATTACAACAGTAACGATAACAACGCGAATTTCCTCACAAAATGTTACCACCATTTTTTGACGGCACGGGTCATTATCGGAGTTCTTTTGTTCTCTTGCGCACGTCAAGGATGTCCCTGATTTGTTTGCCGTCTCGTACGCAAGGTCTGAAACACGAATGAAAAGCAAGTGCGCAAGTGTTGTTGCGAAGTAAGCAGCGTACTAGAGTGAATGGAAAGATTTTAATGTTAACATATTTCATACTTTCGCCCCTGCTGCAATCCCATCGAATCTCGTGGGAGTATTCCGGCGTGCTGCAGCGCAACGTCTCAATTCTAGAGTGTATTAAGTTAAGGCCTGTACACAAGGTGACTGGTGCCCGGTATTGCTCGCAAAGCTTCTGTATCGTCGTCTGTACACTAATATAGTATGGCATCCGATGACAGTCAAATGTAATCGCAAGCAAGTGGCAAAAAATAGATCCTGTGCTATTCTTCGTACAATATCGGTATCAGTGCATCTGTATAAGATGCATTGAAAGATTAATAACTTAAATAATTTAGTGGAAGGGTATTAAGTCTTTCAAATATAGCTTCCATTAAAAAACAAAATATTTCTACGATTTTATCTTACCGGCTGATTTCGTGTGTCCAGAAGTGACGTTTGTCTCTGCCACAGATGTTGCCATATAAACTGATGGATGCAGGCGGCACTTTGTAGAACTAAGGTGCATTTAGCATGATTAAAAGAAATCACTTGGTAGTATTGCACTTGGATTCTATATTCCCGAATGATTTCAACGTCTATGCGTAATCAAGATATTATTGACCAATGTGTGTTGAATTTTAATTCAATGCTACCTTGGCAATGACACATTAGACGTTGAAATCGATCGGAAACAAGCAACTCAGGCGGAATACCACCAAGTGATTTATTTTCACCATGTTAAACTTCGTCATCTAAGTCTTACCGATCTGGCGTCGGAATATCAGCCATCGATCATACAATGTATGGTGTCATGTGTACACAGGCCTTTAGCCGTTCATCCCCAGCCACACACCAACCTGCCTTCCCGTAAAGCCAAGAGGAACCATGGCGAGGGGACGGTTATAGGTACGGCGGGGAGGTTTAGCAGAGGAACATCGCGCGGTGGAGAGAACAGGAGTAGGAGGGTGAAATCCTTCCTTTCCTCCACCACCCCCCGCCCTCCCCCCTAACCGCCCTCTGCCTTCCGATTTCCAGATTGGAATTCCGTCGTATGCCAAGTGCGTACGACTTTAATCCCCTTTCCACCGTAGTTTGTGTGTGTGTGAGAGAGAGAGGAAGATAAAAGGAGATCAATACGTTTTCGCCATTGACCCGCAAGAGAGAGAGAGAGTCTGATGGCGAGAGAGAGAAATAGAGACGGGAAGGGGGAAAAACAACGGATTGCGGACACAACACAAACACAACAAACGGGAACACACAAGTTTCGTTTGCGTTTCGCGCTCTCCCCCTCCCTCCCTCTTTGTCTCTTTGAGCAAAAGGGAAAATCCAGGAAAATGAAAGCAGAAATGCGGGGCGTGGGGATTGGGTGGTGGGTGGGTGGCGCGAGGCTGAGAATCAGTTTTGTTGCTTTCGCCGCATATAGAGAGAGGAGAGAAAAACAAGGATGGAAACACTCCTCTGGAGGCTTTAGGTACAGGGGGTGAGTTGGAAAGGGTGGGTTAAGGGGGGGAGGGGTTAGATAAGGCAGCTTGATTGCTTCCGAGTTTCCAGCGACAGGGAAAATACAAACTCGGTGGGAAAACCCATTGATTTCGGGCGCATCCGATTTTAGCCGTCCTCGGCGATTTTACACGGCCGCCTTGACACGGATTCCGAGATCCTGAGATCCTCAAGATAACCTCGTAATATGCCGTGATTAATAGTCCGCTATATTTTCTCTATGCTGAAATACGGAAAGAAAAGTACCTACATGGCATGGTAGGGGAGTAAAGAAACTTCCTTGGGGAAATTGGTGGGAAAAAGAATGAGCGAATTGAGTGGGTTGCTGGATCCAAAAGGTAGTAATTCCTCACTGCCTTCGCTTCAAACTAAGTTTTTTTTTTTCTATTTTTTGGGCTCCTTTACTATTTAAACCAGATATTTTGCACGAGTACCTAAACAAGCATGTATAACAGAAAAAGTGACTATAATAAAAAAAAATTCCAGTGTACAACGTTTGCCATATCCGAAATAGAGGAAAAAATAAATTACCAGCATGATTTCAACTAATTAAAAACGATTCCATCCTTAATTCTCTATCAAAATAAATCCTTAAGTATCTTGAGAGTATTAATTTGAGGATAATCTTAAAGGTTTATTAACGTATACCTATACCCTCTTTAAAACTCAATACAGGGAGTTCTATTCCTTTTAAAGGCTCATGGAGAAATATTTACCCTATATTATGATGATGACACTAATATAACATTTATATTTTTAAACATTATTTTCGCCATTGCTTTGAGGCAGTGAAAAAGTATCATGAGTGCAAAGGTATCATGAGTGCAAAATTGCGAAGAAATATAATAAACGGTGCCTATAAATACATATGTAAAAATCAGAATCGTCGTATTTCCGAGAAGCAATACCTATTAAGCCAAAGTTTGCTAAAGTAGAAAAGTACACAACCACAAGACAAGTTTTTATAATGCCAAAGAACTTCCCAAACTAAAACCTCTCTGTGAATACCCACGGGGACCAAATCCGAAGAAAATTGCGTCTCGTGGTGGCCCGTCTATGTTCCTCAAACTCTCTTATATTTTTGTCATAAAAGTCTCAATAGATTGCAAAATGAAGGTCCTCGTGTGTCTTCATTGCCCTTTTCAGGGGAGCTGAAAGTTAAATGAAACTCTTTAGATGGCCGATCGTCTGTGGAACTGCTTCTATATTTTCATCAACCTGCGGAGACGAAAGTGTTTACTATGCTTAGCATCGCATATTAAAGTTAATCCGACGCAGTTTCATTTAAAACAAGTTCTTTGTTTGGGAGGATAGCGAATTCACGTAGCCTATTTGTTTAAGGATATTTTTTAGATCGTTATTTGATTGTTTTCAGGTAAAAATCTAATGTTATTCAGTCAGAAATAAAATAATGTAAATACTTACTATATCAATTTTAGGAAAATTTACGATTTCAAAGTCAAAAAGTTCAAGTCAAGCTCGAAGCTTATGGTTGTTGAATGGTATTCGTTCTTAATGGCTCTATATGCATGTTTTTTAGCTCTTGATGCGACAGGAATTTGAATTGATTACAGGAAAATAGTGTGGTGACTTTAATTGTAGTTTCCGTAAAAACCTATTGTATTAATTCACACAAAGCTAGGTAAGTGATTTCATGAAGCTGAAGGGAGTCGACGTCATGGGAAAATAAGAAAGGGAGTGGCACATACAATTATTGCTTACATTGCCAGTCCTTTTTTGGATGCATCAATGGCCTAATAATGAAGAATTATTTAATGATGTCTAATTAACACCGTCCAAGTTCATCCATATCATAATTATATGATTTAGCTTCTGCCATGATGAATGATCTGATGTTTCCCGGAGAATAATGTGAGGGAAGGTTTCTCAGGTACTCCACCGGGTTTCCATATCTGCCGACGACGAAATAATTTAGAAGCCCCGAAGATGAGGAACGAGTCGATATTCGAAACGTCGGCAGGCATGGAGCCTCTACCTTAGTGGAACACCCGTGAAACTCTCCTTCTTCCATGATATTTTTCTTATTTTTCCTAAAATTTTTCTTCTTTGTTTTCATATGGATTTCTATCTCGTCTGTCTCACATCAGTTGCAATGTAATCAGTTAGCGTTATGCTTGTATTCCCCAATTTTCTCTGAGAATAAATTTGTACTATCAATTTCCGATAAGAATCATTTTTTCAAGATCCGATTTTGCAACGTAACGATGCCATTTTCAATTGCAACCGTATTTTGAGAAAAAGTTGTCATAATGCGTGTCCAACAATATTTTTAATTCCGAGTTTGTATTTTCACGAAGTAACAGCCAAACTTTTAGATTGCCGATAATTGTCATAATAATCTTTTGTGTCACGTCGCGAACTATGTTTCTCCATCCAGAATTTAAGCAGTGATGGTGGTATATTTCTGCTATAATGATGTTCGGATAAACGGTATGGATACGGGGTTCGAATGCACATTTATAAAATTGAAGCTTGCCTTTGATGACTGAGCGCGGATCTCACCTGGCAATAAGCTTATTGGCTCATGAAATTCGGACGTACGGTGCTCTTGCTTGCCATTAGAATCTAGCTTAACACCAGCTGCATTTGCACAGAGAATAGTATCAGTCGTAACGTACACATTCAAGCTTTCGGCGAACCTAAAATCGGGCAGAAAGCCTAAATATTGGTTCTAGGCTGGATGAAAATGTCTCACTTTCACTTGTTGATGCTCCTTCCCCTCATCTTTTTTTTCGCCTCTTCACTTATTGCTTCATTCATGCCCTCTTTTTTCTAAAGACCCATAATATTTCTTCCCTTAAGGATCTCTTCGAGCGCATTCAGCCGTCACGACTTCTCGTTCTACCTCATCTCTCTCACGTCGTTGGCTCTTCCATCATACATATGTTCGTACTCATATTCAATTTCTCGACGACGCGACGTGACGAAACCCTTTAAGTACGTATGTACCTTACGTACCGTATATTTCTTTTTATATTTCGATCGCGGTAGCCATACTGGTGACCCACCGAACTTATAACCCAAAGACCTTGGGTTCGAATCCCACAATTGGTATGGATGTTGTGCATGTTTTTCGCTAAACCAAGGTATCATGTTGGACGTGACGATATAACCTGAGTGGCTGTATTACTTAAAAACCCAAGTTCGGCCCGAAGCCTACTGTCTATGAAATTATAATTAATATAAATAAAACTACTGAATAAATAACAGGGGCCACAACCTCGCGGCCCCTGTCATTTAATTAGAAATAATGGTATTTAGCCGTGTAAGGCAGGTTCCTATTCCCGTTTTATCAGCATTCAATCTTGTGTACTGCATTACTCTTCAAGTAGGCATACTTCCCATACCCTGCCGTTCCATTCCTAATACTTTTCCCCTACCTTCCTCCTCAACTCAACATTCTCCCTTTTCCCATGGTCTTTCCGGGTAACTTTATCCGTTCATTACATCCACCATCCACCTGACAAGAAATTTAAAATAGTAACATTTTCATATATGTTCTATCAATGGAATTGTAGGCCTCGGAAAAGATGTAGGATTAAGGAGGGAATCAGAGGATTGCGGATACAAGATAAAATACTTGCGGAGTATACAAAACTTTGCGCTGGGTGATAAAGAGGATAACTAATCTAACGTGTTTTTGGATCGGGATATGAGGGGAATTTTCACGAAAAAGTAGAAGTGATATGTTGAAGAATGAGTAATTTATGAAATATTTTTAGCGTATAAGTATCGTATTTTTGTGCTGGTTATTTTCTTTATTTCGCCTGGGTGGAATGAGACATTAATTTCCTCCAATTTTTCCCGCAATTTTTCTTCCCCCACCCAGGGTCGTTCTCATATTCGTATCGAGGGGAATAGTGTAGTAGGATGTACTTAAAAATTTTCTTTTTGAAAAAATCTCTATTGGTGTCTAATAACCTTTCGTAAGCACATCTCGTACCATCAAACAATACCCCCACGCACCGTCGGTTGTGCCATTAATAGAAGGTAAAATGTTGGGTTTATCACTTGACGGTTGGAAAACACTTGCGTGCATACCCGAGGATTTTCTCCTCCGGACCACGTGACCGAGTCGCCGCGTTGGCCGTCGCCATGCTCTTTTAAGTTTGCTGTTGCCCGGGAAACACGCCCACGTTGGAAATCGCATGGCCAGCGGCGCGCCACGCGACTGCATAGGGTTTGCTCGTGCCCAACCACCCCAGGAGTGGAGCCAATCCATTCTCCTGGCAGAGATATTTATCCTTCACTTCCTTCCGCTAGCCAAGAGCGTGACCTACCCCGTGAAATGCGCCACAGTCGGTGTCGAATCCTTGCGTTTCATTGGGAGTCGACTGAAGATGCGTGGTGTGGCTGGATTCGCCAGTTGGGTGCCTAAATTCTCCCTTTCTCCATATCTTGAAGGGTTTGTAGAATCAAGCAATTCGGCGGCCGAGTTTAGCCATCCATTAGAAGCTTGGCCTATGTAGTTATAGGCAACCTCGTGGGTCTGCATGCTGGGAGATGTTAAATACTTTGTATAGTCCACCAACCGTCATTACCGGCCTAGGATTCCACGAATTTCTGATAATTTTCGAGGAAACTGTGTCCATAACGAAATGACATTTAAAAACCGGATCAAAAATACAATGAAATACAATGAACTGGAAGGCATGTTCGGACACCAGCCATTTATGTGACTCATGCGAATGAAAATGGTGTATTTGTATAAATCAACATGTAGGTCGTATTCAATATTCAGACCCTTTGCCGTGGTGCTGTTGTGATTACTAACTCAGCAGGGAATTCGGAGCTTTTAAACTAACTAGCGTTATTGTATTTCTCTCTTTTTAATCGTTATAGGTATTGGTAAGGTTTTATTTTATTATTTATGGTTTATTCCAACCACAAGATGACGTAGCCTTTCAGCAGACGAGAAGTGAACCTAGTTAGGTTTATGCATAATTCATCTGACTGTCGATAAGCTAACGTCAGTTTTATCGATAAAAGAACATATTAATGTAGACTTTCATCATCAGAAGTCATCAATCCGAAAATTGGTTTGCTGCAGCTCTCTTATCCATTAACCTCTGCGTCAACAGCTTCATTCCTACATAATTATTCACCTTGGCGTCCTTCATGATTTTCCTAACGTATTAGCTGCTTGGTCTTTATCTGTCATACTTCCCATTCATTTCTCATTCCAATATTGCTTTCAGTTGGCTATGCTATCGCAAAACTGTGTTTTAATGGCGCAAAAACGTGCAATAAGTTTGTCTCTACTTCTTCGCAGAGATTTCAATCTACTTTTTTTTCTCTCTAACTCTTAGTAGGACTCCACTCCGATAAAATATTTACTCTATTTTTATACAATTTCTAGTACTTGAAGGAATTTTAAGTTATTTGCGTATTTTTTTCGCTTTTCCACTCACTCGACGGGAGTAGAATGCGTCTGACGTGGAATTGCGACCCGGATGATTGAGATTTCACCCGCGGCAAGGCGCGACCTTCGGGCGTGATGATCGCCACCCTTACCCCCCCTCTCTCAGCTTGCAGCGCGCTCTAGTGAGGAGAAAGAGAAAGCGGTTTGGAGTACTTCCTCCTTTCCTCCGTGTGGACTCCCCTCCTCCTCCATCCTGCCTCACCTTGTCCCCCTTCTCTCTTTCAACGAAGTCTCATCTCGAACTGCACGCCTCATCGGAAGATGTGAAGTTTTCCCGTGCCAAAAAGTCTTCTCTTTTTTTGTCGAACGCACCTTGAACCCGTCATCTTCGTGTCGTTCCCGTGGGGGAGGAGAGAGAGAGAGAGAGGTTCTCTCGCGGGGCGAATGGCGATTTAAAATGATGGAAAACCACTCCGAGGGGGAACATAAAGGCGTCCCATTTTCAAGGTTGCTGCGGAGAACTAAATTTCCCGTGTAGATGTCGAGAGAGATCCAGTGAAGTAGTCCCCGTCACCTTCCTGTTGCTTTTCTCCAACTGCGAGACTTCATCGCTATTAATTGCACGGAAATATGTACATTCAGTCATTGGTCGTTCAATCCTAAGATCGGTTGACTGCAGACCTCAATCCCTCCCTATCTAATGCTAGTTCCCTTTCTCCCTGACAGTTCTTCTGATGTACTTTCCTCTTTATTTAGTCTATGCATTTATCCCTTGGTTCTTTGGACGTTTACCTCCATTTTCCGTTCAGTTATATTCCTCGCAAACCCATACTTCATCATTTTTAATTACATCCGTCCATTTGATCCGTCTCCGGTCATTATGGTGATGAGCCACGATGGTGTTTTATCATCTATAGCACTGAGCTATCCATTTCTGAATGTCAGTTTGATTTAGTTCTCACTCTTCACTCGAATCGGGGTGGTGTGGTGCCTGGAAATGGGGGCTGGATTTCCATCCAGAATTCGAATCTGTGCTGTGGTGGAGTTTTTTTTATTTAGTGGAATCCTTATTCCCACTTAGGTGCTATATGGAGAGGACTTCAGGTGTGGTACTCCCTCTGTCATTGAAGGCGTAAACCTTTGGACTCCTTGGCCTCTTTCGTTAAAAGGAGGCTAGTGAATGCTAATGCCGTCACTAGGTTTCTCTCCTCACTTCCTCCGGTCCTAATTTTTCCTGCGCATAATAATGGTCTGTAATTGTCGCACCAGATCTTTTCCTATTAAATTTGCTCTCTCGCTTGTCGGACTCGACTGGCTCTTGTATTTAATAACTTATCAATCTTAGTGCCAGCACCTCACTCCCACTTGAAATTTCCCACACGCTATGGTTGTCTGTATGAATTGATGTCTCATTGTGTCCATGAATTCCGACTAGATCGTCAGTAGCCATCAATCCGAAGATTGGTTTGCTACAGCTGAAACTCCACTGACCTCTCTGCAAACTGCTTCATACCTACATAGTTATTCACTCTTACGTCCTTTGCGATTTTTCTGATGTATTCCATTCTTGATTCTCTCTGTAATTCTTCCCATTTATTTCTCCTTCCTATATTGTTTTCAACTGGCAATCGTGTTGCACAATGCGTCCAATAAGTGTGTATCTCCTTCTTCGCAGAGTTTTCATTCTACTTTTTTTCCTCTACCAACACTTCGTAGGACTTCTTCGTTGGTGATTCTCCCATTAGAAAAAATAATCTAACTCCGTAGGTTCAAATCGGAGAAGAAGTTACTTTCTGCAGGCTACAATCTTGCGACGGCATAGCGTTTTGACTTTCCTACTTGGAATGCAGGGCACTTCCCAGGTGAAAATAAGGCAGAGATGAAAGGGCCTGTTGAATCATTATCCCCCTGGCAATTGATCCTACTTCTCTCCCTTCTCCCCCCCCCCTGGTGCTCCAGGTAAAAATGCTGGAATGGTTTTTCTCGTAAAACGGCCCCTCCACCCCTTGCTCAGAGACTCTTGTAGGGATTGTCACCTGTCCTCGGACAGAAGGGAAAATAACTTAGTTTCGGTGAGACGACGTCGCCGTCGAAATGATGGAAGCGGTTGAAATGAATGATCAAGTGTCCTTTTAGCGCTCACCGGTTTTCCTTCTCCATTTGCGAGATTAAAAGCGTCTTCAGAGAGAGAGAGATGCGTTGTTAAAATGAATGAGTGGTTAAGAGAGGCTGTCTCACTTCTCCAGCTTCTGCGTCCCTCGTCGCTCGTCCAATCCCACCATCTACTTCTAAGCCCCCATTTCGTTTATTTTGTACCCATCCTACCCTCTACCTACAGTTTCATGAGTCCATTGTCCTACGCAGGGTCTTAGGGCCTTGGTCTCACATTGGCGAATTATACAAGCCCAGCAGTACTAGTTTATTTTTTAATTGATATCTCAATTAATATCAACTGAAAATACTTATCAATAATACTGGGAATTGCTTTCATCGCTCGTTAATATCGTCATAAATGTCTAAAAATTCTTTATGTGATTCCATGTAAAAGTGGTACCTCTTAAAACAATTAATATATAATTATAATAATCCTTATTCTTGTCTTAGAAGATTTCATTGTTGGAAGTTTTTCTGGATAAAGTTTTGTATTGGTTTTTTAATTGGAGAAGTCTTTACAGTGAAGCGGCTTATTGTGCCCAAGCTAACTATGTAATGTAAAACTAATAAATGAAGCGCTTATTTTCAATCAACTCACTATTTCGCTTTTCTGGAATTTAGTTGGTCTAAGAAGTTCGTCTGCGAAAACCTGTTCACTCGCAAGTGTATGGATGTACTAAAAATGTACTGTTGTATCAAAGGAATGCTTGATAGCGACTCTTTTTAAAACTATTCTTTTAAAAACGATGACCTAAATTTAGGTTCCCAAAAGAGGTCTTTTTACAAGTTTCCCGATTGGATTGAAAGGGCCACTCTCTAAAAGATCCGCGTTCCAGCTATGTCCATATTAGGTTTTGACTCTTGGATGCTACCGGTGAAAAGCTTATCGATGCGAAAATCGAAATCTAATGTTGAAATGTATAATTCTTGCAGCAGTGGGCTGCGTCTCGTCTGGAAAAGATGTCATGAATGATTTTTACTCACGATGCTTTGGTAGCCAATAAAACTATATGGCTTAATCGATCTTGTCGGAATTGAGGACGTTCCCATGCCTTGATGGGTTAATGCGTAAGAGTTGATTTCTTTCGCGTAACATTTGCTCAGCGAAGTGGCTCGCCTTTGTGCGCAGTCGCATTCCCTTTCGAGGAGTTTAAAATATTTCACATTGCTCTGGGTTGGCTATATTGTGGAGAATTTCAAAATCCAGCTATGATTCATTTCCATTTTAATCCATTTTTAGTGCAACGTTCAATAAAGCAGGATGGTTACATTCGTTGTGTTCATTTCTCCAGGCGAAAGAATGAATGTTATAACGAGTCTTAGTAAATATTAAATTATACAGATATTGTGAACTAAAAAACTCTTATGGACTAAAATTTGGAACTAAAAATCTCATTCCTCAATTTCTCTAAATTCCAAAATTATTAACCTCATCAACAGTCTTGTAAAATCTTTAATTAACAATATAGATGGTTGTGAAAATAAATTTTATTGAAACTTAAACTAGGAGAAATACACATGCTTTCATTAAATAAATAGAAATGAGAAACAGTTGATTCAAAAGATGAGTGTCAAAGCTGAGGCAAATTAGGGGGTTAAGGATAAAATGTCAACCCCGTATGTAAATGTTTATACGTCTTTTGTTACGTAATTCTCATTACAATTAAATTATATTCTGGGAATCTGATACTGTAATAGTAGTTTGCGTGAAACAATTTAATATCTATTATTTATATCGGCTGATATATGTACCCTTCATCTTTTTCTTTCTCTTTCAGAAGTCTAGAGCACGTGCAAAATTTTCTCCATTTAGTGTTTGGCATTTTTTCGTTTATGTTCCCCTGCGATTTAGAGGACTATCTTGTTCCCTGAATTTCTCCATGGATATCAATATGTTATGGTGGTACATAGGTACGTTACCCCTTTAAGGATAAATTACCCAGCTGCTCCAAGTGCCAGATTTAACAGTGGGCATACTGGGTGGTCACCCGTGGCCCATGAATCCTTAGGGGCCCGCAGAACCCCAAGCCCAGATATGAAAACATAACAATCATTGCATTAAACAAATGATGTGGTACGCAGTCACGCGGACGGGTGCGAAGTTATACACCGAAGACGGTGAAATTTGCCATGAAGAAATCATATGAGTTGACCGGGAGATCCGGGTTTGAATCCCGGTCAAGTCAAATTATTTTTACATGACGAATTTCACCGTCTTCGGTGTATAAAACATAAAATTTTATAACATAATATTTTTCAAATAACCCGTTATTTTAATCGAGCCTCCCTCGTACCTTTTCCACCCAGAATCACAATCCCCTTCTGATTTTATGCATGTGATTTTACAGGTGATTTTAATTTTTATACATGTAATTTCTTTAATTTAGCAAATAATCGAAAATATAAAACTACCGTTATGTAGATTATTAATATCGTTTTTCATTTAATGGCGTGCTTAATTTAAAAAATAAAAACTTAACGATGCAATCATTTTATAAGTCCAAAGTTTTATGTATCGCATTCGTAAATTCATAAAATTAATGAATTCATCAAATAACTTCTAATATCTGGAGGCCGATATTAGTTCGGATAGTAATTGCTCTTTAAGCGAATTCTTGAAGAAGTCACACGAGCTTAGCAAATTAATTATTGAGATGTCGTTGAAAACACGTTAAAAGTCCATCAATTGCTCACTTCTCCGGCTACGGCTTTTGTCATCCTTTTCCGTAAATAAACTAACAACCAGGGCTGTAACCATGGAGCTTGTCTTTAGAAAAGCGATAAAAACACCAAAATAGTGTGTTTGATCTTAATCATCTAAAGATACAGGGTTTGTCCGGTAAGTAAGGCAAATATATTTTTTTAGAAAGATTCATTCATTATAAAGTTACAAACTTTTAAAACTGTTAAAAGTAGTTCCCTTGGGAATCTACACACATTTTCCAGCGACTCTGTCTTGCACGGTACGCGTCCTGGAAGGCGTGTTCGGAAACCTCTTTAAGGGGCTTCGTCACGGCAGTTTGGATCGCTTCTATCGTCCTAAAACGGGTTCCTTTCAGGGCACTTTTGACCCTGGGGAACAAGAAAAAGTCAGCCGGGGCAAGGTCCGGACTGTATGGGGGCTGCGGCAGTGTTGCCAAGTTTGTCTTGGCCGGGAAGTCCCGAACGCGCAGAGCGGTGTGGCTGGGAGCGTTGCCTTGGTGGAGCGTCCAGGTGGCGGGGATCTCCCCTCTCGTGCACAAGTTTGGCGCACACTTTCCGCATTTGCAAATTTTCCGAAGCAACCTTGTGCACAATTGTTTTCCGGAGATTTAAAGTATACGCTATGATCCAGACACTCAATCGACGATCCGTATTCAACAAATTTCGCACACGGGCCACATTTTCCTCACTTTTGGTTGACGAAGGACGTCCAGAGCGGGGTTCATCAGCTACCTCTTCCCGGCCACCCTTAAACATCTTCAACCATCTCGAAACTCGAGAATACGAAAGAGCCGAGTCCACGTAAGCTTCCTTAATCATTGCGTAGGTGTCGGCAGATTTTTGCTGAGTTTTGCACAAAATTTAATGGCGTACCGTTGTTCGAGCAAGTCCTCCATCGCACGTCGTGACACATGCAGTAAAATGGGGTACACTAAAACAACGATGTTGACACTTTCAGAGCTCTGAGCACACTGAAATTGGCAGCATTGGATAGCTGAAGCCGCTCCCTCATCTAACACAACCAATTTGCACGTGATACGATCAGTAGAAGCGCGGGAAAAAATACATTTTCCTTACTTACCGGACAGACCCTGTATTTAAGACCAGTAAGTCCAAATCGACCGCTATAAAAATAAATTGTCAACTTTTTCGCATCATTAAATCCGATTCTCACTGTCTTAATTGTATCGTATCAAAATTAAAACCGTTAAATAATAGACTCTATCTGATGCCCGCATTGCTTTCCATGCTTTTCACAAATTAGCCTGGTAATCTTTTTGGGCTCACATTCGGTCCCTTAACTAATTTTACCGAAAAACAGACCTAGCCTAATAATTTTCTCATAACTAAAACCTTAAAGAATTG
Source organism: Pyrrhosoma nymphula (assembly GCA_963573305.1). Taxonomy (NCBI): domain Eukaryota; kingdom Metazoa; phylum Arthropoda; class Insecta; order Odonata; family Coenagrionidae; genus Pyrrhosoma; species Pyrrhosoma nymphula. The sequence goes on along the minus strand of OY754335.1, from coordinate 72,239,811 downwards.
AATGTCTTGTCAAATTCTTAAGAGCCGTTTTTTATGTAAATTTTACACACGCTACAATTATTATTCGTTTAAGAGTATAATAATAAAATTATAAGGCCATTTTTAGTTCAACTGCCCGGGGCCCGCCAAACACCGAATTCCGCCACTGGCTTTTCCTCTCTTCTGGGTTGAGAGGGAGAGTAAGGGAGAGTCGCTGGTCGAGGAGGGTGGGAAGAGAGAGAAGAGGTAGGCGTGCAGAGGTAAAAGTGCGTGCTTGGCCGACAGGATATATATTTTTTATTGTGTGGCGTGGAGAGCGTAAAGTGCCCGTAGGGAAGAGGAGAGATTAAGAGGGGGGTGGGAGGGAGTCCGACTTATAAGGGGACTGGGAATTTGGGAACTGTTCCAAGTGGGACCTTAACCTCCATCCATCCATCCCCGGCGGAAAAGGAGGCGAACCTCTTCATCTTATTTTTTTTATTTTCCTTTCCGCGCCTCTTCCAGTTGCCCCACTCTCTCTTTCTCCCCTCTCTCTCTCTCCGTATTTCTCTCTCCCCTCGCATGCCCCGCCCTCTGAACGCCTCTTTTCAATTCGTAAACCCCCCACATATCCCGTTTTAGATGGTTGGAACATTTTTTTTTTTAATTCTTTGGGAACTTAATGCTATTTTAACACGTAAAATTCTGGCACATGGGATATATTTCGTAATAATTCGATTACACGTTTGTTAAGTTTTTCTTCTAAACACTAAATAATGCATTATATATTATTACAATGGTTGTTGGCAAATGTAAAGGTGTTACGCCGAGTCGAAGATTCAAAAAACGTTTTTAAGTATAATTTTAGTCTCAGTTTAGAACACCACGCCGAAAACTATCAATAGTTCAAGACATAACGTAAACCAAATCAAGGAAAACATGTAAAATATAATTCATGTATAATTTCCATTACTGTGTATACCGTAGGTTCCACCGAATAAACAGATGTAATTTAATTAAATGTGGTCCTAAAATTTTATAACGGACTTACTTGAAAAATTATAAAAACGTGCACTCACAATGACCCATAAGCGTGGAAATACCCATAAGCGTGGAAAAGAACCAACCGACACTCAATCGACAAAATATGACATTAACTTTATAGTAGTTAATTACCGTAGCGTTAAAAACAAGCGCGCTGAAATCGAGCATATATTTCAGGACGCAGACGTGGTCATAGGAACGGAGAGCTGGCTTACTGAGGATTTAAGCGACAGCGAAGTTTTTCCTCCAGGATATAAAATCTACAGATGCGATCGAAGCGATAGGGCAGGTGGCGGAGTTTTTCTAGCAGTTAAATCACATTTACACAGCACCGCCCATGAAATAACTGACAATGAAATAGAAAGCGTGTGGTGTACAATTAAACAACGAAACAAAAGGAGTATACATGTTTGCTCTTTCTATAGACCTCCAAACTCCAAAATTGATGTTATTTACCAATTAGATAATCAAATATCCGCATTTACTGTGAGAGACAGTAAAAGTGTAATAATTATTGGGGGAGATTTTAATCTGCCATATATAAATTGGGATTCTTACACTGTAAAACCGAATTCTAGGAAAAGGGAAATCAGCGAGATCTTACTCAACACACTTGCTAATCACTCACTTTCCCAAGTAGTTGACAAGCCTACGAGAGGAAATAAAATATTAGACCTTTTTGCAGTAAGCCATCCTAAGTTGATAAAACAGCTCGATATTATTGACGGCATAAGTGATCACAGAGTAATTTTTGCAACCTTAAAAATTGAAGTAGAGTCAGCTGTAAAACCGAAACGCAATATTTATTTATTTGATAAATGCAACTTCATCAAATTTGGCGAGATGCTTAATGATTCGTACACGGATTTCGTAGCTAAAACTGAGGATAAAAGCACTGATGAATCATGGAAATATTTCTTAAAAATTCTACGACGGGGAATCAACGAATATATTCCGCAAAAATTGAAATGCGACAGTAAAGAACCTCGCTGGTATAACAACGATGTTAGGAGGGACCTTAAGAGACAGAGAAAATTGTACAACTTGGTTAAAAAGTTCACTACGGTAGGTGACAAATCGAAGGAACTTGAAGCAAAAGAAAGTTACGCTGCGCAACGCTCAAAAACTAAGAAATCAATGCGTTCTGCATTGCTAAATTTCAAGAAAAAAGTACTTGGTGAATTACTCGAAGAAAATCCGAAATCTTTTTGGTCATATGCGAGAGAGCTTCAGGGAAAATCTTCAACCGTAGATTCGTTATTTGATAAAGATGGCAAACTTGTCACCGAAAATATTGACAAAGCTAACACGTTAAATTCCCACTTCAAAAGTGTATTCACCACAGACGATACTGCATGTAATTTTGAAATACAATTCACTGAGGAACCGATGAAAGAAATCACTATTCAACGTGATGGGATAACTAAACAGCTACAGTCGATTAAAAATAGTAAATCTCCGGGTCCGGAGGGAATACCCGCGCGTGTCCTCAAGGAGTTAGCGCCACAGATCGCACCGTTCTTAGACATAATATTCAAGAAGTCATTGTCTGAAGGAAAGATACCATTAGACTGGAAAATTGCAAACGTTACACCGATATTCAAAAAGGGAAACAGACACGACCCAGGGAACTATCGACCAATTTCATTAACGTCGATTATAGGCAAGATACTCGAACATATCGTCGTTAGCAATATCATGACGTTCCTGGACAGTCGTAACGTCCTCCATGGCTGTCAGCACGGCTTCCGGAAAGGTAGATCATGTGAAACACAACTCGCGCTCTTTCTTCATGACGTTCTCAAATCTGGCGAATCGAAAAGACTAGTTGACGCATTATTTCTAGATTTTAAGAAAGCTTTCGACACGGTACCTCATAACAAACTTTTATACAAATTACAGTCATGCGGCCTAAACGAAACAGTAGTAAACTGGATACGCGACTTTCTGAGTGATCGTAAGCAAAAGGTAGTTCTTGACGGAATTAGCTCTGATGTCGTTAAAGTGACATCAGGTGTCCCGCTAGGAAGCGTGATCGGACCCCTTTTGTTCATTATATACATAAATGATCTATGCTCTCGAATTAGCAGTAAAATACGTCTATTCGCCGACGACGCTGTCATCTATCGTGAAATTAGTGATCACTCTGACTTTGAAACTCTATCATCGGATTTAAACAACGTTCATGTGTGGAGCCAAGAGTGGGGACTCGAACTTAATCTGAGCAAATGCACGGCGGTACATTTCTTGCGGAAGTCGTCCAACTATTCCCATGTATATGCTGTGGATGGTGTTAACATAAAGGCGACAGATGAAGTGAAGTATCTAGGAGTTACGATAACTTCGGACCTATCGTTGGGAGCACATATAAGAAATACTTGTGGCAGAGCTCTGAAGAAGCTAGGATTCGTCAAGCGTATTGTGGGAAGATTTTCGGATGAAAAAGTAAAAGAGAGGTGCTATTTCGCACTCGTCCGGCCACACCTTGAATATGCAGCGAGCATATGGGATCCGGTGCAGAAAGACTTAGTCCGGGAACTTAATAAAATACAAAGGAAAGCTGCGCGATTCGTCAAAAACAGCTACGGGCGTACTGACAGCGTTACACAGATGTTAAACGAATTAGGCTGGGAACCGCTAGAGACTCGGAGGCTGCGCGCTAGGCTTAGATTGCTTGAACAATTGAGAATAGATATCTTTCAGAGCGACACGGAGAACATCATATTAGAACCCCACTATATTTCCAGGTCCGATAGAAACGATAAATTAAGAGAGATATTTTGCCGAACGTATAGGTATGGGAATTCGTTTTTCCGCCGAACAATAAGGGACTTCAATAAATGCTAGGCGTAATTTCATTAGAGCGTTTCCTTTTTATCTTTAAGCGGCTGGTGTCCTAACACCCCCCGCCACACGCCTATTGAGGCGGCTTGCGGGGTAATATGTAGATGTAGATGAGACCCAGGATTACCGCTCCAGTCACCTTAATTTCTTCGGCTTCCACAGAGATGGGAAGACTTATTGTAGGTAAGAACGTGGTGTCAACGTGAGGACGGGGGGGCCGTGGATATTTCCGTGCACGTAGCCGCAGTCCGAGTTTATATCACGATTGCTGTTCATGAACTGTTCCGTGTTACAGTTCTTGCCGTAGATTATTAAAGAAGGGAGTAAGATGGCGTGTTGACGATCCTATGTAAGCCTGTTTTTTTTGGCGAAAGAATTATCCACCTAACATGGCTATCACGCGCAGTTTATCCATGAAATTTAAGAACAATTTCGTGCTTTTATGTGGAAATTTCTACCTTTTTGCATTTTTCTATACAAATCATTACTTTACCGCGGCAATTCCGCTACTGATACGTAATTTCGTGCTTTTATGTGGAAATTTCTACCTTTTTGTATTTTTCTATACAAGTCATTACTTTACCGCGGCAATTCCGCTACTGATACGTATGTTTCGGGCCTTTCAACTGAAAAGCTGATCTATTCAATATGGCCGGTTGCTCATTTTAATGGCTTCAATATTCCCCTGTGCTATCATCATACCATGAGACATCATCTATTCTCTTTTCTTTGATCTAGTGGAAATGGTTGTCGTGGTTCGAGTTCTGATATTTGAGCCATATATTCTAAGTACTTACGCTTTTGAAGCGAGTACTTCTTTTAAATAAATTTTACAATGGGGTACCGTTTTGAGTTTCCACTATTCGTGGAGTTTAGGCAAGAAAAAAATAAGGCTTATGATTGCGCCCCATAATGGTGACCATGAATCTTACCAGCGCGTTGCTTACCACTATTCAATCCGCGAACTCTCATTGCTCTTCAGGTTGGTATTTTTGGGAGGCTACCGACAGCTATGGTCATTTCCGCCATGAAAACAGGTGTGCTGGTCGTTGATGGAAGGATTATTGGGGAATTAAGGAAGGATGAAGAGAAACATGGCGTCGATAACAGCTGGATCTTGACGAAAGGCGCAAAATGGAACACGCTTTAACGTCCCATCCGACGGACGGAGTACTGTACTTAAAGCGCTCTCCTCATAGTACCCAATTAGGGATCGGGATTTCTCTGAATAATCTCCGCCAATCCTCGGAATTCGAACGACGAGCCTGGGGATAGAAAGTTAGTAGATCTAGCTATCGCACTCGATGGCCTTATTCCCAGAATTATTCACGCATACTGTTCTAATGACTACCTCTACCATTCGGGATCTGTTTAGGGCACGGGCATAACCTGAGGAATGTTGATAGCATTTTCCCCATCCTATTTAGATCTGCAGATTAATAGTGGTAACGCGATCAAGCTCGCCATGTAGCCCCGTGATCACATTCCAGGAATACGTTCGAAGCTCGAATATCCCTCGGTAGAAAAAACTCGTAATGGAACACTGCCAGGTACTGTTACAAGAGGCTCGACACACGCATAATTATCCAAATATCCATTACTGGCTTACGTGAATTCTCAGTTACCTATAAATTACAAATTATCCCTGGATGTTTGATACTTTCAAACCCTAGGGCGGGATTCTGTATTTCCTCGGAATAGCGTCATACGAAAATAATGAGTGTAGGGTCTTCCGAGATTTCTAATCGAATCAGTAAAGTTGCTGATTATTTTGCTAGTTTCGGGCTCAATTTCTCGAAAGCTTAATGTGCTAATTTTAAAAACTTAAACTCCCCTTATTTTTCTTTACAGAAAAACAAATTCACCTACTAGTGGGCATCACTATTTGATTATGGTCTTTATTCAACCTTGACGATGAGATATGGAGACGTGTTGTTGGACACTGATCTTCTTGAATCAGAATTTGGATTCCTCCGATTTTTTCTAAATAAATTTAAATAATTCCCTTTCGGCATTGGCCTTCAGGCGCAGGTAGATTTCGAAGTTCATATTTTTAATAAATACTAGCAAACAATACGAATAGCTGAATTGCACTCGGATGAAGTATGCGCGCAAGTTTCAGCGCAATCAACTTGATATTGGCCGAGTTGTAGCCAGATATGTATTGCCGCGCGCCACCTGGGTGGTAAAATTGTTTGATTCTGTAACATGATGCATTGAAGGCAAATAAGCACTGTAGTACATGCATGAGCTTTAGTTGGCGGGTGAAATCAGCTAATGATTACATGTCTTTTGAAATAATGACGTCAGGACGCTCTCTGCCGCTGACTAGCGCTGAATCGCCGCAAAATATTCATCCCGACTGAAAGTTACGGGGGCGGCCGCTTCCTTTCAAAACTGAAACCTCCCTCGATGACTAGCGAGACGTTATTTGTTCGTGTAGGCTCCATTTTATCGACACTAATTATTTCTACCATATATTTTAGATGTTTGGAATTTTATTTTTACTTGAACATAATTTTATTAGCTTGCAATGCGCATTGCAAGTCTGGGTAACAATGAAATAAATGCGTAGCAACGGAATGACAAAAGCTCTAAATTTCATAATATTTACACGAAAAGTCCAAACTTCTCAGTGTATCGGTCGATTGAAACAAATCGGTTAAATAAATTATAAACTATGAAGATTTAGCTTCATTTTAGTCCAAAAAGCAAACTCGTTGCTCAAATATTTCATAATTTAATGAGAAAAAAAATTGATCTACTCGGAAATTTTTCGTATTTAAGACAGTTCCAGAAAAAGACTAAAGTGCAAAAGTTAAATATTTTGTAAGATACCTATTTTAAACTACAAATAAGTAACATTGACGCCCCTTGCAATAACGGTTTGACATACAAAAAATGCTTGAAACAAAAGTTGTAGATATTGTTTTGACAATTTCAGATAACTTTAAACGGATTTTTCAGAGTTAATAATAAGGGAGTTATGATTTTTATTCTTCAACCCCTAAAATACAAATAGGTAATATTGCCACCCCTTGCTATAACGGCTGGTTGTACAAAAAATGTTTGTAAAAAAAATATTATGATATTGTATGGACAATTTCAGATACCTTTAAACAGATTTTGTAATGTAAATAATAAGGGAGTTATGATTTTTTTCTCCTTCAATCCCTATTTTTTCACCCCTGGAGCTAATTGTTGGTGCAATAAAAAAATGTTCTAGACAAAAATAATTTGCAATATTCTTAGAAATTATTATACTCCTAAAAAAATTCATTGTTTTAAAATAAGGGAGATATGGGCATTTTTCTGATTTTAAAAAAGGCCTCCCCATTTCTACACCTTTGGTCCGATTTTGCTCAATAACGAACTTGACCAATATTTTGCACTTTTAGATTATATTGTTTAAGTTTGGAAGTCATTACTGCAAAATTACGGCAGTTAGCGTGTTTACAAAAAAGTTATATTTACATATATATACATATATATATATATATATATATATATATATATATATATATATATATATATATATATATATATGTATATATAACTTTTTTGTAAACACGCTAACTGCCGTAATTTTGCAGTAATGAATATATATATATATATATATATATATATATATATATATATATATATATATATATAGCATGACCCTTGGTAACGACTACAATAGGTAGTCTTTCTTTGAAATCTACCATATATAGGTCTCACCGAGGGTTGAACTGGGATCACTGGATTCTGAGCCGAGTGAGATGACCATTAAATCACTCGACCATTAGTTTCTCGAGGCATAGATATTATCGAGGAAATAGCAGTTGAGTAGGAAAAGGATGGTAATATGTGTTTGGTGGAGAAAATATTCTTTGCGTAAAATTAAAAGAAACATTTCAGCTCCTATTTGTGCTCAAACTTGAAATAAATTGTTTTATTTGTGACACTATACATCTTTTAATCCTTTGGAGTTGAATTTTGTTTCCCAGTATTTCGTCCACACCACAGTCATCATTACATCTAAGCGACAGGTCCTTTTAATCCGCATCTTCCGTTTCGTATAGCATCCTCCCTTTCTCTCCGGAGCCACTCCGAATACACTGTGCATCGCTTCTTTCCCCAGCTGAGTAGCGTCTTCCGAAGACCCTCCCACCTCCTCTCCCTCCCCCTTGCCTCATTTCCCCTCCTGACCTTATAACGGACAGCCAACGTTTTCACCCACCTGTCCATCCTTTAACTCTTCCTTCCCCCCTCACTTTCCTCCCCCCTCACTTTCCCGCCTCCTCCCCCCCTCCCCACCCCCCCTAGCCTCCCGACCTCCTCCTCTCCCCGCTCTTCCTCCCTCTCTCGGCTGGACCGTGTCACTTTCATCAGGATCTCCGCTACCCCACCTCTCGCCATTTTCACCTTCGCTTGTTCTCCTTTCTTACTTTCCTGCATTCTCTCCTCGTCTTCGCCTACATATTAACCGAAGTGTTTTCACCTTATAGAAACTGCTGGTCGTCAATTTCCAATGGTGGGATTTGCAATTTAGTGGAATTTTTTTATTACGGATACTCGAGTTTAGGCTTTAATTACAAATGAACCAATAATGCTATTGCAAAACGAGTTACACCAAAACTACTCAAGATACTGTAGTACTCAATATACACATTTTTTAAATCACCCAAAGAAAGGTTCTCATCGTTTTTTTAAAGAACTTTTTCTCAGCCCAGGATAAATGTACAGCAGAAAACTTGGGCTTGCTCTAAAGCTGTCAATCGTGGTTATCAGAAACCACAACCACTGCAAACGTCCAGTGACATACCGATTGTATAAAGAGTAATATTGATGCGGGGTTTTGTGCACGCTGGACCGTGCGATTAGCGAGCCTTCACAAGGGATGAGAAGTTCCTAGAGAAGAAACAAAATATCTGGAAACTTTTTACCTTAAACACAAAAATAGTTAACTTGGATTAAAAAATAATTGTCTAATAAAGCCTAATGCAGTAATGAACCGGAAAAATGTGAGCAGCTCGTTTTGTAATAGACCTAATGGTTCGTTTGTAGTCATAACTCGGGGATCCGTATTAAAAATCCGACAGTAAACGCAACATCGCATAAGGAAATAAATAAGTTTGGTGTTGTGGCTGGAGTTGGAGGTGGCCCTGGTTCGAATCCCGTTATTGGCGGAGATCGTTTTGAGTAATCATTATTATCACTTTGGTACCATATGTAGAGCTCTTCAAGGATGATACTCCATGCGATATATTGTGATTCAAATTTTTGAACTCCTCGACATTACTTGAGGAACATAAGCTGATACCGACACCGAGTTTCTCTCATCCCACAAATAATCCGATCACCTCTCAAAATGGCCATAACAATGACTGTTCTGTAATCAGCATTCGTAGCTCTTAATGGGAGACGAATCCCAAAATAGGTCATTGATAATGGGTGGTGTTTATAATGCTTTACGTAGGGTATTTTGGCAAATTAGGGTGAATGGTGAGAAACTCGTCGTCAACATTAGCCTCCTTAGGATTTCATATGGATTTTAGGTCAACGACTTTACGACGTGTCATTGGACGGAGGATTGCTTCTTCAGTCCTCTCCAAAAGACACAACTGGGATTTTTTCCACTAAAAAAGAATAAAACATGATTGATATGGAATCAATCTAACGCTCTGCTTGTCGGAAATTTGATGCATCAATATTAGTGAGATTCAATTTGATGCATTTTTTATGTGAGCTCTGTGTTGAAATATCGATTTAATTACTAAGACTTCTGAGTTTTGAGTTGTATTAGTGGCTTATGATGGTTCTGTACTCAGTTCCCCTAACCTGTCGGCGTTGTATTTCTTTTCTCTGAAGTTCTAATCAAATTCGAAGAAAAGTCTTCGCTATCGAATTTCGTTCGAATCCAAAATCGGAACATGCTTGTCGATAAATCTACGGCGATGCATGCAGGCATGCATTGCAACATCATGCACGGTCTTCAATTATGGTATTGGTTCAATGCTGCTCTACTCTGTTCTCCCAATTGACTAATCTCATCGTTTTGGACACGAACTGTCGACACTTTCTTTCTTAGGTCCTTTTATTCAATATTGAGGCCAATACATTAACACTTGATTTCTCTTCACCATCGGAGTATTCTTTAATTACTGCCAACCCAGATGCTGGGTGAAGACACCCAGACGATCCACGAGTGGCCACGGAGTTCACGGCGAAATAACGTGGACGGTCCGTCAAAATTACTACCGGATTGCAATTGAAAAAGAAGTATCTATTTTTCCTGTGACCCAAGAACACTAATTTCCATTCCTTGGAAAATCTTTTTTAGTACTTGTACGCATTTCGTGCAAGAATTTTTGTATTTTTTAAATCAGAAAGTTAACTGCTTGAATGGGAATTAGTTAATAATAATAATAAATGTATTGCCCCTTTATATGTACAAGAAAACGATGCAAGAACAATTTAAAAAACAAAATAATAGGAGCTTTAGGTGACCCCTATAGCATTTGCCAATAGGTAGGGTCACCTTCAAATAAGAAGCAATATTGGCATATATCCAGAGTTGTATAACGATATTAACATCCGTTTTAGTTTTTTAAGTCACAAGCACACGTTTTAATAGCAGACGCACAACATTTTTAATTTACAAAAAACATTATTCCAGTTTGTTTGGCAAAGTTTCCAGAGCTTTGTAATTCTATGCCTTTGCAGTCAAATCAATATCTGACAGTACATATATGTATGAATAGGCATTCATTTATCGATAATATTGTCTTGCTGTCCGTTTATAAATCGAACGGGAAACCATTCGGCGATATTAAGACCCTTGTGGTGTTTCAATGAATAGAGATGGCTTGAGTGTGCGTGCGAGAAACTTCTTAGAGATGTGTACTTTGGCGAATGGGATGGTGGAGCTGTTGACTCGTCGCTTTCAATGTTCCATTATCCTGTATCTTCGCAGAAAACGTCGTTTCTCTTTATTTTGTACGACGAAAGCGATGCCACTGGAAGGCTGGAAGTACGCGAGATGCCACGTGCTACTCGGGTTGTCGTATATCAAGGATACGACTTTGATATTTTCCATCAAGATTCTTAAAGGATTGGTGGCGACATGAATACACCGGAACATAAAATACCCTTCATTCAAGATTTTTAAAAATTGTGTTCAAATATTAAAATATATTCAGTAAATCAACTTGATTATAGAGTATCACATACTTTTTTCTATACTTTTTCTCTCCGACTAAATTACGTATGTTAGAACGTGAGTTCTTGGTTAACTATTTAGTCAGACGAGACTGGCTGCAACTCTCGTTCGGGTGAACCGCCAGAGATTAATTAAAGAGGCACCTACGAGCGAGAAGGTCCTCTAGCTAGCAATCTTAAGGATGAGATGGTATGCGTACTGTATGCGTAATTAAATCCAACGGATAAATTCTGCTACAAGATAAAATAATCATAATCGATATCCGTTGATCTTACTATTGATGTAAATGGCCATTGATTGATCCTTCTATGCCTTTCTGAGCCTTCATTCCGCTGGCACGTTGAATACTTACTCGGTGTTTTGTCTGGAATCATATAGAAGGGAACTTTTTTCCGTGATTCCTATGATGTAAAATTACTAGTATACTTTCCATTTGCAAACGACGGAAATATTCGTCAAAGCAACGTTTGTGGTAATCATCAGTGTTCTCAGAGTTTGAGTAAAGGCTTTCGCAGAGCCATTTCGGCGATGAAAGTTTTCTATTATATTTAAAAATGACCGTTTAAATTCTGGTTCCCTAGCTCCTTTAATTGATCTGACCCTTTTTTGGCTCCTAAAAATTCGTACTAATTACGGTGATACCTTGCAGTAGTCAGTCCTCCTACTGAAGGCAGAGTTGCATGGAAAGAGTGGAATAGTGTAGGGTAGCTGCTCCCAACGGCTGATTACGTCTCATATTCTTGAGAGAGAGCTTTTTGTCTTAGCGCCTCTTGCGGTTTCCCGTCAGACTCTTTCTCCGATGGAGCCCTTCTAATATTTTTCTAACCGTCATGGGAGATCATAACTGTTTTTTGTGGTCTTGAAGTCAAAATACTGAATGACAATAACGATCCATTGAGTTGAAACCTATGTTGCAAGTATGTTTTGACTGCATCCATATATACCAGCGGTATTCAAACTGTGTTCCACGGAACCGTAGAGTTCCACGAAACCTTCCCAAATTGTTTTGTAAAAAAACTAACAAATTAATATAAACAAACAATTGTATTTTTCACTATGAACCAGTTTTACAAGAATATTAATATGACAATATTTGTATCATACTATGTACCCTCGATTTTTTGAGAATATTTCATTTTTTTACGAGGAAAGGTGACATAAAATATTTAAACACTCTTAAATGTCCCGTAAACTAAAATTATTTATTAATTATTAAAAAAAATTAAATTAAATAAGCCAAAACACCCAATAGCCCTGCTAAAATAGATTTCACATTTAAAGATACATTCTGTGTTTTTATTTGGACTTTTCAGTGGTGTATCTATTTTATATATTTCCTAGTTTTAAGTTTTTACTTTCCAATGGTACATTTTTTCTTTCCTGCACTTTTAATTCCTCTTGGAAATGTAGAGTTAGCAGCCGCGCGGACGTATTTATCCCGTTCGAAAAATAAATGTGGTCTCCCTCCAGGACCACGGTGCGTAAACTAACTGGCGATATATATACATATATATCTTCTCCTCTTTGGCAAGCCGTGATCAAGCAATGGCGGGCCCGCATTGTAAGCGAACCAACCTCGGTGTGCCCATCGCCACTCACCCGCTGTGCTTTAGTTTTTTGTTCGTGTATCTATCTGCCCCCCGCGAGAGTCACCCTCGATCTTCTTTTTTTTATCATCCCCATGCGAAAACATGTGGAGCGAATGCGAAAAGATTTTGTGGGGGATTGTCTGTTTTTACCATTTTTAAGTCCCCTCTTGCTTTGTCTCTATAGCTCTCTTTTAGCCATTTGATGTCCATTTCATTCCAGTCCCCATCCCCCCCCCCCGCGAATATTTCCACGATCGCTTCGACTATGTGTTTTTTTTTCGTTCTTTTCAAAATCAAAGCCACCGGATATGAGAACAAAGGGGTAACATAGGGAAGCAGCGACCACCATCAATTATTCAAAAGCGATCAAAATATTTCCTTAAAAAATTATAAATTTGCTTTTTTATTTGGGATAAAAAATATATATTCACATCGCTCGCGATCCAATTTTTGAGCTCGGAGTTTTTGGCTGTCCGTCCACGCCATTCCAGTGGACGAGTCTAGCGCTTGAGCTGGTCCAGAAGTAATGGGAAGTGTAGGAGAGGGGATGGATCCATACTGCTGAATGGTTGAATCTCCTCTTGGTTTAAAAAAAGTAAATGTTACGGCTACGGCAGTACAAGTTGGCTCCGTGTTTGCATAGCATTAAATTGGCGGGTATAACATTCTGCTGATTTTTTTCAAAATAACGTTATAATGGATATTACGGTATCAAGTCTATTACTATACTGCAATTATCTATAGGAGGAGTAATTCGGTTTAAAAAACAATTGCAGGCTTTGTATCAAGCAATTTGAATAAAACTCGTGTTCCTCTGTCTGTGAAAGTGGATTTTGTGTAATAAAGCCCATATTATTTTTTTCAACGATGAGCAATGGTCTAGAAACCTCTGGCGCCCGATGTTATATTATGTGAAGAAGAAATTCCTCGATCCTTTTTTTTTCACTGTTTTTAAGTTTTTTAGCTCGTTGAAGTAGATATTCTGGGCGTTAAACTGCATAAATAATGGCCATTAGACCGATTAAATACCAATTCCTTTTTCGTAGATAGGCCTCGATTAAGGGTAATCTCAAAACAGAATTGCGGTATTCATTATGCACGCAAAATAAATTTCGCGGATCATGCCTCGCAGTGCCGAATAACGGCATTGATTTTATCGTAATAACGATCCTATATTCTGTGAGTAAGCATTAGTTTTTACTCTAATTTTACTGAACATAATATGTCATGTAAGTATCAAAGCCTTTTAGATAGTAAAAAAAGCTCGTTATGTTCAAATATTTGCGATTTCACGATTACCTTTGCCCGATTCCATCTCGTCCTTTGAAAGGTTAAGGTATTTCCCAACACCAGTTTCTCCTCCTTTCCAAATCTTCTTCCGTGGCCCTGAAATGTCAAAGCACCCACTGATGCCTATTCTTGAGCAATGCTGCCCTAAAATGGATTAAAAAGGTCTTCACGAGCACCAATGAATTTAAAATCTGAACGATCATTTTGCACCTTTATTGCACTCTGCAAGATATATTTATGGATATTTTGTTTGAAAATTAACTCGATGTATACTACCATATTATTTCCTTGGTATAATTATGGGTAGTTCCAATTACATCAGAAAAATTACTAACGTAGTTAATCTCCTTTGGCACTAGAATTTTCGTTACCAAGAAACATAGTATTATTTCACGAGAAAATGTGTGAAGTTTAGCTTACATAGTATCAGGTATATTCCACCGCCAGAATTGAGAGACTTGTGACTAGACATTGCTCTGGAGAAAAAATTGCTCTGAAAGTACAGTAAGTATGAACTCCTCTGAATTCTTCTCCGGTGGGCGAAGCTTAATGGCAAAATGCCAAGTAATTTCTCAATAGCATAAAACGAAAACTGCGCCACGGGGGATGGAAGGTAATTTCATCCGTCTGTACTTCCTTTTAAATCTCTTATCTGCCGACTGGGGCGTTTTATGCTCACTAAAGTGCAAAGCGGCGACGACGAGGCTTCAAGGTTTTTCCTCCCTTAAGGTGTCCCGATGGTGGAATGAAAAATATATTATTTTCTTCGACTTTTCGGCACGTGTAGAGCCAATTATCTCCCGCTGAATTAACGTGGAAAGACTTACTTCTCTCTTGGTTCCTTAGAACGCGTTAGAAATCTCGCGGTTTTGAGGGTAAGTTTAGGCGTATAGGGAGAGAAAAATGCCTTTCTGAAGGAGGCAGAGCAGTTGGTTGGAACATGAATGTAGGCAAGATAATGCATATTCTATTGAAATTAGAATTCTGGGAAAGCGGAAGAGAAGGAGTAAGAAGATTGATAGGTTGGACAATATTAAGTGAGGTAGGTACGCGGAACTGCAGACAGAAACAGTTGGAGAAAACATTATCTGACGGAATATCCGAGTAGAATTGGTCCAACAAGAACTAAGCTTACCCGTAAAACACTTAAACAGTAATGATAGCGAGTTAATACTACCCAGCCGGCCTCGGTGGTCATGGGTTCGTTTCCCGCCTGGATGAGCTCACCATACTAGGCATGGTTATTTACGTTAAATTCTGGTGGCTCGGCTCCTTGCTCGACCTGTTATCTAGCCCAGCGATCGGCATCCTATGACACGCGTGCCACCCAGTGGTACGTCGATAAAACGACGAAAAAATAAAAATTTCCGATATTTTTTACCCTTGCTTAGGTTACTTTGGGTTACGCGCGCCCGGCTTGTAATTTCCTGTCAAAAAAATGTGGCACACATTGGGATCACAGGGGCATACGAGCCATTATAAGTGTCCAGCCAAAAAAAAGGAATACGAGTCACTGGGCGTTATTCCATCCTCTTCACCATTATCCCGCTGATGTTCATAATCATTGCAAGATAACTACGGCCAGTCTGAATTTGAAGTATTTTGATTTTATTTTCCGATATCTTTGGCACACTTTATGTGAAATCAGTATTTTTTGTTGGGATTCGTAAAATTGCTGTGATTTTTTAAAATGGATTCTGGTTATCTCAGTCGCTTGCCTAGCTCCTTAAAGGATGCTCTACGCACCTGCCCCTCTCCTCCATAAATGGAAATGATGTATCCATCCCCGCATACGTGCACCTTCGCGGGCACATCCAATTCCGATGAGAAAATTGAGGAGCGTGTCAAAGGTGGATTTTTTGGGGAAGGTAAAAGTAGAGGAATATCATGGCGAGGAATTCCCGAGCCTCCTTCAACCCGCAACTTTCTTCCTCATCTCCACCGCTTGGTGAGACGAGCAGGTAATATTTTTTTTATGCTCGCTACTACCCCCCGAATATCCGTGAAGCGGAGATTCGCTGGGATTCCGCAGGAGGCCCACTTTCCTCGAGAAGGACTTCCTCCGCGCTCCGGCGCGAAAACCTTTGCATATCGAAACGAAAATTCTGTCGATATATGAGAGAGAGAGCTTTTCCGCGCCGTGGGATGATGGAATTTATCCTCATCCGACGAAGCACGAGCGTTAGCTGAGTTCATCGGCTCGTACACCCTCACCATTCGTATATAACGTGGAGGTTCCTAACTAGTTACGAACCCAAGCACATGGGCGTTGTGAAGTCAAACGAGCAACTTCTTTCTGTCACGAGTTTTGAGTGAATTTTGTTTTTCCAAAATCCGCTTTGGAGAGAGCCATGACCTCGTTCGTTGCAGCATCTTTAAAAAATCTAATCAGCTGCTACCACACTGCTTTATAAGAACGTGGCGAAAATTCCACAAAAATATCCGTACCGTCACGGTTCCTTAAGGTGTTTCCGCCGTAAAATGGGTTAATGTCAATTAAATTATATTCTGGCTAATTATTGAAAAACGTGTTCGTGTAAAACTCCAAGTTTGCCATGCCCAGGTTCCCTAACTCCTTTTATGTTAGAAGGAGTGAAATCGCCATCAGTCGTCTTTATTTCAATATTCTTTGTCATAAGATTCATTTTTTTAATTTTGAAAAATCCGACTACGTTTGGCAGAAGGTGTATAATTGACATTTACATGCATACCCATCCCGCCATTCCCTTTCGGGGTAGGCGTTGTTAAAAGTGCTTTATTAGTCCATTTTCTTACGCTCAGGCAACTGGCTCTCTTTCATTAATATTTCACAGTGCCGAAAATTTTTATGAAAAATATCAAACTTAAGCAAATTTTCCTGATAGTTTCTTGATTTTCCCGAAGTGATTTATTGGCCAATAATACATATATTGCTTTATATCAGCGATTGAGTGTGTTTGAATCAGGCAAAATGGTTTCTTAGTTCGCCAAAATTCGTCAAAAAACACCAAAATATAAAGAAATTTACAGATGTTGGGTAGGCAATAACCCGCTATAGTAATTCGACCTCACTGACTTAAATTTACTCATCATCGGAATTTACTCGACATCGGAAAATCTTTTCCGATGAGACTGCAGTATATTTTTAAACCAAGTTCCGGAGGCATTCGAATATTTCGTGGCCCATTGGCTTACCTATTTTCAATTACTTCCGCGTTCCATTTCAGCGTCCTCAGATGAGAATCGTGAAAAATCGAAACCAAAAGAGCTTTACGATAATCATCGGCGTTGCTTTCAAAAATCCATTGCAATGAACCACCTCGTAAAGGTTAGCGAGGGCTGCATTCATTGCGGTGAGCCCGCGAATATTTGGCCTCGGATATGTACGACCGGCGACCACAAGAGGTGAAATTTTCATTGGTTTTGGAATGTGGCATTTCATGCCGCTCACGACTTTTGCTCTTGGCTTGTTTCACATTTAAATTTATCACTCCCAATCGAAATGTGTAGTTCGCGCCTCTGCTAAGATTGCTCGGATTAAGCAGCATCCACAAGATCCCTCATTTTGATTCCTCTTCCAGGACAAAAAAATTCTCGTAATTTCATCGCGGCCAGCAGAAATCATGTTGTATCTCAGCATTAGCTGTTTATAGCTTGGTTGAGATGAAGGAGTGTGAAGTAGAATTGTGAGTGTTACGCTCTCAACGTATTTCCTATGCTAGTCGAGTACTGAAGTCTCTGGAGGCCGCTGTCAGCAATAAAAGAGAAGAAATCGAAGGAATGAAGAAAATGTATTACCATGTACTGGGGCGAAGACTTTCGCATCGTTTCGTTGTATGTGGTTCCATTTTCCGGTTTAGCTGCGTAGTTCAGCTTCTCGCTGACAAAGCAGTGTTACAGGAGGCGTATTCAGGTCGGCGTTAATTCAACCTGAAGACACCTCCTGCAACGGTGGTGAAACGTTGTCAACCTAACACTGACCCACGCAGCTGAACCGTAAAATAAAACCAGTTATTACCTTATGGCATACAAAGGTGTGGCCATAGTTGCATGCAGAAATTTTTTATCCTGTGAAGTATGTCAGACAAAACATGGATATAAACATGAATCATTGATTTATGTTTATAACAATGCTATGACTGCTGCAACGTTTGTGGGCGTTTTCATCGACCAGAGTGCGTCCAAGATAATGACGCAGTTGACAGAAATGCAGCAAATTTATAAGCACGTCCAATGCAGTTTAGTGAAGGGAATCACGTGAACGAAGGGTCCATCATGGTGGCCATTGTTTAAATCATACGATCATGAAATAATTGTTCACTTTTCATTTTGTTCTAAGCCAAATCAGTATATTTCAACTGCGCTAATATCTTGGACTAGATTAATGGGCGATCATTCTCAACTGTGATTATAAAACTAACCATCGAAAGGCTGTCAGCGAGCTAGTTTCTAATGATTTACGGCCCCGGCAAATTTTCTCATTAAGTTCTATTTTATTCACTTTTCCATTTATTTCATTCAAATGAGTCTTAAACTTTGTGAAATTCCGTAAAACTATCTTCGATTATCTTGTTTATTTTTAGGAACATTTGAAAATCATACTTCCTGCGTCCATTTCAGCAAATCTGCAGACACTTTTTCCAAACGATGAGATATCACTATTCTTCAACAAATATTCATTGTATTTTTGCATACACACGAAAAAGGGGTAACTTAAAGTGTGTACAACGCAACAACGGAAAACATGTGCTCGTTTAGCGAAATATTTGCGATTTATGACGAGGGGTCATGTTGGTCAGGGGGTTATGCTGCTAAAAAAAACTGTTTCTCTGGTAACGGGTTAATGTATCTTCGTAACTATAATTCGTTACATAAAGAACTGTATGCCTAACGTAAAAAATTGGAAACATTCATTGATTTCTTCAAAATCTGAAGAGGTGAATCGTTATCGTACTTCGAAAGCAGAGAATCATGTAAGGATATAAGTTCACATAGAATCGAGTGTTAAAGAGCTGAAGCTATAGCGTGTGACACCTCCTCTTATCCTCGTGGAAGATATGATTACAAACAAGGAAGAAATATTGAGAACATTCTTGTGGTGTGTGGCACTCTATGGGTCAGAGGGTTGGTCCGTTGTGAAATCAGACCTGAGAAGAAAGCAGGAATAGCCAGGTGCTGGAGGCGAGTGCTGAAGATTAAGACAGATAAAGTGAGGGGCAAGGATAGTGTTTAGAGAATAGAAAATTTAAAATCCTCGTGGAATTCTGAATGGAAGGGGAGAATAATTAGAGATTGGGATTGCATACTTGGAGAAACAATCGATTTGTTGCGAACATATTGAATGGTATTCTTCTGCGACGATTGCCAGGCAAGTAATTTTGTCAAAGGAAAAGAAGACGTCATGGGATGAAACAGCTGCCTGAGCGTAAATGAATCAGCATTCTGGAGGAAAAATAAAGGAATCACAACATTGATCTTAATCGTGGATGGCTACAAAATCAATGAAATATGTAGACTTTCTTGAATTAATTAATTTGATATTTTCGTAGAACTTGTTGTCGTAAGTTGTTGCATGTATTTATTTAATTCCCTATTCATCCGCATATTGAGTGATTATGTTCTTTCATTTCCGTTTTCATTAATGCCAAGGTCGAAAAGCCCAGTACTCCCTATTTTCTTGAGACCAAGATGCGACTCGTAGTCAGTGAAGCGCAAATTCTTCCATTTCCCCTTCATATTTCTCCCCCAATATGTGGATTCTTTCTTGTGATGTGTTGCCTGCCCGTTATTGATTTTGACACGGAAAATTACTTAGAGATGTCTACAGTTTTTTTTTTCAATATTTTAATCGTCAATCTAATGTGATTTTCATCTATACTTTCTGTGTAACATAGAAAATAATCACGCTCCCCTTCTCTCAATGAAGCGAGAGATACGAATCAAAAGAAATTGTAGGCATAACTTCGACGACATTTACCTCCACGCACCTTTTACGCAACTTTTTCTTTGTTTCAACCAAATAATTCCAACGTAGTTTTTAAAAAGAAGAACATTGAACTCTTGACTTTTTATATGTTCTTGTTCTCGCCTGCGTCCCCAATTGTTTCTGTGCCGCATTATAAATTCTCGCTAATACCACATTTGCGAGGACTCTCTCGTCCACCATGACTACAGAAGCGCTATTACCTTAAATGCTGTGCCCTATTCTATTTGTGATACTCAACTTGTTACGTATCTAGGAGTATTCAAACGTTAAAATGAGTTTATTCTATGAAAAATCGGATATTATCGACAGTGTTTCGTATTAACAAGTATGTTATACCTTCAATTCTCTGCTCTGTACTGTGTGATACTCAGCTCATTACATCTTTTGGAATATTTAAACATTAAAATGAGTTAATTCTTTAAAAAAATAAACTATCGATAATATTGTGTATTACCTTCAACGCTCTACCCTAGCATGTGTGTTACTCAACTCATTACGTCTCTCGGTATGTATTTAAACATTAAAACTATATTATTCTTTTAAAAATTCAGAAATCATCGACTGCGAATATGCTATCGAAAATAGTTTCACGTGGCTATCTTGAACTCGTAGCGGTGAGAGCTTGATTGAATTTTTTCCCAAAAATAAAACGCGTGAATTCTAGTTGAAAATTCTTAATAGCCTACTTACGTTTCTTCGTCCAGTTCTTCATCCATCCCCTCTCCCCTTCTCCTCGTCTCTGTAAGCTAATGGATCGACCAAGCTCAGGGAATTAATTCCTCATTCCATTCCCTCGCGTGCGTTGCGCAACGGGTTTATAAAAAGATCTCATTGCTTAGTGAGATTCCATTTCATAACCCTTAAATCAGCCCGCCCTAGTAGCCGTCGAAGACTGCGTGTACCTACGTGCATTCTACCCTTCTCTCCTTGCTTTCGTCTCCCCCTCCTCTGCCCTGTTTGCCAACAATCGGTGTCAAATTGCTCCCTCCACCGCGTCACAAAGTATACACAGAGGAGCCAAGTTGGTTGCTTCGCATGCATTTTATGTGATAATCGTTGCGCAAATCCACCATGTTCTTAGCCAGTTCCTGCAGTGCAAAGCTTAAAACCATTGTCTTGCGGTCGAACTGTACGTGCTTGGAAGTTGTCAGTTGCAAGTTTAACGGTGGGTGGCTGCCTGGGGTCGATGAATACACGGATTTATACCAGAATCCACAGAACTCCACAGAATCACAAGCCAAGTTTTATTTTATTATATTATTTATATGGTAATGCACATTTTATTTTACTTGATCATTTTTAGTAAGTCTGACGTTTCAACAGGTTCGGAGGTTTTTTGTTCGGAGGGAATGCGAAAAAAATTAGTGTAGGTATATTTAGATTATAAAAACTTTAAATCGTGAAGTTCCCGGGAGTTGGAAGACAAACTTTATTGGATTAAAAAATAAACTAAATAAAAAGCTGAGGTGGGCGTCCGGGTGAAAAGCAATTGACATAGGAGTTTAAAAAAACATTTTCCCTAGCTGTTCTCCACTACTTATTTATCGACTGGCCGGGATGGAACTTGCTAAAAACATACCGTATTCCGCTAATCGTTACTGCAGCCATTGGCGCTTTTGGCCTCGAGGTAAATTCTCTGTGACCGCCTCTTACTTGCCCATAGTCTTGGGAGTACAACCGGTCGTTTTCCTCGCTCGGAAGCCTTGTGCGCCGACGAGTACCTATTGCCTTTGGGCTGTGCGGGGGCCCGTAGGAACGTAATTGTCCTCTCAGGGTGTAAGCACAACTGCGCCAGCTGCGGAGATCTCTCCTTGACGCCGGCCTTCGACTCAATTAACATCAAAGAGCATACGTAATGGATCGAGGGAGGGCAGTTTCCTTACGCTGCAAATAAGCAGGTACAAACCTGACGCCCTGTGCTCTGAGGGAATTTTAGATTCCTGCAAGCTTTGTACCGGTGTCAAAATTGTCACCCGTGTTCATTATCATCTAATATATATGTATATATATATATATATATATATATATATATATATATATATATATATATATATATATATATATATATATATATATATATATATATATATATATATAACCATTCATTCATTCACTCAAACCGCTCACAGGCGTAAATATTAAATATTTCGTTCAAACAGGTGGTGAAAGAAAGAGTATAGAAAACACATAAAATGTGATGACACAATGGTGATGTGAAGATGGAATGATGGCCAGTTCCAAGTGAAAAAAATTCGTCTAGACCGGGAATTGAACCACGGACCTTCCGATTTCGCGCCGGCTGCTCTGAGTCTTTTTCACTTGGAATCGGCCATCATTCCATCTTCACATCACCATTGTGTCATCACATTTTATGTGTTTCCTATACTCTTTCTTTCACCACCTGTTTGAACGAAATATTTAATATATATATATATATATATATATATATATATATATATATATATATATATATATATTAGGTCCAATGAGAGTTACCAATAAACTAGAATATGTAGTTCATCGGAAAATGTGTTAGCAATTTTAAATGTATTTTGCCACATAAATTCATGTATCAGCTTACGTCTTCTCATTGGCTACAAGTCCAGTCTTGTAATTTGAAGCAGTCTTGAACGTAATCTAGGATTCCAATAACATTAATCTGTATTCGCGGATTTCCTGAATATAATATTTGTTTGTCTCTTCTTATATATAATAAGTTATTTGTGGAAATACGCTCGCGCAATTCGAGTAGACTTTTGGCCCAAAATTGTTCCTTATATTTCCAAGCAAAGAATATATAGGTAGTTAATAGTGTGAGATAGTTAGGTTAAGCTAATTAAATTACAAATCGCTTGGATACTGGCTTTTGTCAAGCGGGAGTATTAGCTTAACATATTTTTCCATCGTAAAAATGGCTACCCATGCTCAGAAGCATCGAAATGTATTTGGACAGTTCCGCTGAAAGCTAAATCAAATGATAGAAAAATAAAACTTTTTGCAAAAGGTTCCGAAATGTTTTCTTTTCCCTATTCATTTATCCAATGGAGAAGGATTAAATAATGGAAGTGAAATTGCCATTTCATCGACTCCGGTTCATTGATCGTCTATTTACAGATATACTTCGGACAATTGATGCGGAAGCGTATAGAAAAAACTATTTAATCAGAAATAGAGTTGGGGTTCACGCTGAAGTGTCAAGCATACATTTCTGATCCTCTTTAAATTGCATATTGTATGGTCCCGGAGTTGATTTGTTATGACATTTTCATCAAGAATTGATGAAAATGCAGTCATTCGTGTACGCCAGACGTAAATTGAGGAATTTCTCCGTCTGAGAGGGGCCTTCAATGCTTGAAACGAATCTGAACGCTGATTGGTTGTCGCTTTTCGCTTCCATTCTCCTGTCTCCACTGATTCGTCATTACAGTCCGTGATATGCCTCCTGCCTATTGCAGTGACTAATTTCATCTTTTCATGTTACGACATGGCTGGTGTTTGCTTGACAAAGTTGAATTGAAAGTGAATCTAAAAAATATTCAATAATAACCCCATCATTCACTGCCTTAAAATAAACCGTCGTGTAAAATAATTAATTAACTCGAAAAACCTTCAACCCATGAAAAGATTCAAAGAAAATAAATGCTTATGGTGAAGTAAATTACTCAGATCATTTTTCTTGCTTAATAAATCACTACGGTACTAATATGGCGTAAGAAACTACGTGAATCGTCGGCAAGAATTAGAAATGGATAACGTATTCCTCTAAAAAAAACAATTCATGGATTGTGAACCTATTATATTCCCATGCTAGGAGTGATTTTTTATTCATTCTTTTGAAGATTATTTGAGGTTCTTTGAGAGGAAATTTTCAATTATCTCCCTTTTTCTTCAGGTTGAACTTAGATTAAACCATTTGCGAAATATTACTTTCTATATTAAGTATATAATGATTTGTGATCACCTCCCTAATCCCGGCTTATAGAGGGCTGTCTAATGATATTGAAAATGATGCTTGTATTAAAACTTTCTATAATCACTTATGAAAGACATCAACAAAAAATTCCAAATGAATATTGATAAAATATAAAAGTAAGTACCAATCCATATAATGCTCCGTATCAAGGAGGGCAAATAAGCAAAAATACACCCAAACTTCAAAGCTAATAACAATGTTTTCCGTCTCACTTCTCAGACGGCCCAGATGTTTATGTAAAATATCTGTTGCTTTGGGAATACTGTGCTACTGAAAGGGTTGTTTTCCGAGAGATTTTTTCTTTCTTCTTTCTGTACCCCATACCTTGCTTTCTTCTTGCTGTACCCATCTTTCCTCCCTTCAAGGCTATCCAATTCCATACGCATATGTGTAACATCCAACACTTCCGGAATTGTGGAGTCTTTTGATTCTTAAGAAGCCAGTGTGGTGTGATGTTGCAATTTATCGACTTGCAGATTCTATAATCATCATATATCGATTAGCGATTTTGATCCCAGTGGTATTTGGTACACCACTATTCGGTACTGTGCAGTGTGCGATGAAATACAAAATGCACATCAAAATTTGGTATTTTTAAGTCAAGTATCGCAGTCTTTTCAAAGGCGACTCGCCTCCTCCACACGCCACTCTCTTCTGATGGTCCTCTGTAACACTACTACTTTTGCGCCATCTATTGGACCATTTTCTGAACGAACAATACTAGGGAACATCATTAACAAGGCTTTATTCACATCACACAAACTCCCTGAGAATGTTACCCAGGTTAACCCATAAACGCCGGAATTTTTTTTCAGGCCATCACATTGGGAAAGCCATATGCAATAAAATATAACGTTTGAATTGACCAAATATTTCCGTTTGTAGCTGATAAAATATAAGTAAATATTGTTAGAAAATCTGCAAATTTTAAAAATGAACTGAGTAGATCGATTTAGAACGAGAAATGTTTGCTGTGATCATATGTGCCGCTGAGAGATTCCTAAATTAATGGTGTCAGTCAAAATTGTTACTTTTCGGAAAATGGGACCCAAAGTCGTGAATATACAACAAATCAAACACTAAGTGCTGCTGTCTAGTGAAAAAAAACTCTGAAGGTAGGCTAATACCACTCATTAACCAAACAGAATACAGGTAGAGATGTGCTTCTACGATCCCAACAAAAGCATGGCATAAAACTGACTTACATTACTTTAGCTCCGAGTGGTTCACATGATCACGTAAGGCGTTAAAGGGGTTGACTCTCTGAGACGAAATGTTACTCCAACCGTATTGCGAGCCATTGCCAACAGAGGGTGACGAAAACCTAAGCCTCAATCACGGCTTTAACTCGATATCGAGAGAGAGAGGGATATCGAAAGAGGGCGTCGCCAGGGGATGAAGGTTTTTCCGTCGTAAATAACGCATCGGAATCCGTAATAGGAAGTCCGTTTTGTCGAGTTTGCGTCGGGGAGGCGCTCTCGCATAGGGAGGGCAATTAGTTACACCGGGAAAGAAGCGTCACCCGCCTCGGCGACGGCAATTAGTCACGGAAGGGGGCGCGTTTCCGTGTAGCCACTAGCCCCATCCCCGGGTCTTGGGTGGGGGGGGGATTGGGGGGAATGGTTCCCTGCCCGTCTCTGGGATCATCACTTTCTCCTCCATTCATTCGAGTAAACGAGCGAGGGGAGTTGGGCGGTAAACTGACAGGGATTTACCGCACTGAGAGGGCAACCTATACTCCTGTCGAAATTGAATTGTCGGTGGAATCACCTAGTGGAACTGAGACGTAATGAAATAAAACAACCTGAATAAGTAAAATGTACAATGAATAAATCATTCGTCCGGAGTTTGGTGATTGACTGATTGATCGATGAATGATTTTTTCATCGTGAATTCCTCACATTTGGGTACATATATCCCCAAAACAAATGACTCCGCAAAAATTGTCCTCGCGGCTAATCCCGCCTTCCTGAATTAAGCTGGTCTAAATATCAATTTTGCCACTGCTATTTCATACCTTTTCTCTTCCCAACTGAGTTCACCCATTCCTATTGAAATGCGTCTGCGGCTCATGCTGCTCGTGGAAAAATGTGTCGCTTCATTGCTTTGCTCTCATTTCAAGCGATTGAAAATGGTATGTTAAACCTGAGGTACGGGGATAAAGGTCGGGTCAACCTGGAATAGATTTAGGATGAAGACAATCTCATCGTTCTCGGGCAAACAAATGTCTTTTATTTAAGATGTTCATGACTTCTTACTGTATTTTACGAGATTAATTTCGGAAATTGATGGAAAACGTAATTTGTCGCCAAATGAGATCAGCGAAAAACTCGAGACTATTCAAAAGAAGGATTTTGTCTGGAGCGCTATGAAACATGCGGAAGTGACCTAGGAGCCCTCCGGCGTCCTTTTCAAACGGGAACCGCAAGCTGGCCTTTTCGAAGGGCCTTCGCCTTTTGTTTATCAAATCAAGGTGGCATGATCTCCGGTTTCCTGAAATACGGGTTAAGTTGAAATATCACCGCGTTCGTTTCCCTTGTCCGTGAGATGACATTGGCCATACTGGAGGTGAAGGCATTGAAATTGCAAACCGTTTCAAGGTGGGGTAAATTGTCGATTGGCCAAGGTAAAGTGGGTTGAGATTTTCATGGTTGAAGAATTATTGGTGATCTTTAAGTATTTAAGTGATCAGCTATTTTTTAACTTTTTCTGGAACGAGGTGAAGTTTAATTTGCTTCGAAATCAATGGTCTTTCAACTAAATATTTCTTTAATACTGGTTCGAATATTGTTAAATCATTTTGTGTTTGTAAACAAAAGACAAAAAAACGTTAAAATTCATGCCTATGAAACTCGTATGGTAAAATTACTAATGGCACCATTTAAGATGAATTCGGTGGGCGATAGTGAAAGTGATATTTTAATCGAAAATACTTAAGACTTTGCATTATACAACTGCGTAGTTTGTTGCAGCGATACGCATTATTTTTTCACCTATTTACGGAATATCGGGCATGAATTATTTTCAAGCCCACCGAATTCAAGTAAGCATTTCGTATTTGCGTGGTAGATCTTAGCTTTGTGTTTCCAGAAAAATTGTTTTCTGGAAGAATTATTGCGTAATTACATACTCCTATCCAGGGTGGTGTACATACTGTACTACAAATCAATTATCCATCATGCGTCGCTTCAGGTACCCCATGGGATAAGATTAAATTGCTGGCCCAAACTTAATGTGACTCGACTCATCTATGGTAAAGCACAGAATGGATCCTCAATGCTGCAATTGTGCCTGCGACCTTCAGGTGCTTCGTTCTAAACTTAATGAAAAAATTCTATTCGGTAACTTAGGAGTGACATTAGACCGACCGACGAAGTACTGCACTTAAAATGCTCTCCGCAAAGCGCTCTAGACGAGATTCCACTGACAAATATCCGCCTCTGTCGGAACTCTAACTTGGGCCCTCTGGGTTGGAAGGCAGTCCATGCTATTGCTATACTGTATAAAGTCGAGATACGCGAGTTTGAGACGCGATATCTCGGCAACCAATGAACCCATACAAATGAAATTAACTGCATGTTAAGGTTCGTAATTTCTAGCTTTTGAGATTGGTTTGAAATATTAGGGAGTAGCCACCATACCAACCCCTTCCCGGGACTAAAATCTCGTGCGGTTCGCAATTGTAAGTACCACGTGACTCGTTGGTTACTCAATAGGAATGTGCTTCTTTATTTATAACCACTCCACAGGTCAGGACGTTACGGAATCGACTTCCCCCGGCAAGTGGAATGTTTTGAAAAGTGAAAACTTGTTGACGAACTTATAACACCGGAAACATCTTGTGCATACACGCCGACAGTAGTTTTCACTTGTTTGTTCGGTTCGTTAACGGGGCAAAAATCACGCGCATCGAACGTGTTTGTTTCCGCGTGTGTATGTGTGTCTCCCTCTCCCGTGTCGACGACGCGTGGCAGCGCGCTCGCAAGTCGTTTTGCACTTCCCGCCCTCCCGAGATGCAATACTCCCCCACCCATATGACCCACTTTCCGGTGGGGTGTCACAACGCGACATGGAATTCATGCATTATATCCCCTCTGGTGCGTTTGCGCGCGGTGGGGAAGGGAGGCTGCTCCCTCGGCCGGGGGAATCTGAAAGTTGCCGGAGAAAATCGGCGGGAGAGGTGTGGAAGGGGGAAGGGATGGGAGCAAATTATCTCCCGCGTGAGAGCACTCATCTCGCGCCAAACATGCAAATCTCGCGGAGCGGCGCCGAAGGAGCGTATGCTCTTCGTTTATTCACCTTTTTTCCCTCTCGCTGGAGGATTCAGCGAAAGTGATATTACCGCCGGCGCCCCAAACTCCTGGTGAGTATTATCAATACTTAAAAAAAAAGACTTGGCCATCGCGGGACGACCGACATAAGTGGAACACTGAGTATGGATATGACTGGCAGTGGAGAGTACTCAGTATTATATATAAGTAAACATAAATAATTAAATTAATATATATGAAATTATATTTATAGATTAATAATAAATACATGAAATACGCGAACTTTTTATGCTCATATGAAATTACACTGTATTCCTCTAGTGTTAGTATTGTTAATTATTTCGAATCGCTTGTAAATACGTAGCCACGCAACGACTCAGCAACTCGGGGAGTCGGGTGTCGCGTGATGCTAGGATTTCGCGAGATTACCCCCATCCATACGATGTGTTCCTCTTCAAAAAATTCAAAATCAGTCGAAGACGTATCTATTTTCATTAGGCTTGAAGAATCGCTTTCGTTAGATCTACTTCTCGACGTGTGTCCCTGTGTACTTACCACGGCCGCACCAATTTTTTGGCATTGGAATTATATAGACGCGGCTGGTGAATCTGTTGTTGCTATTGAAAAATCATAGTGGATACAGTGACTGTGGTAAATTTAAACTTGGGTCGACCGTATCTGGTGATTTCAGTTTTTTACCTGTACTTACCTGTTTCTGTACACGTTTCATCAATCAGCTTTACGTGCTGTCTACCTCCCACTACAAGTGAAATGCCTAACTCCTTATCCTTTCTTCCTCGCTCTCTTAAATCTCCCTTGCATCAGGTCATTCAGGAACTCGTTTCATCAAATTATCTCCAAATTTGTAAAAAATGTGCAGTCTCCCTGTCATTTCCTCAATCAGTTTCCTTTTTTCCGCCGTACCAACATTCACTCGTTTGCCATCCTGCTTTCTCTATGGTTTTAAATTATTCTCTCGCTTATATAACTTATTCCGGTGATAATTATCCAGGGCTTACATCGAATTTATACTCACAGGAGGAAAATACGTATCAGTGGTCTCTACATTTGGGCGTCAGTGGCAACGTTGGGGTTCTGGTTAGTGAAGAGGGAATTGTGCCAGAAATTACTTTTAAAAAATAATAGTTTTCGGCTCCTTATCTAAACATGAATAGTTTATTGAAAAAATCCCCTGTTACGACATGAATCGATCATGGTCTCTAAATATTTTACTGTAGCAAAATGTGCTTTGAAATAAATGCTTTTTTTCGTCACATTTTATAAATGCAGGGAAAAACTTCAAAAGTAAAAGCCAAATGACAGCCAACAAAGTTATTTCCATGAAAACACGTGCTACCATCTCAAAACTTTTTCGCATTACTCTATGAACCTACAAGACATATTTCAGAGCTGATAAAGTACGTACATTTGTTTGGAATCAGAAATGTTTTCGTCGTTTTTTTAACCTATCGATAGCGTTGATGTCTCGTTTGAGTTTCCCGAGTTGAGAGTTGCGAGGTTCCCTTTCGGGGAAAAAATTTCGATGGTATTATTTTTTTCCCCTCAGGAAAAATCGACTCTACGGCTTATGTGAAGTTATTTACTCCTTCCTCCTCGGGGCCGGTCTCCGTTTCCCAATGCATCTTCTCTGTCTGATGGGGGAAAGAGTCAAGATAGCACTGTCGAAGAGAGCCGAGGAGGAAATAGTGGAGGGATAGGAAAAAAAAAGTCGGTGACAAACAAAATCCGTTTACGGGCACGTCAAAGAATCGGGAAAGAGACTTCGTGATAGGTTATGAATGCGGCCGGAGATAGGTGGCGCCGCCCGTATTGGACCCTTGAGGGAGGGGGAGAAGAATGGCATGTGAGAGAAAGGGGTGAATTTTTGTTGGAGATAGAGGGGAGGTTCTGGGACTTTCTGAGGGGAACCAATCGACTTTCCCTAAATCTCTTGGAGACCCTACGTGGGCGATCTTCGGCCGAACTTCTGTGTCAGCGTCTATTGGAGTGATACACTGTTTACCTCATCTTAAAAAGAAGGCCTCACTGAACGATAACGTTTTAAAAGTACCCCGTCGGTTTTAGAAAATCTCTTGAAAAAGTCTAGGAGAAGGTGCTCCTCCCTCCCTACTATTCTTTCTCAGATGCTCTTTTCCCCTCGCTACCACTGTTTTCCCAGATTGAAGCGCTCTCGGAGTGACTGTGGAAAAATCTAGCTGCCAGCTTCCTGGTAGTAGTTAGTTAGGTAACCTTTTGTTCATTTGACCTTTACGATGGCTGCGTTCGGCGATATCAGCTGTTTACAGTAGTGGCGCTCGCCTTCTGAATGGAATAGGTGGATATATATGAATATTTATCACCATAAGGTAGGTACTTCTCTCTATTTGAAGGTAAATTCAATCGAATTCGGTACTAATGACCAGAACTAAGTAAAATATCGAAAATAAAAGCAGTTTTGGTATGAAGAAAATATCATATAATATAGCTTTCCAATTTTATTCGTCTCTATACTATAAGTTAGTGATTTTTTACTCATCTTAAGGAGCTCTTTGATATTTTTTATATCAGTGAGCAATGGTTTATTTTTCAATAATCTTCCACATTATGCACGCATTCCCTTGTAATACTAGTGTAACCGAGCGATAGTTGTCGCCTCTATCCCTGTGGCATTCAAAATTCAGTGATGGTGATTGGAAGTCAAGAATATAACCGCCCAAGTTGCAGAAAGCCACCATGTAAAAATTCAAAGTGCCATGTAATAATTCGAAAATCTGGAACACATAAATCCAAGAAACTTGTCAACTCAAAATATGATTAGACTAAGATAATCAGCTTTGATTGTGGCTTCAAGGTTTTATTCCTCGTTTATTCTAAAATTTGCAGGTCACGTGTAAATTGAGATACTCCATTCTATTAATACAGTTTTTCCTTCTCCATTTATGACCTTAGCGCAAAAAAATGTTGGGTAGTTATTGAGGAGGCGACCAACAGTTAAGATTACTATCGCCATGAAGGCGGTCTATTGGTAGTTGGCAAGGAAGGGTTTTAAGGGTGATGGGGAAAGGGTGAAGAGAAACCCGGTGTGACCCCTACGTTTAACGAAAAGCATCACATTTTAATGTTCTATTCGACAGAAGGAGTACGTGTCTTGAAGTGCTCTTCACGCGAAATCCAAATACATACCTACCGAAAGATTCCACTGAAAAATTTCTGACACCGACGGAAATTGAACTTGGGCCCTCAGGATGGGTATCCAGTACTCTTGCAATCATATTAACTCGATCTCTTAAAAATATCTAGTAAATCTTTTAAAAAATTAAAAAAATTGTTAAAACTAAAAGATTTTGTCTTCTTAACCGTGTCCTTTCTGAAGTCCTTTTTAATGGGCGGTTAACTCCCAACCCCTGCCGCACGCACTTTTGGCGGCTTGCAAGGCAATATATTTAGATTTTAGTTTATAGTAAGTACATATAAGTGTATAAACGTTTTCTCCTCCCGACGTTATTATATGGCAGCAAATTCTAGGTATGTCAGAATAAGCATAAGTTTAATCTAAACGCAGTGGGAATGGAGTATCTGAGGAGTGTATGCGGTAAAAGTAGGATGGATTGGGTTAGGAATGAGTGGGGCATGAAAGAATGTGGGTTTGATGCTCCAGTAATGGGAATGTATGAAATTAGTGTGCTGCGTTGATTTAGCCATGTTGAAGGAGTGGATGAGAGTCAAATAACGAAACAGATATGTGATAGTAGAGTGAATGGGGTGAGAGGAAGGGGTAGACCGGCGAAAGTCAGGGGTGAATGTGGTGGAATAGACAATTAAAAGAGTAGGAATATTAGGAGTCTTAAGAGTAGGATGAGTGTGAAAGAAGCAAAAGAGACCTGAAAGGATAGGGTAGGAGGAAATTATTTAAAGAGAACAAGTTTTCTAGGCCCTACAGCGATAACTAAGCTCTTTGACGTTGCCTACCCCGAAAGGGAATGGCGTGATGGTTATGTACGTATAAAATTCGCATATCTCTTTCAAGTCTCAGACACGGCCACCGGAGGGAGGTGGAGTTCGTGGGAGGATGGAGAAATGGTGGGATAAGAAGGATTGGGGGTACGAGGGGGGACTTGTGCGAGGGTAGATGTGAATGGAGGGGATGGGATGAAGCTCCCTCCGTAGGCCGATGGCGCCAAGATGACACCTTTGGCATTCCTCGATTAGAAAGCCGGGAGAGGGCCAATCTCGGCGGAGTATCTGTGTCGCGGGAGGGTTGGGCGGAGGTGATTCGGGAGGAGGGAGGACGAATAAGTCCTTAGGGGATGGAGGAGGGAGGTTTAGTGGGGGAGAATCCTTTCACTGGAAAACTAGCGGAAGGGGAGGGGGAGGAGTGGGTCCCTTAACCCCCTCTCCCCCCCCTCTCTCCACGACTGCAGACGACTGGCTCCCCATCCTACTCTCACCCCCTCCCCTTTTGCAAATTGATCGATCAGTGGGCCCGACCCGGACGCACACACATCGAACCGAAAGGGCATTAAACAAAAGGTGATCTCTCTGGCGAGCGGCCGCGGCAATAGAATGAATGGGGTCTTTCGACGTCTCGACCTGAAATCTCTTCTTTCCTCTCATCCTCTTTTTAGGTTGCGAGGTGTTGTCCCGAAGGCCTGGCCGTCCTTTCTGCGGCGACGTCGATATAAAAAAGGAACAATTGAAGGTCTCTAACCCAATTTTCGAGAGGAAGATACCGATAAATATTTCAGTGCGCGAGGATGACAGCAGTCGGTTTCGCAGCTCACTGGTGGGGAAGTGAGGGCAGCGTGGTTTAAATTTTGTTCCTTTTCAATTTTTTTCACTATTGAGCGTCAAAACACCCATTTATCTTGTGTTACAAACTACATTGATTGCGGCCGATGTGAAACTTTCTTGAACTATGCTTGAATAATAAGTGGGAAACTCTGATACGCTCTTTATTGAGAAATTTCGATGAAAATTTGTATTATAGCCATATACATATTTGGTTGGGTATATCTCTGTGAGATTGTGTGCAATATATCTGTGAATTGTTGTGGAATGTAACTTCTCTCGAACAGTAATTAATAACATGATTAAGTATAACACTCGTTTTGATAGAAAACTCAAATGAAAATTTGGCTTTGATAAATTTGACCGTTAAACGTTTTTGAACTTAGATGTAGCTCGACACTCAACCAGATTTTACTCTTGAAATAAATCCACTCAGCCATTTTTATGAAAGAAGAAAGAGATTTCACTAAGCCATTTTTATCCACGCTAAGGTATTTGAAAAATGTTATCATCCCACTACAGCCCACACATCTAAAATTGGAGTAGACTCAGGTTGCAAAATTTATTGTAGTCATTTGCACGGCTCATGTAACCCACATTACAGATCTCAATATATGTGGTTGTAAATGATTTTATTTGAAGGCAGTATTTAATTGATTGACACTTTACATCAATTATGGGATTGTAAATTACTATTTCACTTGAAAAAGGTGTTTTATTCTATTTATTTTATTTGTTGCATTTAGGAAAGTTGGCTATCAATTTCACATTGGCTTTCCTTGACGCTTCTGTACCATTTTGTTTTTAAAAATTCACAGTCAAACGCTGTGCTTTCATTATGCATCTACCCCCTGAGTGAAAATATTTTCTAAATTTTCTTTTTCTCTCTTTGCAGGTGAGTGGATTCTGGGCAAGTAAGGTGATGTTTCATCTGGCCATTGTTTCTATTCATGCTCATGAGAAAAGGTTAGTAATTACTGCATGAGGCACCTTTATCGTCGTCACCTGGACGGGTACGCTAGATAGAAGCAAATACGAAAACAGTCTCGTCGTACGCATAGCTACTCTATTGATATGTATCACAATGTGGCCTGAGAGAAAAATCTTCTCGATGTAAAAGAAGTTTGCTCCAGGTATGTTTCATTGTTATACGATGGCCTAGATTTTGGAAATCCAATAGCTTGTAAGCTGTATTTTGAATATGCAATGAAGCATAGTAGTTGCATAAAATTCGCTTGCTAATGGCCCGCGGGCATTTAAACCTCCACCAGTGTTTCGGTCCTGGAATTCTGAAAGCACGTTATATCTCCAAGGTAATCGACCGTGCTATCATTATATGCAACACGCTACTGAATCTTCAAATTATTTCGTGAACCTCCGAGTTTCCTGGCTGTACCCTCGACGATCGAATAAACTATTCGTTAAACTACCGAGAAAGGGTTCAATATGGCAACCCCATTGGCTAGTTGATTAAAGCATATGAAATTACAGGAAAATAATCGTTTTCCGAGCCTCTCAACCAGGTGTTCTTAGTTCATTCCTCTGGTAAAGGTACTCCAATAATACAGTTTACGCTAATTGAACTCATCGACACTTAAATTCGGCAATATTGGTATAATTCCTGCGTCGACTGCTGTTTCGGTACCGGCGCACTTAAAATTTCATTTTTTTAGCCTTGGCGGGATATTTCGACCGAA
This sequence comes from Pyrrhosoma nymphula, assembly GCA_963573305.1. NCBI lineage: Eukaryota > Metazoa > Arthropoda > Insecta > Odonata > Coenagrionidae > Pyrrhosoma > Pyrrhosoma nymphula. Next base: position 72,205,188 of record OY754335.1, on the reverse strand, counting down.
ATCAACCACGTGGTCTTGATTATGAGGATCATAGATTTTTTTACCCAATGGAGTTTTTTTTTGTACCCCTTACCAGTAAATTCCGAAAGGGGTAGACGCATAAAAGAAATGTTTGCCCTCACACGGATCAACGGAATTATTTGAAAGAACATTCGTAGACATAAATTAGATGTAATCACTTCTACTGCAAGCTAGGGTAATCGTGATAAATTAGCCATCAATTATGCCAGAATATCCCATGAAAAATTAAGGTTAACGTTGGCATTACATTGGGCGCTCGGTGTTTTGATTTCCCCCTGGAGTGCATAAAATTTCTTCCCTCGGCTCAATTCCCTCGAGTGGAAATGTGAAAGAAGCCTAAAAAATCTGATAACCGCCGAAACACCGAGGCGGTAATCAGCTGGGGGAGCTTGGCGTTTAATATTCCATCATTGGTTCATAGTTTGGACCATAAAGTGTCTAATGAAGCTGGCCCAGCTTAGGGATCGCTAAAAATTCTCACAAGCTCATGAGTCGTTTGGTTGTGTCTTTTCGTTAACGCCGTCACAGCTGCTTCTTCTTCGTGGTAAAAATTTGGCGTAACTATTTGGCTCATGATAATGTGTCAATCAATGCAAATTTTAATTCACCCGTCGTAAAATGAGTCCACTATTTTAGCCGCTCTCAAGTGTCATAAAAAATTCTGCGCGCTCGTGGCAATATGCCGTTATACCAGGAGCTTTTTTGAGAATGTCTTACAGCTCCGATGGAGAGGTTTCTCGGCTTCCAGCATCTTTTTAGGAAGGTCTTTATAACAATTTTTAACCAGTATTTACAGGAAAAATAATGAGTTGTTGAAGAAATCTAGGAGATGAAGTAATCGTTTGTCTTAACAGCAGAAATTGAGGAAATTGAATAATTTTTCCATCGTGAAAGAAGGATTACGTGAGTTTGAAAAAGGAAGAACGCAATGCTGAGCATAATAGTCTATGCTAGGAAGGCATCCTATAAAAAGAGTCCACTAACAGTGATGAACTCAAGCACTTCACTTAAGCATAAGTGCTGCACATGGTCTAAAATGGAATTGAAGCTAATGAAAGCAATTTTTCGGAAAGAAGAATAAAATGGATAGCTACAAAAAACCAATCTCTTAGGATTTGTGACTGCTGAGATGATGATGATGAGTAAGTACTGACTGCATGTTGCCCATTTCTCAGTCACGTTGTAAAACTTAAATACATACTCAGTTCATGAATTTTCAGTATAATAGTTCATGAATACCATGAAACATAGTGTGTATGGCGGTTTAATTATCTGCCACACTGCCACACGCTCCGGTGTCTACTTAACCGAGTACCGTGTTGACGATCGCCATCTGTTATCAGCTGTTCATCATCTCTCGTCCACACTCGCATGTTAGCCGCAATTATTCATGCGTGTTTATGGAGTCAGAACCATTCCAACAGGGCTATAGCGTTGAGATTTATTTCTCAGCACGCTTGGCTCAGAGAACCATCAAACTCTGCGCCCAAGGGTAATCGAACTGCGACGTGTTAATTCGTGAATAATTTACCCCACCATGTCAGTCATAAACGTTTCGTCCAATTCTACATGTATATGATCCATAAATCTGATGCACACTTACTCTTAGGGTCTAGCATTTTCTCATTAGCAAATACCTTTGACATTCACAGGTCTTAAATTTCACGAAATGTGTTTTTGGTTTTGAGCTAACGCTTTCCCTCGTAGTTGAATCACTTATTTTTTACGGGAAATATAATTTTTACGATATAATTTTCAATTTTTTTGTTTGTATTTTACGAAAAAATTATAACACGTATTATAATTACTGCCAATTTAAATTATTACAGTAAAGCGGAACATGAAATGAGATGTTTACAAAAAAACAAGGGTTAATATGCAGAAATATTTCTTGGGGTCAGGTTATGCCGAAAGGTCTCACCGGGTGAAAGGCTCCATATCTGCCGACGTTCATTACACCTATTACCCGCTGGAACAACCGAGAAACCTTTCTGTATAAGATTCACCGGGAAAACCTTAGATCTTTCATTAAAAAAGAGCTTGGTTAAAAAATGACTGAAACGATGGAATAGAGAAAGCTAATTGCTTTGAGAGCGATGAGAGTGGGCATGGGTGGTTAGAAGTGTTGGAAGAAAGCGAAGACGTTCGATAAATGTTTTCAGGAAGTGAACTCAAAATGGAAGAGGTGCGGTGATCAAGGATAATCTGAGAGTAGGCATATGAGAGATTGTGTGCGAGTGCGTAGTAATGGGACTCAAAAATTGATGAGGGCGAGCTGTTCGTGACAGTCGGTGGTGGAATTGAAAATTCAAGTTCAAAGTATAAGTTCAAAATCTGCAGAATTGTTTTCAGTGAACATCTTTGGAATAGTCCTTTCGGTGCTTCGTGCGTTGGTTTCATTGAGTGTTTTCTCGCAGAAATTTGATTTATAAGGTTGGCTGATTTATTTAAGTGGAGATTCAGCTATCTTTCTCTTCGTTTCTGTGACTGGTCTTTATTGAATCTTGATCTCATAACAAAATCTTCCGTCATGTTGAATGCATGAGAAATTTTCGATGAAAGCAGCAGTTTGAAGTAGCTTTTTCAAACCAACACGTGCGGCTACAAGAGTCTCTACTCGGTACTCGGTTCTCATTTGCATCTCGGAGGGTAATATAGAAAATCAATTTACTTGGGGAAGGTAATTAATGTGCAGAGAAATCTAGCTTTGGAACTAGTCTTCAGTTAACTGTTGTTATGGAGTCCAGGCACGTAAACGGAAATAATTTGTTACATTACATGTATCGTTAAAAATGGTATTATGAACTCATTAATTAGTTTTTATTTTCACCCTCGTATATTTGTACAAGGTTTAAGGAAAGAACTTGAAAGGGGTTAAACAAAAGATTATTTCATTCCCTAAAGATAGTTGGAAAGATCTATTTTATATTCTCAATAATTTATGGCAATGGTTTTTATCGAAAATATCATGGGGCACTTAATTGCATACAGGGTATCGTTAAGACAGTTGACGAAAGACCATAAATGGTCCACTGATGAACGTCATCTCTGAAAAGAGAATTGAAAGTGCTCCACGGTTGGTGTGGAGTTGGGGTGTTCTTCTTTCACATCCATCCAAGCATTGACTATTCCGCTAGTCACTCTACTCCAATATTATACCCGAATTGTTATCATCGTATATGAGCATCATTCAATGGATTGCCACCTCACGACATACCTGGATAACGCAGTCCTTATAACCAATGGGAATTGACTCTGCGGAGAACATTCTTTTTGATTGGTGAATGAATTTTTCCTAGACGGCCCATGGCGGTTCCAAACGGGCTCTGCCGGCGTTCATTATTGACGCTCTCAGAACGGTGTACGGAAGATAGTTTAGTTTGGGAACCTCTTCGAACTGACGCTGTCAATGGCCATCGGTGATTTTGGTCAACAGTTCAGAGTTTTAGTGCCCCATCAAAATTTACTGCCGGATCGCAAGGCATTGTTAAACACTCCGGGCACGTTTGAGTTACCCCCCCACCATATCGATTCTGGTTCGACAAAGCGGTTGTGTGCTCACAATCACGAGCCAATATATCTGACAAACATCAACGGCCGCTTAGATAGGAGATGCTCCATAGATTTATTTATACTTCTAGAAAACCTGGGTATCTGAACGGGGCATTAAAACCCTATATGTCATTACCTCATACGCCTCTACTTACATTTGATCAATTCCTTACTTCGAAGGCTTAGGAGTTGTTAAAAATTGTGTAGCTTGTTTGTAAATACACCCTTCCCTTACTGCCTTTCATAGATAGTCAAAAGCGTTGTAAGAGAGACTAGTTTTAGATTATTTCATGTAGTTGCTTGAGTAATAGTTGTATAACTTACGCGCATTGTAATTCCAGAAAAAGGATGTTGATGAGTGCGTTATTCTCCCCTGGACGGGTTTTCGCATTGGGAATTCATCTAAACGAAAAGCTTAGTTTTTTATCTTCTATGTCTACGTGACTTCGCTGAGTCTGCACCGCATACGTAAGTAGCTACACACATTACTTGGCAGGCTAGGGAGTGACTCACTAAAGGTAATGTCGATAATCAACCGATTTCATAGTAAAAGCGATGATAAGATGAGTATTCCAACGACTTTCATAATGCTCCATTCCCTTTTCGGCATAAAAAGTGTGCATTTTTCATACTTCAATGACATTGTGGGCTGGGAGTTATGTAGGATTAGTCTAAAAAATATGTGAAAATTTCTTTTCGTTTTCTTAATCACCTGCACATGACAACAACATGCGGTCGTGCTGCTATCAACTTTTACGCAATTTCGCTCTAAGTTCATGCATTCACCTTAATTCATGCAGGACACCAAGCTATTTTAGAGGGAGGTGTTTTTATCAACGATGCAGTACTCCAAATACCGATCAGCTTAAAGAATGAACGAAATTGGTACTTTCCCAAGAAAGCATAGGAATTTTAAAATTAATACAATTTGGAAGTGATTAATTTTTAAGGCTAAAATCCATAAAACCCCGCACGAAAAACTTGATGCATCAAGGGAAAGTGTTGAGTCGTCAGGGTTGAAGGTTGATTGACGCGCGTCATTACATTCCTTTAAAATGTTATGAGCCGCTTGGACGCTACTCTATGACGTTCATCCAACACAATTCTCAGCGAGTTAGTTTTTCTAATAATTTAGCGGGCAGAATGTATTTTTTTATTGTTCGTCCAAAATGATCCATGAAGGAAGTAGACCTTGCCCGCATCGCCTATTGAAACGTTTTGAGCTGAAAAATAATATATTTCCTCCAGTCGTCCCTCTTTAAAGCAAATGCAAAATTTCCTTTAAGATGCTGTTTGAAGTAAGGTATTCACGTTGAATGGACCACAATATAAATCATGTTTTATGGTGATTGCTGTGTGCACATTTTGGATCAAATTTTGCTCCTTTTTCTTGCGGGGATTGCCATCGTACCTACCCACTTAATTTCTTATTCCAATACGAGTAGTAAGCCTCCTACATTTTTTGGTGTGGTAAGCCTGAGACTGTCACCTTCAAAATATATTAATCTTAAGTATGATGTAACTGGCTTTCATGTAAGTTTACTATTCAATGTTAAATCGGAATCCAAAATAATTTTTGCGCCGACAGTAATGATTTTGACGGAACGGATGCCACAAACATTCGCGAGTTGGAGGTTCATGCTACCTGATCAGGAGTCAACATATTATTATGATTGCATTGTCCTGGTGAAGAGAATGGCCTTGCCTGTGTACTCGTTCCGTTGAACATGTGTAACTGAGTCTGTTTGACGTCAATTGGTTTTTTATTCTCTCCCCGTCCCATAATTGAGTCTTAATATTATCCTTATTCCTTTTTAGTCCATACGTTAATCGCATATCAAGTAATTTTATTAGATCCAATATCCGGTATCCAATCACTGAATCTAATTAAATAGCTGATAGCTCTTCCCCCTACGCTTGAAGTGTAGGTTGATTCTGTGGAAAGGGAACTGAACCGCTAAAGGGATATGACCGTTTAAGGAAAAATACAACAAAAGTGAACATTGACTTTGGGCTTCCCGAAATATTTTTCTTCTTATTCGAGAAGTTGCGATATCTTTTTTATTTTGTGTTATTTTTTTATTTCTCCGAAGTAAATGTGTCTGCCGTCTGGGGCTTTTATCATCTAGAGGAAAGTTTGACGAAAGGATTTTTTTCCGGTCAAAAAGCGAAGAACGAAAGTGACGAAAACATACACGTAAGCCTTTATTCCGTCTCCACCCGTGAGTGCCTTCCGTCTTTATGCCTCCCTTGCCTGTGCTGGAGGGCCTCGTCTCGAAGATGGATTCTCGCCATTCTTTCTCCTCCCTCTGCCCCGACTCATTTTTGAGACATCTTCGCCTTGGGAGTGGACAGTTCACATATGTATCTGCCTCCCGCTTTATCTCACGTCTGTTTGTCCATGGGGTTTACGAGAAGGGGCTTTGATTTGTTATATTTCCGAGCGAAAAAAATGAGTGGCCCTTTCCTGTTTAAAGAATAACTTAGATACACAGGGTGGCCACAAAACCGTGAATTAGCCAGTGAACTTCGTGGCTAAACCTTTAATTTAGAATATCCGTGGGCCCTCGGTTGTTCTATCAGATTTTCAGATGGTACGTAATTCAAGTTTTATTTCGTCCTGGGAATAAGTCTCAGCAGTCAACTATGAATGTTATTCTATGTACTGTTTCAAACCATTACATTCTGCTCCTATCGTCTTTTCTTCGTATTTCCTAGTCGGATCCTTTAAATTCTCCCTCAATCATTAGGATCTATGTTGAGATGGGCGAAAACATAAAAAGACGCCTATATCGACAGGTTTTCAGCGAGTGTCGGATGCATTGAGTTGCACTCGATTCCTCAACGTTTTCATGGGATTGACAAAGAAAATCTACTTTTAAATGTTAATTCTAACTTTTTGTTAAAATAGCGGTGCCTTATTGGGACTTAATTGATTACAATTACATTTTGAATGTTCACGCTTTAAAAAAAATTGAGTTTGAATGGCTCCGCATTTAACTCAAAAAAAACTTGAAAATGGCGATTTTCGGCCTTAAAGAAACCGTAAACCCTGAATTTGACTTCTTAGACAGATTGGCCATTCTGTTAGAGGAAATATTGAAATTAATACTATTTACGCTGAGGAATATCAAACGATGCGATGTTTCTGGCACTTAAAAGGTGAAAACGAAACAGCAGGAGAAACCTCGATGTCACAGAGAATGGCGTTAATAGTCAGTTGACAGCCTTTTTTCCGTGGAGAAGTTTTTACCCTCCTTTGCGCATATCAGTTAAGACAATATTAATTCTGCTTTATTTCATTCAAATCGGTATTTAAATTCGTGATAATTTAAATTTTAAATTATTTTTGTAAAGGGATCTGTTATTATCAGATTACCATATATAGTGTTAATTTCTCTAAAGTATTAGTTTCAACAAAATATCAACGATAAAACTTAGCGGACTGCTAGTTTAACGATAGAAATTAATTCGTATAAATTATATGAATAATACTAAACGACGAAAATATGGAAATAAAAGTACGTGCTCTCGGTACTTCATGAGATAGTACTGTGTTTGGAGCACAATCAAAACAGAAATAAATTAGGTAAATGATGGAAATGAATGAGTAGAAATAAAACTAAACACACTAAGCGCATTTATGAAAATATAAGCAGGTGCTCTGCGTACCACATAAGGCAGTCCTGTGTTTCGGGCAAAATCAGGACAAAAATAAACGCCGTGTCTCTTTTCATTCCTTGAGCTCTTCGAGAGACAGCGAAGCGCAAAGCTATTTCCTTTCCGAGGATTTTAGCTGTCGTTCCATTCAAGCATTTTCTCCGACGCGGTCGGTGACACGGCGCATAATTCGCTGCCTGCCTGCAAGTGAGCGAGCGTCAGGCTGTTTGTGTGAGTCCTGCACAGTGTCCCCTTTCGCCCCCATAGGTCACCGCTCGCCCGAGGGAACAGGAAGCGATGAGATGAGGCGGGCGGGGGTGAGCAGATGAGGCTGCAAATATGCCTTTGCCATACGTAGTACGTAGCGGGCGCGTGGGGACTTATTAGACACACCTATTGACATTCCTAGACGCTCTTTTCCTTAGTCCACTCTCGTCAAATACTAACGTCCGCAAACTGTCCACCCTCTCCCAGCCAAACGCGTGCATCTCTCGCTATAGTTGGTGGCAAGTGGATGCGCAGACCGCTGCGAGTGTGGGTAGGTAAAGTTAGGTATAAAGGATGCATTATGAAATTTGATAAACTTTGTAACTTCCACTTACGTCTATTGGTAACACACACTTCCACACTTTCGTGGCTATTAGAGGATTATTTAGAGGATAGTACTAGCACTTGATAATGACACGAAATAGTTGAAGCCGGTCGGGTGTTGTTACCAATAAACTTGTGTGGAAGTTACAAAGTTTATCTAAAAGCTTAATTAATATCATAATGAAGTCGAAATTATACAAAGTTAACTCTCAAACCATTGAAAGGGTACTTCTACGGCTAGTCATCATTTCGCACCTTGGAAAACCTATAATTGAATCGTGAATTCCGAAAAGGGCTCATCTCGTTTTTTTTTATTTTCAGGAGGCAAAAAAACTGACTCTGTCAAACTATTTGCAGTAAAAACGCAGTTTTTTTTCTGAAATCCTGCCTAAAGCTTAATGAAAAGCAAATATGAGCTCTACTCACTCATACAATATGTATATACGAAAACATGAAAAAAGAGGGAAAATGTCCATTTTCAAAAATTTCAGAGATGAGCCATTTTCCGAAATTCAAGATTCAATTCAAGATTTACCTGGACAGTGGGTTACCTTTTAAGCCATCATTACTCCATTTTTAATGCCAAGTTTGAGTGATCTTGAGGTCTTGAACATCAAGTTCTGTTAAATCCTATTGAAAATTGAAGCATATCTCTAATGTAAGATGTCCGTGAAGCAATTTAAGTAAGCCATTTGTAAATCGGTGGATAATTTAACCGAATGCCAATCCTCTGTATTTAACTGTGACCATTTTGAAAATCACTGTCTATTTTCGCGTTAAATTGCTAAGGAAAATATTTACCCCTCACAACAGGCACATTGCTATTCTGCCTTGCGTTTTCAGCGGCGTTTAATAATCAATGTAGACTGAGCCTGGGGCTAGGCTTGAACCCGTGAACTTTTGGGTAAGTTCCGACTAAGAGTAATTTCCGCGGGTGTCTTTGACGGGCCTCCGAATACCGGAAGACAATGCTCATTAATGGCTCTTTTCCCACCCGCGATGTATTTCAGTGTAAAATCACGTATTGTGTATGTACGTCAATGTAATGATGCTTGTTATGTACGCCAGCCCAGTATCAACCCTTAAGAATTGAGCTATTGAGAGCTAAAGTGGTGGAAGTCAGTTTTTTGCCAAACTTAAGTTAGAAGTGCTTAAGCATTCACCTACCATATCTGTTTTGTGCCTGAGTGGTGTTAGTCTACTCTCATTGTTTATTCACTAGAAAGCAGCACTTAACAGCACGGTTAAATTAGTTATTTATTTCACTACGGGCCCCATTTTTCAAATAGTGGCAATTTTGGCTTGCAACATTCTTGCTCCCTACGGCTCAATAGGTTCTGATGAATGACAGTGCATCATTTGTTCTTGTAGAGATTCCAGAATCCAGAGAAAAGCAGGCGTTTCCGGGATTCTTCATTAGCCGGGTTAGATAATGGGAAGAGTTATTGTCGACGTCAAGGCGTATATTATCGCCAGCGCCATCAACAGGTGCCTTGAGCATACATATCTTACCCGAGATGCACAGCTTTCCCCTTCGGAGGATATCGGTCGTTGAAAGCTCGTATTTCTGTCGCTGAGCGGTGGAGAACCCAGTATTCCCGGGTTTGAATCTCACCACGGATGATCGAGTGAATGACACGATACTTAGTCGTTCTTTTTTATTGCCTTGATTTTCCTACTGGAGGGTGTAGTTCCTCTATCTTCCGTTCTCCTGAATGAAATTGTCACTGCGATTGTAAAAATAAAACTTTTAGCTTGCATCGAAGATGCGAATGATACAATCGAATTTTTGAGTGAAAAATGTCCCATTATTCTCTATCTCAAAACCAAATACACTCTCTGATACTGATACTCTGATAGTCATATCTTTCTCTATATTTGGCTGGACTTGATGGTAAGAGAATACGCAGACCATCAGTTTGGACGTCAATAGCGAGATGTTTACTGTATTGTCCATATATGAATTTACATACCAATCATTGTAACATTACACGTATTCGTGAATTAAACTGTGAATGAAAACTTCATTTTCAAAGAAATCGCATGATGCAGGACATGAAAATTTTATTGGAAAGTCTAAATTTCATCCCTTTAACCGGCTGATATGTAAGGAATTTGCAGTGCACATTGTGTATGTCACCATGTGCCACCAATTTATGGCTGTATTGCAATTGTTACTACGGCTCCCCTGTTTCTGTTTTCCTTATTTGCATCTTTATTTATTTTTAAGCTTGACATTTAACGTTGGAATTTGACCTATTATGCTCACCTCAGGCCGAAACTCCAAAGTTTGTCGCCTAGCATTACTGTGTCATCGAATATCCATTTTTGGCAGAATACTGTTCAGGTTAATGCGAAAATATTGTAGATACGTTAAGGGTTGCTTATAATTGATTCTTAAATGCTAAGTGTCCTAGAGTGGAAGTTTTCTCGTCATGCCTAGCAATTTTCCTGCGATGGCAACCAGAATGCGGTGAGTCTTCGTAGAAGCAAGTACACATCTGTTATTCCGGAAAGGGTGAAAGTGGAACATCCCGTCTCACAACGTTACATCAACGCCCCGACGATGGCATTGCAATCCGTCGACATCATCGTCTGCCAACAACGTCTCGCTTTGAAGCGCCGATTCACACCGACGATTAGATATTGCGTATGAATGAAAGTTTTCGCATCTGCATGTCATTATTACCGTCATCAGTTTTTTTGCAATGCAAAGTTCGGCAAGTACCTCACCCCATTCAATCTCACAATTTTCTCATTCTGTGCCAATTTTTTCCAGGCCATCCGTCTGAAATTCTTTCTTCATCACTCTACAGTTTTTGTCTGTTGAGTCTTCATCCTGTTTTCTTCCTTTCTATTATTCGTTGCATTGTGTCGGTCGGTGTTGTAGAAAATAGCTCCTATATTGGCGCCTACTTTCAATGTATTGCTCAAGTGTGCTCGTTACGCGTATATGTGGCTGATCATCTTCTTCTGTTGTGCCGTAATAATGAATTACTAAATGGATGAGCCGTTCTAAGCCGTTCCCTTTCGGGGTTGGCATGGTCAAAAGAGCTCAATTCTCGGGGTTAAATCTAGAAAATTGGCTGCGGTTTTAATAATTTCCTTCTAAATACCCTTTTCCTGCTAACCTCCTTTTCTACTGCCACATTCATGTATTGCTTCATACACGGTCTCTTGTACTTGAGACTCCTTAAGTTCCTTCTCTGAAGAGTCTCTTCCGCCATATTCACCCATGGCTTTTGCGGTCTACATCTTCCTCTATAACCCTATTCACTCCACTAGCATATATCTTTTTAGTATGAATTATTAAATTCAGTAAATGTTTTTCGCGCTCCAAAAAATGGCTCTTAACCCTCGAACGCCCAGTTATGCCATATGGTGTAGGCACGCACCTATTGACTTTCCTGGTAGTGATTTGTACTATTCAATCCACGAGTTCAATGTGGTTACTAGTACTTGCTCCTTGTGCTTTGCATACATGGAAAAAATATTGCCAGTTCCTCAGTCATGCTCGATTCAACTTATTCTATTAAAACTGAAAAAATAACGAAATTGATTCCGGCTTTCCGGTGACGTTGAATTTTAAAAGAATATACGTGTAATGCACATTTTCATTTGAAATGACGGTTTGCACATTCAAGCATGCGTTTGCTCCGACTTATTGTTTGTCCCCATGTCACCTAGATTTGTTAAAATTTTGGAAACAGAAAATCTTTAAATCTTATTTCTTGTCGAAGTCGTTTGTTTATTTTACCCCTTTCTCCGTTCCGCATAAATTTCTCGTATTTTTCTTTTCAGTTTTGCTAATGTCCTTCTTTGTACGTACGATCGATATCATGCAGCCACCATGTGACTTCTTAAACACTTTCACCTACTTTTGAAGTTTGTTAAATATGTACCTCAACAACTGCTTTCATCAAATGCTTCCACATTAACCGTCTCGATTCCCCTGAGTACGGTAGTTAGCTTGACGTCATGAATGAATATTTAATGGGTAGTATGCCCCTCTATTTCTCATTTACGTTGTATGGTCCTGGAATTAGAGCAGCTGAAACGTTTCCGTATTCGATGTAAAGTTAACGCTCAGGTGGTTAAAGGATCATCAATTCCAACAGCTGAAACGCCATAGTAAAATATGCAACAGTGGAAAGAGACAATAAATGGCTGACGCCATATATCGAGGCATGAGAACAACCGTATTTAAAAGCGTCAATTTGGAGTATGTCGAGTTGGAAACTTAAGCTTCATGGAAGACAGATGAGAGTAATGTCAGATTTTCGTAAAGTGGATTATGATGAGGTTGGAGAAAATGAATTAGATGGAGACAAAAGTTGGCTGCTGATTCGGAGATTACGACTGAAATTATGGCTAAGAGAAAATAGTAATGGAAAAATTAATCTGAGTAAAGCAAATTATAAACAAAGAGTATTACACATGTTGGGGTTGTGATAACTGATAAAACTATGTGATGGATCGCAAAGTTGTTGAAAATTTGATGAAATGAATGCGTCGAAGGATTTTGAAAGAAAGCTTTAGCGTGAGATTTTCAGTTGGGGAACTAAGAAAATGTCTGCCGTCGTATACTCCTTCCTATCCCATATTGATGGGATAACTAAACTGCCTGACTCATAGCTTAACCCTTGGGAAATTTCAATGACGGTTACTACATTCCCTTATTGGATGTGGAGAAGAAGATATTCTTCACACCTTTCTACTGTCTTCCTTCTCCTACGCGTTCTGGATTAGCTCAACGAATCGTAATAATTTGTATGGATTTCCCAACCCGTGGTTCCATATATGGTATGACATTCCCGCGAGGCTTGGCAACTAGAGAAAATGATATTAAGCGTGGCTTGAACTAATTTCGGGATGCTGTAATTCAAACGTTTTAATTTAGGTCAACACCGCACTCCGAAGTTACGAGCACGGGAACGTCATGGGATTTCATTTCGTCTCTCCGCGGTTAAAAATGCCGACACAGCGGGGAGGGAGGAAAAAGCGTCGTGAATCTCGGTTTAGAGAAGAAGGAATAAGAAAAAGCCTCGGGCACGGAAGGCAGTCCTTTCCCGTAGAGTTTCGTCCCGGCAATCATAGATCATTCTATTCGCTGCCCACCCCCCCACGTCGTCCCCACCTTCAGCTCCATCTCCCGGGGCGGCAGCAGTGGCTGTCTAGAATGGAATTCCGGAGCTGGAGGTGACGATAGCTGCGAAAGATCTCACGGAATGCGATCTCATTGCTGGGCGTGTCGAACTTGTCGTGCACGGGGAGGAGCAAGGGAGTGACTCACGCCACGAGCACGAGGCACGACCGTGAGTGGGTGGGTCCGCCTGCGGGGCCATAACAACACACGGTCCGTGAATTCTGTGAGATTTCAACGTTTCAACATCTCATTCCGATGCTAATTTTGCATTAGAAACGACGCGATATATCGTATGGTGTAGCGTGATATGTATAACTTTTTGTCGCATGATATATTTGATGCGATAAATCTCATACCTCGAAGGGTTAATATCACTGTGTGATACATTGTTTATCACTTAAGGCAGCTTTAAACAACGAAGTTATATCTATTGCAGTCTCTTACAAGTCGCTATCAAGTAACACTTCGATGCAAAAGGACAGTAGGGATCGATAGCGGAACGTTATCGACAGTACGCTTCGCTCTTCTACGGAAAATAGACGGCCGTGTAATTTACATGTAAGTAGCATTTCAAAACTGTAATAAAATCGCATCGAATCGTTTGAAATCTTGATCACATGACAGCGAGAGGGAGTTAAAAATTCAAACAGCGTATAAATTTGCCGGAGGAGGACTCATTGTTACATAAATGTAAATATTTATTCGTACCTGAAAATGTTTCCATGCTAAATAGAACACAAAAGTAAGACTTTATAATTGTTCTGGTATTGAATAATATTCGTTTTTAAAAGTTCCCATAGTTGATATTCTTCAAAGATTACCCTTCAAAGATGTAATCATATTTTACATAATTTAAACAACTTTATGGAATCTGCTATTGCTTGTGGGACTAGATCAGTGCGATGCAAAAACGCAATGAATGAAGATTTTGGGCAATTTACGAAATAGTCATGTTCATTGTCTGCATCTGTCATTCAATGTTTTAGGAATAACCGGAAGTAATGTGTTAACAGAACGGTATCCTTCATTTAGCGACGCAAATGGAGACATCTATTCACTCACTACGTACATGGAAGGTAACTTCCATTTTCATAGCCGTCTTTAGGGTAAATATCGCAATGATATGCATCAGAGGCTGTATCGCAATGCGATAAAGCGCATAGCTCGAAAGGCGGATTTACTCAAGGAAGTTGATTTCTATTAAAGTAGCGAGTGTAGCGATTACTCAATCGTATCGCTACTTGTGGGGCATTGTTCTTCTTACACATTTCTTCTGGCTTTTATTCATACAGTATAATAGCGGAACTAAGAAAGCGTAATTATCCAGTACATACTATCACAGTCGTTGAATTCTTTCTGCTTATTTTTAAGTATATGTGGTAAATGAAATGCTGTAGGCCCACCTGTTCGAATCTCCACCTCTTGGTTATTTATATATCGCTGAATATGCGCTTTTTAGAAAGAATAAGAACGATGGGCGATGTTTTGCTTTGAATTGAAATCGTGGAAACCAGATTGAAACAGATCCTGTGGAAACTATAAATGTATATTAATACAATAATGCAATATGCAATTGTAAAACAGCATTATTGTGCAATTTCCACGATACAGTAGAGTTTATCACAAAGTTGAATGCAACTCAACTGTTATAAATGCCATTCTTCTTTAAGCGATTGTACAAATGGTCAAAATACAACCGTGCGCACACTCTTATTTTATCCCATATATTTAATAATCTACCCAATCATTTGAAAAAAATTAATAAATTTAGCACTTCAAATCCCAAATGGAGAACTTCCTGCGAACAAATCCATGTTACCCACCATCAGCATACCTCAATATTGAAAATAGCTAAGTAGAAGCATTCATAATTCTTACCGTATTCTCTTAACTACTGTGTATAATAACGAGACATAATTGTGTGTAAAAATACCCCATTCATGAGTATCATTTGTAATCATTGTTTATATAACATCAGGGGCGAATATATGGGGGGTGTCCAGGGGGACCGCCCCCCCCCCCCCCCCCCCCCCCCCGAAATAAGGCCGCATGGCCGCGGCGAGGGGCGCTCGGCACATGCGCGGATACCTACACTACAGCCGGTCGCCCCCCCCCCCCCAAAGTTATAACCTATATTCGCCACTGTAACATTATGTGTCACACTGTTTGTTCAACTTTTAATGCTGCACTCCTATTGAATGTCCCTTTGTGTGAACAAGACCAACGGGGCCAATGAAGTTATTTATTAATTATTTTTAATTGGGATGTACATTTTTTCACCGGATGCGATGCGATTTTACCGCAGAATCGAAATGCTACTTGAAGGAAAAACAAAAGCCAGTCTATTTTCCTTGCAAGTGCGAACCGCGGTCGGTTACTACCTATTTCGACCCGTACTGCCATAAAAGTCCGTGCTTACACATCGAAGTGCCACTTGCAGACTTGCATGGCTACTGTCATAGAAGTAATTTTCATGTGTAAAGGTGGCTGAACTTCGACATGCGATATCTCTACCATATCGCTGTCGTTATATCGCGATTTAGCATAGACCTAGCTAGACCTCCGGGATGCATGGGGCGAAGCCTTGTGCTCCGGCGCTGGAGAACCGCGTTCGAGAGGAGCGAGGTGCTGACAGCGCATTTCGTAAATGAGTCCCGCTTCGTTTTCTAAGGGATGTGCTTCCGGCATTTCTTGGTTGAAACTTTTAAAAATGGAAAGATGATAAATCTCCGCCACCACCCGAGATGAGCGCACTCGGTTTAAGAATTCTTCTCTCGTGATGACTCCTCTACCCTGAGTCAAGAATCCAGCTTCTGTTGACTCTTGACTAAATCTCGCAAGGGGAAAAAAATAGTGCGCACTCATCCTTTGACGCAGAATCCATTAGTTTTCGAGTCATTTTTGGTATATATTATTAAGCTTAATATTAATTCGCAAAAATGACGAAAGGATCCTTCGTCGGTTTAGTGTGATCACATTCCACGTGCTTGCGAACGTATATGTTGTGCGAATATTGGTAGAGTGTAGATATTATTGATTCATTTAATGTAAACGCGGAGTCTAAGCATTTTCAACATGTATATGACTGTGTGTTACTTGATATATATTTTATCGCCTTATTGTGATATTCGTATTCATGAATCGTTCCGTAATCTCTTGCGATAACGGTGCTTTTCATTGCATGGGTACGGTGTTCCCAAGTATACAACTTATCCAGAAATACGTCTGAAAATGCATCATTGGAACCATAAAATATTATCTACTTAGGTCACGTGCAAATGTCTAAAGATCGTAGCACGCAGCCATGAACCCGTAACATTTTACGGCCTCTCTTGGACCAATTATTTACATGCGCATTCCTATCGTGTACTTTATTGCGGATTATGTGACGAATAAGAAAACAAAGAACGGTCCATGGAATAAATGATGGAAAATAAGTACATATTTACATCATTGCTCGAACGAAAGAATCTAATTGCAAGGGTTGCTACAGGCCTGCATTGGCTTCTGCTTCTTTGGTGAATAGTGCGAGATATAACACCTACTTCGCTTTATGAATATGACACAGGTACCATTTATAACTAATTATTGTGTGTTAATATTAACCAGTCCTAACTTATTATTTGTTTAGTTTATGAGGTTAAAAATTCTGTATCTTTTATAATTACTCCCATATAAGTTAGTAGAATTGAAATGCTGATTGGTATGACGAATGATAACTTCATGATTTTGCTTTCTACTACGTTTTATTACAATTACTCATGTAGTTACAGAAAGTAATATATTTTAAATCAAAGTCTTGAAGTCGATTGGTAGAATGAATTCGAAGAATTAGAAATAATAATTGAGAGAATGTTATTTCGAAGCCTTGTTCATCGCATGGCACGAGTTCCGCTTCACCCGTGTTTCATGAAAGGTGAGAATCCTAATTCGAATTCTTTCTCAAATTCTTCGCGCTATGAATACCATGAATCTTTTAATGGATACCTTTTTACTGTGACTTCTGAAATTTTTATGTTTTATATTTTTCAGCTGTCATATGTATTCCCAAGAATAGCACTAGTATTCTCTCTAAACAAAACATTCTAGATAGAAGAAAGCAATTACCAAAATTACTTGTCTTAGTGTGTGATTAGTAACTAGAATATTTTCGTGATTTTCATGTTTGAATACTTAAAATCAAGACTCGCAATGCGGGAAAATACTACGCCGTAAGATTATCCTGTGAGTTGTGCCTGAGGGTTTTTTGTGAAGAAGAATAGTGGTGCGTCAGTGGCCTAAAATTTTCCTCGCAACTAAATACGTGAAAAGAAAAAACTGAGTAGATAGGTAATAAAATGAATTAACATTTTTTTCTCTTGTTATTATCTTGGTGATTTATAAGACTGCTAGGTTTGTGGTAGCGTTTTTGAGAAATTCTTTCGTAAAATCTTATATTTATGTAATGGGTGTACCCTTTGAAAAACTGAACAAGGTATTTCCCTTAATAGATGCTCTTTCTTTTCTTGATGTTCCTTCCCAAACGCTCTTCAGGAAACTGGTGGATTTTACTTCGATTTTAAAGTGATAAAACCCAATATTATGTATAAGGGACGGGACTATATTTTATGTATCATTGACTTAAATATAAAATGCGAATTTTCCTCGCTGTGTGCATCAAAAACAATTATCAGCCCCAAGGCTTATTTGGTAGTTTTAATATGATGAAATACGAGTTTTAAATTCTCATGGTCGGAAAGCTATTCTGCTATCCTGAGTGCATGCGATCATTTTTAACCTTTAGGAGAAGTGGCACTGCCTCACGTAGCCACAAAACATTCAACTTTTTTCCCAGTAAAGGGTGCCCTTATCTCAGGCCAGGTACGTTGAAAATTGCCCCAGATATATCTATCCGAGGCAACGAGATCCGACACTGTGCATTCGTATCTACGTACATGGCAGTCCCCAAGGTCGTAGTGCATGTGCTTTCCTGGGCTTGAAAAAAGTTCAATTCGGATTCATACCGTTTCAGAGAGATGAAAATGGGCCAAGAAGGAGATTGGGTAAGCCGTCGCGTCAGTTGGAAATGTATTCATTCCCCTGATAGGTAGATATATATCGTGGTATTGGAGGTCTGCTGAGAATTCTTTCTTGAATCTTGCAAAAGCTTTTAAGGTCTCGAGTTGGGTGTGGTTTCTCATTGCCGTCAAGTCTGGCTTACAGGCTTGCAATCACCGTCCAAGTCTGTCCTTCGAGTTAAATCCTTGAATAGTTCCGTCATTAACTGCGACCGAGGTGACTCCCTGCGGTGCAGGAACAAACGAACTATCTGGTGGTGAAAACTCTTCCAATAGAGCGGCCATGTTGTTATATACTCTGCCCTTTTTTATCATTTGCAATTTCTTCATCAATGCTTGTGTCGTCCGTACCTCCTTTTTTCTCTCTTCCCCATTGACTAAATTGATCGTCAAAAAAAGAGAACAGGATATGGCAGCATAATACCTTGATAATGCTGGCATGCCAACCCTTTTGGAAAATGAAGCTTTTATTTAAAATAGAACATGGTTAACTTTTTCTCCGCCGCTGGCTAAGGCGTGAGATGTGTTGCCTATAAACTAGGCGCCAATTCTCATCTTGCCGGAATTTTGATAGCTCTTGTTTTTCTTTGCAAAGCATATTCTAAAAATGAAGATCATCAAATTTCAGTTTAGTTAGTCCTAAGTAAACGTTGAAGTTGCTGTTATTTAAACAATTGAATTACATTCATTGCTCTGCTGCTTAAGCATAAGGCTTCACGTTCCCTTTGAGAAACGGTGGAATTTCTTTCCGGAAGAACTGGGCAATACATTAATAGAGTCTCACTTTGTCGGTACATTTTCCCCAGCCTCTCGTTTGAATTAATACTGATATTTGTCCTTCAAACTGTCATTGCAACATTGTTCTGATGGTTGTTTTTTTTAATCTGGAATAAAATGCAGATCATTATGCATGTCAGAAAAAATGTATTTTCCCATGGTTTGAAAAACATTGTATCACTGTATTCCGGGATTTGATTTCTCTTCGAAAATTTAACTTCCGGAGGTCGTGAGTTTACTTCTTTTACGTGCATTATAGTCAGAAAAATGTACTCCGAATCAACCTTTTTTTATCATCCAATTGTCTTTGTTTTCCTTTCTTGAAACTTATTTTTAACTTGCCTTCCTCAATTCCAGTGCCGTATTAAGGTTACGGCCTTCGGTATTCTTCTTTTCCATTTCAGAAAAATGTATGTCAAATTTTCATTCATAAAGGCTTTGTTTACCTTTATTCGCCTGGTTAAACGATTTATGAGACCTGCAAAATTGCAATGCATTGTTTTTTTGCTATTTTCTAAAGCAATAGTTTTAAAATTGAGGTCTCCTGTAACACAAGGTACTGGGAGAGCAATCCCAAGGCAGGAAATTCTCGTTTTGGTAAGCAAAATAATTTTTTAAATAATATCTAATACGAACTTATTTTGGTATTTCTGACCTTTATGTACCTTGATGGAGAGTTTAATCACGATCTCCCGCATTTCTTGAGTCTCCCTATGAATTAATGGCTTCTTCTTTGATTGTTTTAGATTTAGAGTGGTTTCGCTAACAACTTTGTGGAAACTTTATGTTGGTTTTCAGTCGTAATTTGTGATAAATCTTCCGCCATTCTGACGCGATATTGCGTATATTCGATCGTTGAATAGTTACGTCATACCATGTGAATTTTTTTCACAATAGTTACTTTCTTGGGCAGTATTACACTTTTTTAAGTCGTAGGCCGTTTGCTGGGAGGAGTGGTTAATTTCACGTGAACGCCACACTTTCCGCCCCTCGTTGGCTTTCGCGCACGTGTCGCAATGTACGTGCGTCGCCACATAAATCCCCTTTTTATTGAGTTCGAGACGATGCACCGTCGCCGAAAGTTTCCAGACGTGTTATTAAATCAGTCGCCTACGATTCCGCCGTGATGAGCAATGTCCTCCCCACAAAAGTTGACCGCCTAATGTCGTGGTGTGCTCTGATAGAAGACTCATAAAATAAAACGAATCCGCGTCAAAAAGCGGTGCATTGTGCTAAAAATTGAACGCTTCCCTTTCCCGTCGTCCATTGTGCAGCTCGGAATAAATGCACTGTAGTAGGAGATTCGCCCGCTGGCCGATCCCAGCGCCGTGTCGTCTGAAACTCTCGTGTGAATCGGATGATGTCCCTCTCTTAGGTCGCTGCACTTTGGCATTCTCCCCCTCTGGAAAAAGTATCGCTCCAGATACAGTTAGAAGGGTCTAGATATATATGTATAAATTCTTCCTTCCTACTCTCCCCGCCTCTCCGATATTTCCACGGTATTTCGCCTTGATGCCGCCGTCAAAAAGCCAGTAATTAAATTGTGATTGGAGTTTCCATTCGGTTCGCCTCCGGTTCGAAGTTTCTGCCGTGCGCTCCTTTTTGTGATTCGATTCCGATCCCGTGAGACGGAATTTTTCAAAAATTCTCTCCGCGTCATTAATATTCTCTTGGGGTGGGCTTGCCTCAAAGAGGGTCTCTCAAAGGATGCAGTGGAGGCACCATGGTGAAATAGATTTGATTGCCAAGTGTGTGTGATTCCGACTGCTCGCTGATTCGTGAGCTGAAGCATCTAGTTCACCAATTTGAGGTGTATCACCAAGGAATTCTAAAATCAGGCTCCTTTTCTTACTGTTATATTTGTATATTTTCAAAATTTCTAAGTTTTCAACGCTAGTTAAACCAAAATACATGCATACCCATCACGCCGTTCCCTGGCAGGGTAGGAACAGTCGAAAACGTTTAATTCTCGGTGATAGGCCTTTAAAAGTGACTCAGCTATAATAATATCCTCCATAATTCCACATCCTTGCGTGCCTCTTTTTCTTCAGTTACACTCATGCAATGCTTCAAACACGCTCTCCTGTTCATAACACTCCTAATATCTCTTCTCTTAAGAATATCTTCTACCACATGAATTTCTCGGTCTACCCATTCCTCTCAACCACTTTACTCCTGTACCATAACTCTGCTTTGTTATTCGACTTTCATCCATTCTCTCGGTATGGCCAAGCCAACGAATCGCGCTCAACTCATACATATCCTTTACCCGAGCATCTATTCCACTTTCTTTCCTCAAAATAGTTGCGACATTGAAAAAAAAAACAATTAAAAAAATTCCAAGGAGTCTTTAATATTTCATGTATCATTCTAGTAGAAAAGTAGATTGGAACTGGGGGAAGGAAACTGTATTATGTGAGAACAATGAAGTAATTAACCATTTCTTTAGAACATTAGGTTAGCCATCGCTTCACCGAAATGATAATATTGATTTGTTCTTCAGTTCATGTGCTTTCAATCGGTTTTTTTCAAACCGAGCACGATGCTGATATATTTTTCTCTTTAGCATAGGTAGAATTGAGTTCTCTATCTTCCATTTGAGATCATTTTTAAAATAATTGTCAAAAGGAAGTGTTTTTACGTAAAGCTCACGACATGTTCATGTGTTTCATATTCCTAATGTTGATATATATTCCCTTCTAGTTTTTTCACGCGTGTAATATTCATATTCCTATTATATTACTTACCCCTAATTTTTAATTCATTATTCCTTAAATGTTTAGCCTTGGTTCTCGCGTGGGTTGTCATCGCAACATCAGTCCAGCTGCTTATTTCCTGAAGATTCTGAGTGTGTATGTAATCTCCCTGGCATGGGGTACCAAGCCATTGCTGAGCAAGTTTAGTAATAGGGCTGCCATCCCAAGGCCTCTAAACCTTCTTGCTCTTCGGCTTGGGTGTTTCTTATATTAGTTCCTTAAACCAGCTTCTAAGAATCGCCATTAAATCTGCATTTGCCCTAAGCAGTTTACCTCTCATGATTCATACAAATTTACCTTCAGCTTTTCCTTCCTTCATCTTCCTCAAGATGTCATTACGTGTCATAGTGTCTCTAGTAATTCTTCATTGCATGCACTATTGTCTTCGCACTTTTTCAAATACTTCCCCATTTACCAATGTCTCTCCTTTTCTGTTGAGTTTTATCATTTCTCTTTAACACTGATGAGACATCCCATAGAAGTATCCATGGCGTGGTTTTTATATGCAGTCCTGCTGGAATACGCCCTCTGAAACTGAGGAAGAGAACATAACGGTTCTCTCTCTGGCACCAGCGTGGCTGAGGAATGTACGCAAGGAAACATGATATATCCAGCTGAAAAAATGCGTCTACGATGAGAGACGGAGGCAAATGCTCCGCACCACCACCACTTGGGGTATTAACGTGGAAATAGGCGTCGCATATGCATAAAGATTACTGTGATGGTAAACGCAGTTTAAGTAATTGAAAAAAGCTGGAAACTAGATTAATATTTCGTTCACTGCGAGGAAACTGTCATCCCGGTGTTTACAGCGCCTCGCACCCGCTGCAAGTGACGATTTTGAGTGGCGTTTTACTAAGTGAGGCGCAACACATTGTCTTGATGAAGGGACGAGTTCGCGGAGCGTGTTTCGGGCCGGAAAAGTGTTTTACTCCGGGCATGAAAAATGCAAACGACCTTTGTTATTATTTTCTTGCCGACTCGACGCGAGGTTGTGGAGATAGAGACTGGTTGTGAGGGAAGAGGATGGCTTAGGTTGCCACGTGGAGATGGGTGTCATTAGCTACGAGTAGATTACCCGCCCTCGGGAAAAATCTCCCCAGAAGGCGCGTCCCTCTTTGTGTGTGTTTTTCTATCCAGTGCGACTGGGATGGGGAATATTCCTTCCTTCTTTCTAATTCCAGTTTGGATGAAGGAAAATGATCCGAAAAGAAACGCAAAAAGCTCAGCACCGTAATATTCTTGTCCTTGGAGAGAATGTGCCAACGTATTCCTGAATTACAGCATTGTCCTAGGAGAGAAGGCACTCGTAGGCGTATGAATTAGAATCAGGACAGGTGTGCTGGTTGAGTTGATATTGTCTTTGTTATTTATCTCCTTTCTCGCTGAGGATTTTCTACTTAACATCTTATTACTTGTATTTTGAAATACAATAAATAGCTTTTTAATTCACATAATTTTTTTATTTTCGTGGCTTAGGATTCGTTGAGGAACTAAATCTTCGAGTCTTGATGGTCTCAGAACCCTTGAGGAACTATAAAATTAATGTAAATGCACTAATCTGATTTTTATTTCATAATGAAGAAGCTTCTCAAATTTACCCCATAAATAATTTTCTTTCTTGTAGACAAGTTTTCACAAATGATGACGAAAAGTCCGGTTTCCCGCGAAATAAAAAAATTAATGCATTCATCGATCAAAGTACTTAGCCAACAATTTTGATTAATTTAAAGATTGCCATCTAGAAAAATCTATCGTAGCTTAGCTTATTTTAGAATATCAAAATAGTAATAGGGAATTTAAAATGGTAAAACATGCTCAAAATAATAGACTCTCTTAACTCTTGCTTCTGCGTTTTCAGACGTTGCATTTACTTAAGGAAAATAGCCAATTCTACTTTTACCTATTGATATTCAACCGATGAACGTCTTCGTTGCTTCTCACCTCCAATCTTTTTCAATCTCCCCGGCTTAGATGATAATTTCTTAGAGATATCACAAGTATACCCTCTCAGTCTATTAAACTTTTACCTTAAAGGGTAATGATAAATAATTGAATGAAAATTACCTAAAAAGGTAAGGGTTTAATGATTCGAAGGGGCAGCCTAAAATGAATAACCAAGCAATAATTTAATTATGACCTATACTCGAAGTTGACTTATTCTAAACCACACAGACGATTAAATATATCTGTGACCATTGGGAAGAAGTGCCTACTTAAAAATGTGCATGCGAGCGTATCTGGAAGATAGAATAGTTTCATTTAAGTGAGTATGATGCCAGAAAGATAATATCAACTCCACCAGCGCCAAAATACAAGGAGACAATATTGGATAGAATCCTCTGCGAGAATGTATATAAGTAACAGTGACCATATCGTCTTAACCAGTAGACCTGTCCTGATTCTAATTCATGCGCGTGGGAATACCTACTCTCTAAAGACAATGCTGTATTTCAGTAATACGTACCTTCAAAAATATTTATTTATTCTTAAGCGAGTACCTTCTTTCCATAAGCAAACTTTCGTGGTGCTTGGATATTTTAAATCTATATCATTCCCATTATTTAATCAGTCGAAAAAAACACTTATCTCGCTCCTCTTTTAATGGCAAAAAGGCTGATTTCTTCGAGAGGGTGTGTGTGGTGAAAATTAAGGCGATCTCTTAATGCGCCTCCGAGCCAATTTCGCTCTCTCGAGTAATTGGTGAGACGTGCGGCGGATATCCTATTCCGCTCAGGGATCCCGCGCTTAAATTTCTTACGAGCTCGGCGAAAGGAAACATAAACGGGAGAAGGGAAAAAGTAGAACACCTTTTCATAGACAACGACTTCGTTTTTTGGAAGGCAGGTGGAGGAAGCTAGCGACGGCACATGGAAGACCTAATGAGGCTGTTAAGGTGGTAGTCGCTGCATTCCGCGTAATGTCGTCGGTGAAACTTGATGGCAACCTTATTTCGTTCGACAACGGGCGACCTAAAACACTTCCTGAGACGTTTCCATTAACGAATGAGATGAATTCAGTCCTTTCTTGCGTTCGTTTCAATGATGATCACCTTCAAAAAAGATTTTATGAACGTGACGAATTAAAAATGTGCAGTTTAAATATTAAAAGTGAAGTAATCGTTGTTACATTGTTTTAGTATCGCTTTCTGTCGGTCAATAGTACCTAAAGTGTGGCTGGGTGCTACGGAAACTGAAATGCTTACTTCTGCCTCCCTTGCAGTTCTCGGTAGCCATTTGAAGTATCCTTTTGCTTGCGTCAATTGTGCACAGTGGTTTTACTTCACAAAATTAGGCATATTTTTTGGAATTGCGTTTCAAATCTTCGCAATAAATCTGCTTAAGCATTATTCCGTGAAATGTTTCTGGGAGAGAGGAAGCTTATTTTGAGGTAAAAGGACCACAATATCCATTCTGACAATGTGTTCTTTTTTGCTGCGTTCACTCCACTTAGATTCCACGCCCTATTTATAATTTCCCAAATTCCTTTTATGATTAAAACATAACTCACATACTTTCTGTCTATTCTTAACTCTCTCTGTTTTGAACTTTTCCCTAAAAATATTCCATCCCCAAATAATAAGTGCAGTTGGTCCATAAAAAGCATTGGTCGCACAAATAATCTGCGGGATTAAGCGAATAGTTTCAGGCTTGACTTTGTTGAACTCTTTCATAATTACAGAAAGAAGAAAGTTTTAAATCGTATTCATCCACATTGTTTTATTGATACTACCGACCCATGTTTCAACGGGTAACCGGTAACCAACGGTAACCGACCTTGAAAATTACGGTTACCCGTTGAAACCTGGGTCAGTAGTATCAATAAAACAGTGTAGGGTAACCGGTAACCAACGGTAACCGACCTTGAAAATGACGGTTTCCCGTTGAAACCTGGGTCGGTAGTATCAATAAAACAGTGTGGATAAATACGATTTAAAACTTTCTTCTTTCTGTAATAATCTGCGGGAACTTGGTTTTCGGGCCATAGACGTGGAGATATTGTCTTTACCAATATTCTCTGGAGTCTCTAGCTGAAGTCATGTTCTTTCGATGGAAATAAGTCGTTTTCTTCAATACACAATCTGTAAATAGTAATTGTTTACAGAGAAGAATAACTGTCCTCAATTAAGGCGGCCGCACTAATGGATACGTCTTACACTGAGGTTTCAGTGTGAAAAACTGGGTGTTAGGAGATAATATTGAAATCTTCTTCCAAGACATATGTAATATTTAGACTTTCTCTCCGTTGATTCATTCCGCCATATATTTCAAAATCCTCTCCCGCTAAACAGTCCTTTCTTTGGCATTCTTTTGTATTAAAAGGGAGCCGGGGTGAATCTGTGCCTCAGTCATACGCAATTTCCTGCAAGTTTCAAAGGTGTCTTTTTCTGCCATAAATAATACCTTTGTCTCCATATTGACCTGTTATTCCCTTAAAAGATAATTACAGTTAATGTATCCGCAGTGCAGTAGGTTTTTATTTTTCAACTGCTAGGACTAACAAAATTATAAGACCTCGGAGTCATAAGGGATTCTCAGAACGCCTCGCTTCCATGACCTACTTTTTTAGAACTTCGAAGAGACACTCGAGTTATTTTTGCGTCTGATGTTGCTTTGATTTCTCGGTCTTTCTTTCAAAGTGAAGCGCTCATATTCGCGTCGAAGTTAACTTTCATGCCTCTGTCTGTGTAAAAAAAAATTACCCGTATGGAAGCACTCTTAAGTGTGTTTAAACGTTCTTCGCAATAGGACCTGCATTGTGAGCAAAAAGCACTCAAAGTGGAGCTACAAACGTACTCAGTTGGCGGTGTAGATAGTTGCTATTGTAGGATATTAGGTCAGGTGAAGCGCCTCACGAAGAAGATAGTTATCGACCAGACGATGGCTCACGTCTGAATAACCTAATGCAGTTGGAAAATATCTAGATGAATCATTCATGATAATTGTTTTCTTCTGATTTTCACAGTAATAAAATGTACTCCGAAATTAATCGGAGTAGGACATAGTATAATCTAAGGATGAATTTCAGTGGTAGTCACCGTAACACTATATCATTTAAACCCTTTGCTGCGTGTCCTCCTCTGGGTTGTGTGTGAATTCACCAATCTTTGAAGCTTGATGTAGTTTCTTAACAGTTACTGCGATTTGATGACAATTGTTCTTTTGCGTTACTCGTCATATTCCTGGCTCACTTGTCCATAGATTCCGTAATCAATTCCTCCATTTCCACTTATAGTCAACCGTGAGTTCTTTCATTCCTGCCATGTTCCTCCATTTAGTAATCCATGGTTCTTTCCATCCATTTTCCATGGCACTCATTCGAAAGCCTTTTATTGTACTCCATTATCTCCAAGAGAACAGTTTGGTGTCTTGGGTCGTAGAAGGTCTCCACAAGAGAAACCTTAGCCGGAAACTGGAACCCAGGTCCTTCGGTACGGGAAGGAATTACTTTGGTCACCACGCCAAGTATAATGATGTCTATGTATGCTTTCGCAAGATCAATTTGATGCACGACGGGTGTCGTAGCATACGCGGCATCATCAGGTGACCTGACGTTACGGCGTCGCCTTTGCAATGAAACCGACCGTGCGTTAAATTATATAGCCTTATGGAAACATACACTGCCGTATTCATAGTTACGTTAGACTGCGCCTACTGCAGGTTTAAGTAAGTTAGATTGGCAATGTCGTTGAACTCATATTCATAGCGTCGTTTTAGCGTTGATCGACCTTAGCCCCGGCAGCTTTAGTCCGGAGGAAGTTAAACCAATTGAATAATGTTTTGGTAAGTTTCTTTTGGTTTTCTGCGATTTAACTAGACTTTTTTAGCAACAGTTTCGCCGTGCTATTCTGCCGGCTTCGTCAGGCATTCATTAATTGCTGACGAAGCCGGCAGAATAGCACGGCAAAACTGTTGCTAAAAAAGTATAGTTAAGTCGCAGAAAACCAAAAGAAACTTACCAAAATTAAAATGAACTGCGAAAATATACGAAAAAAGTTCAATTGAATAATGGTTGAACGTTGAGTTTAAGCTCCGCGCGTCGCCATTTTTTCTTCAGTTTTTGTGGTGTGGTGATTGTCGAAGTTGTCAAGTGATTAATCGCGAGTAATATCCAAGTTAGAGCTAATTTAAGGGGTAATATTTTTGTTAGTCTATCGTTAAGAATATTGTTGGCCTAGTGATTTAGTTTTATACTGACGTAAATAGTTGTATAGGCCTTAATGTAGTAGTTTCGCTCTTAAGATACCTTGTTAATTTTGTTTTTATATAGTTTGATTTTATCGGTAAACGGGTTAATTAGTCAACTTTTTAATTTAGTAAGCACAGTTTTTTATTAGGTATTATAGCTCGCATTAATTAAATTTGTTTTCACATCGCTTAGTTGTGTTCATTTGTTTACATTTCGTGTGTTTAGCTTTGTTCAATCACGATAATATCAATAATATTTCATACCTTTCATACTTCGTAACATCCTTTTGTTTACATTTACATAGTTTTTAACGTTCATTTCAATTAGCTGTGCGTTTTGATGAATAAGTTATTTTAGTGAATTAATTATTTGTGTAGCTAAATTAAATTACGTGAATTGCACGAAACAAAACTGGGTGATTATTTTATATATTCAATAAGGATAATAAACTTAAATAAAAATATAAAAATGAATTGCAACACGTCTAAGCCAATAATACGATAGTAACAAAAATGAAATGGAAGATATCCGAAGTGCAGGGAGCAGGATTCCGGGCCGATTTCAGTGAGAAAGAAAGTCCCAGTAATGAGTGGTAAAGGCATGGGTAAAGGGTTCGCAGGTAACGCACAACTCAGGAGACCCCAAAAGCCAGTTCAGAAATTCCAGTCAATTCCTTGCTACTTGACGAATAGCGGTGTTGCCAAGCGTTCCATCCTCGTGCGGTAGACAAGTCTTGGACTCCGTTAGTCCCCGAGGCTATCTCCCTCGACCCAAGCTATGAATACCAACTTTTAGTACCGTTCTAAACCGCATTTATACCGGACTAAGATAAACTGCATAACCCCAGGTTTCACTCGAAATCTATGAATACGGCCGACATAGTTTAGTTTGTTTAGTGACCATGAATTTTCACTAAGTTGAGCTGAAACAATGGTGTTCATCTCACCTATCCAATCTCCTTTTGTGCCTGTTATTCTTGCGTCATACCAGGGACTGCGTCGAAGAGGAAATTCCTTTGAGTCTCAATTTTGCCACAATGAAATGAAGACTATCTCTCTAACCATCCACCTTTTCAATTTGCAGGCACAGTGGCGGTATCGCCATCGCCCTCCTGGTCCTCCTCGCAACGTCTTCGGCCGACGCTGGAGCTTCCAAGGAGGACGATGACATCCTGACGGTCCCGCGCCTCGGGGACGAGTACGTCGTCTTCCGCAGCGGGCCACCAAAATCCCGCGCCAGTGACGACGACCTGGTCGAGCGACAGGAAGGACTGAGCAACTCTGCCCTCTTGGGAGTCCTGACTGGAAGCATCCTCTCTCCTGCCGACACCCTGCCGCTCGTCGAGGTGCAGACGGAGGTATCCGTGGTGACGAGCAAGGAGGTGCTGGTCGGAGGGCGCCCAGTGGCGCCTCGCGTCGAGGTGGAGCCTATGTCGGACACTGGCCGCCGAGCTGTTAGTAACGCCGAGGAGGAGGAGAGGAAGATCCTGGAGCGGAAGGCTAAGGTGGGAAAGAAGAAGGCCCCTGCGACGGCCACCGTGGTTCCCGTGCCGGCGCTCGTCCTGGGCGCCGCGGAGGGCGTCGGCAAGGCCGTCGAAGTTGTACCCGAGGCCATCAAGGGTGTGCAGAGTCCTAAGTTCGTGCCCAAGGAGGGAGAGATAGGTGTGCCGCCACAGAAGGCGATCGAGAGGTGAGTGGAAGGATTCGTGTCCTTGAATGAAACACTTCGAGGGCTCTGAACCTAACGGCTACGTCACTGTAACGTGATCACTCTACATGATCTGAAAATAATGAATTTCATAATTAATTCGATGTGTGTGTGCAAGAGTATAGACACTGACTTGGCGGAAACATAATATATCCATATTGAAGCTAGAGAAACACTGGTTAAAATGTTCGCATCGTTTATAACCACCGACCAACTTTTCGGCATATTATGCCGTCATCAGGGTTATGCCATCACCATGATGATGGCATAATGTGCCAAAGTCTTGGTCATTGGTTATTAAAAGTGTGGAAATTTGAACCATTGTTTCTTTATGTTCGATGTATGGACCTTCGTTTAAAATAAAATTTCACGTGAGGGGCATTGGATCAATGAATAAAATCAAAAGAGCATGCTGAATAAACATGGTTCTTGTATTGTACTTCAAAGCATACACGGAGTATTACATTGATTATATATTAGTAAAATTACTTAATTTAATTAACACAGTTTTGTGTTTTCCACAGTTTTATTTTCCTTAAGACGACCGATTTCGGCTGTTACGCCATCATCAGGTGCAATGCAATGATTATGTTGTTATCATTGTGTTGTTGTGATGGAGTAACAGCCGAAATCGGTCGTCTTAAGGAAAATAAAACTGTGGTCAACACGAAGTTATGTCCATTCAATTATGTAAATATTCCACGGAGTTCATCCAATGGTGAATCACGTACCCTACGTTCATTTGTTCCTCTCACTTCCGATACAGTACTTAGCAGTCGTTGTACTCTTCAAAGTAGTCATTGCACTCGTTTTCCTTAAGTGGTGGGGAGCACTCTATAGTAGTCACGCTGTTCGCCGTTGCGTCCGGGCCGCTCGTACCCCACGGTTGACCAAGTCAAATTAAATCCAATGTGATCGCAAGACCATGAAATCTCTCCAGAAATTTTAATAAAATAAGAAAAAGTTATTTCATTGCCTGGTAAACTTTGGCACTCATGTGGCATAAACGCGACGTAGGGCAATTAAGGGGGCCTTATTTCCCCATATTTTTTTTATAAATGGTTAGTCGCTCCGTAGAAGTATTATACTTCGGTATATAGGCCCATGATCTGCCAAAAGTTATATTTCACTGTCTAAGGCCTTGATCCAGAGACATACGCAACATCCATAATGTTGACTGGATTCAAAACCGTGACCTTTGAGTTGCCATCCCAGGGTGTTACCAACCTGTCTATCGCGGCCACCGAGTCGATTTCTGCTCTACTTCCCCGATCATCCAGTTAATGGAACGTCTGGTTTTATTCGAAAAGGAATGCTAAATGCGCCATCGCGACTTCACGTCTTATGAATAATTGCGCACTATTTCTTTGGTAGACTCTCATCTCCATGAATAAGTTTTTCTTTTGAAGAGACTACAAGCCCCCGCATAAGAGTCGCTCATAAACTGCGAAGGACCACATTTTGGCCAAAAGAGTTCTTTTTACTTTTTCTACCGTGGATGTTACTCTTTGAACTGCACCCAATACCGTGATCAGTACTAATAGTTTATGCGGAAGTATTTCATCAACACAACTGTTAGCTCGTTAGGAAGCAGAGATGGTCAGTCTCTACCAGATAATAGGTCATGCCAAACATTAAATATTGCGTTATAAATTAGTGAAACCGGAGCCATCTCAAATTATTATGAAATTTCGATTGGAAATCCAAATGTACTATTCGGCCTTAAAATAAATACCGTTTACTGCTATGGCACAGAAATTTTGCTATTGATTTTCATAATGCATGGGTGCGCGTGCCTCGTCGACTATTGCGAGTTAACGGAGAACTTTTATGAACGAATTTAAACTCTTTTAAATCATTTCCGAATGCGCCTTCTCCCCCCTCACTGGTATGGAATACTTTTCATCATCCCTCGCCATTATCTATACCAAGTGGTTTCTCTAGTAGCTTGCAGGCAATGGAAAGTGTTTGCACAGCTAAAACTTGGGCAATCGTCATGAGATGAGGTCACGGCAATGGCACTTGATTCCCTTCGATCTTCAGTCCATTCATTTCCAATCACCGCGATCAACCCTCTCTAATTGGCTCCACGTGGAGTCAATAAAAAATGATAATATTTCAATTCAAGGGGTTATCGAAAAACGTCTCATCCTTACTTGAAACGGATGATATATCCAATCCTTGCATTGCGAAGGGCAAAGCAGTCCGATGCCAATTAGTTCTGGAAATAAGCTTTTTCCTCGGCGAGTCCTTGGATTGGAGAAGTAAGTCTTAATTAAAAGCTCTCCTCTCGGCAAAAGGACTGTTTCTTTTTTCTCTAAAGCCCTCCCAACGAAGCTTGAGGTATACGGTAATGAATTCGTATATTTTCTCTTTGGATAATTTTAATCCACTCCAGAGATTTCTGGGATCTCCTGCGCATTGCCTTCTGTTTTCCGTTAACTGCAAAAAGATGAAGTCACGTTTTCCTGCTTAGTTGTTCCCACATGAATTGCTTTTCATTTTTTTCTTACTCTCCTGTTATTTGCATAACCAAAATCGGTTTCTTTTAAAATCCATTCCATCCAGTGACTTGCATCTGGATAGAATCTTTAATTTGAATGAGCATGTTTATGGATCTTTTATGCAAAATCCTTAATTTCTTATAATTTAATTCACGTTTGTCTGTATCCTGGAAATCTAGGAATACGTACTTGGGTACCAGTCGAATCTCTTTAATTTATAAAAACTTGATGTTTACGTTTTAATTAGTTAAAAATTCTTATACTGATGCCCTTTTCCGCAGAGAAATATAATTTTTGTTATTTTTCCATGAGATCTTCTCCTGGCCTTCTTCTGATCTTCTGTATTCGTAGTTGGTACAAAGTCTGATTGTACGATATTATTTGAAATATTCGATTATAAGGGTACAAATTATATTTCATTGGTAGATTTCGAATACCTTTTGACCATTATCTATCTTAAGTACGAAATAATCGATTTTTTCTCATTTTTTACTTACGTTGCCAACGTAGATAAATGAATATTGCCATTCGTGTGCTGATGCGCTTGTTTGTGTTCAGTACTTGATATAATACATTTTTCCAAATTTTTTCGTACGAATGTCCTTTAAAAAAGTTCCCATTGAGAACAACTTCTAATTTTACACTTAAACATCCAACAGCCAACTTATAACTTAACACTTAGTATCATTTAGCGAATTTTTGCCGCTGAAGGGCAAATATTACTACAGGACAGACTTGAAAGCGGATATTTATCTGACAACATTCTGTGCTCCATATTTTCTACCCGTGCATGAATTGACAAAAACTTCTTTTACTTTAGCAGCACGACGACTGCGCCGGAAGTCCAGCCACTGACCACCCTCGTCCCACCTCTGCCCTTCCGCGGTGACATCGTGGCCGTCAACCTCCTCACCGACCAGAACGTCGGCTCATCTTCTGGGGGTATTTTCGGTAATGTCGCCAACAACGATGAGATGTCTGCCCTGGAACCGGCCGCCGCCAACGTGGAATCGAGAGTGATCGTCAAAAAGGGTCCAGACGGTAAAGATGTTGACTACGAGTACGTCTACTACTACTATGACGACGAAGACGACAAGCCCGGCAAGGGAGCCGCCGGCAAGGAAGGCTCCCCTGCTTTCGAAGACGCTTACGTTGAAGAGGAGGACGACGTCAGGACACCCGCCAAGTCTCCCTCGAGTACCTCCAGCTCCACTAGCACCACGACGACAACTACCACGACCACGACGACCACCACGGAGGCACCACCTCCCCCTCCTCCACCTGCAGAGCCCACGAGGACAAGGACCAGGGGCCGTGGAAGCAGCGGACAGAGGAGCAAGTTCCACGTGAAGAACCAGCAGTCCGAAGAAGACTCGTCCGAGTCCGCGTCCGTCGAGGAAGACTACTCAGGAGAGGCGGGAGTCCCGGACAGGAGTTTCGGCAGACAGAGGGGCCGGGGAGGAGCGACCACGAGCTCTGACACCGTTACCGAAAGCGGAAGGAGCAGGGTGAGGTACACAGTCATCGACCGCAATAGAGGAGCCGCTGAGGCCGCCGAAGCATCCGTGGGCAACAGGATAAGACCGGCGGTGCAGACCATCGAAGAGGCCGTACCCGCCAGCAACGAGGTCGTAGGATCCAGAGGTGGACCAAGGTGTGTACAGGTTCCATCTAAACAGGTTCCATCATCTTTTGAAATTTCCCGCACTTTGGCTAGTAAAAAACCCAGCGTTTCTTCTCCTTTGCCGGAGACTTCATCAGGGGCTATTATAACCTCTGATAAAAGAAGAAACAAGGCATTAAGCATTGTTTTTAACTAGCCAAGACGTTAGGAACCGTAATTATATCATATAAAAATAGACCGCAAGAGATTTAACAGTCTCACAGGTTATATCTAATTCAGAAGTCCCAAGGGCAACGGCCTGCCATGATGGAAACACCGGTTCCCGATCAGTCACCGAAGTTAAACATCAATGGGCTCGGCTCGAGTTTGGAGGGGTGATCGTCCGATTCGTCCGAGTGACGTTGCCCCTGTCTGCACGTGGCAAACAGCAAGTGTGAAATGACCTTAGCCGTCGAAGCACGTTAAACAAAAATATTAGAAGTTTCAAACGTGGTTGATATAGACCCTCGGGGATCATTATGACATTGAAAGTCGTCTATTTGGACTCGGGGATGATATTAGTCGATGGAAGAAAGTCAAGAGAGTCGATTCAAAATCACTAATGGTATAAATAACTCAACATTATCATATTATATCTTACATTCGAACGTATTGTGTATCAGTTAACGTGATAGTTTTACCGAAAAATGGAACCCCATTGGTCAATATAATATCGAAAGGCGTCTTATTCGGGCTCGGGGAAGAATTTTCATTGATAATAACGAATTTAATAAATAACTAAATATTATTGCATTATCATTTCTTACATTTAAACGTGTCATGTATCAGTTAACATGATCATTTAACTGAAAAAATATATCTTCGTTAATATTGTCGATTAAGGTTAGATCGCCTATGCACTACTTTTGGGTCTATTTAAAATATGGCAAGGAAGACACTCTTCGATAAATATAAAACATTGTAAAATTAACAGTCTAAAAATGTATAATCGTCTTTTTTCATGGGGATAAACCATTCCATGTTGGTTTTAATTAATATGCAGCGCTCCATTCTAACTATGCGAGTCAGCAAATTTGGGTTAAGCGCGGTCACGGTTCCCTCTTTCGCGTTGTCGTTATCGTTATCAAACCAAAGCATCAATCAGAGTTGTTACAGGCCTGGAAAACCTGGAAAAGTCATGGAAATGGAAAAAGTGCTTGGAAAACTCGGAAAAGTCATGGAAAAATGAGAAAATAGTCTGTAAATTTGCTTTTTAAAGTCAAAATCGGATTGTTTTCAATAAGTCAGTTGTACCATTTTAGGCACTGTCTGTTGGTGTGTGAACTTAAGCCGAGTTCGCATGGATCCAGAACGGGTGCGGATTGCGGAACGCGGAAATGCATCCAGCCAATCACAAGCTAGGAAGTTACGCAAAAGGCGGAGTGTGATTGGCTAGATGAATTTCCGCGTTCCGCATTCCGCACCCGTGCTGGATCCATGTGAACTCGACTTATAGATTTTTAGTACGAGACTGTGGAGCTCTTTTTCGTTGTTTCGTTATTAAGTAATAATGTCCCTAAAATAAATCTCCAGGTCCCATTTTTTACAATCATGGTGAGGAAGACGGAATATTTGTTTCACCTCAGATTTTCTGCTGGTGAATCGTGCCCCTCATCGTGGCCGAGGCCAAGAATAACATGCCATTAGAAAGGAAGTCGATTTTCCCCTATTGTACATGCGCTAATGTGTGGTGCTTCTATTCTTGTCCCTTCGTTAAAATACACATCCACCAAAATCGGATATTTTCACTTAAAAAAATATAAAAATTTTGGCTTGGAAAGCCTGGAAAAGTCCTGGAATTTCATAATTTCTGGTCCGTAGCAACCCTTTAACTGCTTTTAAATCTAAATTCAGGTATCGCAACCGAAACCGCGATCAGCCAACAGCCGTGCCAGTTGAGGTCATCCCAGAAGACCGCCTCCCGGCCAACACCAGATTCCCTCCCAGGGGCCGCGCACCGGTCGTCGAAGACTCCTACGCCACCGAGCCCATCCAGAGGGTTCCAGCCGCCACCCCCGCATCGCCACCTAGGGGAGCCGTTCGCCCAAGCCTCGAGCTCGTCGACAGCAGCTCTTTCCGAACCAACGCCGGAGGAGCCTCCCCAGACCAAGACCTTGCCGCTCCATCCTTCCCGGCGATCCCGTCCGGAGCTCCCGTCAAGTTCTTGGGCGTGAACGCCGAGGGCGGAGAAGACGAATATGAGGCAGAAGACCCCGCTGCGGCGATCGGCAGCAGAAGGAGTAGGCCCAGGGGGGAGGCTGCAGCCGCTGCCCCCACCACTCCCTCGACCCCGACCCTAGACGTCTCCGCCCACCCCACTTATTCGCACGACCCCGATTTCGACACCGTGTCCTCGACACTTCCAGCAGCCGTGGAGAAGTCAGTCTTCGATCTGTACGCCATACTCCAGGCCCAGGACAACGCCAGCAACCTGGTCAGCACCGAGGAGGGAGAGGAGGTTTCCGGATCAGCCGACGGGGTCACGACCTCGAGAGACGAGGAAGAAGTGGCGACCACGACTGCCCAGCCGACCACCACGACTACCGAACCGACGACCACAACCACGACAACCACCACGACCACGCCCCCTCCGACCACGGAGAGGTCAAACGGAAGACCCAACAGGTTTAGGGGACGAGGAAGCGCCGGTAACCAGGCATCTGGACAAGGACGCAACAGGTAAGGGAATACTGGCGGTGGTTACCGTGGGAGCCTTTTAAAGTGGTAGGGGTGGTATTTCTTTCTGTACGTAATTTGTTGAAACTTTTTTTT
This sequence comes from Pyrrhosoma nymphula, assembly GCA_963573305.1. Lineage (NCBI taxonomy): Eukaryota > Metazoa > Arthropoda > Insecta > Odonata > Coenagrionidae > Pyrrhosoma > Pyrrhosoma nymphula. Next base: position 72,168,793 of record OY754335.1, on the reverse strand, counting down.
TACCAACTTTGCGTCCTTATTAGTAATATTTATAGATAAAAGTGGAAAAAATTGCATTTTACCGATTTGTTTTCTTGGCAATTTTATGCTATTTAAACACGTTCCCTTATGGCTCGTGAGGTATATTTCGTAGTAACGTTAGTACAGATTTTCTTCCAAACTAGATCAAATACGTGCCATTTTATTATAGTGGTTACCAGGAAATATAAAGGCGTCATTCCCAGTCAAAGATTCGGAAAAACGTATTTAAAATATAATTTTCGCGTAAATTTCGAATACCGCGCAAAGTAAGTCATAAAATGCTTAAATTAAGACAAAAAAATGTAAATATAATTCTTGCGTAATTTCCATTACTGCGTGTATGGCGAGTTCCACCGCATAAACAGGTGTACTTCGATTAAATGAATTTATTCGGTAACAGAAGAATATTTACGTAATTACTGAAACTCAAGTTTTAATTATTTCGATTTCTCACTGGGATGTTATTGATCAATTATGGCGCTGATTATAATAACTCCTAGAATTTTAATACCCTCCATAGTGTAGCTGATAATTATCAGCTACACAATGGAGGGTATTAAAATTATTAGAGAGGGTATTAGAGTTGTAAATGAGACGTAATGATGTCTAATGCTTGGAGCAGGTCTGCTACTTGCCATGGCATGGCTACCGACAGGGGAGTGTGCAACTGACCATTTGCAAATTCAGACCCGCACGAAACATTTTATGTGATTACACCTAGTGCCGGCCTAAGGCCTGGGAAAAAGCCTTAGGCGGCCGGTCGTAGGGGTTGCAGGTCTGTGACTTATTCATGAATATGATAAGGGACAGAATGGTGGAAGTTAGAAAATGTTACTGACTTTCTGCATGTGTTTCTATCCAGAATAGCCTTATTTTGTATGTCGTACAAGTGGCTGAAACTCATAACCAACTTCAATAAAAAGTGAAATGAAACATACAGACTAACAATTTCCTTCTTTATCATTCTTGTCGCCAGCCCACTGAAAGGAACTGTGGATAATATTGCGCAACAATTTACGGTTGAAGTTGCACCCACCCGCTAGAAGTAGTTATAATGTTAATATTCCCTATAAACACTTTTCTTCGTAAAATTCGAAAATTGGTGAAAACTTATAGAAAAAAAGTTGATTTCCTGGTGGGAAATGAATCTGCACTGTTCTGTTTCCACTGAGGATCGCTCTAAAACCCCAGTGTATCCCTCAAATGTGGTTTCAGAAATCACAATCGGTAAATTAGTTCTTCATTAGGGGCGGGCAAGTACAAGCATTTTGCACACACTTGTGTAATAGCTTGGTCCGGCATTGATTACACCCTTAAAATCCGAATGTTGTTCTCCACTTTTTTTGCAATGGGCGACTTGAGTAAGATTCCGTTAGTACGTGGAAAGGGGACGCTTTATTTTCTCTTGTGACTACCGAATGCACAAAAGATTAGCGAATTGGATTCCATTGGATTCCTCTTTTGATATGGAGTTTTGGTCATATGTATAGGCTTAGGATTTCGTCGCCATCTTTTCCTTGAGTTTATATTAGCATCATCAGGGCTATTTTAAACAAAACAACGAAAGACAGCAGTAACATTTGTGAAGAGTACATTATGAACCGGTGTAAGAAATTTTATCATACTTTTATTTTACCACGTCATAAATTTTACTGATGTCTTTCGTTATTTTGTTGTAAAATAGCCCTTATCTTGCTAGTTAACTTCAGAAAAACGTTGGAAACTAAATCCTGAGCCTTTACTTTTTTACCAAAACTCCATATCGAAAGAATACTTTTCGTGCAGTCGATAAAAAACTAGGAACATTCCATTGTATGTACAATCTTTAAACTCCGAAACATCTCTCAATAGGTACAGGAGGCCCGACTCCTCCCCAGCTTCCACCACCACCGAGGCGACGTCATCCGAGGCGCCGATCCGCACCAGGGGTCGCTTCAGCCCCAGCAGCAGGACTTCCGGAGCGAATGGCTCAGGAGGGTCACGAGGATCCTACGGCAGGAGATCCACCACCACAGCCGCGCCCACGCAGTCCGACGATTCCACCAACGAGGAGGAGAAGCCAGCCACCAAACAGTTCTCCAGGCTCCCACTGAACAGGTAGGGATGGGCATCTTGAAAAAAAACAACGAATTGCTAAAAACATTTTGTCTAAAAATTCGTTTCTTTTATTTCATTCGACTGGAGAATAATATTTTTGAATTGAGAGTTGGCGTTCAGCCTTTCCCCAATTATTATAGACATTTTTTGCAGAACATTACTTCGACTATGAACTATTTAATGTTAACGTGTTTTTAGTAAACTTAGAGCAAAAATTGCACGAAGTCGGTGACATATTGAGGATACTACGGTATTATCTTTACGAAGTCACTTGCAAGAGCACATGTGCGAAAATCCCACAGAGGAAAGATCATTCGCCTTGACCGGGACTCGAACCCGGATCCCTCCATATCGAACCGAGTGCTTTAGCCTGCTGTCGGCCTAAAAGGAATATCGATATTGACGGATCCGGGTTCGGGTCCCGTTCAAGGTGAATGATTTTTCCTCTGTGGAATTTTCGTGATTTTTCTGGAACACTGTTTCTTGATAAACTGATTGTCATAGTTACATTCGTATCGTATTTTAATGTATCGTATTTTTACAAAGGAAACGGTTGTAGGCTTGATCTTGTGGAAGTTATCCATTAGTGGAGTTAACTAAGTTATTTTAATTCTTCCGTATCGTATTTTATTAAAGTGATTGCACTCATTATGTACTACTTTGCCTAATGATAGGCGAATATCATACCGACTTTGAAACCAAAGAACACTTCATCATATCATTCAGCTCACATTCACTGAGCGTAGACGGCATTTGATTTACGTTCTAAAATGTTTGCGGGTAAATTAAAACTTTATTTTTCTGTCTCGTCACCACGAACAGGACACCCGGAAACAGATACAGGGGTCGCGGACAGAGCTCGACCACCACTACAGAGGCGACTCCTAGCGAGGGAGGCAGCCCCTCTGCGCCTTCACTCCTGGCCAGACCCACTTTCGCGGACAGGTACAACTTGAGAAGGAGAGGACAGACGACGACAACGACCGCAGCCCCGTCAGCCGACGATAACGAGGAGGGAGAGTCCGAGAGGGGAGCGGTCGAATCTTCTGACGCGTCGCCAGCTCCTCAGCCAGAGATCCCGTCCAGGCTCCCGGGCAGGCCAAGGGTTAGGCCTCCTGGCTCGCTGGCTCCCAGACCCCTCAGACCAGGCCCCAGGATAAACCTTCCAGGGAGAACGAGGGCAGGACTTGCACCCCTTCCGCAGACTTCGTCCACGGCAGCGGCGGAGGATTCATCCGATGTCGCACCAGAAGAGGCTGCTTCAGAGAACCATTCGGTTAGTAATACTCTGCCTTCTAATGTCCGGTTTAATAATGTTTGGTTAAAGTAAACCGTGTGGCCTTAACGTTAACTCGACGTTAACTTCGAGTTCAGGTTGCGGATATTACATTAGACTCTCACGACATTTCGATCGATTCGAGTCGAACTTGTTTGACAATAATAATTGGCATGCCAAATAAAAACACATAACAAATAACTCTAGCAATTTAGTAAACATTCCATGGCCCCAGTTTTAGGCTGATTCCCTCGTCAGGTTTGGGGTATGTTCTCTGTGAAAAAGCGTGACCGTTGCCGATCTGTCGGCGTGGATGGCCATGGCCCGGCATTTGCCCTAGGGCGGAGGAAAACCCGGAAACCGCCTCCAATCCGCCAAGAACTGGGGAGACGACAACTAACAATTAACAAATTATTTGACGTGAGGTTTATCGATGAGAGAACGTATAAGCATCGCTTTTCATACCGATAAAATATATTTAGCCAGAGATTATGAAGCCAATCCTACTAGAGTCTGATTACAAGGTCCGGTTCAGGGTTTCAATTCTCGAACGCAACAATAATTATTGAATGCGACAATAAAAAATGTATCGCATGGTTCTGTTATCGATTCAGTAATGTTCAGTTATCTCATCCCGTCCGCATGTGATAATTATTGCAGGAAACCTATTAACTGGTGGTGTAGCATGTGATGATTCAACGAAACTGTCCGATAATGTTATTTTCGTGTGCGATAATTATCACGAAGTTTCGAGCGTTGACCCCCTGGTAACCGGGCACGGAGTAATATCTTAGGCTTGCTCGAAAATCATCGATGTCAATTGCGCGCCGACCGCTATTTATGATTGCTTATACTGATAACTCAAAAAACAGATGTAGTTTTATAAGGTATAAAAATTCTCCAATGGCCGTAATAAATTGGCACCACTCGTCAAAAATACGCCACAATTGCTGTGTTTTCCCGCAAACCAACACAGCAATTGTGGCGTATTTTTGACGAGTGGTGCCAATTTATTACGCCCATTGGAGAATTTTTATACCTTATAACTTTAAGAGGCCGTAGAGCTCACGTTCCCTAGTTTTAGATGTAGTTTTGTGCATTCATTTTCTTAGCTTTTGAATGCTCTTGAAAATTTGGGTCTTACATAACTTTTTTCGCAAGGTTACATGTGGGAATTGCGGGGAGAATACTGTATTTTATAATGACCTATTCTCGTCCTTAAAAACGTTTAATTTTAAGGGTGAAATCAATCGTGTGGAAAGCCAGGGTTAGTAGATATTTTGGAGTCAAGAGAGGATGGGAATAGTCAACGGGTACTTGAGTTGTGGATGTGGAGGATAAGGGAGAAAGTTCGATGGGAGGATAGGAAGACGTACGAGGAAGTGCTGAGCATGGCGGGTGAGGAGAGGGACCTTCTCGACGAGAACATTTGGCGGCGGAGAAAGTGGATGGAGCGAGTAATGAGGGGCGAGGGGATGCTGTAGACCATGGTAGAGGGGAGGAATGTTGTGTCTGTGGGGAAGGGGGAGAAAGAGATTTAGCATAAAGTATGGGATGAAAAGATGTGGGTGGCATGCCGAGCTGATGGAGGAAATTGTGTATGGAGACAAGGGCCTGTGACTATAAAATATCAGTAGAAGTGGCCATCGAAATCAGTAAATAAATCACTTAGTGTATCAGCATAAGTTTTATTTTCACGACTTAGGTTTCTTTGTTTGACGACATCTTCGATTCTTTCGATGAGGTTGCGCAGCAATTTAATCTAGTTCCTGAAAAATAAAATCCATTTTGATACACTAACAATGGACACCGTACTGGTACGAAGAAGCAAATGAAATAAAAAATATATTTTCTTAATGTTTTCGATGTGCTGATCATGAACCTGATCGTCGCTTATTTGTAGATTGCGTAATTACTGAGATAAACGTAGTTTAAGTTAAGGATACTATTTTTTAAATATTATATTGCCCTAAGATTTTACTTACTGATAGGAGTAATTTTTTTAAAATTAATGTTGGAATTATATTTATCAATATACTCTTATTTGTAGTTTATGCTCGGTTAATTTCACTTTCAATTCATCTAGTCTCACTCACTCTACCTGGCGGTGAATGATTCAAACTTAATATATGTACGATTCTCGCAAATATCCATCAACGACTATAAATAGTAACGCTACCGCTTATCGGCATGTAAAATCATAGTGCAATAAAGTATTTTATAAATTGATGTTCTCTGCTTCACCAATATTTACCTCAGATACCACGCAATTTTTCGATGAATGACGATAAGATTCGTGATGAGCATACCGCATGTATTAATGTAAGGTGCCTTATCTTGCATTTGATATCATAATTGGTCGTACAATCCTAAAGGCCGTTTTACACTCTACCTGGCGCGAAATGTCACAACTACAAACTGCATGTTTTTCTCAATCGGGCATGCAACCATTTTCGAATTAGAATAGGGGCTATTTTGCCATCTCGCGTTCATGCATTCGCGCACGCGTTCTTGCAATTCACGGCTTTACACGATGACATTTGAAATACACGTTCGTATGTACATCAGATTGTGCAATTACGTTCCCCGTGTAAAACGGGCTCAAGATTGGTTGGCTGCAGCCCTCCACTCTTTAGTTCCTTTACTCCCTGGTAGTTCTTCTTGTTTACTTTCCTCTTCATATGATGCTTCGCACCAAAATAGCGTCTATTGTACGTTATTCATTGTTGTTTCATAGTGAAGGAGTTCCAATAAAGTACGTTAGAAACAATAGTTTTTAATGATAATCAGATTGATATGCGTTGGTTTCTATTTGCTGCAAGTAAATTGGAACATGGCATTGATTTCATTTTGCGTTGGAACCTCTTTTTAACCTTTCTTCCTCCGGATGACCATTCTAGGCGGCTGAGGAGCACTTGGACGGAGAGGACGGCGAAGACAAGCCCGGAGTGACCACCCCGATCCCAGGACCCCTGACCCGGCTGCGCAACCGACCCCGCCTACGCGTCACCGAGAAGGCCGCCACGTCCCGCCCCGCACCCGCCTCCTCCGCCGGGCGCCGTCAGCTAGTCTCCTCGCTGCTCCCGAGGAGGAGGCCCGGGCAAGTTTCGACGGCAGCCCCGGCATCTCAGGCCGACGCCGAGGGTCACCACGACGGCGAGGACCACGAGGACGGAGCCGAGGAACACCACAAGGAGGAGGCGTCGGAGGGAGATGAGGAAGCGGCGGCGCCGACGACGCCGGCGACGTCCACGACGACCCACGAAGAGAGGGGTCTCGCCGGACTCTTGGCTGGCAGGAAGAGGGCAAGGAGGCCGGGAACCCTTTTCCCATCAAGGCCCGCACCCACCAACAACCACCAGCAGGACGCGTAGTGCTCCTCCACGTACCCCTCCTAACTGCTCTCCTCCCACACTCACCCCCTCATCATCACACAAAGCTTGAAACGATCGCGTCGCCCCCACTGGGCCGAGTTGAGAATGAAAATGCGAGTCTTTTAAGGCTTTCTCACGCGAAGCACGCCATTGCACGCGAATAGGCGCTCGAACGAATGCGCGTTGGATAGTTTTGTTGCCAGAATTTGTGAGTTGAAATGCTCGGGATTGGAGAACTGGATCAATTGTTTTTCGGGCGCACGTTCCGTCATTTTTTTAACTCATGTCCGTGCAGTTTTTCTGGGTAGACCTCGTGCAACTTTTCATGCCCGAGTTCGAGAAATTTGTCGTGCCCTATTTCGTGCAATTTTATGTTCGCATGTGATGCATTTTTTATATCCATCCTTGCATCCAGTCGCGGTTTCGTGCTTCGCGTGAACAGGCCTTATGTGGGAGAGAATGAGCGTATTCGGATCCAGCATCTTTTTAATACGTAGACTCTGAATGGAGACAAATATGGGGACATAAACCGGCGCTGCATGAGGAACGGTAGCAATAAAAAGATAAAATGATGGAAGGATTTATTAAGCTGGCCGCTGTGGCGTGGGAAATCATCTTTTCGGAACCTTTACCCCGTTCAACTTGTGATAGTCGTGTAAAGTTGCGTTAATACTGGCCTACATTACTGCGCAGCGAGACCCTCTCGAGGAGTCCTTCCATTGGGCGTCCAAATATAAACAGCTGAACGCCGCTAATTCTTGGGGAGGAGACTCGAATACCTCCACCCTTTATGGATGCATGGAATTGAAAATGTTACCCGGTTTGGTATAATAGAATTTGCTGCTTGACCCAATCTTAGACTCTAACGAAAAGCTTAAAAAATAAACTTTGTGCGTCTCAAAATAGGTTGGATTTATGAAAGAGAAATTCATAGGCAAATAATGGCGACTAAATTTGGTGTTTCACCTTTACAGTTGAAAAAAAAGTTAAGTCCCTTTCTTTCACCCTCCGGGTGCATTTATGAAAGGTGACGAGAACCCAGAGAACCCATATTTTTTGTTTCATTTTGTGCAATAATAAGAACACTGTCGCAGCTCATTAACCCACCTATCTCTTAATAAATTGAAACTTTTACCCGCAAAGGTCCGTTTCATTTAGTCAGCCTGGTGTTTGAACGACAAATATTTTTAATATATAAAATAAGAGAATCGGAAATATTTTTCAAAAAGAAACTGACTTGAATAAGGAAACGCTCGAGTAAAGATAACACGTGAACAAAAGTTCCAGTTAAAAAGAAAAAACATTCCAATTTAATCATTACCTTCATAGAGGAATCACATTGTAATCTTCTTTGTGACTCACTTATTTCCGTTGGAGTAGTGAATGAGGACTTATGTGGATAATCGCCATGTGTTCATCATAAAAGTCGAAACCGTATTTATAGTAGAATGATTAAAACGAGATTAAAAATAGTTTTCGAATGCACATGGTCATCTTCCGCTATCCGCATTCGTCCAAATGCGCTCCTCGTATAAAAAGGCTGCTTTTTTCAAGACGTACAATCCCGTTCTAATGAGCTTGCACCTCCTCCCGTAAGTTTACATCCATCTTTACGACTAATACCGGGAGTTTGTGGGAATGATGAGAACATCGTCTGAACTCCTGCTTACAAGCATGCTCGACGATAATGTCAATACGCCTAATTGACTGATGCACACATCATGCATACTTTCATGCTCATAACATGCTGGCCTGGATATTATGCGCCGTTTAAAATGCAGCCTTTGAAGCGCCGATGCATGCGCTCTGTGATTACGTGGAGCATGTCTTTTTCAACAGCCTCCAGATAATGAAATTGGCTCGCAGAAACCACGGACGAAAATTTGATATTCATCGATGTAACCCTAAAAACGGAGGCGCCATCTGATGGCGATTTATGATCGTACTTCCATTTATAGCATTATATTTGTACCCTTTTCCCTTTGATATTTTTTTATTTAAACTTTCTAGACTCCTTTAAATGAATCAAGAATGTAGGATTTCTCTTGTTGAGTTTAATCGAGGGAGTGGAGCTGAATCCACCTCTGGACTCAAATGGTGCCCGTCGATGGCACCACGTCGTTGAAGACAGTGACCGGTTTTTTGGGGTTGTGGATTCCATTAAACTGAAAAAAAAGAGCAATGAACCATTTTGAATTTTAAGGTGTGTCGAAATGTAATTGAATCAAGTTTACTTGATAGTTAATTTTTTTTTTCATTTCAACGTTGATGACCCTAGCCTTTTCCCAATCCTATAAAAAAATGGTTCCCACACCCTTGTTTTTTGTAAATATTTTTCATGTAATAAAATTGAATAAATTTACTCACTTTTTTCTTTTTCCTTCGTCCTTTTCCGTATTCGCTCGTTAAGGCTTAGAAAACTTATTTTATTTATTTACTTTTTTAAATAATTTGCCTGCGCACATGAAAAGCGGCATAATTTTCGCATTACTAAAAATGTTTCAATCATAAATGACTTTTTGTTTGTGAGTGAGTGTACACAGTAATCCGTGTGTTGAGTATGTTTGGGGAAACTCTCTTAGGTTTATTTTTAGGGAACAGTCTCGCATTATAGAAAAAAGAACCTAGCCTAAAATTTCCTGGAATGCTTTTATTTAAGCATAAGCCTCTGTTATTTTACACGGCTAATACATTTTTCAACTGAAAGGTCTTAAAATTTTAATCTTCGGAAATGCAGCGAAGAATACAACTTTTTCATCACGAGAAAAACAAATCACAGAAAGACGATGTTCCAGGCCAATTGCAATAATTTTGTCTTTTTCATTTAAATACGACGATATGACTTGGCAATTGTTTAAACCTTCGATCAACATATCGTTTGTTGGTGTAACTGGTTAACACATGTGGCCAGAAGTTGGGAGATCCTGTTTTGAATCCCGGGGAAGTCAAGTTATGGTTAATTACCTATCGTTAATGAATTAACAGTGGTTTGTCTGTTGAAAAAAAATGAAAATAAATTGGGGTGAATTGTCGATTTCTTTTATTTTTATCAATTCGGGAAAACAATCATGGCCACATTTTTTGCCAATCTGAATACATAGCCGTATTATTATTGCCTTGTGGTGATTAATTTTCCATTCCCCCTGAAGCTTCGTTTCCTTGCCAACTGTTCTTACAGTTGACTAGAAGAGAAGGTGTTATTGCCGCATTTCACTCCGGCGATAGCCAGCGCCAAGGGCAGCTTAAAAAGTGGGTCACCTCAACTGGAGCGCGATCATGTGGCTCCGGTTTTACTTCCAGACTCCCGGATGAGTGAGTGACCTTCGGTGTCGGAAAAGCATCGCTCAGGTCATGGTTTATTTTACATTCTTCCCCCCCCCCCCTGCATCATCCTCGTCGCTTATCCCAGCAAACGTGGTTACTCCCGTTGCACTCTGGTATCGACCGAAAGGATTTTAACTGATTGGAGTAGGAAAAATGGTCTTCGACTGAGTAAGAGGATAAAAATTTCCCCTCTCAATTCTGATCATTTAAAATTCACCTTTCTATATTGCGTTGCTGGGAGCATTGAAAAGTGATGGAAAATGAGGAACCTGCATGCAATTTTCTTAATGGAAAAAAATATGTATTAAATGTTTTTATTCCATTGGGCGTTTCCTGCCCAGATGCGTTTGTCCATTTCTTCACATCCAGGCGAGATTGAAGTATTACACCTGGTTTGGAGCCAATAAATATGTACGTCTGAAATAAATGTTTTAGCTGCCAACTACGCTTATACTACTTTCTCTAGGAAGTGGAAATTCCCTCCATCGTCATGGGCAGGATGGCAATAATGCGTCAGCTTATTAAATTTGGAAAGAAGAAACTCCCTCATTGAGCGGTGAACCATCTTGTATGTAAAGCAATGCAGGTCATGCATTATAATTAAGAAAGAATTGGTCGTGACAAAAAACTCTAAAAGATATACATTGATTTAGATGTCAACTGAATTAAACGCCAAAACGGAAACTCCATGGTCCAACCATTAAGAAATATGCTCAATTTTTCCCCACTGATTTTTTGTTCTGTACCCCACCGTCCTCTACACGTTTCAATGGTATTAGCTAAGGGAAACAGTGGTATTAAACTCGGATGTCCGTAGGAAACAGATTATTGCTGGAAGGGGCTTTCACGGACTTTGAACAAATATCAAGAGATGTCCAGCGTTGAAATCCCCTTCAACAATAGAGAAAGGCGCACAAGGGCCAGAAACCAATCCGACGGACGGAGTACATTAAAGGTGGCTGGTTATTTGTGATACCGTGGGTTATTGAGTGTACATTTTAATCATTTAATGAAGTAAGCCGAAAAGCAATTATAGTACCACTTCTCATTTATCTGTTTATGTGGTGTAACTTACCACACATGCAGTAAAGGAAATGATACGAGAATTATATGTTAAAATGTTTTCGTTGATTAAAGTAGGCATGTTATGACTTGATATTGATGAAATTATACTAAAATATTTTTTTCGAATATTGGACCCGGCATGACACCTTGATATTTCTTAGCAACAATTACAATAATAATAAATGTTTCGTGTTTAGAAAACAATTGTAGATATGTAATTGAATTATTAAAAAAACATAAGTCATGCTATAAGGCTGCGTGTTAAAAAAGCATTGAATTTAAAAAACTGTTTGATTCAATTTTGTTACTTTAATCTATAAATATCGCTAATGAGAACACGCGTATAAAGTTTCATGCAAATCTGTACATTTAAAAAAATCGCTCCAACCACATTTAGGTAATTTAAAACTGACAGGGATGGGAATAACCCACTGAAAATCAGTCTTCACCACTACTTTAAGTCTCTTAAGACATGGAAGCACTCTCTCCTTGATAATTTACTCCTCATGTAGTAGAATCTTCATTTTAAGAGTCCTTGCCTGACACTTTTCTGTGAGATCATCGGCTATATTGAAATTAGATATAGTTTTTGGTCAACTTTAATGAAGCACTAAACTTAAAAAATATAGGTTCTCTTCTGAGCGGTATTTAAGAAGTTGATTTTTGCGTAAACGAAGGTAGGTATGTTTACCGAGGTGAACATTGTAACTATTTTTTAGATAGTACTCGACTGGTGAGAATTCTCCCAGAATTCGCTGCCAGTGAATGAGATCTTCAAAAGGTAAGTTTGACTTGGGAAGTGTAACTTAAGCGCTGAAGATCAGCGAGATTGCTCAAATAGTATCACTTTCACAAGGCAGTTACAAGAGCTTAGATGGGAATAAGTTACAGACGGTGGTTTAAAGTCCTTGATGGATCGCTCTTGTAAATCTTAAGTTGATCGACTTGCCGATAGCGTCGAAAACATAATGTCTAACCATCATGCTGTAGCCACCAACCGCCTGTCTTGTCTATGCGTGTACATTCCGGCATTCATACTGAGACAGAAAATAATATAGGATCAGAGCTGTGATACATGTCGTAAAACAGTACTATTAAAATTTTCTTTCTTTCCCGTATCGGAATAGACGGGTGTCATCGAATTCTCCTGGAAGTAAAAACGTTGAACCTATTTCATAACATCCCCGAGGAAATATCTTTTCCCATCGTTATAGATATTGAAAATATGTCTATAATGCATGGAGTAATTTTCATGTGAATTATACAGCACACGCATACATATTCCATTCATACGTACGTCAATGAATGCCCCCCGTCGCATGATATGTCATCAAGTACCACTCATGCAAAAGCTAATGACGCTCGCTTGCAAGGGACCGGTCTATTTTCAAAAACCAGTTCCTGGTGGAAGGCGAGTAGTAATTGTGCTAGCAATAATCCCCAACAACTGCGTCAATTACCCACTTTTAAAGAACTCATATTCTAACTGCAGTCTAACCAAATTGCAGCTGTTGGAAAAAATGTTGACACCCCCCCACACTGTATTCAGTTTTATCTAAAACGATCCATTGAGCAACAATACTCTAACAAGGCAATACAAAAGGGGCCGACGGAATTTTTTACCACTAGATTGCATGTGCAGGGAACTCTGGCTGCATCACAAAGAGATAAACTAAACAAATTTGGCTCGTATGAAACATTATGAAAATCGTAGCGTTTCACTGAAGGGCCAATTCAAGAAACCTTCTTAGTTTTCGCTATCATGGATTTGGCAGGATGTTAGTATTATTAATACTGAGGCAATGCTGAAATCTGTTTCCTAGCACAACCCCTATCAGCGGTGCTATCAATGACCACCGAGATATACCTCGGTATATATCTCGGTGGTCATGGGCTATCCCGCCTGTCATCTTCTGAAAGAGCTGCAGACCAGCTGTCACGCAACGACATGAGGTTGAGCCATTCATACATATAGGCTGTATATCTGCGCATTCCCTCTGAAGCCGCCGCATTAGCGTGTGGACCGATGGATTTAATAAGAGAGTAGAGTGCGTCTTGGGGCACGAAAGTGAAGCCTGTTTTTATACTTAAATGGTCCACCTAACCTAGCTATCTCGCAATTTGTCTACAATTTTTAATAATGCAGTGATTTTTTTTTATTATTTCCATTTTGCATTTTTTTTAGATAAGTCGTTGCGGTACCTTGGCAATTCCGCTACTAACGTCCATGTTTTCGGCTGCAGATTTTGGACAACAGATCTATTCAACATGGCCGAGTGTGCATTTTGACGACTTCAATATGCTTCCGTGCTATCGGACCGTATAATACCATCTGCTCTCTTCTTTAATCTATCAAGTTATGCCTGGACGCTGCTCTTGTACGCGAATTTACTCGTTGCCGCACCAGTTCGTTGTTTGTTTGCCTGTGGGCACCTTGCCCTAATGTCGAACCCATCCATCCTGCTGCGGGGAGGGGGTTGCGGAGGTCAGGTGGAAACGGGCAGACCTACTTTGTATTCGGGGAGGGCTGGTTTTTCAACCGCCGATCAAGTGGACACATGCGTACACAATGTGGAGAGTAGTGAGGTGGGGAAGGGGTAGGTAGTGGGTTTTTAACTCTGCGGTCCACTTTCCCCTCTTGCTATCTCCCTACAGCCAGCGCTCCTTTCTCCGTCTACCTACCGACCTCCAAACGCAGATCGCTGATTGGACCCTCTATAAGGACCATCATTCCTCCCGGCCAGCTCTTCATCGTTTCACTTTCGGCCCTTACAAATCTTCCCCCCGTGAAAAGTCCATCCCGCGACGATCCTCGTGGCCACCGATGAAAGTAGAGAGTAAGCGGCGTTGATCGGGATGGACATATAAACATCTACATCTAGGAAGTACCGAGCGAGCCACCTTCAGGGTGTGGCAGAGGTGATACCACATCAGGTATGCAATACTCGTCAAGTTCTTCAGTTCAAGGTCAAGCCCCACACGATCCCCCAGCCGCTGACCAAAAGGCAGTCAGGAGAACAGAGCACGGCCAAGCAAGGGAGAGTGGTACCTTGTGGAACATGCTAACATGTAGTTCACTAGTTAGTATAAGTACAACTACTGGTTAGTATATACTACTATTCTATTAATTCATGAATACTACGAAAGTCGCGTAGAAAACCAAACCATGCGGGACATTTCAAGCGGGGTACAATGATATAATTATGTTCTTGTGTTTAATAACATCATGGTATGCTATAAAACACAAGAATAAAGTCTTAGTCAGCCAAGAGCGGGTAGGAATTTCCATAGCAATGGTCTATCGCAACTACCGTGGTCGCTTATTGCCCGCGAAAAAAAAATACATTTAAAAAATATCGGTTCTGCTGTACACTTCCTTTATCTTATGCTTGTCATGGTACTAAATGTATTAGTACCATGATGCTTGTGATCGTTTCTTCCGTAATACGTTGTCTCTAGTGAGATAGGTTAAACGTCCAGCAAAAATTAGTCTGCTTCGAACTTACACAAAAGATCTAAAGATTTTAGACACATAGACGGCCTAGTGGTGTGGTGGTCGGAGTTCCCATCCCGGGTTCGAATCCCGGCGGTGGCGGACATTGTTCATTGGCATCTCGATTCTTTGAGTGCCATGTGGAGAGCACTTCAAGCGCAGTAGGTACTCCGTCCGTCGGATGGGACAATTAGTAAAGGTCTCCATGGTGCCTTTCGTTGAGAGAAGGCTAATGCCGGCGTTGGTTTTTCTCCACGCTTCCTGCTTGTCCCAAATTATCCCTCTTTTCTGGATCGGATTTAGGGGGCTTGCATCTTAGGGGTCAGGGGGTAAGTCTGTAATTTTTGTCGGACGTCGACAAACCTCAATTGTTTCCTTTGCGGCTGAACGTACATTGGCAAACGTTTTTAAACCTAATTTTCGACAACATTGCGGCCGCCTCACAGTTCTACAAATTTCTTTCGCAGTGAGTACTAGTAGCATCGTTAATATATTCTCATTGTATAATTGTGCGTTTAGTATGATAGAGAAACCATTAAAAAAAATTCAGAAACCGCAAGCAAAAACTAACGCCGCTATAGCCAAAAGTCTTTGTGTTCCTAATGCGCACTTCTACCCTAATTTTTATCGACGGTAGACGATTTTGGCGACATCGACAATTTTATAAGCGACTTTGTACATTTATTTTTCGTAAAGTCGCTAACATCGGTCATAAAATTGTCGACCGTCGATAAAAAAATATGGTAAAAGTGCACATAAGGTGCACACAGACGTTACGCTCCGGCGGCGTTTGGTTCCACTCGAGTTTCGCGATTTTTTTATTTTCACTCTCTCACACGAAGCGCACATTTCCACAGCTAGAAAAATTTTTATATGTCAATACTCACGGCGCAAAAATGTGTTAAAGCTGTGAGGTAAACTCAGCGGTGGCCGCCATGTAGTCCGAATTGAGTTTTATATACTCGCAAATGTCCATTTAGGCAGCATGGGAGACAATTGGTGTTTGTCGGCGGTCGACAAAAGTTACAGACTTACCCCCTGGAATATGATTACCATTTCTTCTATTTTCCCTGGAACTACGGGGGGCGGCCGCCACCCCCTCCCCCCCTCTTATGTTGAAGATGGAAATGGTGACTTGTTTTGATTTAATTTGAACGTTCACAAAATGTATTACTTATTTCATTTGTGCTTTTATTCCCGCGTAATTAATAGCAATTATCTTTCGCTCTCTTTATTTATTTTCACTTGTTTTAAGGTGGTAGACCATGTGTTTTATAAAAGCTCTCACTCGTACGTATGACATTAAAGTGTGAACATTTACAGTGTTCGACAAGTGTTTTAATTCAAGTGTGCAACCTTGTTCAATCCGAGTATTTTGCGAGATCGTCAACTGCCCCTGCCTCTTATCTACCCTCCTACTCTGCCGTTGTTTGGTCCTCCCATCATGGCCCTCGCTCGAAATTAATCTAGTAGCGTTACAGAAAATATTATGCTTTTATAATTATTATTCTCAAGTTACGATCGTTTCTCGAGTGTTTCCATGCGTCTGTGTAATGATGTAGTCTCTGTCTCCATATCTTATCCACTCAATGGCCGATAGCGCAGTGTTCCACCCACAATAAGAATCCATTCCCACCTTAAATCTGTGTTTGAAAACGACCCTTCCGCATGCCTTCTACCACCATAATCAGATTAAAAGGCAGAAAGAGATTACCAAAAGAGACTCTCTTACTGGAAGATGACATATTCGCAGTGGCCTGGTTGATAAATACCCTAATTATCATAAAAAATATGTCGGGGAGAGTGAGGTAAATGTAAACAAAATAGTCTTTGACTGGAATAAGTGGAAGAGGCACCGAGAGCTGACCTCGCGCTCAAGGCGTTCCCGTTTCGACACGCCATACTGGCATCAATGATGTGCGGGTTGCGTCGTTTAAAAGTGATGGGAATGCCAGGGGCAAGGCGGTCGCGCAGGTATATCAGCCGGGGGTGGATTGCTCACTGCATCAAAATGATCCATTGCGCCTGGAACGTGAGGTTTCAACATGTCAGGGAAATTTTTATGACGGGAAAAACTTGTGCTTGTAATTTTTTCAGCACTTTTGGTCTTGATCTTGAATAATTAACCTTCAAGTACGAATGGTGAATTCCACAAAGTGACTTTTCTATGCCCTTCCTCCATTCCTTGGTGATGGACAAAAGAAAAATGATGAATATTTTCGTAGCTAATTCTCCGGCAGAAAGTAGGATGATTAAGACTGGTGAGGTGGGGAATCTATGCAACCCACTTGAAATTGATGCCAATGTGGTGCTACGAAACAGGCATGCCTCACCTCCTCTGCCGGGAGGAATACCATTCATACCAACTCAAATGTTGTTTGAAAGACAGGAAGAATTAGAAGCTCAGAATAAGCCTTTCACTCCTTACAGTCAGGATTCAGCAAAAGGTGGCCTATATGTATGTACTGTAGTCCACCTATGGCATGGACGCCGGCATGGGGGTGAAAGGGGTGCACTTGCAACCCCCTGCCTCTTTGGAAACTGGAAAATATTTAGAAATATTTTTGGGGACACAGACAGTTCCACTCAATTATCGAGTTTTTAAAGAAAATGGGCGGCGTGGCACTGAAGACACTTTTCACACATTTTTTAGGGAGGGAATCCCAGTTTGTGAAACCCCCTTTTTCTTGGCCATGAGGCACCACTGAATGCACCCCTTTGTAAATTTTTCTGCTGGCACCCATGATCTATAGTAAAACTGCCTGAAAGCAGATTCAGAATCCATGTGCTTGAGTCGAAGAAATTTGGGACAGCTTTGATATATGTAGTTGGTCAACCAAGGACTCCTGAGGCTCCTTGTAACTTGCTCATGGCTCTTGGAAATGTTGATTGAGCTGTGAATGGAACAGGAAATATCCATTGATTATGGGGAGGTAATGGTGGTGTAAGTATGTGCTTTAAATTCAATGACATCTGCTCTGTATCCATTAATGGATTTAGATTCATAAATCTGTTGCCAAAAAGGAATCAACTGAGCACTTCCAACCATTCAACATCCCCTTAAAAAATGAAGGCCGAATGAGTTGGGTATATAATACTTAGCCTGTAATCTACTAAGGTTTTCTGAGGCCCATGGCACATATGTAAGTGAATTACTCTCTTTATATACAGTTCAGGAAAATCATCGCTTGCTGTACCAGATTTTAAACATGGAGGGATGGAAACGTTACTGACAAAAAAAGGTAAAGGTTAATCAATGAGCACGATAAGTTGCAAAGAAATGCAGCACACGTTGCTAAAATCTGCCTCAAGTGAACATTAAAGCATGATATGACTATCAGAAGGAATGGGTTGGGAGCCATTCTTGAGGCTTGAAGCTCACCTGCTAGGCTAAGATAGATAGAAATATCTCTTTCTCACAAATTTTAGGTCAAAATGGTGGCTATTATGTTGCCCCCACATTACACCTGTAGGAAAGGCAAAAGACACAAAATTTAAAAAAATCACTGTCAAGCTCAAAGGTTGAAGAATTATTTCTTCCAATGCAACATTAATTATTGCAATAAAAACAGAGTGGAACACTTATTCATGCATCAAAACTTACTTCACAAATTATTATTCCCTCCCCTTGTTCCTTTATCCTATAGGTACCAACTATACCAAGGGAAGGGGCATTCCAAGGATAACATTGAAAAGCCATATTGAAATCATTTAAGGACTATTACATTCAATATAGAAAGGGAATTCAAAATAAACGGGAATTGCATAGGACCATGAGGTATCCTTTATAGTGAAATCAGAAGAGAACTATGGAACATGAAATGGAACAAGGGTGTAGGAATAGATAAACATGCCTACAGTTTCTCAAGAGTTTGGAGAGGAGCATAAGAGGAAACCATTTGGACTTATTCACAGCATAGAAGAAGTGTACCCGCAGGAGGATTTTGTGAAGGCAAAACTTATTCCTGAATCGAAGAAGAGTGAAACGAAAAGGCAGAAGGGCAACACAAAAGCATAATTTTTCATGAAGCAAAAGTAGTTCTGATGGTTATGTCATATGTCAGTTTAGCCGATGGAGAATTGGAATGGACCACAATATAATGGGGAGTAAGGCAGGGGTGTGGTCTATCACCATTGCTTTTTCAAGTTTACCTATTTGAAAGAAATGGCTAGGAGGCATGGGAGAAAAGGCAGATGGAAATAAAGGTTGGAGGGGAGCTTATACACTCAGGTTCACTGATGACCAAGCATTAGTAAGCCAGTCAGACAAGGGTTGCAGTTAATGATGAGTGCATTTGAGGTCTAGTGTAACAGTTGTGGGATGAAGATAAATCATAAGAAGGTAAAGGTAATGAAATTTTCTTGTAGTAAGAAGGTAGGTCTGAATATAAGGGTGGTAAGGCATTAAATAGACCATGGAATGGTGTACATACCTACTAGGTTTTTTGGGGAACAATGGTTTTAATGGTAGGGGCACCAGATGTGGGATAGCTCCAGCCAAGGAATCATTTTTGAAGAGAAGGAAATTTGTGTGGGGGTTCTGAGGAAAGATGTGTGTACACTGGAGACATTTGAGATGCGGGTTTGGGGAAGAATTTAGAGAGTGAGTTGGGTAATAATAACGACCACTTTATTCTGAGCGAAATTAGGGCTGTACAGTCCTTCCTTACATTGAACTCATTGACACATACATGAACAACCATGCCCTGAGGGGAGAAAAACCCACCCAGGTAGAACTCGAACCCACAACCTTCGGAATAGCAGGTGAGGATGTTACCCCACCACCACCGAGGTCAGCGTAGTGAGGAAGATGAACATGGAAGTGCTCAGTATGGTGGAAGAGAAAAGGAAATTAGTGGGGGGGATTCAGATAAGGCAAAGAAGGTGAATGGAAGGCGTGTTGAGAAGTTTGAATATGTTGAAAGTGCAATAGGTAAGATGATACACTTGATGGCAATGCCCAGTAAAGTGAAAGCATGATCTAGAAATCACTTTTTAATTGCACTGCTTCCCTACTGGAAGGTGTGTTTGAAACTCCTCTATGTAATCACTATCAATGACTTAACAATCACTGGGTGAAAACAGGAATACATAGTTGGAGATTTTGGTGCATTTGAATCTCTTGTAACAATAAATTCCTCACTCCATTTCAAGTTGTCCTCACCCAGGAAATGCTGAATGAGTTTCATACAAAATCCCCATGGAGAGGCAAAGGCACCAACTTTGCCCTGAGTTGGTGCAAAGTCTCGCAAAGGGACACACAACAAGCAATCCCCTTAGGTGCCAAATTTGAGAGATAGTCACTATACTCATGTCCATATGATGATAGATTTGTATTCCAAATGGGCTGGTGGATTGCATGTGTTGGATTTTACTCGAAGTATATAACCCCATGGTGATGAGAGAGCAAAAGTAAAGTTAGAGAGGAATGGTAACCCAGAGGGTAGAACAATTGTTCAGCCTCTAGGCACCCTTCCCTCCAGCTATAGCTATAGCAGTCTATAGACAAAAGCTGCATGATTTTTTGGATTCCATAACAATTAGGAAAACTACAGGTGGCTCAGAGAAATGAACTAGAACCAAAAGTAAAAGTTCGTGGGCTATAAGTCAGGGTACCTCTCTACTCTCGCTTATAAAGCTGAAGCTTACTATGGTGGAGCTCGTAGAGCAAGCCTAAAGCTAGAGTGCCATATTTTTCAAGGAATGAGGAAAAATTCATGGATTGAGGCCCAAAGACTCTTCTATCAATCAAGGAGCCAAAATGGTCCTGTCAAGGAGACTGGATCACTCCTTAACTAGGGAGGGAGAATGTAAGCTGCACCTGAAGCTGGCTGTGAGCAGCATCAATAACCTCCATTGCCTCCTCCATCAATTACCGCCTAAACAAGGATTCAGGATTCTCAGACTACTGCCAAGTATTCTTCTTAAATCCATGAATAATTTTCAGGGACACTCAAGTGACTGGTCATATTACTTGTCCTCATATGTACATGTATAACCTTATCGCTAGTGAGTAATTCTTTATGAGCAAAAATTACTTTTGAAAAGTTTAGCATAAGAAGTTGGCTGATTAAATTTAGTTACTGTAACTACATTAACAAAATAGTGGAATTTGAAGTATATTTCCTGAAATAATCGATGAGAGGGTCTGGGATACTTTCTCAATTTTGTTGAAGTTACAAATACATCTGAATAATAAGCAGAATTTCCTCATAAATTTTACTTGTCTCTTCATTCAACACATTTTCCCCAGCTTACATGCTGCACAAAGAGGAGGTACAGCTTAAATGAGTACCATAGACGAGAATACTGAATTAGTCCAAAAATGGAGTGGAAATGATCATAACTTTCCTCTCATACAAAGTGACCTAGATCTTACCTCTACCTCACATCCATGAGATTTGATGCTACTCTTAAGACAAAGTTACCATGGTAAGATGCATCAGATTGTCAATTTTTGTCTGACAATAATCATAACAGTTAAGCATGTAAATTTCATAATTTTCATCAATTGTGGAAAAAATGGGAACATATAAGAAGATAAAACATATATGCTTTTAAAGATACTGATGCTCTGTATGAGGAGATCATTCCATCTGAACCATAGTAATGTAAAGTAACCACTGGCCAAGAAAATTCTGGGACCCACTTAAGTGGGTCCCAGAATTTTGACATGCAGGGCTGATTCCATAGATGAGATGAGCTAGGTCAACCTGAATGTTCATTTATTCCCATGCGCAAAGAGATTTCAGAAATACCTTCCTGTTACAAAATATGTCATTAAATATCGATTCAGCCAAAGAAATAATATCCACCCATAAAATAAAATATGAATGCTAACTATTTGGTGCATGTTGCAATGCCACACTGCTTTGATTGATTGATTGTTTGAGTGGGCGAGAGCCTTCTGGAGCCCTCCTGGCACTTAGACCCCTTTGGGTTCATTGTGCCAACCCATATTTTACCTGCCAGCCACTTGCAGACAGGGGACAAGAGCACCACGGTAGAGGTATGGAGGAGGGGCTTCCCCCAATCTCCCCAGTACAGGTATAGAGAGTGTCCTCTCTCTAACCTTCCCGGTCTGGGTATATCTCCCTCCGGCCTCCCGGTGGTCTGGAGGGAGTATCGCCTCTCCATCCATGCCTGGTCGAGGAATGGAGGAGGTTCACCCATCCAACCCCCGTCCGGGTCCAACGTTGCTAAACTTCGGTGATCTGATGGGAACCGGTGTTTCAACGTGGCCAGGCCCTAGCCACGCTGCATTGATACACTCACCAAAAAAATGCATGGAAAAATCATCAATGTGAATATAAACCATGATGAGATGTATTTGTCATACCCACTGAAAGATAGGCAACCAACGATGGCTCATACTTGGCATGCAAGTGTTCAGAAGGTAACAGGTGTCATAAAGCCACCATCTTTTATTGTAAAGATTGTTTCAAGTGTGGGAAGAGATGTTCTATCCCCCTTATTAACTCAGAATAGAGGCTTAAGATGTGTGGATTCATACATTCACGATATGTACAGGGGAGATTTCTTTTTACTGTGCCACCAATAGCTTTTGGAAAGATCCAGTCCACAAAAATATGCATCCTGGATTTTAGCCATGGAATCCTGAGGATGGCTTTCCAGAATTTAAACATGTGGCATATTTTTTAAGACTTGCTGAACCTTTTCCCCTCTTTGGGCATGTCCCACTGCACAGACTGTCGCTGATCAAACTTACATTTAGCCAAAGACTCGTGTTCACAATTCAAGGGTTCATAATGTGCACTCCAACGTTTCCTACAATGCCTAAACGAAGCCAACTTAGACGCTGCAACCTCTATCTGCACTGCCACATCCCTAGGGAAATCATAATTTGTACAACAGTAGGCATAGGCAGAATTCAATAACTACAGTCAGTGTGGCATCCTGATAGTATTGGTTGACACAGAAATCAGTTTATACTTCTATTGCAAGGTGACAACATCCACACTATAAAATACGATTCACTCCCTCTCTCTTCTCCTCCAATTTTTAACAATTGCCAATATCCTCATTAACTGTTTCATGTTCCAGCAGGTGGAGAAATATGTTTCATGTTTCAATAGAGAGGGCGTGGTTAATGGTGGTTGAATATACATTCCAGGAGGTGAGCATTTGTGGAATTGGTTATTTTATGGACAATACATAATTGGAGAAGGATTGCTCTAGGAAAACTCAGTAATTTTTATCCTGACATTTAATCATTTTCTTTGATTCTTACTCAAGCTCTTGAGGTAATGATTTGTAGTTGGACATACTGGTCTTAAATAAAACTTCAGATTTGCCAATGATAAAATATGCTTATTGCTCTATGTTGCATTCTCATTCCTCTCATGATCATGGAATGAGTTTTTGATCCAAAGAAGGCATTCTTTTCTAGCAATTCATCCTCTTCAGTCCATAGCATTTTGATCCTTTGCTTGGAAACTAATGACTGCCTCATGGCAAGTGCCTAATAGGGTGCAACAAAGGTTAGGAGTGAGACAACAAAATTGAGAATGGGTTTGTCCTTTACTTCTTATGTGAAAATGTCTATCTATACCTCACCTAAGTAATAAAATACTACACCTATATACCACCTATAGTGAGCTGCTAAAAGGGTGTGTAGCAATAGGGTATTAGGTCACTATATAGTCATGAAGAAGGGAGGGAATATAGGAAAAGTCTTGGAAAAGGGATCATATATATGATGGAATGAAGTCAATTGACAGTGTATCTTAGTGCCTCCTTTACCCAATTGATTTTTTTGGGGAATTATTAGTATCCGTTCAGCATCGTTTATCTAAAATATTTTATCACTTCTGCCAGTTCTAGTGATATTGAGGAAGGATAAAATAATAGGACTATGCAGGACCATATAACTCATGTGATTTGAATTTTTCCAGTTTTCTCAGCCTAGCATGCAGCCTCTGAGTCTCTATAACCACTATTTATCAAATACAAAGAAATTGAGATGACTTCATCAGGGGTGGGAAATGAACTACAGACTTTTAAGTCGATGGTAGGCGAAGTGACTTTGTGGAATTTCGACATACTGGAATGATGAGACACTTGGTAATTTCCACACTTTTTATTTTTCACTGACCGGTTTCGATGTTTTAGTACATCATCACCAGAGTTATAACACCTAATGTTAGCATTACAGCGAGCGTCACAATATATAGGGAAAATTTGGGTTAGGGGGCGTTTGGTGGTGGGGAGGGGGTGGATTGTGGGGGATAGGATTGGGTTTCGTTACGGCTCAAGGACAAGGGTAAGCATGTGAACGTCACAGATTAAAAGGTACGGGGGCAGGGACATTAAAAAATGGAGACAATGTTTTGGGCACAAATTCATTAAAAACTCTATCACCATGCATTTTAACGGCAGAGACAATTTCCAATTTTTCTAAAAAAATCGAGCTTAACACCTTGCCAGAAAAATGTAAAATAGAATGATTAAAATTGGATGAGTGCTTAGACTCATCAGGTGTTTGGTATACACAGATTTAAAATCACCCTTTAAAAAACTTCTAGAGTGTTCCGCCATTCTTGTCTTGAATTTACGGCCAGTCTGGCCAATATAAAAACAATTTCTCCCCGTAGTGTCACACTTGAGGGAATAAACACCACTTTTTTCAAAATTCTCACAAACGTCTTTGGAATTAAATATGAGTTTCCCAATGGTCACAGGGTTATAAAAACAAATATTAAAATTGTCCTCAGGCAGAAGTCTACTTAGTCTAAAGCTTAATTGTTTAATAAAGGACAATTTGCACCATCTCTTGGGTTTGTCCGAGGAAGTGGAGGAATGTTGAGTTGAAGTGGCTATGGCTTTTTTACGTAGATGTAGGTACAGCAACATATCTATTATATCTTCACCATAGCCATTGCGTGAGGCAATGTGTTTATTAACCCTGAGTTCCATTGTAAACAGATAAATATAGGGAGGCATGGAGAAGAGAATAGATCGACTTCTTGGAGAAGTTTCAAAAAGAGGGAAGGGTAGTTACATTATATATGAAAGTAAAGGAACTGACAGGTGGTAGTAAGGGAAGAGGAATTTCAACTATTACAGGAAAGTTGATTATATGTATAACCAATTGAGAATCAGGAGAGGTGGAAGGAATATATATAGGAGGAGTTTTATGGTAAGGACATAAGACTCAGCATGTTAGATGTATATGTAATGGCAAGGCAATATCGACAGGGACAGCATCAGACCAGGTATTTTTTATTGTAAAATCGAAAGAGCACTATGACACATGAAAAAGAATAGATAATATAGCTACAGGGTTTCTAAAGAGTACCTACTGTGAAGAATGAAAAAGGATAACTTTTTTCACTTATTTGTAGGATTTGTGAGGATGGAGTGTGGCCAGATGTATAATGCTGCTTCCTTTACATAGGAAGACCAAGACAAAAACAGGGTGTTGTATGTGTCCAAGACAAGGGAGGGGGGGGGGGGGGGGGGGTGATTAGTACTTGTGCACCATAAGGGCATGTAAAATACTCTTACCAGTGATGATCGCCACAGTTGTTCCTTGGAAAACGTACCTTTAATAAGGATTTTACCTACAGCACGTTAAAACCGATTACGTGCACTTGATTTGCATTTCCCCCCTGGCTACACCCTTGGTCTTAGACTTGATCACTGCAGAAAGTGGATGCACATTCAATGGAGGCATTTGAGATGAGAGGTTTGGAGAAGTACGGAGAGGATGAGCTGGGTGGCAAGGGAGATGAACGAGGAGTTATTGGATATGGTGGAAGAGAAAAGAAAGTTAAAGGCGGAGATTCAGGGAAGGCAGGAAAAGTGGACGAGAGACGTATTGGGAGGTGAGGGCATGTTGAATAGGGTCATAAAAGGGAGAATGCTGAGGAAGCATGGAAGAGGGTAGGAATTTTGGATTGTGTAAGGAAAGGCAGAGGGTATATGAGAAATTCAAGAGGTATGTGATGGTAAGAGGAAAGAGATAAGTGATGGTGACCAGTTTGCATGAGGGGAAGTAAGATGATGTCACAGAAATTAAGAAGGAATGTCCAAAAACTAACCAATCAGCAGGTAGAATACCCAATGATAATGAGTGGTGGCATAGTCAGGGGAGTTTTGTTAATATGTAATCTCCTATTCCTCCGATGCAAGCACTTATAAGCCACATTGAAACACCGGTTCCCGTCAGATCACCGAAGTTAAGCAATGTTGGGCCCGGATGAGGACTCGAGGGGTGACCCTCCTCCACCTCTACTGTGGTGCTCTTCTCCCCTGTCTGCAAGTGGCGGACAGGTCAATTGTGGAATGGCACAATGGACCTGTCTGCAAGTGGCGGACAGGTCAATTGTGGAATGGCACAATGGACCCAAAGGGGTCCAAGTGCCAGGAGGGATTCAGAAGGCCCTCGCCCACCCAATCAATCCTATTCCTCCCTACGACTGATAATAATTTTTTTAAAGCCAGGTTTTATAGAGGCATAAGAAAAAACGGTACTATTAAACATCAGAATGACACAAAAAAAGAGTAATGAACAAATTTTATACAGTAAAATCATTGCCAACCACATGTAAATACATATCAATAAGTATTCTAAAGAGATCTCCTCTCCAAGGCATTCTATGGTCATGCTATGTACCTTCAGCTAAGTGCTAGGTAGCTGAATAAATTTGCTACATTGGATAATGCTTCAACTCTCAGTTAAAGAGCTTCACTTCCAATAAATCTATGATGTGCTGGAAAAACCCGCCGACTAATAAATTACAGTAGAAGAGTTGCCGTATAGATAATGCAACACACTCTCTTTGAATATTGTTTCATGAAATTCATCTCATTTACCTACATGAAATTAGGCTTACATCCGTACTTTAATTTTTTATTTTTTCAATGACCCCAAAAACATCAAGCAATCATGGACAGACACACACGACCATGTACCATTGAAAATCAATTTATTATGCATTGGTTTCAACAAAGAACAATGTAATATCACCATAGTTGTACAATGTTTTTATGGATAAATGTGTGAGAGATGCATGTAGGGATAATATTAGTGCAATGGTTGGAGATGTAAATGTGTAAGTTCTATGGTATGTCAATGATGCTGTATTGATGTTTAAGAGCCTACAGGAATTACAGGGGCTCCTAGATAACTTCTGAGAAGCAAAAGAGAGAACATATTTGAGAATAAATGCATCGAAGACCAAAATAGTAGTTTTTGACTCAAAGAATTATTGTGTAATGAGGGTAAACGTTGAAATAATTGAAAAATGAGATGATTTTGTGTACCTTGGCAGAATGTTTCTGAGAGATAAGAGGATGGATGAAGAGATAATAAGGTGTGTGAATGCCAGAAGGAAGGTTGTAGGTAATATGTGGAGCATATCATAGAATAAGAGTTTTCCTTGGGAAGCAAAAATCACAGTGGACAAAAGTGTTCTCCAGATGATGTTATTACATGGTAGAGAAATGCAGTTGGAATAGGGTATCTGAGAAGTGTTTGTGGCAAAGGTAGTAGGGATAGGGTTAGGAATGAGTTGGTGATGAAAGAATGTGAAATAAATGGTCTGTCAATGGAAATGTATGGAGGAAGTGTGCTTCGTTCATTTGGTCATGTTTAGAGACTGGATGAGAGTCAGATAATGAAATAGATATATGATAGTGGAGTGAATGGTGTGAAAGGAGGGGGTGGACTGAGAAACTCATGGCCTAATGTGGTGGAAGATAATCTTGAGAGAATATCTTGATAACAGGAGGGTGTGCATGAAGTAACATACGAGTGTAACTGAAGTAAAAGGGGTATGCAAGGAAAGAGGTTTTGGTATAGTATGGAGGAAATCATTAAAGCAGTCAGCTTTACAGGCCTATCATTGAGAATTAAACTTTTTAGATGGTGCCTATCCCAAAAGGGAATGTATGATTTAACAGAGACTACAACATGGTCGTACACAGATACTGTCCAAAGACCAGCCACTATTGGCTGAATAACTATGAAGACGATTGGTTTTGATAACGGCAGATGAAAATTATATGAAATGGACATTAGAAAATAAAACAGCTCACTCTTCACCTCTGCCTTCAAAAATGTGGATCACCCACACTTATCTATTCATGAGAAGTGCACACAAAGGTCATCAAAGTATACTGTGCCATGCAAAATAAGCATTTCTCCGATTTTGAGAGCCTCGATGTGATTGATTGATTATGATCGTATCATATTACTGAGGATGAAAAAAAGAAAGTTGTCAGTGTGTCCCCTAAGTGCCATAGTGCGTACTCTAGTTCAAAATGCAGTAGCATGCAGCGGACAACTCCATAAGAAGGCTTCCTCCAAAATCAAGGCAGAGGCACGTCTAAATAGCATGAATTGATTTCCTCAGCAATAATTTTACTTCAATGAAAATTTGACTTTCATAGCCAACTAGGAGACTAGTCACCCTAGACCCAAGCAGCCATTTCCCTCTTTGGGAAACTTTCATTTCTGGGTGGTTTTTTTCTGTTAGAGTAATTTAACCACCGACGCAAGTTGCCCCTAAATGGGTTAAAGTAACTGTGAAAGGTGTAGGCGCAGAAACATTAAAAACAGAAATAACAAGCTTGACATAGCGTTCACAGAAGACCAGAACTAAGCACCTAACCACGGAAGTTTAAATTTTTTAGTAGGATTACTTCATATCCCCCTATTAAATTTCGCCTATCCGACTGGATCAGGTGCAAGGAAATCAACATATTTATACACAATATAAACTACCTCTGCCATCTCCTTCATTGCCAATTCGCTTCATCAACAAAACAAAGTATACATTCATGCTACGCGCTAACTAACATAGGCACCATCTTGAGACATTATCGTTTTTGTCAGAAATAAGTCAAAAGCAACTCCGTTACTATCGTCGCAGATTTATGAAAGACCGCTGTCGTGGACACGCAAAGAAATCGAAAATAGACGCGATATACACCAAAACTTGAACAAAGACGTACGGAATCACACCCACAAACAAGTGCATATATGAATTTCTATAATATGGTCCAGAATTCAGGAAATGACACAACGTTGACCAAAGATTATCAACGGTACAGCAGTCTTTTGAATTGACGTCTTCCTGAAAATATCACATCTCAACGATCTCCTCTCTACCAATAAGAAATTGATCTTATTCTGACGTCACACCATGTGGTCGGCCATGATAGAAGTTTGGAAACCTTGGCTTGCGCGTCCGTAATGTTTTCATGAGTTAATGTGTTTAGTGTGCTTATATTGAATATGCTATGACATCCTGTTCGTGTGAAGGTGTGTTTAAGTTTGTGCTGCAATCAGTAGGTTATTTAGTATCTAAAATGTCAAAATTGAATGGGGAAAACACTAGCGTTGCTGGTGATTTTGGTGCTGGATCGCCGGTCGACATGGTCTCGGCAATTCATGAACATATCTGTACCAAAGAAATCGATCCTTTCGGTCCTGAGGATACTAAAGATGGAAAAATAGCATATCCGTGTGAATTGGATCATATGTATGCAAGTATGGCAGAGGCTAGGACATTGAGGGAGGAGAACAACGAAATGATACACTGCAAGGAGTTGGTATTGCTACATTTAGATCTCATACAACAGCAGTCAGAACAAATAGTAATGAAAGACAAAGAACTGGCATCTTTAAGGCAAGAGGTTGAAACGGTAGGTAATCATTTAATGTATACCTGTTACTTCTTTCTTACTGATATTTTCATTCCCAAGCTTTCTTTAATTAGTTTTTTCATTCAAGATGGCTGACACAATTACGTTTTTAAATATGCGGACCCTTTTAAAGCTATGTTTGGACATGTACCAGTTTTGTGTTCAATGTCAAGCATTATTTCTTTAATATGGAGGAATTTCTCATTATTTTAGCTTTTATTTGTGGAAATATTGCTATTGTTTGATTCCCGTGTTCATGGTCGAGTCAAAAGAATGCCTAGTCTTCTTAAATTACACTTTCTTGTAAGATGTCAGCATTTCACAATCCAATTCACCTTCACTGCAGCTTATAATTAACCCATTCATGCCTGAATTCAAAGCCTAAGGTCAATTTATTTGGTCAAATTCGGTGGTGTTATTGAGGGAATTGCATTTGTTTACATTATGGCAGCCGGGTACCGTTCGGGGTAACCAAAATCCATATTGACGATGCGCGTAATATTTCGTTGGGTCCTTGTCCCGCAAGGAATTACTTCCAGAATGCATTTATGATGTGCAGACCATTTCAAAATTTAAAAATAATCGTAATTCGTGATGGAGAACTCATTTGTCAGTGTCCTTTGTTGAAATATTTATCAACAGCGTAGCATAACAAGTGCCTCATCGGGATGTTTCACGTATGTACTTGTATATTTTGGCTGTTACACAATTTCATCCCATTATTAAGCCCTGGATAATTTAGTTGTTTGCTTTGATCAAATTTTTGACCCAGAAATTTGTATTTTCATGGTTGCATCAGCTGAAGCAACGGCTAGAACGTATGGACAGGAGAGTGAATCTGCAAAAGCATCGTGAAGTGTCCGACATTGGACCCTTGAACTGCGGCAGTCCTGCTCCAGGGTCTCCTGCTTCACCATTTGGACACAATATTCTTCCCTTAAGTTGTAGTGATGGGGAGGTGGACGAGGAAATGGACGTTGGAAATGGAACTCGTTCACTTACCCCAAGTGCAGTTATGGTGGATGCAAAACCTAACATAAACCTCTTGGCGAATGTGCTTCAGTTTCCCCAAGTTGTCCCCAACAATAACAACACCAACATCACTCCACTAAGTTCCCTGAGTGTTAAAAGAAAGAGACTCGAGAATGGGCCTTGCCCTGAGCCAGACAGCAGTGTAAATAATAGGAGGAGGAGGAGGAGATTGGCGTCGTGGTCATCGGACACACCTTCAAGTGGAACAAGACGATCTGGTGTCACGCAGTTAGTGGATGGAGCAGCTGTTCCGGACTCGCAGGATTCTGTCGAGGCCAATAATCGTCGTAACAGGGTGTCTGGTGCACAAAATTTACAGCGTTCTGCGAAAACGCAACAAAACAAAGGTGCTTCCTCAGTCTGTTATATTGCGATTTAATCCTCTAGTAATATTTGCAATTTATGTGCCGGTGGCAATTAGAATTGTTCAATTTTTTTGTTGAAAGCTTAGTTTGATTATAATTTGGGTAGTATCGTACGGCTTTCATCCTTGTTATGAAACGATTTTTTGTTGCGGCTTTTACGTTTCGTTTGACTTGTGACGCTTGGCCGACGTGAGGGAGATGCTGGTCATATGTTGAGTTTCATTCATTTAATTTTATTGTTACAGTAAACCAGTGGGAATCTCGGAGTGCTAGAACAAGGTCGGCAGTGCAAGTGAAAAAAGATGCTGTTTTGGTCACGAGTGAGCATTACTACACGCCTGTTGGTGACGAGGATTTTCATTGGTGTGCTGCAAATGAAGAACTGGCCAAGACACAATCCCCGACCGTTGAAGTTGAAGTTCCCAGCTGGAGGATTCGAGTTTGCACCAGCTGCTATTCAATGGAGGGTACCGAGAATCTTGGTGATGAGGTCTTCAATAAAAGGCATATGAGACTGGAAATTGATGAGCGTAGAAGGAAGAGGTGAATAATCACTACCTTGAGTAGCTGAGGAAGCAGTATACGACAAAATGCGTGTTTCTCGACGTTTTGGTCGTATTTTATAGGTATAGCATGTACATGCTGGCAACATTTCTGTACCTTTTTCCGTAAGAAGTGTTAACATTATCAAGCTGGTTGCTTAAGAGGGACGTACTCTCTGCTGTTATATGCAGTGCATGAGGCATATGATGTGCAATAGGGGATGAAAACATGTGATAGAAACAGTGAAGTGTCTCATTGTCATTCAGTCATTGAGAAATTGACTTGAAATTTATCTCTTTCTATGCTCAATTAGATGGTGAATTTTTTTGTTTTAGCTGTTTCCTTTGTTACTTGGTGGTGACAATTTTGAAATCGGGGAAGTTTTGGAAAAATTTATTGCTCTGCATAATTTGTATGAGTTCACTGAAAATCTGGGAATTCCGTGCAAAAGATCAAACCACCCTCTAAAAGTTGCTGCGGGATGCCAGTCTTGTTATGCTTACAAATATGTTTTTATGTCTTTTGTTGTTTCACACTCAAAAGTTGATACCAATCACAGTTGGGAAAAAAAATTTAATAAGTGCTTGTAGTTGTTTGAAAATTTAATGTTATTTTGATGTCATGACAGTAATCATTGAGTATGTGTTCTTTTCAGGTGGGATATTCAGAGGATACGCGAGCAAAGGCAGTATGAGAGGTTGAGGCAAAGGGAGGGAGTGAAGGGGAGTGGGCGCAGTCATCGGCACTCTCGGAGCCACCGGAGCTCAAATGCAGGGAGTGGCACCGCTGGCGAAGAGTCTGACAGGTTTGAGGACTCCTCTGACATTGAGTCCTTTTGGCCGGATCCTGAAGATGCCAAATTATTGGAGGTTTCAGATGCTGTGCCTGTTTCTGCTTTTGGAGTTCCTTTAGTCAAGTTTGAGCCCAGGTTAGGGTCTTATGTCTTATTTTTTTAAAGGATATGTTTGTTATTGTGTGACAAATTGTACAACTATAGCCAAAAACAGTGGCTGATGGCTGCACAGAATGCTACAATGTGGAGGGGAAGTCATACATTGACTGAATAGTAAACAAAAGCTCGAAGCTACTACCCTCAACATCTGCAGTGTCTGGATTTTAGAAATTAGCTTCTTTCAGTTCCCAAATCCTCCTTTGTTCATCTGTCTAGAGCTTTCGCAGGGGGTTCATAAAATCATAAACAGTGATGGCTTTGGTTCATATCTTTTCTTATTACACTCTATGACAGTGAAGTTCTAGTCATGTCATCTCCTTGCTTTAGGGTGAGAAGTAGCAGTCTCTTACGTGGCTCCACATGCTGTTGTTGTGAAAGTAGGTCAGTGAACCACTAAATAATGCGGTATTATCACAACTATTCCATTGCTCTAAATTAGTGGTTTGATTGTGTAGAAAATATAAAGCTTGCATAGTGATATGATGTGTTTATTTTCCAGTGGTGTCATAAGTAGCCTTTTTTATGATTGAAAATCATGTATTTGGTGGCTTGTTCTGTTTGCAACTGATCTTGTATGACATGTATGGTAGTCCTTGCTAATATTCGGGGGTCTGGCCATGTGCGAACTAAGATGATTCAACATTCACAGTGAATTAGATGCTTAGAGATTGATTTGAATTTATTTGCATTTATTGAAGTTTTCTACAGTTCCATGCCTTCTTCACTGTCACAAATGAAGTCATTGCTAGGCCCTGCACCGTTAGCAACACTACCAATCTAAATGAATATTGAATTGAATATAAATATGTGGAACATTTTACCTTTTGTCAGATCTTATACTAAATAAATTGTTATCACAGTAGTCAGTACTAAAAGCTGTAATGTAATATTGATAGCCATATCTAAGTTGTGATTGCCCTGGAATGAGCTCTCTACATTTCCTCTACACAAAATCCCTTATATTACTTCATGAACTGTTGCCATCTCCATCTAAACCTTACCTAGATAACTGTTCATCATGATCTTTTACTAATGGTGCAAAGGAAAAACTAGCTAGTAACCCTGTAGGGTGCAGGCAAGATAGTGTTTTGTGACCTAGGTGGTTACATGCCCTTCATGGAGTTTTTGTCTTGGAAACACAGGTGATGTTAGTGATGAGTTATTGTGCCTTTTCCTTGCCATTGGTTGGTTTAAGCTTTCTGATTAACATTATCAAAGCCAGTGTTTCATTTAAAAATTGTGAATGCCCAGTGACAGTAAGGAATTAATGTCTGTGTTAATACTTTTGGTGCATGCAACAAGTAATTTTTAGCAGAATCACTGCATTGAACCTTTGATTGACAGTTATGCATGCAGTTAGTGGGGCTTCCAATTCAAGGAATGGTCAAGTTATCTGTGGCTCTGTTGCCAAGGAAGGGGTCCTATATCCTGCTGAATTGTATCCCCAAGGGTATCATTGTATGTCTACAAGCTTTACTTTCAAGATAACTTTATCCTTTCCCCACTGTTACATGGGCTCTTTGGGGGTTGAAGTTTGGGGTTAAGTGCAGGAAATCCCTGTTGTGTGTACTTAGCCATTGGCACAAAAGGGTTAATTGTAATGTGTGTAGTTTTTATGATGTTAACTTCTGGAATTTCATGGTATGTATTCGTATCTCTTAAGTGTTACAATGCTGAATGGGATCACCTATGCAAATGAAGTCTAAATCCAAGTCCCTCACCATCAACCTGATGGTGCTGGCTGGAATGTTGGCAAAACTGTTGCCTACTGATGCCAACTCATGAAGTGAAGACCCTGAAGGAATTGAGAGCTTTAAAAATGTTCTCATTTTGCACTAATTTGACTTATCCAAAGACTTAGTGGTACACATCCCTTGCACTTAATGGGATATTATGGTAATTAACGCAGAAAATGTGATTATGTTGGTGGTTGGAGTGATATCCATCTTACACTAGAATAATTGTGGGTGTAACATTGGTTGCAGCTCTTCAAAGTATGTTAATGTCTGGAACAGCACTTTTGGCTGATACTTGTTACATTTTTTTATGTAATACTTCCATAATTTAGAGATTTAAGACAGGAATCCCTTCATAAATGGTGGTGAAAAATTAAATTTGGAAATGAATGTTCTGAGAAAGAAAAATATGCTATCCCCTTTTTATCTACATAATTTTTATCCCCTCTGTCATACATGTTTGAAGAGTCTAGAGCAGGGGTTTCCAGTGTTTTTTACTTGCGACTCCCAAAATTATATGTGGTGATCACTCCCGACCACATGCAAGATTGAAACTGTTGCTACTTTCATATCAGGCGATAATTTCTCACTCTTTTGCAACCCTCTTCCATGATGCCAAAAGAGGTCAGGACCAATGGGTTGGGAACCCCTGGTCTAGAGGTTAAAATTTGAATGGCCTTGATGTTTCTGTCACTAATATCTTAAAAGTTTATGAGATGTCTCTTTTTTAATTCCAGCACATTCTCTACGTCATGGGTGTCACCTCGTAGTAAGCCAGCAGCTCCGGTAGCAAACTGTTCACGTCGAAAATATGATGGCCGAAGATAGAAGTGATTCATTGGTGATGGACAAGGAAGTTGGCCATTTGCCAGTCACATAAGCAAAGTTAACATTAGAGCATGTTGTGCCAACCTGAGTGTTGACATGTCGGGTCGGCTTTGGTTATGCTTTGCTTAAAACAGACACTGTGATATATAATATTTAATCTGTATAAATGTTTTTGGAACATTGGTCAAAGCTCTGTTCCATGGAGTACCGAACGTATATGTGAATAATGTGAAATAGAATACATTGTGAATATTGGGTATTTATTAGCCAAATTACATTATTAGGGCTGACAATAAGGAATTAAACCATTGGAAAGTGGTTTGTGTATATATTTTGTTATTTCTATTGTTATTTGTACTCTCCTGCAAGCAAAAGTTCGAAGGAAATGAGTTAGATGTTACTATAAATAAATCTTTAAGTGTGGCCAACTGTAATTTTTGGTTCACATGAGGAATTATTTTTGTTAAAGTCTTAATTTCTTCTGCTAGTTAAAAGACAATTTTTCTGAAACCTAAGAAATGTTAAGCAATTTAGGCTACATATTTTTATTATGTTGCTATGTAGTATACTTTGCTTGTATAGCTTTGAATAATGCCTATAAATGTTTTCAGTCCTCAGCTGCTCAAGGGATAAAACACCAGTGCAATGAAAAAATTGAGACCATTATATGTGTTAGTTAGGCATTTAGAACTTTAATTATGTTAGAGACTTTTTATTTTGTGTCACCCAAAAGATTTTAAAATTAGTCATTTGTTCAATATTTAATCCATGTTTCATTTCTTTTTCTGAAGTGCTTGGACAGAAAATGTACTCAAATTCATTGAAATGACTTTTGTTAGCAATCATTTCTTGAGTTTGATTTCATGTTATTCAAAGTAATTTCACAAACTTAGTTGAAAGATCCCAGTCACCATCGAGACCAGACAGATGAAGTTTATGATACTGATATTGTTAGTTGGTGTGTTTTGAAATTGACTTTGGTTATGAAAGTGGCTGACCCTATAATTGCACTTGTAATTGCATTTATGCTCAAATGATGGATCACCTGTCATTTTTGTGACCACATATACTTTCTGCCTACTAAGCTGCCACTACGGCTTATGGCAGAGGGTGTTAGGACACCAGCTGTGAAGTAAGGAATAGGAAGAAGAAATAAGGGATGAGAAGTGAGAGGTACTTTTTGGATCAGTGTCTGACTTTTTTCAGTACATATCATGAATGGTACTGGGGAAGATAAAATCTTTATGCTGTACGTTTGAGTCTTCCTGTAAAATTAATGGCCTCTGGGCCAAATTTCGGGGAACAGGTTTATCATGTTGAAATGAAAACAGTTGTACTGCTGTCTACAATTTATTTAAACTTTTTAAATGCATTTCGGCAGTTAATTGAAAAAGTTCTCTTGAAAACTGCATTAATTGTCAAAATGCATTGTGTATCAAGTAAAACTTTAGACAGTTGCAAAACTTTTCCTTGTTTCAACATGAAAGCTTTTCTCTTATGTTTTTATTCTTTTCTCCATCTGAAGATGTGGTTTGGATTAAAATATTATCCATGTCAACCTAAAACTTGCGGCATCTGAATTTTTCTAGAAGATTTAGTGTTGCATGTAACCTCCCACTCTCCAGTGGCTCTCATCTTAGTGCCTCCAACCTCATGAAGTTTATTGATTAGTGTTGCTTGTCAATTTTAATTTAGAATAAATTTTAAAAATCTGATCCATGAACTGATATGATCATCCTGGTCATGTTGGTACACAACTTCCAAACTGACTATCTGTGGGTTGTGAGAGACATAATGGCAGGCTATGAAAACATTCCCTATAGATGGGATGCTAGCATCCTCAGAATACTATGCTAAGTTGGGTTCCAAGGTAAAACTCACTAAGCACTACCAAAGCCCAGCTGCATTGTGGTACATTGGTGAGTAAATGTCTACACTGACTGCTAGAAACATTGGAGTGTGAAGCATATACCATGGGTAGAAGGAACATGTTATGTGGGCATATGCTCCCTAGCATTCCCTTGATTATATTACTCTTATAGGTCAAATGAAGCCTCAGGATGGTGGAAGCTACAAATGTGAGGTTGAGCTTGGGTGAAGTTGGCTCAGCACAAAGTGGACCTAGCAATGTGAACTGGACCATTGCTTCTTGGAATTGAAAGGTATTCTGGGAAAGGTCATGTGTAGGTGTGTGAACTGTAAGGCAAATTGATGGGCAAATGCCTAGCCACGTTGAAACACCGGTTCCCATCAGAACACCGAAGTTAAGCAACGTTGGGCCCGGACAGTGGTTGGATGGGTGACCCTCCTCCATACCTCAACCAGGCATGGATGGAGAGATGATACTCCCTCCATACCTATACCGGCAGGCCGGAGGGGCCAAACCGGGCCGGTTGGAGGGAGGACATCCTCCATACCTGGTACTCGGGTGAGGCAGGGGGAGGCCAATCCTCCATACCTCTACCGAGGTGCTCTTGTCCCCTGTCTGCAAGTGGCAGACAGGCATGGGGTTGGCACAATGGACCAAGAAAGGTCTAAGTGCCCGGGCTCCTGACGAAGGCCCCCCCAACAACAATCTAAGGCAAATTGATGCTTTGAATTCGAGAGCTGAGCAGACACCTTTAGTTTGGTCCACTGGAGTGTGGTGTGGCCCAAGGACTGTGCCTAGTATGATTGGCCCACCCAATATCCCTGGAGCCCATATGAACTTCCATTCAACCCATAAAGGCTCTTAGTTTATGCTAGAGTTCAGGGGCAGCGTGGGTGCTCAGGGGCCTGGGCCGCTGTACGTCCAGAGGGGCCTTGTTTTCGTGACCCCCCTTCTGAAAAAAATTGTGTGTTAAAACGTGGTAAACAAAAATTTCATAGGTATTTATGTACAGTATGATAAAATTGTTCTTTCACTCGGATGTTTGGTCTGCTGGCTGGTCAAAGTTAGGGGCCCAGGCAGGAATCCCTGCCCTGGCCCCTGCTAGAGTTACTATGCTTCATATAAAGAATTAATTGAGAATGGTACCCATGTCATTTCATAAAACACCCAAGTTGAAGATTACTTTAATGATGTTCTCACGAAAGCATTGTGGATTGGGAATATTTTATAGTTGCTCCTCGCCTCAATTCTTTGAGATAACAAATATGCAAGTGGCAATGGTCTGACTTGGCCAACAATCAAGTGGAATGGTGGATTCACACCATTCCATTTGATTGTTGGGCTCTGCTAAAATTTGGGGAGGTGATTCTACTACATATGTATTTGTCTTGTTGCTCCTGTCTGCAAATGGCAAGCAGTGAAATTACTATAGCCATCAAAGCACATTAAACCCAAGTACTGCTTCTAATATGCTGGTGTATACATTCAGTTTTTCATTTATTAAAAACAGGAATACAAAAGCATGGACAAAAAATCAGCATGCTATGATTTGCTGATGACAAAACAATTGTTGCATAGAAGAAGGAAGATCTGATGAGAATTTTGAACTGTAAGGACAATGATGAAGAAATATAACTTAAAGACTAACGTTAATAAAACCAAGTTTATAAGTTGTGGAAGAAATCAAGATGACCATCAAACTTTTGCAAGTGGAAGAATTTTGTTATTTGGGAAGCAGGATCACAAGCGATGGAAGAAGTATGAAAGAGGTTGTTAGCTGAATAGCCCCAGCAAAAAAGGCATTCTACCAGAGGAGGAGTATGCTGACAGTAAGTAACGCAAGCTCGGAAGTAAGGAAGCACTTTACTAAAACATACATTTGGAGCATGCTCTAATATGGTAGTGAAGAATGGACAATAACAGTTTCAGAGCAAAAGAGATAGGAGGTATGAGTGGAGATGTGGTGTTGCCAAATAATGATGGAAGATCAAATGGACAGATAGAATCACCAACGAAGCAGTCTCACGAAGAATAGGAGAGAAAAGAAGCACATATTATGAAAACATAAAAACAATCTTCGAAGGGGAAATGAATGGAAATAATCACAGAAGAAGACCAAGAATTGACTACATCACGCAAATGATGAAGGACATCAGACTGAAAAATTACGTAGGAATGACACGGCAATGAGTGGAGA
This sequence comes from Pyrrhosoma nymphula, assembly GCA_963573305.1. NCBI lineage: Eukaryota > Metazoa > Arthropoda > Insecta > Odonata > Coenagrionidae > Pyrrhosoma > Pyrrhosoma nymphula. The sequence goes on along the minus strand of OY754335.1, from coordinate 72,129,947 downwards.
GCTGCTGCGAACCAATCTTTGGATTGATGACTACTGATGATTGTACAATTCTGAAGGTTGGAGCTAGGTTTTCCAGGATGTTCTGCTGTCTTCTTAGGAATGGATCATAAATGCTATGCAGATTGACAAGGCTAAAATATTTACAACATTTTTACAATTACCACTAATTCTCCTGGCTAATTTGTGGTGCAATAGAACTTGAAAAAGAACCCAATAACTTCAATGGAGAAGACTGCTAAACCTTCGCTAACAGTAGGAGATGCCTCTTCCAAGAGAGACAAAGAGGAGAAATAACCTTGGTGAGACAAAACACTGCAACGGCTGTGATTAGCTGAGGAGACACTGAGCCTCCGAAATATCGTCACCCCAACGAAGACCCATCTCCCCAGAACATCCCGGTAAACCCTTCTCCAGAACAATGCTGTGAAAGCCTACACGAGAAAATTCTGAAGGTCTATAATAGAGGAATGCAAAATTCAGTTTACTCCTGCTCTACTCTTGACCTAGGTAGTTGTTCAATCCTGGACTAAGATCTCTGTAGCATTTGCACCGGACTAAATAAAGAAAGGCTGAGTGCAGTGCTGGATTCGGTTGATAGTGAAGCTTGCTGGAAGTATTCATTGCTGCAGTTTGGATTTTAGTCACTATAAACAGGAGTCAGTGGGAAGGTATTCACTCTTCATAACCACAAATAATGTACTGCAACAAGATTTAGTCACCTGCATAATGGAGCAGTCCGATTGTGCCAGCACCATTCACTGCGGGAAAAATGTATCTTGCTTCCGAAACTAACCTCTGCTGCACAGGCTGAGAGGCTTGGCCCATGGGGTGAAATCTTCATGTTCTGACTGCAAACCTGACTTGATCCATTTCAGATTTCGCCAACTGCGAGAATGCTGGAGAGACTGAAACAATACTGCTAGTAGAATGAAAAGAAATCCCATGCAATCCATATTTGTATATCTACTTATTGCTGGTGAATTCTTCATGGATTTCGTACCACGTCAGGAAATCAGGTAATGACAGTTAATTCCACCATTGTCTTCAGATTGTTGTCAGGAAACAACCTGTGGAAAATGGCTGAGTTAGTCAAAAATGTTACCTGGACTGGTGGGAAACCTGTGAAGAATTCATTCAAGTAATTCTCAGTCACCAATAGCACCTGATCCTCCGTTACCTTCAATTAGTGTGTTTTACTTTCAGGCTCATGTAAAGCTTGATAGATCTTTCTTTCTGTGATCAATGTAAATGTTCGCATGTGCCTTTCGTGGACTGATAACACATATTTCCACCAGGCAAAGAAAAGAGGCCCATGCAGCCGTCATGTACTACATATGTATTTTGATTTTTATTTATTATTTCAATTTTCCCTAAGAGCATCTGACAAGGCCTTTTTCATCAAGTACTATTACATAATATAAGGGTGAACACAAACAACCATGTCTTGGGCAGTGAAAAATCCACCCAGGTAGGACTCGAACCTGGGGTAGCAGGTGGCAACTTTTCTCTGCTGTCAACAAAACTAAGAGTCTATGGGCAGGACACAAGTTCCCATAAGATCACCGAAGTAAGGCACATTGGGCCCGGACAGGAGTTGGATGGGTGGCCCTCTTCTACCGTGGTGCTCTTGGCCCTTGTGTGCAAGTGGCAGGCAGGTTAAATGTTGGACGGCACAATGGACCAAGAGGACTGAGTGCCAGGAGGGCTCCAGAAGGCCCTTGCCCACCCTTACAATCAAGGGTGGCAGCATATCAAGTCATATAGTGACTTAGCATTGTGATTTGGGTGTGAAGATAATGTGATCACATGTTTGAATGTAGGCTTCATTGTAATTAAAGGAGCTGAGAAGCAATTGCACTACAGCACTTAAGTGAGGAAGAATGAGCTTGTCTCTCCAGTGTTCTTATGAAAGTCAGTGGAGAGCAGCAGATAAAGGAAATGAGGTCTTGCATGGCTTTGTCACGGGCGGGAGAATAGTTTTACCTATTGACATGAGTAACCCGATTGGGGAAAGAATGGAGATGTGTGTGAGAAAATGGTTTGCCTTTAATGTGACACCTAGGTTGATGATAATGGTGAAGACTTATCGATGACAGTACAGGGTTGCCCTGAATACATGTTATAGTAATCAGATTTATATTCATATGTTGTAAAGGAGTAACTATTGTAACATGGTGCATGCCATATCACGGTGATAGAGTTTTTGGAGGGTAATATGGTAGGTCTCCAATATGGAAGAGCCAATCGTTAGGCAACCTCTAAATGTGGATCTGGTTGGAAGATGAGTGAACAGGAAAAGTGGAATGCAGGAGCAGGGAAACTTATAAGTTAGAAAATTAGATAGAATGCTTTCTTGGAGACACATTTACCTTGAAGCTTAGCAAATAAGAAGTGCATGGGAAATGGATTGAGAGTTATGTGGCAGAGTTTGAAAGGAATGATATTGTATGCACTTAAAAGTGTGTATGGGGAAAAGAGCCGGCTCTTCATGCTGAGGATTAGGTGTTCCCAAATGAAAGATCTCGGTATTTATTGTCTCTTCGTGAACTATTGAGTGGAAGCAATGGGAATGGAATTACAGGAAAAATGCATCAAAAACTAAATGGGTTATGTCTGATGAGGAGAGCAAGGTGAATAAGTATAATGGTGAAATAATAAAAAAATGTGGATATGAGAATGGGAAGAATAAATACTAATGATGGATAATTTGGTATTGCTGGGTTGAATATTTGTTAGGGAGACTAGGTTTTACACAGAGATTACGTTGCACATGAATGCACGAAAGGCAAGCTGTACGTGGAAATGATGAAAAATGGATGTGTATCACATAGCACCATATGCATAAAGTTAATTTTGTAATGAATATGGTTTAACAAAAATATTTTGTCAAAAGCGAAAACCTGTGTATACACTTGAAGAAACTAGCTTCACATGCTGAATGCAAGTACAACTTGGATGTCAGGATCAGTATAAATCCTGCCAAAATCTAGGTAAGGGTACCAGCTCCGGGAGTATCTTGGAGTAAAAAGGACATGTGGTCAAAGGAAATTAGGAGGTGTACTGTACTAATGAAAGATATTTCCACTGCAAGATGCACAACAATGATGATAAGGGCTTTCTGTTGGGAAGGGATGTTAAAATAAAATAGGCTAAGAGAATCATACGATGCATAGTTTGTTGTAAAAACATATCTGGACCCCGAGGAGGGAATATAAGGTTAGAGTGGATTCATTTGACCTTCGGGTGTGGAGAAAATATGTTGTGAAAAAGGAAGACAAATGTGCAAGTCCTCGGCAAGATAGGCGACAAAAGGAAGATTTCAAAAGGAAAGAGTAAGAACAATGGGCAATACGGCAGAAGACTAAACTTTGGAGACGTGTCAGGCTAATGAGAGCCTACAGTTATGGCTTCCCATACTGAGGGTCCCAATAAATCCCAGCAGTGGCGACAGAGAAATCCTTATCTCGACTTGGATTCCATGGAGAGCAATTATAGCAGCAGAACTATCGATCTCATTAGGGCGTATTCATATCTCATTATTGTGAAAATATAGCCAAATATCACTTCATAATATACAGTGCATTTTGTCTTGCTAGACTATCTGAGGAAAATATTGTTCAGCGTGCTGTATTTTCTCGAATCAGGGCTTCTAAAACACCATGAAATGGTGAGGTTTACTTATTTTAACATTGTAACCACCTACGTTTAAGGCAACCATTCACCGGATTCAATACGAAATATATACTCTAAACATGAATATAATTCATGACTCTAAATATAAACAGCTATTATCATTTTGCAAGGTAACATTTGTGCTTAAATTGGTTACATTCCTAACAAAAAAACAATTGAGTCTGAAAAGCGCATGTATAACAACTATAACAACTGAATGTCGATAAACGTCTTTGACATTTCTGAGATGTTTCGTTTAAATTGAAGTTTATTGCTTATTGTGATGTGACTTTTTTCGGAAACGTATTTTACAGAATGGCATATCAACCTGACAATTGGGATGTAAGTAGTCTTCTGATATCCTGTCTTGTTCTGTAGATTAAAATCCCCCAGACACCAACAACACATCAATGCACATCTTAGTTGTGCATCAGCTATGTCTACGAAGTTTATGTTTCTAATTCTGTTCTCTTCTTGTTTTTAGATAAAACTTTCTCCTAAGGAAAATTATGCCAAATTACAAATAAGCTGTGAAACTTCTGCTAAGCCTCCATTATTGATTCCTAAGTCTGAAATTGAAGAAGCCAGTTTGGTGAACAAGATAAATCATGACACTGATAGTCATAGATTTTTACCTGAGGTGCTGCTTTTTGTTGACCAAGGAAGTGCTCGAGTCGGGCTGAACGATAGCCCAATGCACTCCGTTATGAATGATGCTTTCTGCAAAAAGAAAAAGAAAGCCCTCCTAATGAGGGAAAAAAGAATGGATGAAATGTATAGGGCTCAAGAAAGAATTAGAAATACTTTATACATGCGGGATAGACGAAAAGATGAAGCTTTCCGAATACAAGAGCGAGCCAGAAATGCCCTATACATGAGAAGACGGCGGCAAGATGAGGAATACCGCAGGATGGAAAAGGAGCGAAATGCTCTCACTATGCAGAAAAGGCGTCAGAATGAAGAGTTTAGGAATAAGGAAAGGGCGAGAAATGCGGAACTGATGAGAGAGAAAAGAAAAGACGAAGAATTTCGCAGAGAGGAGAGGCAGCGAAATGCAATGTATGTGCGTAACAAACGGCAGAACGATGTGTCTAAAGCCAGTAATGCTAATGAAGTGAGGACCTTAAAAGTGGAAAACCCACAGAATCGACAGGAGGTTCCATTGTCGCTTGTGAGGCAGGATGCTCCAAATACGGCTCATGTGCAACACGCCTATGGGGAGATATTTAGTGAGTATCAAATGGTTTAGATTTAGTTTCGTTCAATCTTATGAGTTCGTGTTATTCTCCCGGTCAAAAAACATGAGAAGCCAACATTACACCAAAGTGAATGATGAGTGGTTCATCATTGTGTGTTTTTCTCCCTTAAGCGTTGGCCCGCCTCAGTGAAATATTTTATTCTTTTGGCCATTGTTACATAAATTAAACTCCATTTACAATCTATGTAAATACTAGGTTAGGTGTTGTATACCCTTAAAGATTTATGTTTTCAATAATATTCTCTTGACCATCCTTTTAGTGATGCCCGGATGCCCTGGATGTTTCCCTATATATTCTGCATCAGACATAGGGCTGATAGATCCTTTGTGAAGGAAAGCTGTGTTTTAAGATTGGTGATTGTTTATTGGGCCGCTTCTCTAAGAATTATTTTGAACTCATTTTTTGTGTTCTTACTTAAGAGTGATTATTATTTATTATTGTTTGTGAAAGAGCATTTAGTTATACGATGTTGTCAAACAACATGTTCTCATTTATTTTATGTTTGAGTTTAGCCCTAGCTCTTGAGTTTATGATACAATGCACAAATACATATTTACATGTTCCTATTTATTGAAAAACTTTGTTACTTAAATTGCGATATTATTTGTAAAAATGATCAAATCAGTTTTCAAGATTTTTTCAAGGTTTAGGTATTTTTTGTATGCATCTGATGAATGTGCTAAAATCATATCTATGTGCTTTGGAAAAGTTGAGAAATATTGTAGAATGCAGCTCCTTGGTAGGATAAAGAAATACGCAATGATTTTGTAGTGCTTTCTAGGATCATGCTATGTAATTTGATAGCCGAAGATCCATGCTGAATATCTCTCTTTACATATTGGTAAGAAAAATGTACAGCCAACATTTCAAACTTTCCATTGTGTATGATGTCCTTCGTGAGAAAGATTTACATAAACTTGCGATTGGTGAGGTAATAATTTCTTTAAAAATAAAATCTGGGGAGAATAGAAAAGCTGCCTATGTCTAGTCCTTCTATGTCTCCTTTATAAGAATGATTTTGGAGTAGGGAAGACATTCCAATTGCCACACAAATCAGAGCAATGCTTTGGAGGGTATGCAACATGCAAGGTTGCTTAAGACACATAGTGATTTAGGTTGGGAGGGATGTCATATTGCCTCTGTGCCTCATGATTTTTGCACCTAAGAGCAAGGTGTGAACTCTTTCTTGTGGAGTTGTTTCTGTTATTCATAAAAATGTGTATGGTCCAAATTTGCATGCATTGGATTTTATGGATCCTCAGGATATTTAATTATTTGTACTCTGATGATTTGTAGTACAACTGGGCGAGCAGTATGTCTGCAACCAGGAAAATAATTCTCTTTGGTCCATTAGGTCTTCTAATTGAAGTGTGAATATATTCTTTAATTTACCAAAAATGATCCTTGCTCTGATCTTTTAATCCTTGATGAAAATATGTTGTGCGTTTATTCCGAAGCACCTATTCCATGAATCACTTCATCACCAAACCCTCAGATGTTCATGGTGTATATGCCATAAACACAATGAGTTTTATTGATTGTTTTTCTCAAGTTTCTATTTGCAAGTTGATTTTTTGGAATAAAAAGTATGGTTAAGAGTCATGAATTAGGATTTACAGCAACTGCAACCTTTCACTTCTGCCTCTGCCCAGCTTGCTTTTTAGAGATCAAGGGTTAATGGGTAATCTCGTTTTTCCCCTTTACATTTTAAGTTGTTACTTTACCTTGCCTGTTTAACTGTTCATGGTTTTATGTACTGTATTTGTTTGGCTATTTGGGAATGTGATTAGCAGCAGATCTTTTGCACCTTTGAGGTCAGGTGGATAGGTTGGTAAGGGTAAAATAATTAGAGGAAGGGTTGACAGAAACCTGGCATCCGTATTAGCTTTCCCCTAATAGAGGAAAGGTGCTGAGGGGATCACAGTTTAATTCAACTGATGGAAGTAGTACTGTACTTGTAATGCTCTCCACATGACACTCGATTAGGAATGGGGATTTCACTGAAAAATCTCTGGCTCTGCCTTGGCACTCTTTCTTGAGTCAAATATTACTCTTTCTGTTAAATGCTGTTGTTGAAGATAGCAAAATTATGTAAGGAAATATTAGGTAAGGGTCTTCTGAATATAGGTTGACTAATTTTGCCATTGTTGAGAGCTCAAAGTTCTCTCAATCTGTTCTGGTATTCACCTGCTTATGCTTCTGGGACACCTCAGGGGTGGAGTACATACTTTTTGGTATTTTTGAAACATTATCAGGCCATAAGTGGGTGCTATTTGCAGGAAAAGTAAGGATTTAAAGACCCTGCCTTTGACTTTGTATTATCAATGAAGCAAGATGGTCTGAGGCCATTTGCACTATTAAGAACAGGTGAGTAGGGAAATTATTTGGGGAATAGAGCAAGGCTGAAGAGAAATCTAGCCATGGTATCAGCCTTGTCTTTACAAATAGGAACCTAGGGTGTCAACATACTGATCCTGTTCATTCAACAGCCTGATTGTTGTACTTTAAATACCCTCCATTCAGCATTGTAGTGTGGATTGGGATTCCACAGAAAAATATCATTGAGTGGCTGTATGCAAATAGGGGCCCTTAGGATAGCAATTAATGGTTGGGCAGAGAAAGAGGTTGTGGCTAGAACTTGGCAGCTGAAAACTTTCATTTCTGAGGGAATATAAAATATTGTTTCATAAGTTTTGCATCTCTTTTACTGAGGAGACAGATTTTATGATGAATACTAAAATTATTATGAAAATAGTTAATTTTTGTATTGAAGTGGGTGATAACGTTTCTATGAATGTGATGTATTAACTCGTCTGTGTGTATTCTAGTTGAAGATCAAAATGCTGTTCAGAAAGCTTTTTACTCAAAGCATGTCATATGCTCTTTGAAAGGGAGACATAATCTGTACCATTTCTTCTAAAATCATATGTTTTATGAGGTGGAACCACTTTGTGCAGCTAAGATTTTTGTACCGTGATTATGAATGTTTTAACCAAAACCTTCCATTTTTTCGAATGATGACTTTTTCAATGTTTCATTGAATCTAGTTGCCATATGAATTGTTGTTATAACTGAGAAATATCCTATTATTGCTTAAAGCCTTATGTTGTCCATCTTATACAATGGAAATGCTGAATGTGGTGAAAATCATTTTGGAAATCTTATCTGTCTTACTTAGTAAGTGATCAGCTGAATTGTGTTTAGGAAAACTAACTATAAATCATAATAATGAATGAAATTATCATAGTGAATCTTGTTAAGTGATGTGTTGCAAAGTGAGAAGTTCTTTTTTTTTTCAGAAATTAACCATGAAAAAAAGTGTCACAGACTTGTCATTTTTTTCTTTAACTTTCCATCTAGTGATGTGTATGTTAGTGTACGTCACTGCTGCTCTTGGAATGTTGTTTATTCACATCTATTCTTTTGTTCATGAAAAAGAAATTGTTTGTGTATGAATGCGTATGCCGAAAAACTAAAGAGAATCACACTCCAAGCAGTATAATTTTAAGACTTTCCAATGACTGACTGAAGCTTTGGGATGTTTTACTTCTTAACTGTGAGAGCACTTGAATTATTTCCAAATGGTAAACTTATATTCTGTGATTGATTGTTTTCAATAATGTATATATTCTCTGCTTGAGTATATAGAATACTTATGTGTGATAACTGTCCTGAATTTGTCAGATATATTTGTAGCTCCACTAGTCTGGTTTCTCCGTGTCAGAATCATTGCTTTATGTGACTCTGTACTATATAGATACATTTTAAGGGCCTAATGATGGTTAATTTGGTAGTTGGGTGATTGTTGTTATGCCACCCAAGCTGTGAACAATTGCCTGATGTCATTCCATACTATGTAAAATTAAAAGTATCAGATTCCTGAAGGAAGCATTGTGTATATCAACTCTTTTCTCTTTGTAACCTTCATTAATTCCTGTTTTGAAGAGGCAAAGTTTTAACATTTCTGTGGTCTTGCATGAAAAGGTGGGAAAAAGTCTGTTCTTTATTGGTTTTGGATCTCATTCACCAAACTAAAAAGGTATGAAATAGCCATTTGCTTACAAGTGCAAAGATGTAACTAGTTTGAAAAGGCACAATCATGAAACTCTAGCTAATGCAAAAACGCACTAGGTATGTGTATACCCACATCAGGGGGAGTATGAGGCATGATGTCACGTAATTTCAGCATAATGGAGACAGAAAAGGCAATTTTCCTCTGGTAAAATTGATTTATCCCAACCTAGGTTTCGATTTAATGCATCATCATCAGGTAAGGAATTTGGGATGAGTTGTGGTACATACATCATAAGTTTACAAAGAGGGTGGGGGGATTTGGGAAGGTGAGGGGGTGGAGGAAGTGGTTAACAAGGTGGGAATGGGAAGAAGTCGCATGGGGCCATGTCCGACGTTTTCATACTGTTTTTTTCGTCAAAAATTCACGAACAAGCTGTTAAGTGTGGCAGATGCATTTTCAAAATTGAACAATTTCCAAATCTAACAATCGGTCGAAATTTAACAATTTCGGGACAAATTTTGCTGCCACTCAAAATAACAGGCTCACATTATGGTCTGATCCCAATGGATAACGATTTAGTTGTTGCTGCCATCGTGTTATCTTTTTTTTCAGACTACTGATATTACTAATTTGCCAAATATTAAAATTGTGAATCCAAGTGGCAGTAATTTTGTTTACAAATTTAACAGTAGCATTAAGGGGAAGGGAAGAAGGTGTAAGTTGATTACACCTTCTTCCCCTCCATGCTCCACCTTGTTTACTTTCCTCTAGTCCCCTTCCTCCTCCCCCCCACCTGCCCTCTTTGTAAACTTGTGTAAGTACCACGACTTGTTCCAAATTCTTTACCTGATGATGATACAGGACATCGAAACCTATAAGACTGGAATAAATTAATTTTACCAGAGGAAAATTGCTTTTTCTGTCTCCATTGTGCATCATTCAGTGTTTCAACCTGAAAGTTGGTTGTTGATGGGTGAGAGTAAGGCTCATCCTGTACCGAGCCATTGGCATGCGTAATTCACACATTCGGGGTAGGGAGGCCAGTTCCTTTCCCTGGGCCACGTGTGGTTTTCCATGAAGTTCTGATAAACAGATAGTCGCACTGCGATGATTTTTGGAGGGGGTGTGATCTCTGCATTTTCCGGGTTATCTTCCGCGTCAGTTGGATATGTTGACAACAGTTTCGCTGGCTATCCTGCCAGCGTCTTCAGGTCGAAGGTGTCGGCGTGTGGTTTCTGCCTTGCTTATATACCGTAGGCTGGCTGGGTGCTGCTCTCTGATTGGCTGTTTCTCGGATGAGTCTTTTCCAGGCGCTGTGAAGGTGATATCCGTCCTCTCTGTTGAAATTCAACGGTGTTTTATGAATTTCTATGGCGTCCTTGATTTTCCGAGGGAAGTATCGGGACTCCTTCGTTAAAAGTTTCGTCTCCTCAAATTTAATGTCGTGGTCGGGATTCTGACCACGTGTGTTCGGCGATGGCGGAAAGTCGGAATTGCTTGTTTTTTGTCGCCCTCTGGTGCTCCTTTATCCGCACATTCATTCAGAGGGCGACGAAAAACAAGCAATTCCGACTTTCCGCCATCACCGAACACACGTGGTCAGAACCCGGCCACGACATTAAATCTAAGGAGACGAAACTTTAAACGAAGGAGTCCCGATACGTCCCTCGGCAAATCAAGGAGGCTATAGAAATTCATAAAACACCGTTGAATTTCAACAGAGAGGACGGATATCACCTTCACAGCACCTGGAAAAGACTCATCCGAGAAACAGCCAATCAGAGAGCAGCACCCAGCCAGCCTACAGTATATAAGCAAGGCTGAAACCACAGGCCGACACCTTCGACCTGAAGACGCTGGCAGGATAGCCAGCGAAACTGTTGTCAACATAGCCAACTGACGCGGAAGATAACCCGGAAAATGCAGAGATCAAACCACCATCACTGCGGAAACCTTCGCTCTAACATTTTGGAGGGGGTGTCCAGAGAGGTTTGCACCCAGATTTGAACCCAGGATTTTTCGGTCGGTAGCCCAGTGCTCTTACCCACTAGACCACCACGACCCCCTCCATTATGCATACCAACCTCAAAATCATGTTATTATTTTTGGAACTTAGCTGCAGCAAGGGGCAGGGGAGTGGGAAAACTGTCCAGGGGGTGGGGGGTGAGCTTGAACCATTTGAGATGATTCCGAACACCTAATTATGTAGTCTAATGGTGCATTCATGAACAGTTTGAGATTTTGGTGGGCTTGAACCACTTGGGTGGATAACTATTCCCACTGGTGGATTCAGCCATGCTGTTTATTGTCTTTAATCAGGATTTTCAACTCCATCAACGTTATCCGGGTGAGAAATACTGGAATGGGAAGCCAGATTTTTATGAGTGTTTCAAACGTGCCAAAATATTTAATGGTTTGTGATTTTACCACATGACTCCTTAGTTATGTGTTTAATATTATCACAGAGTAATACCTTACTCTATGATATTATCTTGAATGGTTCCAACCTAGCCCCCCGGGAGAAGAGCAATGGCTCCTTATACTGTAGGTGGGAGAGTATGGGTGTTTTATGGCAGGGGCGGATCCAGGATTTTTCTTTGGGGGGTGCACAAGGGTCTGATGGGCAAACGGTCTTCTCATATTTGGGATTAAAAAACAACATACAACAATTAATGTACGAAATATAATATTTATTTTAATATAGAGATTACTAATATGCAAATATTAATTAGTTATTTATAATAACAGCAGTTTTCTATTATTTTTCCTGCTGAAGAGTTCCAGTACTTCATTAACGTTCATTTTTGACACAATGTCTTCCTTCCCACTTGGGCGATGTTTTTTTTCGAGCGCTGACTAGCGAATGACCAATGACCGGCAAATCTGTCTTCTTGACTTGTGCTTAAGGCTAAAATGAATGAGGCTCCGTAATACACAAAACAAAATGAACGTAATTATAACGGGACTGTATTAAAAATCTTGTCCATTATTTAAGCATCTGGGGGGGGGGGGGGGGCACGTGCCCCCGTGCCCCCCCCCCGCCCCCCCCCCCCCTAAATCCACCTATGTTTTATGATACAGTTTGTAGCATTCCTCTTACGTCAGATTCAGCCATTAGTCTCCCTGGTTTTTCTCATCCACATGCCACTTACCATCAGTTCAGCTTGCCTGGCTGCCTTGGTACGAAAGTGTTATGCAAGCTAAAGTTAAATCACAGTTAAGATTGCAATAATGATATTATTTATTCACGGGTTTGTTACCATTTTACCATATGGCATTTATTTGTATTTCTTTAAATAACACATGCGGGGGATGATTTTTTGCTAATTTGAGGCTGTTAATTCTATAGTTTAATACTGAATGAACTACTATAAGTAATTCGTCATTTGCAAGTGAGTTAATGTTAATCAATCAAAAAATTTGCATTTACCCTTTATAAAAACGATTAATTCATGCCCTTATCAAGGTATAAATGAATAACCTGCTAGGACCAGGGGTGGCTCCAAACCAGAGTTTTGGGGGGGTGGGGCACTAGCATCTCTGGGGGCATGGAATACCTCCCAGGAAAAGGGGAGTTTGTGGGCCTTGTCCCAGAAATTCGAAACACACTATGTGGAAAATGGCGTGTTATAAGTGGTTTGGAAGCAAAAGTTTGCCTTTTAAGAAGAGCAAGTTTTTAATAAATGCATATTTCACTTAGGTTACCACCAATTGGTTTCTTCCTTACTTACTAACTTTCTCTAACCTAAGTTTCGACTAATTTCAAAATTATTTTGATTTACATTCGCATTTAGCTTGTTGTTTTAAAAACTGTTTTAGATTTTATAAATTTTAACTGGATTTTAAAGTGAAATAATCAGAACTTCAATAACAAAAAAGCAAAAAATAATTTAGGCTTTTAATTTAAGGTCTAAGACAAAGAAGTAGGCTGTGTTTTCGGGGGAGCAATTGCCCCTTAGGGCCACCAATGCCTAGGATATGCATACAATGAAGCACATACAAAGTCTGTGCATGAACACTTTATATTTTGTCTTTCCCCCAGTCCATCATTTTTTTCTTATTTCCCAGCCAAACAAACAATCACTGTAGATGTTAAAGAAGTCTTCTTGGGTTTGGCTTCCCATAGATTGCAGTATAATTAATAGTGATCTTGGGCAAGGGCCTAGTCACGTTGAATCACCGGTTCCTATCAAATCACCAAATTTAAGCAATGATGGACCCGGATGGGGGTTGGATGGGTGGCCCTCCTCCATATCTCTACCGGGGTGGATGGAAAGATGACACTTCCTCCAGACCTATACCGGCCGGAGGGAGATATACCCAGACCGGGAAGGTTGGAGGGAGGTAGTTCCTTCCATACCTGTGCTGGGAAGGTTTGGGGTGGCCCCTCCTTCATACCTCTACCGTGGTGCTCTTGTCCCCTGTCCGCAAGTGGCAGGCAGGTTAAATATGGGATGGCACAATGGACCAAGAGGTTTGAGGGCCTGGAGGGCTCCAGAAGGCCCTCGCCCACCCTTAAAATCAATCAATAGTGATTTTCCCTCATCACAGCTGCTCCACAAACTCCGCTGTGAATCCACCTGAAAACCTCCCTGCTCACGCTCTGCGCAGTCGATTTAAATGTCCTGCTCTCTCATGCCAATTCACTCCTGACCAGCTATAGATGCACATCTGGTTCTGCAAAACTCCCAGATCCCTGAGGGGCCCTCGATACTTGCCCCTCAAGCCTCCTTTCCTGTATTTTAATCACTTAAGCCTGATGATTTTGTTTGCCGGTACTTGTTTCACATCCTTATTACTTAAGATCCTGTTTAAACTCTGTTACCCACACATCTTTTTGTATTGCTTTCCACCTATATGCTTGCTTTTTTGGCTTAGATGGAGCTCCCTTTGAACCCTAAAGCACTTAGACCTATTGGTCCACTGTGCCAGCCATCTTCATGAGTATTTACCCCTGGAGTCCTGTAGCTTTACCAAAGGCCAGTATTTCCCCAATGGGTAAATCCCTTATGTCCCTGAGTTCCAAAATTGGAGTTCTCTGGTGACATTTCCAAGTCTGAATGATTCCTTACCCATTCGCACAATGGGAGTGATGTCTTCGTCTATTTTTCTCAACCTCTTTGCAACACTTGCAAATCAGTACCTTCGATCCCCATGTTGTGGGCATGCTTCTTCACACTGAGGACCGGAGGTCCCTATTCCTTTAATGATATGTATAAAGCCTATAATGGGGTATACCTCAGCCTCATTTACTGTGACTTGTTTTCCCTGTGGGATAGATAACCGGGTTCTGGTGCTTTGCTAAAAACTACCGCTCCTGGAGCTCACTCAATCTTGGAGCCATCTATATACTCTTTGTTAGTCTCATAATGTGTATATTTACCCTTGCAGTTTCCCCATGCCTTTCATGTTAGGTAGTTGGTTTTGAAGGAGGGGGCATTTGGGTTGAAAGTAGTAATCATTTTGTCGCATCCCATCTCGAAGATGAGATTTGACTTCCTGAGCTCTGTTCAGAGTTTTGTGACCAGATATAGTATTTTTGTCATTACACTGGTTTGTGTGCTTTAGGTGCAAAGCTGCTGTCATGGCCTACTTATCTATCTAAGTGTTGATAGATTTGGTAAGGTTTACAGTGCCAGCATTGGGGATCATCTCCTGGCCCCCATGATTCCTGAACAGGCTCTTCTTTGTAAATGGTTGAGTTTGTTCCCTAACCATTGCTGCTGGGATGTTCTCCACCATACTGCTGAAAAGTATTGTAGACATAGGGTCTTACAATCATTGTTTGTATCCAGTACATGACTCTTGGGTGAATTCTACAAGTTTTTCAAAGGCTCTTCACCATCCCCATGAAGTAAAGCATGTCGTCATTGTTTTCATTTCCAGGTTTCATGACCAGTTTTAAATCCAAGGTCATTACCAGGTACTTAACAGTGGTTGAGAGAGCCTCAAGTCTACCGTTTTCAGGCAAGACACTGTGAGACCTTCTCTTTTCCTTTGCCTGTCGAGAAAAATACCCTTGTTTAAACTGTATTCACAAACAGACCTGTCATATTGCACCAAAGTTGCACTTCATGTTTTGTCCCTTCTATCGCATCAAATGCTGTGTCAAGGTATTTACTGGGGATATATATGCTGGTCTTGTTTTGTCTTGTAATGAGAATGTTGACCACCATATTTCAGAGAAGTTGTGATAGTTCTTTTGCCTGTGGACTGCCTCTTATCACACCCACCATTATCGAATCACTCCTCAGGTGAGCTACAGCAGTCTGGTATTCTAGCATGTTCAGTATCCATTTCACTAAATGGTCATGGATGTCATGCCTTAATGCTGCTTGGTGTATTTGGTTGAATATCTATCTAAATGTCTACCTCACAAAATATTTATTCCCTATGAGGAAAACCCAAAATATCCCAATCGTCCAATCCACCAAAATTCTAACATGTAGGTCACTCTGATGTGTTATAAGTTGTTGGTTATTGTTCTAATTGCGGTAATCATTTGGTTAAAGTAGGTTAAAATGAGATAGTAAAACATTCTCTTTATTTTTAGAGTCAAAGGCCCCTTATCTAACTATTCAATTCCTTTATCACAGCATACATCCTACTACTCTTCATCCAATCCATAAAACCTCTTCCCTTATTTTTCCTTTCCCACTTACCCAACATCCTCCTACCATGGCCTCCACTATCATGGCCTTCAGCATCCCTCTGCCCTTAATTACCTATTCCAACCTCCTATTCTGCCTTCTCCTAATCTCCTCCTGATGTTTCCTCTCTTCACCAACTATACCAAGTACTTCCTGGTTTGTCCTCTTTTCTGTCCACCACACCTTCTCCATCCCTGTCCACACCCACATCTCAAATGCCTGCATCCTATTCTGCTGGCATTCAATATGTGGTTGTGGAGTTTGAATCATTTTCAATCGTCTTTTCTAACAGTCCATGTTTCTGCCCCATATAACACTATACTCCATGATAAATTCTTTGCCAGCTTCTTTTTTATATACTTATCCAAGGTTCCCATCTCAGCTCCCTCCTATTGATGAATGCTTCTTTTTCTTGTTCTCAAAAACTAGTTTTCCCCATGCCTCTTACACCATTCGGCATAAATGTTAAAAAGCCAAGACAATAACAAGCACCATTGCCTCACCCTGTGAACTATAACTTCCCACCCTGTTTCTACATCAGACACCCTTGTCTGTGCCCTCTGAGCCATGTATTGGATGTGTTTTCTATCTTGCCAATCTACTCCTTCTTTCATTAGTATCTCCATTATTTTTTCCCAGTGAACTCTGTCAAATTCTTTCAAAATCAACAAAACAATCAAAAACGTCCTGATTATAGTCTGGGTTCCTTCTCTTCACTCCAATTGCATCCCAAGCTGCCTTCCCCTTCCTGAACCATACTGGTCATTACCTAATTAGTAATTTGCTCTAGTCTCCAACCTTTTATTAATATTATCACCATTCTATTATGACAAAATTCATGTCCTGTAAATTTAAGGATACTTAATTCAAATACAAATAGTTTTTTTTTAATAATGTATTTTTAGCTTGTTTCATGAAAATGCTTCCCAGTATGTCAGTACACCGCATATACCTCGCACTGGTGGGTTGTGGACAACAGAATTTTTGCACTGAAGGTAGTCCTTTCAGAGGAGGTCCTAGTGCAAAGAGAGAAGTGGAAGCTGGCCCGGGTATCACTTGTCTTTGGTTTCTCATGGCATACTGTCCAAAATGTGCCAAAACTGAACAGAAGTGTGAAGTAATTACATATTGGCCAAGAAGGCTGCATGTAGCATTGGTACTGCAAAGGCTAGTAACCTTGTTTACTCTACTTTAAATTACAATGATCTCTCAAAAGAGTGGCCTCGGAAATTCAAAGTCATGATGGGCAGTGGAAGCATTATGTTAGGCCATCCATCAAGAAACTGATATGATGATACCAAGTTGACAATCAGCTCTTGGAATGTGAGATGAGTGAATATTTAAAAAGACTTTGGTTGATAAATGAAATGAACTTGACATGGATGTTTTATGTGTATGTGAAAAGTTCCCATTATTCTAATGATTCACCCAGCGAAGATACTTCTGTGAGTTCACAATTCTAAACATTTCATATTAGGCACTTTACGAAAAAAAAACCAATAATAATATGAAGAATCAATTACTTCTTATTTAAAAACAAGTAGGAGAGGTGGAAACTCTATGTGGCCAATATAAAATTAAACTGCACTCTGCAGGATTATTATACTCTTCAGGATTCAATTTAAGTACACCCTGTTTGAACTCCTCTACCAAATGGTTTATGAAATCCATCCCTAATAAAAATATTTCCTCCATGTTGGGTACGTGGAGTGTATAGGAAGGAGACTACACTCCAGGACGGGTAGTTACCGTCCGCTTACCCTTCCCTTACACTCACTAAAACTCTTCGGCTTACCCTTCCCTTACACTTGCTGGAAACTTCTCGGCTTACCCTCGCCCTACACTCCATGGAGTGTAAGGGAAGAGTGGCACTACCCTCGTCCTACACTCCACGGAGTGTAAGGGAAGGGTAGTGCTACCCTTGCCCTACACTCCATGGAGTGTAAGGGAAGGATAGCGTTACCCTTCCCTTACACTCGATAAAAACTCCTCGGCTTACCCTCGCCCTAAACTCCACGGAGTGTAAGGGAAGGGTACTGGTACCCTCACCCTACACTCCGTGGAGTGTAAGCGAAGAGTTGCACTGCCCTTGCGCTATGCTCGATGGAGTGTAAGGGAAGGGTAGTGATACCCTCGTCCTACACTCCACGGAGTGTAAGGGAAGGGTAGCGTTACCCTTCCCTTACACTCGATAAAAACTCCTCGGCTTACCCTCGCCCTACACTCCACGGAGTGTAAGGGAAGGGTACTGGTACCCTCACCCTACACTCCGTGGAGTGTAAGCGAAGAGTTGCACTGCCCTTGCGCTATGCTCGATGGAGTGTAAGGGAAGGGTAGTGATACCCTCGTCCTACACTCCATAGAGTGTAAGGGAAGGGTAGCGCTACCCTTCCCTTACACTCGCTGGAAACTTCTCGGCTTACAATCTCCTTTCCCTACACTCCCTGGAATGTAAGGGAAGATATGTTTTATTCCAGATTTCAATGTCAATCTCAGTCTTTAGCTTTTCATGGCAGTTGGAACAGGACCATGAACTCAGAAAAGTATTAAATTGAAGTGATTCCATTGCATTCCGGAACAATTATTTATTTTTTTTATTAAACTGAAATTTAATTTCCCTCTAAAGCAACATCATTTAGTTTTTGACGATTAAATTTCTAAAGGACGTTTTACTCGGTACATTTGTTTGTACAAACTCTTCCGTGAACTCTTGCATGAGGCAAAATGTATCGTGTAAAGCGGCAAATTTTATTAACGCTTGAGCGAATGTCCCAATACATGCACGGGAAATAGAACCTGTTCTAATTTTGTTGAGACAAACGTACAATCTCACGTACATTCGTTTATAAAATCTTTCATCTTGTAAAACAGCCTTAATTTAGGATTGAATCAGCAATGCTATCATCACCTAAAAGATCCCACCGTCATCACCGTCGGAAAGATATCTTTGGTACTTTGACCAGGGGCTTTGACGTTTTCAGAACAACTGAACCAGCGCTATACTTCTTCGCTAGAAATTAGCATACAGTCTCATTAGCCAATTAGCGTACGGTACGGTAGCCATTGTAGTATGAGAAGCGTTTTGCATAAATTTATCATTATCGCGGATGCACAATTAAGCACTAACTGGCGAAAAAGTAAGAATAAAACTCAAGGCATTGTCATGCGGATGAAGTGCACCCTTTTCTCCTCTTTCGGTAAGTTAACTCAGTCAGTCTCTCCCTGTTGCCCTTCCCCTTGATTTTCCCAACGAAGTTTGAGTTGTATTTTTCCAGACACCTCATCCTCCCATTTCTCTAAACCACTCGACTTTTGACCGCTCTCTTTTCCGGAGGGATGGAGAGGGAGGTACGGGAAGGGTGGGAAGAAAGGCGCTCCAATGGTTTCGAGATGTTGCCAACAAAGCGAGGACCCACGCGCGGGGTTTCGAGGAAAAACTTTTCGAAGCTTTCCTTGCGAAAGGGATGCATATTCGTGTGATGAATCGTGTTTGGAGAACCGTAAAACCAACATCTTTGTGCTTTGCTGGAGTCTGAAATTCCATTGGAAGTAATTAGTTGTTCCATTCATCAGATTTATCGCTTCAACAACATCGTGAGTGAGTGTTCCGTGAGTTATTTTTCCAGAGAGTTTTCGGTTAGCAATTTTTATTATATTTTCAAGGTAATTGGATGCTAATTTCCTACAGTAGGAGAAAACCTTAAGGACAATAAATGTACGAAAATTGTACACTACAAAAAATATCAGGTTTCATTTCGGTTCTAGTCGTATTTCGATACGGTTGATTGCAGGCTTACTGTATTTCTCACGTGGTTAGTTTTACGTTCCGAGTTATCCATTTTCAGTGAAGGACCTGACGTGCGAAGGTATGGAAACGGGTGGCAGTAGCGGCTAATCTAAGAAATGGTTCGCAAAAGTTAGGTTTTGCCGAGACCACATTATCAGAGATGTCCCCGTCAAAAAGATAAAAACGTACTGGAACAAGTATTTTAAGCTGGAGGGCAGTAACGACTTTAGCATCCAGGAGCTGTATTCTGTTAAAACCCAGGATTTTGATCCGGATGGCGAGGATAGGTGGTAATATGCCTATATTGGTCACCTGGTAGGTATGATTGCTTCGTTATTTCACGATTATTAATGTTATTCAACGAGGAATTTCTGAGTTAAATTTTAAGTTTTTTGGGCTTAATTCTGCAAAAGCCGGTCCACAGTTTTTGTTTGTTGGGTGGTTGCTAATCATCCATAATTTTTCAGAGAGCATTGAAGACCTAAATACCACCACGGTAAAGCGAATCATATGGCCATGAACATGCCCTCGATTTTGCCTAAGGGAAGAAGATCCACCGGGTACTTCCCAGGACCAGGAAGCCGCAAGTTTCTTCGGAAAGCCTGTACTCAATCAGCGTATAAAAATGTACGAAATCTAGGAAATGTAAGTATATTTCAAATTTATTACTGCTATCAATATTCATTAGGTATGGCTTGGCGTGTAATATTTCTTTTTCCTTTGTTTCAGGCCTGTGTCACATTTTAATTTAACAATGGAGTTCCATTGTGTCCATTTCTTTTCCGCTTATCTCCACAATATATACCTTAAAGTCGAAATGTGAAATAAAAATTTGATTCAAAAGTAGTTTTGACAGATATTCCTTGCATTTTTGAATTCACCAGTTTCTTTCGTGTATCAGGCGAGGACACAGATGGGAGACAACGCAGTACGTCAACAGCATCGGACAGTTTATTCTCGTACGGCAATTGCTCACGACCGAGGATTCTGCGCAGAGTGGACGCAAATGGAATGATGAACTGTACGTACCAATTTCAGAACTTATCTGCCATTAATTGATTATCCCTTCGCGGAGGATAGCCCTATCCTTCCTTTACACACCGCGGGACGTATGGCTACACTACTTGTACGGTAGTCTTACCTTTCCAACACACTCCACGGAGAATAGACCTTACCCTCCGATGTCCTAAATTACGCTCCGACTACACTCCGTGGAGGGTATGACTACACTCCGTGGAGGGTATGACTACACTCCGTGGAGGGTATGACTACACTCCGTGGAGGGTAGCCTTACCCTTCCTCTAACCTCCACGGAGAGTAGCCCTTACCCTCCGATGTTATAAATTACGCTCCAACTACACTCCGTGGAGTGTAAGGGAAGAGTACCACTGCAGTCCGCCTACACTCCATGGAGTGTAAGCCTACCCACCGTGGAGGAAATATTTTTATCAGGGATTATTCGAAGCCTTTTTCGAAGAAAATATTTTCAGCAAAAATATTAAAATTCCAATTTTTTTACTCTGATTAACTTAAAACTGTCTGTTATCCATTGGGTGATTATGTTGCTGCCCATTAAGACCATGAATTATTATAAATGTCAGTTTCACTCCAAATAAAATAAAAGTATACATAAAAGATACATTAATAAAATAATAAAAATGTAACATCAAGGCAATGCATACTTATTTGTAATTTTGCTTTGGGGAATGTTGGTGTACCCTCGTATTATTAATGATTGAATAGTTGTAGTCCATAAAGAAATTTTCATCAGGAAAGTTTCGTTTGTAAGTTGAACTAACCCCTGCTGTTTATGTAACCAACACAACATTCATGCTTGGCACATCACAAACAGGCGTTAAATAGAACTGCCACAGCAATGTGTCGATGGATCTACGATAAGGTTGTAGGAAACAACAGTTCTTTCATGCTAGAATAAACGGAAAGTGACCTCAATTACTTTTTGAAATCATGATGTAAAAAGATTCCTCTTTTTTTCGCCTACTGAAACGCAATGGACATATTTTGAGACACAATAGCCTGTTTGAAGACATGGGGCTGTCCATAAATGTCGTCCACTCGATTGGGGGGGGGGGGGTCACCACCTTGTGACATGGGGGAGAGGGGGCTATGCTTCATGTGACGCTATTTGTGACTAACTGTGACAGGGGGTGGAGGGAGTCTAGTTTGGTCCAAAATTGTCTGAAATCATTTATGGACAGCCTCTATAATGGAAGGAGAAATGAATGAGAAGAATTACGCAAGAAGAGTGAGAGTGGAACTCATCAGACAAATTATGAAGGATGTCTAAATGAAAAATCAGGTAGGAATGAATCGCTGAGCAGGTAGAGGAGTAGATTGGAGAGGTGCAGCAAACCAATCTTTGGAATGAAGACTACCGATGATAATGATACTGAAATGCAATCATGCTTCCTCCATTTCAACAATCATTCCAAGTTTCTTCAGGTAAGCATATCCTTCGAGAAGACAGAGATACCATACGTGAGTTCGTTGATTCACTCTGCCCCATTTCCGAACCTCTAATTGACACTTATCAAGAAGGGCTGACACGTTACTCGTGCTGCAATTCACCACAATTTACATCAATGGGGTGAAAATATTCTCCCTTACTTCTTAGGAGGAAAGACAGACAAAAGAGGTCATTAACACATTTTATTTCAGGCTAGTTGGGTTGGACGGTAAGAGAAGGACTCTATGGGGAATGCGGGGAATATAGGCAACACTAACCTCACTGAAAGATGGCGTCACAGGGGTACGGGCGTATTCCGGTGGATTCGAGTACTTCTACACGCAATTGAACGAGACTAACTTTATTTTAATCGTAGCATTATACTGATGAAGTTACAGCATCGGAATCGGCTCACCCTAGGTTTGTGGTGTATCTGATAGTTTTGGTTTGCCCGTACTCGTCCATTTTTAGGTTTTTGGAATGGACATGTAAATTTCGGGGGCAAAATTGTTTGCATTAAAGTTTCCAATTATTCACAGCGTAGCGTGTAGCCTCCGAGTCTCTAGTGGATTCCAATCTTGTCCTCCCATCAGCTGTGTAGCACTCTCTGATCACCAGTTGCAGCTTTTAACGAATCGTGCGTCTTTCCTTTGCGTTTTATTTATTTCGTATTAAATACTTCTATGCTAGGTCCCAAATGCTCGTGGATTATTCTAGATATGCCGTAACAAGAGCAAAGGTTCATCTCTATTTCACTTTTTCATCGGAAAACTTCCCTTCTATTCACTTGATAAATCCTATTTTATTTAACGCATCTCCGCAAATGTTTCGCATATAATAAAAATTTCACGCAGAAATGAAAAATAAAAATGCATTTTTAAAAACGCTACCCATCGTAACATTATTTGCGTCTTCAATTACAGCTATTTTTATCCTTATAATTCTTATATAAATAAAAAAAATAAAAAAATAAGTCGTACACAGAATTACTGGCATTTGGAACCTGCCCGTCTCTCTCTCCAGTCTTATGCATGTGATCTAACCTAACCTAGTGTCAGGAAGATTAATATATTTTTCACGTCTTTGGATGATTAATTTTTCTCAAATTCACTTTTCTCATTGCATTTCTCTAGTATTATTTTTTATAAATCCTAGCTTTATGTTGGCGTAATGACATATTTCCCGGATATATTAGCTCTAAGATAGGTCCAGAGTAATCGTGTTGCCTAAATATGTAATGGATTCGACGCTATTAGGGCAACGGCCCACCACGATGGTAACACCGGTTCCCGATCAGTCAGTTAAGCTTCGTTGGGCTCGGCTCGAGTTTGGAGGAGTGATCCTCCGATTCGTACGAGTGCTGTTGCCCCTGTCTGCACGTGGCAGACAGTAAGTGCGAAATGACCTTAGCCGTCGAAGCACGTAAAAAAATACTACTATACTCGACGCTATTTCCGTTTATTTAATTCTTTAAGATCGTTTTGGTGTATTTTTCTTTCTCCAATAATTAACTCTAGCGGACTGTTTTGGGTTTAGTTCCGAATGAAAATTTTTGCACCAGGCTTTAGTTAGTACTAAACACTTTGTTAATGAGCTTCTGCCTTTCAGTTTGGAAATATCTCCGTATACAACCGCGTCGTCAGTAAAAAGTCATAATTTACCATTAGCCTCGGTACTGATGTAATTTTATGCATAGGAGAAACAAAAGAGGACCGATGATACTCCAATGGTAAAAACCAAGGAGATTCGAAAAACAAATTGAGGCGACATTCTGCTTGATTCTTGAAGTCCATTCAGCCATTCCAGTCGGCGCAGTTTAGGTATTACTCTGGCTTGCGTTTGATATTCCTCACGTCTAAGGTAAAAACCACAGGTAGAGCGATGTTTTGTGGCTGATAAGTCACGCCTACTCAGCTTAAAACCCTTCCCATGCGCCCCTATTCATCCTTCACCTTCGCCCATGAGCGTTCACGGCCATGCCTCCTCCATTTCAATTTAACCTCCTTGGTGAAGTGGGCCTTCAGTGAGGAGCATTTGTCTGCTTAGTTTGAAGCGTTTTAAGGCTTCCTCAGCCGAGAAGGTTCCGTGTTCGGCTAGACTTACCCCTCCCACCACTGACTTGGGGAAGAAACGCCCGGCTCGCCACCACTGGGACTTTCAGCAAAACAGGCAGTCGTGTGGCTATTTTGCGTGGAAGCACAATGCAGTCTCGGATATGTGAAGAAAACAAGGTAATCTTCTCAAACTCATAGTAAATATTATTTAATGTAGTGTAAGAGTTAGGCGATTTTCGTTTTTTCTCTTCTACTCTTAAATATACCTGGAGTGATATTTTAGATGTCATATCAAGTACACATCATTAATCATTTTCTGTTGCTTTTCCTTCCCTCATGGAAAGATGTTGTTCCGAAGTTAGACTTATGGGGTGTAAATGATAACTTTATTTCACTACAGTTGAAATTTCACCTCGCGCTGTTGCGGTATCTCTTAAATTTATTTTTCCCAATCTTCAGGGAGTCCTAGTTGGAGAAGAAAAAGCTGACATTAGTGTACATACCATCACTTCCGGCGAAATATTCTGGTGGATCCACAAAAATGTCAGCATGCTAATGAAGAGTCGGATAACGAGGTACTGAAGCTTTATGTTTTAAGTGGGTATAGTGTATGGGGAGATTTGTCGTGTTATGGTATTGCCGTGTATTAGAGGGTAGTCCTCAATTTGGTCGCGTAATACGAGTTGGAAGCAAATTGCTGTATGAGCCATGTAACGATACGCTCCAAATAACTGTACGTCCAATGTTCAATAATCCTTTCTTTGCGTATTTCCTTCGACCACTGGCCCAACTTCATGAAGTTTGTGCTTCCTCAGTTGGCAAATTATGTTTTTTGTAACGTGCTTACTGTATTGCTTATTTTCGTTCGTAGTTTATGCAATTGAAGTTCGAATGGTGTGCTTTTTGTTCTTTTCACACCTCATAATAAAGACAATTTCTTGGTACTAATCCACATTACAATTCATTTTCTACCATTTAACTATGTCTTTTTCAAGGTATTCAGTTGCTGAAACCATGGTGTGGAAATAAATATTAGTGTAAATAGTATGTACCATTTTATCATAATGACTCGGTTCTGTGAGTGAGGCTTGAATGAGTTTCTTATATTCCTTCCTCGCGTGTTTTAATTTTTCGATAGTGATGAAAACTCCAGTGAAATCTAGCCGATTAAAACTTGTTACAAAAATAACTTTTGCCATCTATTTTCCTGTACGTGCCGCCCACATAGCGATTTTTGAGAAATGTTTAGAGATCTACTCGTTCGCGTTTCCCCGTCCGCGTCTTTACCCCTACCTTATCCCCCGCTCCCCACCCTCACCTCAATTTGGATCATCCCTCTGCCCTAGTGCTAGCAGCAGTGTTTACCGACGTATTTACGCATTTATTGTCCATTGCGCAGCATGATCTCCCTGGACTGGTGAAAGCCATTTAGGGCGTGGGGTCGTAAAAACTGTTGTTTATAGGGGTTAAGATGAATTACGTATTATTTTGATTGTTGTTATTTTTCTTTTAATTACAAGCACTTTTTTAGCATTTCATTTATAACTATTCTATTCTCATCCATATCAGGTTTTTTTAAAGTTGTTTTTTTTTATTTGATATTTCTGTGTGGTTTGCATCAACCGTATGCTTGAGTTTTGCGCATGACTTTTCTGGGAGGCTTTTTAGGTATTGGTAGTTTCTCTGCCGTAGTTGTCCCCATTTCCTTTCGTATCTCAAGTATCGTACCGTACCCAGCTCTGCAAAAGCGAAAGAGAGCTCATTCGAACTCACCGGCTCTGATGAGTCGAGCCTGTTAACGTCATTCGAATCGCGAGCTTTGAATGTCAAGCTCGTTCGGAGCAAGGTCATGATTCCGGGAAACTCCCCATTTGCAAAATGGTAGCCGAGAGAGACGTCGCAACTCGGGCACAAGGCCTTGGAGCCTCGCCGTTCTCGGCAATGTTGAAATGCAAACATTGGCTCAATTAGCCGACCATAATTGTGGCTGAGGCGGTAATCGTGGGTCATTGAATGCACATTTAAATAATTTTTCAAATAAGTCGAAAATATTTTAGGACCACATTTTATTTAAGTGAATCTATTTATGCGGTGGAACTTACCATACTTGCAGTAATGGAAATGATTCATTGGTCGTTTAATCCTAAGATTGGTTGACTGCAGCCCTCCATTCTTCCCTACCTAATACTAGTTCCATTACTCCCCGGTAGTTCTTCTGTACTTTCCCCTTCATTTCGTATATTCATTTATCCTTTGGCCTTCCTCTTGAGACTATTCCCTCTATTCTTCCTTCAATTATATTCTTCACAAACCCATTGTGCCTCAGGGTGTGCCCAATCCATCTGGTTGTTCTTTTCTGTATTGCTCCATATGATTCTCTCCTCTTCCACCCGTCTGTATACTTCATTTCTTACGTTATCCGTCCATTTTATCTCCATCATCCTTGTCCAACACCAGGTTTCTATTGCTTCTAATCTTTTCTGGAATGCTTTTCCAGTGGTCTTTGTTTCCGATCCATAAAGCTTCACGCTCCACATAAATGCTTTCACATACTGTTTCGTCGTTCGTTGTCCAATTTTCTTTGAGCTTAGTAGTTGCCTTTCCACCATGAACGATTTTGTAGCTTGAGCTATTCTACGCTTGATACCCGTTGAACTTCTTCCGTCCTACGAGATAGTGCTTCAAAGGTGCGTGAGGGAATCCACTTGCTCTTAATTTCTGTTCTCTAAATGTGACTTTTGCGTTCAGCTTCTCTTTTCTACACACTAGTGTTTCTTATTTATTTTCATTTTATATTCTTGAAGAACTTGGTCCATTTTTCTCAGTGATATTTGTAGATCATCACGATTTCCTGCCATTACTGCGCTTTCATCTGCGTGGATGTGTATTTCTTCTTCATTAACCATAATTCCGTTTAATCCAATTTCTTGTACTTCGCCTATTGAGGAGTGCAGGTGAGAGGTTGCATCTTTGTCTAACTCCTTTGTTATATCTTGCTTCTATTTTCCTTCCATCTCTCTTTCGCCTTGTAACGATTTGCTTCTTCTTTCGTTGGCAGATTTTTATTCTGTCCTTGTAATCAACTCCCAGTTTTTCCAACAAGACTGAACGTCTTGTTTCACTCACCGTTGTCGAAGGCTATATCAAAGTCCTCAAATACCACATACAGTGGCATTTTCACATTTATCTTTTTCTCTACCATTAATCTCGGGCAGAGTATGGCATCCCTGCTTCCTCTGTTCTTCCAACATTCGTAATTGTTTTTCTGAGAGGTTTTCTTCAATTTTCTCTTCCATTCTTCGCCTTATTATTTGCGTAAGTATTTTTGATGCATATACACTCAAGGTTCAGTACTCCTCACATTTCTCGGTCCCTGTCTTCTTCGGCATCGCATTCATTACACTCGTCGGAAAGTCCTCCGCATCATTTAAACCTAAAAGTTACAGTGCAAGGCACCACTAGGGAGTGTGGCACGGGGTGATTCCACGCCAGGCATGCAGCACTCGTCCCAGTTCAAATCAGGACCTCACACGTTCCCCCGCCCGCTAGGCTAGACGCAAAAGAAGTCAGGGGAACTGTGCGGAGTCAAACCAGAAACTAAAGAAAAGCGGAAAACGTTTTATTAAGTAAAGAAAATATGATTAGCTTTGCAAGTTTGAATTTGTGAAATCCATTGCGCTTTTAAATTAAATTAAAAATAAACGCAAAGGATTTAAAAAACAATTAACAAGATAGAGGATATGAATTCCGGCGAGATGTGGTGGAAGTTTTCCATAATGGACAAATGAGAAAACGTAGTGAACTCCACAGTGAATTTTATTGAGAAGACCTAGGTTTCGACACGTTGTGTCATCTTCAGGTCTCACAACGTGTCGAAACCTAGGTCGTCTCAATAAAATTCACTGTGGAGTTCACTACGTTTTCTCATTTGTCCACAATTAAAAAGATTGCAAATAAAATAATAGACAAAAATCTAATTTACAAATAGTTTTATTGTTCTTTTTTTAAATAGTTATTATTCAACACTTTCATGGAGAAGTGGGAAGTTTTTTTTGCAAAGGATTAGCACACAGTGGTGGATATTTTTTAATGGTATCCCTACTTGGAGTGCCCCATGGAGAGCTCTTTTGCAGTACATACCTAAAAATGTGATGAGACAGTTCCTGTGGCAGTGACGGATAAATAATTCAAAACAACTGACGGCTCAATATATTATCAAATAAACCTAAAACTGTGCTTTTATACTTACTTCGTTCTTTTAACCGTCGGTACCTATGAATTTTTGGATACATTTTAGGATCGTCCAGTGCATCGTGTAATCCGGCCTTATCAGTCGCTTTTTGATCGTCCAAAAGATGTGAATTAAAGTAATTTTTAAGATTTTTGCGCTATATGTAGATTAGGAAACATTAATTATAGTCTAAATGATAAAAAACGAGATAAAAAGGATCATTGTTTGCCCTCGGAAAAGGTACTCTTTGAAGACCGTCAAAGGGTCCCGGGGTCTCACTTTTTCGTCTTATACCTATTCCTTGGGCAGTGGTGTAGCAAGGGAGTAGGGGACCACTTGAAAGTGGGATCCGGACTCCCCCCCTCCCAGAAATTTCGAACTTATTTTTTTTGAGTGCCACTATAGTAGAACGTTATATTTTTTAAACTAAGAATATTTAATTCATTTCTCAGTCGATTGTTGATCGTCCAAAATATGAGCAACAACGTAAAGTTTGAAGTATTTTGCGCCATATCTTAATAAGAAAAAAGCACGGAATTGAACACATTCTTAGCAATGAGAGTAAAATTTAGACTCAGTTTCAAAAGGTTATCATTTCTGAATTTCTCGATGAGAGTGGAATTTGGCTTATTTGAAAAATAAACGGCCTTTGATGTTTCTCTTAATCAAAAAACTTTGATTTCTTTTTGTACATGCCTCCCAAGGAGGGTTTTAACTACAAAACCTCTTTGCTGCAACCCCAGAGCCGAAGTTCGTGGCACAGACATGCGTGGGGAAATAGGGAAAGTAAGAAAAGGCAGGCTTGGAAGTAGTGGCACTAAGGGGATTAGGAGAGGAAAGGAAAAGCGGTTGGCATACATTCCAAAGCCATGTACAATACCGAAACAATCGTTAAGCATTTATTCTTATCTCTTGAATCAAAATAAGTATATAAAGATCTGAATTGGTATAATCTTTTTCGGTAAGAAACGAAAGTCCTAACGTGTAACTAATCTGTCCAAACGACAACTGCAGTTCCTACCACAGCTACCAAAGAATCGTTACATTCGCAACTGCGGAATTGTGGTTCTTAAGGCATCACGAATCCATGCAAGTTCATGCGTGAGGGCATTCTTGAATACGTTCACAGAATTAGAAAAGGAGCTAATTTCTAATTAAAATTTACAAAATTTGTTGTGGTTACACGACAAACTTTGAATGGGATATGCTTTCATGATTGAACTAGCGCGGCCTCATGCTTTTTCTAACCAGACCCTTAGGGACGAAGCACATTATTCTTGAAGTACCTCGCATGAAGAATACGATTTTCCAGGCAGGCAGAGGCAGAAACGGTGGTACATGAGTCAAGGTTTCCACTTCTAAAAATATTGGCATGCTTGCCTTTTAGTGTTTATATGCAATTATTCATAATTATTTTTAAAACCATAAAAATATCACTATAAATTATTGAAAAATGGTGTTATAGTGTTGTTTGATTTTTCGAGAGTTTGGTCAAAAATTCGAATCAACGCACATCCATTGCTGACGCTTCGATGTAATTTAAAATCATCATCTGGGCGGTAAATATCAACGATAGCTAGATGAAACTCCATAGCGTAACCTACATTCGGCATAAGGTGTGCTTGATTTGAACATTTGACCAAACTCTCGAAAAAGCTAACTACACTAATTAAAATTGTTGTCGAAAAAAAGATTTGATATGGTGTTATACTTTTTCTATATTGACTCACAGAATAGCGATTTTCGCTAATAAGTTAATAGGAGAGAAAATGAGTCTATTAATATTGCTGCCCTGTCTTAACGTAGTACAGAGTAGAACTACTGGTAACCAAAGTTAAATCGTTAATGAAATAATGCCACGCCATTGAATCGGTCTCGGAGAAGTTGGACATTTTCCTGGGAAAGGGCCCCACTTAGCAGCTACCCGACAGAAGCGATACATTAGGAGAGATATTTTGCCGAAAGGATAGGTATGGGAATTCGTTTTTCCCTCGATCAATAAGGGACTTTAATAAATGTTAGTGTAATTTCATTAGAGCGTTTCCTTTTTATATGCAAACGGCTGGTGTCCTAACACCCCCCGCCACACGCCTATTGAGGCGGCTTGCGGGGTAGTATGTAGATGTACCCTTTCTCCCATTTCTGTGAGTAGGGAGCTCCCTTCCAAGACAGGTCAACCGCGTCGCTGCCAGGAGCTTTTGTTTTCAATTTGTACAACTACTACCCCATTTAACCGGCCGTACCAAGGTATTCGTCGCTATAACCTTCAATGACTGACCTGCATCGCAATACAAATAAAATCTCCCTCCCTCTCCAATATCCACTCATTCCATCCAACACGTCAAATTTCAGGCCGACGAGCAAATGGCTGATGTTGTACTAATCACAAACAATCATGTACTTTCTACAATGTTCCGTTTGGCTGGCTTTCCTTCCCCCCTCCTCCGTATCGCAGTTATTTCAGCATCAGTCGCCGTAGAGTTCGGTCGTATGCGATTCACACGACCCTAGCGATCGTATTAAATGTTCGCTTCAAGTTGAACTTGCGGACGGAAGCCACGTATTCAGAATGAGCAGTCATGGGTATGTACTGGGACTCTTTCTCTTGATTGTAATGTGAAATATATCTAATTATAATTCCTCATTGACCAGCTTAAAATTTGTCGCCTAGAAGATCTCCACATGTGACCCCGAGGAAATGAATTTCCACAGAAATGTGCATTTGAATTAAGCAGTAAGACCTCGAGTATATTTGCGAGATATTCTTCTAAACCCCTGAGTTGTACGAGTAATATGTCCTGTGCAAATTCACAATCGTTACATTTTATTGCAATATCTGGCTCTAATTATCAAACATTTGTTAATTATTTTCTGCAGGTATTGTCGAGAGCAGATTGTCCAATTTATATGGTCCAATTGTGCCGATGAAGAGAGAAAACAGAAGTAATTGAGCTGCATGAAAAGGAACTCCGAAGTTTAAAGAAGGCCAGAATGCACCACCGAAAATTCAACCTTTTGCAATTTGGGAATAAATCTGGTATTGGTTGATCATTTCCTGAAATAGCAGCTCGTGGTATGATGGGGTATCTTCCGATTGCATTTTATTAATGCATGATAAATTTACTGATCAGTTAATTTATAGATTGCATGTTGAAGGAAGTTTTTGTTTTTTTTTCTACCATTATTAATTATTTTCTAGAGGTTATGCATGTTTTAAGTTGTGTTAACAAATTTCCTATAGAATGATTTACCCTGTTAGTCCGTGATCAGTAAATGAGATGGAGAGACCTTTTCCTCTCCTAGGGTTAGAGGTAACATTGACTTAAGAGGTAGGTAACGAATTTGTAACCTGTCGAAATTTCGTAATTTAGAAAACCATTTTTGTTTTGAATTCAAGAGGCAAACATTCCTTAAAATGAATTTCCGATAAGTTTTCGTGATTCTCATCATATACTCTGCGTAATGTTCTCAGCTCAGTTTCTCTTATGGCTGCTCCTTAAGGCCTGTGTACACGGTGCATGGTACATACCCGTGATGGTTTACCAATGAACCCGCGCGGGGACAACTTCGTGTAAAATGTCATTCACATCATTGAAGCTTCAGAATGAATGTCACATCTCGCGGATTTATATTGTCGCATAAAATGAAATGTTGAGCTAAGTGCATCCATTTGCTGTACTATATCTTCTCAGTGGAATGTGAAGATGTTTTCATCATTTGTTTTTTTTTCCTCCAGTTCCCGCTGACGCGGCCGGTGGAATGTTAACCAGAAAGGAATCACCGGGACAGTTCGTCGAAGGTCACAATTACCACTCAGAAGAAACTTAAGGTCACGCTACGGATTGAAGTAATTTCGTCTCAATGGACTACGTAGTACCTATGCTTTATCTCGCAGGAGATTGATGAAGACGAGCAGTGCAGTGGTGAAAGATACGGCATCGCACGGTTACTTGGGAGACGAGCAAGTGCTTCAATGTCACCACCCAGCTGACCGGCATACCACGCGATTCAGCTTTTCGTGTTAAGTATCCGATTGGTTTTCATATCGGCATTTTAACTGTAGACAGTTTACGGGACTCAGTACTTACGTTCCAAAAATCTAATTTAGTTATTTTATTAATTGAAATACTTAAAATTATGTATTTTAACGAACGAGGATGTGAAAGTAATTCCAATCAGTTACACTAGGCTTTTGAAGAAATTATCGCTACATCTCTTTGTGTACCTTAAATGCTATTATTTCTATATAATTTTCATTATCTACATATGGAAATTCTACTTTTTATGTGCAAATTCATTTTCTCCGCTACTAATGATTTTTGACTCTCATTATCTTATTTAATACAATGCAGAAAGTTTGCTAAGTCATTGCGAAACATGGTGGCAGTACCGTAGAAGACCCTTAAATTGGAAAGATCCATTGCCTGCATACTATCTCCACATGGGGTATAAAGGCAGATTCCACGTTTGGCTACCAGGGTGGCGCAGGTCTCGAAACTTGTCGCAAACTTTAAAAGACCCTTTTTTAATCACGTTATCAGTATACCCGGACTCCTAGTTTTGTTTGGATGGTGATCTCTGATTGATCGCTAACTCGAACAGGGTATTTTTTTGCAACTTAATTTTGGTCGTAAACATCGTCATACCTGTTGACACTATACCACCCACTCAGGTTGTGATTTTAAGTTGGCAGCATTGCCTACCAATTGCGCTCCTCTTCCTTACCAGCCCCTTCCACGGTCTCGCCTTCCCCTCGTATACGCCATGCTTTGCGCAGGTGTCTGCCACAAAATTTCGCTATCTCTATAATGATAATTTAGAGTATTTGACGATTTTTAACGGCGTAAGTTGGAACTTTCTGCAAATGTACGTGGTTCGGTAAGCTACATGCCGACGTTGACTAATTTTCTGATTAATTTAACATCGTTCAAGTTAAAAGTTGAATCAGTTAAGTAAATTTTATTTGTACGGTTTCTTATTCTTTTTTTTTAGTCAATGAATAATTTGCTTCCCTTGTGGCCACTCAAAACTCAAGTTTGTCTACTCCTTCCCCGGGTATTTTTCTTTTAATTTTATTAGTTCATTCTGAAATATAAGATTTTACATACCTAATAAGTTTCAAAGCGTGAAAAATGTGGACCAATTTTATTTTTTATTGCATCACGCAGTTTTTCGTTTTAACTAATCTGATTTCTGTGTGTAACCATCTAGGTACCGTGCTCTGCTTTTAAACAGTGCTCTGTTATCCCTAGATAACCTGAATACCAGGTAAGTAGCATTATAATCTTCGTTATTTATCTGTATCATTTCCACCATTGTCTTATCACCCCGAGTGGGGTAGCTTAAGTCACAAAGGGTCCAGTTCTAACTGGAGAGCTTACGTCAATCCATGAATAGGAGAATGCTATATAGCATGAAATAATTTCATTCTGGAGAGGAGAGAAAGCCTTGGAGACAGTAAAAGTCACTCCAGGACCATGCAATTAGAGATAATATGCACCACTTTGGTTTGATTCCCTGCTTATTGCACTTTTCCAACCAATCTCCTTAGTAAGACCACCTGCAATAGATATCTCTTACAAATTTAAACCAAGAAGCTTTATTCGATTAAAATATTCACGTTTTATTAAGCTTATTTTTAGGTGGATCATTAATTTAGCAATATTAGTGTACTTAGCTTTTCTTGGCTGTTAAAATTTTTTATTGAAATTAAAAATAGTGTTTTTGCCTTACAAACTTTTATCAATCATCAATTATTTAGGTTTATTTGTGATTTATAAAGAGGATTTATTCACAACACCAGCTACGTTCCCATGCTTCTCTAGTACAATGCAGAGGCCTTCCTTTTAACAGCTGTATATGTAAACTTAGGTTGGTATCTGTCACGTATTTTGAGTGAATGAGAAGCTTACGTACCAGTAGCTTTAATTCCAGAATTTTGTGTTTAGAAATGTGGGTTTAAAAGGTTATTCTATGCTGAACTCCAAAAGACTAATACATACATTTACTACAAAATTCTACTTTTGGAAATATTCTTCAGGAATGAGATCACACAAATGTCAAAACATCTCTTTAACCAAACAATAATATTAATTGTGTGACTATTGTGACACCATCTCACTGCTCTCTCTAACTTGGGATTTTTCTTTGATTATGTAATCGTGAAGAAATCATGCATATAGTTGCTGTAGGTGATGAAACTTATGTGCTTAAGTGTGAATGCCCTATCAAGAATTCGCCATTTAACAAGTTCAGTGTTTCCAGGAAAAAAATGTTTCTTGTTTTGATGATAGAGCTACTTTCCTCAAATGTTGTCCAAATAGTTAGTTTAATTGCATATCAATATGCATGTACTCATCTAATCCACTTCTATCAGCCGATTCCAATGATGTCTCTGCGCAAAAATATTGAAGTTATAATTTAAATAGAATATGGAGATAATAATTTGGTATAAAATATGTAGCTCTGTCAATTTAGTTATTCAGAATGCCATAATAAATTTTTTCATTGGCTAAAGATGAATGATGACAACAGTATTATTTTTAGAATAATGCCAGCAAACGGATTATAGCCTTACCTTTATTTTTTTTGCCTAAATAAAATTATCAATATTATATCTACTACTTTCGTAGTTATACTTTTAATTTTGATTGTTCCATCATGCTATTCATGCTTATTAACTTTTAACATTTTGTCATATCCAGGTTTTCATTCATTCAGGAATTCCCTAGATCTGATACCCTCTTATGAATGAGCGTTAAAGTCTACTTCCGTAGCACCCAAGCCAAAGTTGTTAGAGAAAACTGAGTGTGATTTTTAAAATAAAAAATGCATCACTAGATATGTATTTGGGGCTTACTGAATTAATTATAACAAATACCGCCTTTAATTTTCCATACGTATCCACCATGCCTTTTCCACTTATACTTTCAGCACATTTTGCAATATTTCCTTACAAATTCTCTGATGCATCTTTTACTCCCTCATTTTTAATCTGTCGTATTTGCATGCATCTAAGACGAACCTGATTCTAGGACGACCCTCTTTTTTTGGAAATCCACACTGGGAATAAAGTCGGCTTCCGATTGTAAGACGAACCCACTTTTCTTCGGAAGCCCGTAAGGGAAAAAACACCGTCTGAGATTCGTGCAAATACGGTATTTGTAGAAATGGGCCACTCTGAAAATTACCTCGGTACTTTTCGTAAATTACCGTGGTATTTTTCGTAATTTACCACGTCCCTTGTAAATTACCGTAGTTTTCTAGATAATTCACCTATGTTTGATATAATGTTTCATGCAGATAAATTCCCAACTTGTTCTTTTAAGCCAAGTTCACATTTCATACGTTTTTAATAATAAATTGAGGCAAGCAAAACTCATGTTTGAAATATTTTACTTAAATTATAACATTATAGAGTAATGCATTACAATATTATTCTTGAAAATTTCTCATACTTTAACAAAAATAGCCAGATTGCGTGTTGCTGCCGTAGTTACTTTTTACAATTTTAAAATTTTATAATAGATTAATGTTGTATAAGGTATGGTTTAAACATCCTTATTCCCTTCCTATTGATATTGGCTTTCTTATTTAACCATACATTTACTGTTAAATGCTTAAAACTAAGAAATACTGGAAAATTACGGCAATTTTAGAAAATTACCGTAATTTACCCCAGATGAAAATTAAGGTTATTTTCCCATCTCTAGGTATTTGTAATCCACTTACTCCGCTTCAAAGATAGTACTAACCTCCTTGTTTTTCACAATTTTATTAGGTTAGCGTTGAAGAATGGATTTCAAGTTGATAGCATCTTTCCAAAGCTTTTGATAAAGTGAACCACACTATTTTGCTGTTCAAAATGGAGGCCATTGGTACCCATAGCGCCCTGCTTCACTGGATTAAGAGCTGCTTATCTGATCGCACTCAGGTGAAGAAACTTACTACTGCGGAGTCAAGAATATTTACTGCCAACTCGGGAGTGCCTCAGAGCTCTCACTTGGGTCCCTTGCTTTTTAAAATATTTATTAATGACATGGGTAACTCTCTATCTGGGTGTCACTATCTGATGTATGCTGATGACGTAAGCATTTTCTCAGTGATTAAGTCTACAAATGATTGCATAGTTTTGAATGACCGTGTGAAAAGATCATCTTCCTGGTGCCAGAACAACAGAATGGTTATTAACATAAACAAATGCTGTTATTTATTTTTACCATAAGAAGTCTCCTATTGTATATAATCATTCAATTGATGGAATAGCACTAACGCGTTCTAACCTTATCTCAGATTTGGGGGTGTCCTTTGTTTCTGGACTTACGTATGTTTCCCACATTGAAAATGTTGTTAAAAGATCTCTTATAATTTTGGGCTGTATTCTTCGCTATGTCAAATGTCTAAATGATTTCCATGCTCTAAAGGTGCTTTCCTCTAGTCTGGTACGTCCTATTTTAGAGTATAATAGCATTATTTGGAGCCCTTATCACAAAAAACTTATGTTGGAAAACTTGGAAAAATACAGCATAGATTTCTTAGATAATTTATTTTAGATTTATTTGCAATATGCCTGATTTGTATGATGCTCCTTACGATAATTTAATATATATTTTGCATTTGTCTAAAAGGCGCTTTATTTCTGACCTAGTCTTTATTTTCAATTTGTAAAATGGTCATATTAATTGCTCAACATTAGTTGAATTGATCCGATTTAATGTTCCTGCCTTAAATATAAGAACTGCATTAACTTTCAACATTCAGCTTTGTAATAGGAACAATACCTATGTCTCTCCCTTGAATAGTATGATGCGATACCTCAACCAGTTATCACACTGCAATGTGAAATCTACATCTTTTGACACCCTGAAAAACTATGGCATTTAGTTCATTGACACGGAGTGTAGTATGTGAGCCTGCTTACTCATTTACTTATGCCAATGCCTTTTTGTTTTTAACTTAGTTTTGTTTGATGTATGATTTAATTGTAATTGGGTAGTTTCCCGTGAAATAAATATCTATCTACCCCCAGGCATGCATCCATACTGTTTCCTAACCTTGTTTTCTGACTTCATCTCCAATTTGTCTTTCATTTGTCTATGCGGACCATTCTTCTGTGGAATCCACTCCCTATCCTAATGTACTTTCAGCATCATTTTTATCATTAGCAGCAGTCGTGAATCTAAATGTTGGTGGTTTACGGTTGGTAAAAATGTTTCAAATTGAATAATAAAATGACATTTTTCATGCAAGGTTAATTCATTAGGAATTTCAGTGTTTTACACTAAAAATACTCATTTTGGCAGTTTAGATAAGTGTGCAACTGTAAGGTCGGAGAGAAACAGGTGCATATTACATGGGGATTTTTTGGGGGCTTGGGAAGCAAAGATTTTTGGTAGCACTGAGTTATATTTTCTGGCTCGTAACGCATGTGCATGTAAGAGACATAAGTTTTGTCAATAGAATAGAGAAAAATAACCTTTATACTCACCTTTGATATTATTTACGATGAAATAGAGAAGCGATCTTGTATTGAATACCAAAGAAAATATGGGAGCATTGCGTCATCAAGAACTTACAAGATTCAGTGTGGTTTTCTGTGGGTTTATGAGGGGGAAAAGTATCATTAGTAAGCCAGAAAATGCGGTATTTGAGGGCAGAAAAAAAACAGGGTAATTGATAGTGGTGGGGAGAGGCATGGAAGTTTAGGAGGAGAGTAATAGAAAATATATACCATACATTTTTCATGGTATTGTTTGGTGGCACCTGCTGATTTTTTCCCTGAAGTGTGGCATTTGTGAAGGTAGGCAAGGAGGGAGTGTGAGGTCTTCCTGAAAAGGGTGAAGGCCACTACCGTGGACTTTAAGGGGTCTTGCGTTAGGGGCTGGGGGGAAAAGAGAAAAGCCAGGGAGTAGGTGAAACCATGGTTCGCATAATCCTTGAAGGGGTGGGAGGGGAAGAGATAACGTGGCTAGATAGACTGTGGATGGGTGTTTTTAATAGAACAACTTTTGATGTTTACTCTTTCAATATGTGATGCTTCAAACTGCCAGTGCAATAAGTCTGCTTGAGGGTGGGTGAAGATTAATCCAACATCAATTAGCATATATGTTGGTCCTATTCTTTTCCTTACTCTGCATTCAAGCAATACATTGAAATGATTAATCCTTCACCTTCTTCTGCATCAGGGTCCATCTTTCAGGCTATTGGCTCAGAAATAGCATTCATATTGTGTCTGAGAGAAGTTTCTCTTATTGCAGGCTTTTAGTAGTGAAAGCAAGGAGTAGGTATCGAATAACTGCGGCATCAGCCTTTACATTATATTTACGCAAGTCACTTAAATATGAAGGAATGCAAATATTAGAAATTGGTTCAAAAAAAATGTTTCTTTCACTTAAGCCCTGATCTCCAAATTTTGCTGATAGGACATTTATCAAATTAGATCCCCAAGCATTGTTTCACTAATGCTTTGAAGGAATGAGTTTTTTCTACCTGGAACTTGTTCAAAGCCCTCTGTGTGAAATCATGGTATACCTATTGGAGAACATTTCAGTCCAGTAGGATGATTTTTCTCTGTCAATTTCTAAAGCTTGAGTAAGGAGATGAGTCACGTGATATCTTGATTGCCAATCTAAGTTTTAGCTCTTTTTTTAGTACTGATCTGTTATTGATCTATTTAGTTATAGTCACCCTGTGATCAAAGCTTAAAAATGGCAGAATTAATTACAATTATCCTAAAATACTTTTTTTCAATACTCCTCTAATATTGGTCAATGGAACTGTGATCACTATCAGTGGTCAAAGTTTTAAAATAGTAGAATTAGTGTTTCCCTCGGTGAAAAAACGCATTCTATCAATCGTAATGGTGCCAAAATTAAGTTTGTGTTAATTTGCCAAGTCTAATAAAAATACATGCATTTGTGAACTTTTTACTGTGTTTTTTAACCTAGGTTGATTGGTTAGATGCATCATGGTTGATAACAAGGAGGATGTCTTCGTGTGTCAGTCGCCGTTGGTGTAGACTGCCTTGGGGACCTGCTAAATAGCTGGATGAACAAGAATTGAAGAAACATCTACTCATTATCATATGTAAGACATTAATTGAAATAAAGAGTAAAACACCATTTGCCATATTATTTTTACAATACACCTGCTCAACTGAGGCTTAAATGGCATGGAAGATGTGATTTTCCGGCGAATCTGTTGAATTAGGGCTTACTTAGCAATAAAAAAGATAGAAAGGAATTTGATAAAACTTTTTTAGGCCTTCCTCTCTGGGGTTTTTGCACTATGAACTCATTTCAATCTGCTAAAATAAATTACTTTAAATTGGATGGCTATTGAAATTCTTGTTCTTGTTGTGGTAGCTCACCTGGAATTATTTTAGGGTTCCATAAAATGCAGATAATATTAACTAAACGTATGTCAACGTTAATATCTACAGTGGATGCGGAAGCATTCACAGTAAAAATAGCAATGAGAAAAAGGTAAGGAGTATCATTTATAAATAGAACTAATTAAATATTTGGTTACCTATATAACTTGCGAAAAACTATTTTCCCATGATTCGAGGGAACTGAAAAGATATGCAAAATTTCATTTGGAGAGCAGGGGTAAGAAGCGTAATCAAACAATCAGTCTGAATGGGAAAGGAAGAAATAATCAATATTACATGAAATACATACAGGAAGTGACAGAATTCTGTTAGGACAATGGTAAGATAAAACTACAGTAATTAGTTGCTGTGAAATAGTTATGGAGAAAAAGATAATATTTTTATTTCTAATGGGAAAATAAATATAAATTTTCAACACAAATTCCGAGAGCATAAATAATCCCATTATCGTTCATGATAAAAAATCCGCTACATCATAAGTTCATAGTTTTTATTTTACAAGACTAAATAAGATCATCGCAAAACTAGGAATATAAGATCACTTTGGCTCAAGATACATACAATAAAAAGGCGTTAAATTGTTTTTTAAAACCACCTAAGACATAAAGTGAAAGCCCTGGAAGTAATCTGTTACGTACAACGCGATTCGCTTGTTTATTGTAATGCTATCAGCAAAGACATAGGATCCGCACGACTTTCCGATTGAAAGTTACCTCCTTGAGATACAGCGCCATGGAGTAGCCAATGCCAGACCCTGGGCTGCGGCGAAAATCACAATCAATTTCCCCGCGAAACCTTAACCCTTTATGTCCTTTTGAACCCCTTTCCCGAAAACACCGAAATTCTGGAACGAAAGAAATTTTTGTCGAGCTTGAAAATTGGGATTTCCACGCGGAAATGGGCTTTTCAAGGTCAAAAGTGGCTAGGGTGTGGGAAATTGGCCGTGGTGAAGGTCGCTCAAGGTTACCTCAAGGGTGGAGAGAGGACAGTGGGGAGAGTCAAGTGGGCCGAAGGCGAGAGGTACCAATTTTACTTAAGTGACATTAAGAAATGGGCGAAATCAAGCAATACGTACACTATTGGTAGGTAAATTAAAAGAGGAAATAACTCCGCAACCAAATTACGTAGAAGAATGGTTGATACCTCGTTTTATAGGTTATTTAAACTACAATATGATCAATGAGATTACGGACTCATGAAATAAACTGTTGATGAAAATAATACTAATGAAATCTATTGCGACCAGTTAATCGTAACTTTCTCAAAAATTAAGGTAGGAATTCATTTAAAAAACGTGCCCTACTTGCAGAACGAGCTCGATACGATTGACTGGGAATTACGATGGTGTTGGAGCTCACATAAGTTTTGAAAATTTCATTGCGCTCGGGTATCACTCGCAGCGCGGTAAGGTAGGATCAAGGACGGGAGAGAAATATGATCGTTGCTGTACGCTTCGCTTGCTCTTGTGTTGACACTAATACTTGTATCTTCGTATCCATGCATTTCGTTTATGTATATAGAAGATAAACGGTTAAAAAAGAACTCAATGTAAAACCGACAATAAGTGTGAGTTAAGACAGTATTGAACCACGCACATGCATTCAAAATAACCAGCATTCACTGCTCAGTAAATGGTCTCGTAGAGAGAATGTATAGGTCTATTTCAATGCGAATGACCTTTGTCGTCGAAGCACCCTAATCACCCTAATACTACTACTCTATTTCAAGATGTAATGACGGGCGTTATGACTATCAATGTATTTTAATAGCAATTTCAACTACATCTTTGAAGAGACCTATACTTCGTCTCTGCGAGACCTTTTAAAATTTATTGAACGTTGGTTATTTTAAACGCCTATGCATGGTACAATTATTGACACTCTCTCTAAACACGTATTTAATGTCAGTGTACCATAAGGTTATTTTTTACCGTTAATCAATATACGACCAATAAGGCGGAATACATAGCCACAAAGGTATCAGACCTAGTACAACACAACAGTAAGCGAAGCGCGCAGCAACGATAATATTTCTCTCCCGTCCTTGATCCTACCTTACCGCGCTGCGAGTGATACCCGAGCGCAATGAAATTTTCAAAACTCCTGTGAGCTCCAATACCATCGTAATTCCCAGTCAATCGTATCAAGCTCGTTCTGCAACTTAGGCACGTCTTTGAAATGAATTCCTACCATCGTTTTTAAGAAAGTTAATTTAAACTTGGTGCTGTGGATTTATTTGAAATTCTCTCAAACCAAAGCACATCGACGTAATGACTGGCATTATGGCTATCAAGATATTACACTTGCAATTTAAATTACATCTTGAAATAGACCTATACTTCCTCTCTACGACACCTTTTACAGAGCAATCAACGCTGAATGTGTCGAATACATGTGCGTGGTTCAACTCTGTCTTAACTCGTACTTATTGTCGGATTTAAATTTGGTTCTTTTTTAACCGTTTATCCTCTATATACATAAACAAAATGCATGGATACGAAGGTACAAGTATTAGTGTCAACACAAGAGCAAGCGAAGCGCGCAGCAACGATAATATTTCTCTCCCGTCCTTGATCCTACCTTACCGCGCTGCGAGTGATACCCGAGCGCAATGAAATTTTCAAAACTCCTGTGAGCTCCAATACCATCGTAATTCCCAGTCAATCGTATCGAGCTCGTTCTGCAAGTTAGGCACGTTTTTTAAATGAATTCCTAACTTAATTTTTGAGAAAGTTACGATTAACTGGTCGCAATAGATTTCATTAGTATTATTTTCATCAACAGTTTATTTCATGAGTCCGTAATCTCATTGATCATATTGTAGTTTAAATAACCTATAAAACGAGGTATCAACCATTCTTCTACGTAATTTGGTTGCGGAGTTATTTCCTCTTTTAATTTACCTACCAATAGTGTACGTATTGCTTGATTTCGCCCATTTCTTAATGTCACTTAAGTAAAATTGGTACCTCTCGCCTTCGGCCCACTTGACTCTCCCCACTGTCCTCTCTCCACCCTTGAGGTAACCTTGAGCGACCTTCACCACGGCCAATTTCCCACACCCTAGCCACTTTTGACCTTGAAAAGCCCATTTCCGCGTGGAAATCCCAATTTTCAAGCTCGACAAA
The DNA here is from genome assembly GCA_963573305.1 of Pyrrhosoma nymphula. Taxonomy (NCBI): domain Eukaryota; kingdom Metazoa; phylum Arthropoda; class Insecta; order Odonata; family Coenagrionidae; genus Pyrrhosoma; species Pyrrhosoma nymphula. The sequence continues at coordinate 72,087,293 of OY754335.1, read as the reverse complement.
AATTTCTTTCGTTCCAGAATTTCGGTGTTTTCGGGAAAGGGGTTCAAAAGGACATAAAGGGTTAAGGTTTCGCGGGGAAATTGATTGTGATTTTCGCCGCAGCCCAGGGTCTGGCATTGGCTACTCCATGGCGCTGTATCTCAAGGAAGTAACTTTCAATCGGAAAGTCGTGCGGATCCTATGTCTTTGCTGATAGCATTACAATAAACAAGCGAATCGCGTTGTACGTAACAGATTACTTCCAGGGCTTTCACTTTATGTCTTAGGTGGTTTTAAAAAACAATTTAACGCCTTTTTATTGTATGTATCTTGAGCCAAAGTGATCTTAAATTCCTAGTTTTGCGATGATCTTATTTAGTCTTGTAAAATAAAAACTATGAACTTATGATGTAGCGGATTTTTTATCATGAACGATAATGGGATTATTTATGCTCTCGGAATTCGTAATAGACAATCAAAATTTATTTCCTCATTGGAAATAAAAATATTTTCTTTTACTCCTTAAAAATATTTCACAGTAAGACGCAATGTAGCTTTGAAATACGTTTATTTAATACCTCCTGCATTATATGGAACCCTCAATAATTCGAGGTGAGCTACTTGTGGTAAAGAATAAAAATTTCAATGGCCATTCAATTTAAAATAATTTATTTTAGCAGATTGAAATAAGTGTATAATTCAAAAACATCAAGGAAAGCCTAAAAAAGTTGTATCAAATTCGTTTCTTTCATTTTTAGAGCTAAGTATGCCATTTAAGCCTCAGGTGAGCAGGTGTATTGTAAAAATAATAATACAAATGGTGTTTTACTCTTTATTTCAATGAATGTCTTAAATATGATAATGAGTACATGTTTCTTCAATTCTTGTTCATCCAGCTATTAAGCAGGGCCCAATGCAGTCTACACCAACGGCGACTGACACACGAAGACATCCTCTTGGTTATCAACCAAGATGCATCCAACCAATCAACCTAGAATAAAAAACATTAAAAAATTCACAAATGAATATAGTATTATTGGACTTGGAAAAATAACCCTTACTTAATTCTGGCACCATTACGTTTGAAAGAATGTGTTTTTTCATTGAGGGTAACACTAATTCTACCATTTTAAAACTTTGACCACTGATAGTTACTACAGTTCCATTGACCAATATTAGAACAGTATTGAAAAAAAGAGTAATTTAGGATAATTGTAATTATTTCTGCGATTTTCAAACTTTGATCACCGAGTGGCTATAACTAAATTTAGCAATAATGGATCAGTATTGAAAAAAAGAATAATTTAGGATAATTGAGACTAATTCTGCCATTTTAAAACTTTGGCCACCGAGTGACTGTAACTAAAATGAACAATAATAGATCAGATATCAGATAATATATCATAAGACTACTCATTACTTAAGCGTTAGAAATTGAGAGAAAATTCATCCTACTGGACGTAAATTCTCTCCAACAGGTGCCAATACCATGATTTCACACCGAGGGCTTTGACCAAGCTCCAGGTAGGATAAACGCATTCCTTCAAAGCCTTAGTAAAATTCACTGAAACAATGCCTGGGGAGCTTAATTGATAAATGTCACAGCAGCAAAATTTGGAGTTCTGGGCGAAAGTCAAAAGACAATTTTTTGGAGCAAATTTATCATATCAGCATTCCTTCATATTTAAGTGACTTGGGCAAAGTTAATGTAAAGGCTGATGCCGCAGTGATTCGATACCTACTCCTTGCTTTCACTACTAACAGCCTGCAATAAGAGAAACTTCTCTCAGACGCAATAAGAATGCTATTTCTGAGCCAATAGCCTGAAAGATGAACCCTGAAGCAAAAGAAGGTGAAGGATTAATCATTTAAATGTATTTTTTGAATGCAGAGTAAGGAAAAGAATAGGACCAACATAGGCAAATTGATATTGGATTAATTTTCACCCACTCTCAAGCAGACTTATTGCACTGGCAGTTTGAAGCATCACATATTGAAAGAGTAAACATCAAAAGTTGTTCTACTAAAAACCTCCATCCACAGTCAATATCTGTGGCCCCTTTTCGGAAGGACCTCACACTCCTTCCTTACCTACCTTAATAAATTCCATACCTCAGGAAAAAAAGGATCAGGTAAACTTCCATGCCTCTCCCCACCACTATCCATTACCCTGTTTATTTCTGCCCTAAAATTCCGCGTTTTCTGGCTTACTAATGGTACTTTATCCCTCCTCATAGACCCACAGAAAACCACTCTGAATGTTATAAATTCAATATCAAGGTTAGGTTTTACTTAGTGACCTGCTTGTTGAATTCTGTGTGATACGAATCTTACAATGAGAGTAGGTAAAAATAAGCACAACGAAGTTCTTGATCACGCAATGCCCTTAGATTTGTTTTGGTGTTCGATACAAGATCTCTTCTCTGTTACACCGTAAATAATACAAAAGGTGAATTGAAAGGTTATTTTTTCTGCATTCTATTGCCAAAGCTAACGTGTCTAACATGCCCATGCGTTATGAGCCAGAAAGTACGATAACTCAGAGCTACCAAAAATCTTTGCTTCCCAAGCCCCCAAAAAATCTCCAAGTAATATGAAACTGTTTTCCTCCTACCTTACAGTTGCACACATAGTCTGAACTGCCAAAAATGAGCAAGTTTAATAATAGTGTAAAACACTGAAATTCTTAATGAATAAAACTTGCGTGAAAAATATAAATTTTTATTCAATGTGAAACATTTTCATCAACCATAAACCACAAACATTTAGATTCATTAATGCTGCTGATGATAATAATTATGCTGAAATAATATAGGGATAGGAAGTGGATTCCAAGGAAAAATGATGCGCATAGAGAAATGAAGGTAAAAGTGGAGATGAGGTCAGAAAACAAGGTCAGGAAACTGTATAAATGTATGCTTGAACATATACTATCCTTGAAACGGAGTAAGTGGACAGATAAGAAATGGAGAAGCAAGCAATACAATACCAGAGCTCTCAATGAAAATGCCGGGTCTGTAACAAGGAATTAATGAAGGGACTGCATAAACAGTTAGGAAATGCTTATAGGTATATCAAGAATGATATAACTATTGATAATGAGGAATATAAGCAGGGACATGGTGGAAAGAAGAAAATTGAAGAAACTTAAATTCTTGTAATACTAAATATTTACAACAGGTATTAATAAGATATATGCCACGTTCGGCATAAGGGGTCCGAATGCCATAATGCCACATCCGAATGAAGGGGTTTGAAAATTTTTAAACTCTAGTTAATAAGCTATAAGAAAAAATATAACATTGTATACAAATGCAAACTTTTATATACATACAACTTATAGTTACAGGCAAACATTATTTTTGGATCAACTAGGTTCAACTCGTCGCATTGAAAAACAGTTAGCGATGTGCCTTATCTTTAAATTTTGGGGAAGGCTCAGTAATTCACGCATTATCTTCAAACACGGGTTGCTTACTTTGGGATTCTGAAAGAATTAGACGTCGGCTGTACCCAGTGCAGCACTACTGCTTGAAATCTTCCAGTTATGCAGCTTCTGGCTGAATGGGTAATCATGGGGAGGGATAAACTCCATTGAAGTCTCCAGAAGGAGTGATTCCAAAACTAGGGCATTTGGCTCCAATTCTGTTTTTGTATGGTGAACGACACACACCGACACACACAGAAACTCACCGAGTTATCGAATATCAGATGGGGGATTCAGTCTTTGGATTGTCTTTGGCATTGCTGCTGCAAAAACGGACAATGAGCATTATTTGAAAAAAAGGGTGATTTCAGTTTTCAGATTGGTGCAGTGATGCGTCATGGTGCACATCAAGACGCAGTGAGGAAGAGCGGAGGCATCAACTCCGGCAAGTTACATTTTAGCGACTGACTCCTCGACCACTCTCAGTCCCTGGAGTGTCTCCTGGACTACCGGCTCAATTTCGCTCGGCGGCAAGTCGAAGTCATAGAAACCACTTCTGGGCAGCTCAATGGTGTTCACGCACTTCACCCCGGCAACACCCTTGGACCAGTCGTCACTCGCCCCAGCGGCCAGATCTGAAATCAATCGAGAACCTCATTGATGGAGGAAGCAAGGAGCGATCAGCAAAACCCAAGCAAAAAAGATGGCATTCCAGCGGAAGAAGAGTCTTATTAACTGCGAGTAACACGGATTAGGAAGAAAATCATTAAAACATATGCACATTTCTTCAATACCTATGGTGTAATGTCCCCTCCTCCGGGTTACTGGTTACCTACTCTTTGGCGGCAGCGATTTGCTCGTGGAAACCCAGGAACAAGATTAAGAACAAAATCGAATTACTACTTCACCATTCTGAACCTTTTCTCAAAGGTTAGGAAACTGAACGTAACCAAAATCTTTGAAGACCAGAATATCTTAATACTTACACTACATGAAGTGCGATATGCAGAAGAAAGCACAATTGACTCTGAGAAAAATTCAGGGCATACAAAAGAAAAACTGGGGAAAGAGTAATGAAAAAGGTTTCCCAACTTGGAACTGTCTTCGTAGCTAAAAACTATGGATCCTTTGACAAATTTCACTTCTCCATCCGGAAGGTTATATTTTATGACAGGATATGAAAATAAAAGCTACAAAATAATGTTCACGCTCCAATCAATGAGGATAATAATAAAACCTCTGATAAAGAGGAAGAGTATTGGAAGTGACGAGAAAAGTAAAGCCACAGAATTCCGAAAGATCACGCCAATGCTTAGTATGATGAATTCTACTGTTTCCAGCCGGGTGATGATGTTAAACTGCACCAGTTAAACAGGGTGCTGATGAAAACAATTACCCGAGAACTCTTCGTACTTAGAAATGGAATAAGGCTAATCGAACTGTGCAAGGCCATTAACTTGGAATTGGCGACCATTAACTTTGGCAACCTGAACAGAAAGAAATCGAAACTTAGGAGAGTTTAAAATTGTCCAAGTAGTCATGTCTTTCAGTAACAAGAAAGATCTAAAATAAATATAATCCTACCTAGAGACTGACCATTGTCTCAGGACCATCAAAATGAGATTTATTCCTCGCAATTAAGTCAATAAGATAGCAACCTAAAAAATTAAGTCTAACGACGAAAAATAAAAAACAACACGGTGGTAAAGAAAAAAATAAAGAAAAGTTTAAAAAGTAACAGACCGAAAAAAATGGAAAGACGTGAAAGCAAAATTAATATTGCCTAGGTACATTGTCCCTTAAAAAGAAAAAAAAAGAAACGAGGATCAAAGAATACGGGAAAGCCATCAAAGAAAGTAAACTGCTGGAAAAGAATACATTCCTCTAAAATAAACGATGACTTCCAAATATGCAAGACCGTCATAGAAACCTCAAACTACAAGAAGCGTGGAAAGTTTGAAAAAGTACATGAATTCAAATTGAAGATTTCACTTCAAATAACAGATTTTTATTGCAAAAGTCAAAGAGGAAGTACATAAATATCAACCAACTAGTCTCGGGGTTTAAGATAAAAAGGGTAAATTTGGGCTCACTAGAAGAAAACTATAGAAATTTTAGTCGGATTCTTTGAAGCACTAGTGTACTGTGAGGAATCTGAAATGTTAGAATTCCCTCAACCACAGGTGAAAATTAGAGACTTAAATAAAAAAGAATTAAATTGATTATAAAAACGTGAGCAACAAAGCTGCGAAAGAAGTTGAAGACCGAATGCGTACCACATCATTTGTTTAGTGCAATGATTGGAAATCTGCGAAAGAAGATTGATGTGGCGGAGTTTCGGTAGGAATCCAGTTCATCTAAACAGAAAACTAAGAGAGATTCTCCGACTGCCAAATTTCTTCCAGCATATATGATGGAAGAAATTTGGCAGTAGGAGAAAGAATGGCTCCCAAGGGACAGCAAAAAAAACTACACCCACCACAAAAGAATGATGTAGGAGATTACGATAAATGAAAACTAAGTTCTTAAACAAAGTTGATGTATTCTCTCCTTGATTCCGATATTACAATCAAACTGGTGAGCGGAACTGTATGCGAAACTACCTTCACAAACGTTAGCGGAGTACTGGCGTCCGATTAACACTGACTAAACCAAGTCGACTCCACAGCCGAATCAAAATGCATACTGGGCGGCTTCGACAATCAGTGGAGTCGATACAGATGGGCGTCAAATACATAATAAAAGTAAACTTTCTAAACATTCCGCCCACCTCTCTTCGTAGAAGAGATAATTCTTACTATAGTTAAAAAAAGATCTTGCGTATAGCGCTAACAACAAATTACAAATTTGAATGATTAAAAAAAAGAAAAATGATAACTAAAAAAACATTACAATTCTTTATATTGATCAATACTAGATACATTTTCAGAATAATTAGTATTGTAATCGGTCTGATAAGCACTGAGTTATTATAATTTATTTCCACTACTCGCACCACTCCGTCTTCCCCTTGATGCACATTAATTATTTTACCAAGTGGCCAACGTACTGGAGGAGCGTTCTCACTTCGTAGTATCACTACATCACCACTTTTTACATAAGGTGCCAACTTCGTCCATTTCTGGCAATTTTGGAGGGAATGCAGGTACTCCTTCGACCAGCGCCGCCAAAAGTGCTGAAGCATCTGTTGGACCAATTGCCACCGCTTAATAATAGGTATTTTATCCTCTATTAAGGAAGGTTCTGGAATGAGATAAGATACATAATGGATTAGAAAATGAGCTGGAGTCAAAGGTTGATTATCAATGGGATCATCTGATATAGGTATAAGAGGGCGTGAATTTAAGCAAGCTTCCACTTGACACAGGAAGGTGGAAAGCTCCTCGCACGTTAATTTAGTCTCTCCAATAACACATCTTATGTGATATTTTTTTGACTTTACTGCGGCCTCCCAAATGCCACCAAAATGTGGTGCTGAAGGAGGGTTGAAGCGCCACTCTGTCCCCAGGGATGTCAAGTTCTCAGCAATGGTGTGGTTGTAGTCGGATGATCTCTGGAACATTCTCTTGAGCTCCTGGTCTGCACCAACAAAATTAGTTCCTCTGTCACTCAGCAGTAGAGAACAGTGTCCACGGCGTCCCACAAACCGCCTAAAAGCTGCTATGAATGCATCAGAGCTGTAATTAGACACTGCTTATAGGTGAACTGCACGAGTAGCAAGACAAATAAATGTACAAATGAAACCCTTGTAGGACCGTTGACCTCTTATTGGCAATGCTTTAATATACAAGGGTCCAGCGTAATCAACACCTGCGTTGAAAAATGGTCTGCTAGGCACTGTTCTGTACACTGGTAAAATCCACATTATTTGATAAGAGGTGCTTGGACAAGTTACACAGTTATGAATTAATGTCTTGACCATCTGGCGGCCCTTAATTATCCAATACTGCGTATGTAACGTTGCGAGTGTTAGCTGTACGCCACCATGAAGTGTGCACTTATGGAAGTCTTCAATAATTAACTGCGTGAAAGCATGATTGGTAAGTAATGTCAATGGGTGCTTCTCATCATAAGATAACAATGAGTGCTTGATTCTTCCACCAACTCTCAATAACCTTTTATGAAGAGAAAAGGCGACAACTTAATAAGCTTACTACCCTTTGGAAGGGTCCTCGTATTTTGTAAATGAATAGTCTCCTTAGAAAACGATTGTTGCTGCACTATATACACTAATAACTATCTAGCACGATTCACTTTACCAAGTTTCAAAATTTGTGTAGAATTATTGTTTTCGATTTTAAACCAATTTTCACTGAACACTGGATGCACTAATTTAATAGCAAGCATGAACCGTATCATATACTCCATTACATGCTTGAGATTTTTGAATTGAGAATATTTCTTTGAAAAGTTGAGGCCATCTCTTTTCTCAGTTAAATTATTAAGCAATGAGGTAGTCACATAAACTTTTATGTCACGAGATAGTGCCTTTGAACGATCATCAAAAGTTTTTGGCCAGAAATTGTTTTTTGAGAGCCAATCAGACCACCAAAATTCCTTATTTCTTAATGTTGATAGGGAGCATCCACGAGAGGCCAGTTCAGCTGGATTGTCTTTAGTTCCTACATGATGCCACTGAGCTTTGGTACAAGTGTGTGCATCTCTGAACACCTATTGGCAACAAAGGTAAGACATGATGATGATCTTTCAGCCAATACAAGACGTCTTGTGAATCAGTCCACAAATGAATCTCGAGCACGTCACAGTCAAACATTTTCACATGCTGATTAGTTAATTTGGCAAGTAAATGAGATGCATATAATTCCAAACGTGGAATACTAAGTGTCTTCAAAGGAGTCACTTTAGTTTTTGCTTGAACCAGCTTTACCATGTAGTCGGACCCTACGCACATGTTGTTAGTACGAAGGTACAAGACTGCGGCATAACCAGATTTGGAAGCATCTGCAAATCCATGCAAGTGCAAAACACTGTTTGAATTACTATATCCTAACCATCTAGGAATTTTAATTGATGAAACTTGAGGTAATTCACCAGAAAACTTTTCCCAATAATCAGCATTCGATTGAGGTAATGGTTCATCCCAGTCTATCTTCAATATCCAAAGTTTCTGAATGAATATTTTTGCTGAAATCACTATTGCTGCAAGCCATCGCAATGGGTCAAATAATTTAGCGGCTGCTGAGAGCACTCTCCTTTTATTCCAAGGTTCAATATGCCGTTCGATTTTCACGTTGAATTTAAAATAATCTTAGTTTGGTTTCCAAATAAGCCCCAAAACAGCAATAACTGATTTATTTTCAAATAGAAATTCAGGTTCAATGGCTAATACATCTTCAGGCAACCAATCAAGCAATTCAGTAGCATTTGAAAGCCATTTACTCAGTGAAAATCCGCCCACCCTGCACAAATTTATAATTTCCTTTTGTTTAGTTAAGGCGGTGTGAATGTCACGACTGCCAGATAACACATCATTCATGTATGTTTCTTCATTAAGAATGACAGAACCCAAAGTAAACTTGACGGCTTCATCTTTTGCTATTTGCTTAATGACTAATAGCGATGAAGGGATTACATTTTAATCCGTATGTCTGAGTGCTAAGACAAAAAAATGTATATTTTGTAACGAATTAAATCTCCACACGATTGTTTGTAGGTGTCTATCAACCTCATGGACAATAATTTGCCTGTACATCATTTTAATGTCAGCAATAAAAGCATATCTATATTTTCACCAAGTTGTTATTAACGGCACGATTTATGGAAGTAGGTTGGGACCTAAGTAAAGACAATCATTTAATGATAACTCTCCATTGTCTTAAGGGAGCCGTTAAAAACTGTCCGAAACAGAGTAGTTTTACTGATTTCTTTAAGCAAACCATGATGAGAGAGAAAAACATATTTGTTGAAGTCCACCTCCGACTCATAAATTAGTTGCACGTGACCATGGTCCAAATATTCTTTCATAAATTCACAGTAGGATTTTTGAAATCCTGAGTCCCTTTTAAACTTCTTTTCCATATGAAATAAAAAATTAACAGATGGATGGTATGTGCCACCAATATTTTTAAATTTCTCTGAAATTACTGGAAGTCTAACAATATAGCGACCATCTGAATTTCATAAGTATGTTGACACAAAATGTTACTCACATGCATCTTCCTCAGATGTGGTAGAGCTACCCTTAGCGTTAATCTCTTCCTGCAGCCAAAAACGCTGAAGAAGTGAGTCCACTGACATATTAGCCGAGGTATAATGTACCGACAATGATGATCATCTCTGAACAGAGTCAGAATTTGTCTCACCCGAGATAATCCAACCTAGGGCTGTAGCCGTTGCAATGGGTTGAGTGGATCTCCCTTTGATGACATCTCCTTCCACGATTCTAGCATGCACTGCTGCTCCAAGGAGTAGATAGATTGGTCCACTCTGGAGGAACTTTGGGTCAGCTAGCACCAAATCCATCAGATGAGACCAGTCGTTGTCCCCGTCTGGTGGGCATGGCTTATATGAAGTCACTCGGGACACCACCAACACGTCAGTAACAATGCTAATTGAGGATGAAAATCTTGGGTTAATTATAATGTTGGTAGACCCTCCGCATCTCACACTAGGTCTGCCTCCAACTCCACCTACTGCCACAAACTGGCCTTTTACGTAATTTAAATCTTTGGCACAATTATTCTGTCATAAAACAAGATGGATAACATTGATCAATCAGCGCTCGAGCGAATGCTGTTGAAAGTACCACAGCATCAGGTTTACCATGATGAGAAAACCACCCTTGTTATTTCCACAGACTTTATTACGCTGGCACGACGCGCGTTTCACCACACTGTGGCATACTCACGTGCCACAGTGTGGTGAAACGCGCGTCTTGCCAGCGTAATTAAGTCCGTGGAAATGACAAAGGTGGTTTTCTCATCATGGATATCCATAATTTCCACGAGGTCAGGCCTGATATTATCAGTTTTACCTTTGATCTGATACGATAAACGAACATTAGCACTTGTAGATGCACTTGCAAAAACGGTTGATCTCTCAAGGTTTTACAAGATATGAAATTCTCCCATGGCCGTAATAAATTGGCACCACTCGTCAAAAATACGCCACAATTGCTGTGTTGGTTTGCGGGAAAAAATGGGGGGGAAATCCACGCCAGAGAATTTTATACCTTCTAACTTTAAGAGGCCGCAGAGCTCACGTTCCCTAGTTTTTCTCAAGGTTTTCTCTATATTTCCTTTATCACAATCTTTAAGTATGCGAGAATTATTTGCTTGAATATGAAACAGCGTATGATGCTTTTGATGGCAGATTTGATATCTCTTTTTTGATATGCAGTTGTTCAACCCATGATTTCCTAAGCAGTTTGAGCGAAGATTTTTAGAATTCACGATTTCCTGGCGCTGTTCAACAGATTTTGCTTTAAAAGTTTCACAATATGCCAACCAATGAGTCTGATTACAAAGAACACATATTGGTGCTTTCCTTTCTGATTTTCCAGTTAAATGAAAATTTCCGAATTTTGTCGAACGACCGTAGTCACGTAACATCTTCCGTCGTGACTGTATTCCACTGAGAGATCCCAAAATATGACTGAGGGATGATGCCCCTAGTTAACAGCTTTCGAGACTACCCAAGCTCATGATTTTTGTCTTAAGTAAATTTTTAAGCATCTCATAAGTAGGCAATCCTGTTGAATCCTCTATTTTAATTTCCCAGGCACGACGCGTTTGTGCATCCAATCTTCTTTCCGTGATAAAGAAAATAAAATTATCCCACTGCTTAACCGGACGTTGCAACGCCTCAAGCGCAAGCAGAGGATTTACTGGGGCCGCCTAAAAACGACGGAGTTCAGCGGCAGATTTGTTTTGCGTCGGCTTAGGAATAATTTAATAATTTAGCTTAATTTTCTAATAAAGTTGAAAGATGTGCACTAGTTAACCTTCTGGTATTCTCATAATAATTTTTCAAAGATTCCCAGGCAAACATTAAATTTTCTCCGGTGATTGGAATGGTACTAATCAAATCCGCAGCTTCCACCGAAATAGAGCTTTGCAGATACTGCAGTTTAGAAACGTCGGAAATGTCGTTTCGCTCTATTATAATAGATTTCATTAAATCACGCTAAGTTTCCCAATTACAAAAATCCCCAGAAAATTTCGGTAATTCTGGTATGGGCAATTTAACGGGTTGATCACATTCTAAACGTGAACTCTGATTCTCTTGATTCACTCCGTGCGTGATTACATATGTCCCAATACCGAGAAGAAATTCTTAAAATTCACCTTTTCGCTGCAGATAAATTTCCTCAGCGCAATCGAAAAATTCAGAAGTGACATTCATGATTAGAATCGAAACGTTCAATTTCAATCATCTGTTCATGAGCATCAGTTAATTTTCGCCAATACCTTTCAACACTCTCTACGCGAACTTTACAAGAACCTCAATTCATTCTCGCTACGCCTTCTTTTTTGAAATTGGTGAAAGAATTGTTAATTTTCCTCAAATGGGTTTTCTGCTTTTCGTAGAATTCTTACATTTTGAACCTTTTGGCATTCGTAAAGAAGTTAGTACAAAATGAGACTACAGTCAAATTTGACTCTTAGAACTGGAAGCAGTTCAATTTAGCCACACATTAAGATCCTAATAACTCTCTTTAATAATTCTAAGAACAAAAGCAGTTGATTTCCAAATGTCACTGATTAAATTGCACAAAAATTATTCACTCGTGCGATAGATAAATATGATTAGCAGTGATTTTCACGATAAATACAGTTCCTCTAAGGTTAATCACATGCAGATACGATGCCACAAGAGCCTTAAGCTCGATATGATTGATAATAAGTGCAATTGTTCAGCATTACTTTAAAAAATTGAAACGATCTCACTGTTTAGCTGTTTAGTCGACATTCTCCTCTCGTGCTGAAGGGTGGTTCAAGTCTGGCATGCAGACATGCACACGAACCCCGCTTCGCTGCCGAAATCAGCTGATCCACTCGGCTTTGCCGGCTGGCTGCTTCTCCGACGTCTTCTCTTCCTCGATGAAGGTCGTCTTGAACCGCTGCCGTCGAAATGTCCACCGCGCTGCCCAATTAGAGTGATGCGAAGTATGTTTCACATGCTCCAACTCCCGTGATACGATAGTTATAACGCGATGATTAACAAGGTGCGAAGATAGAATGAATCGTCGTCTGGTCGTAATTGATATGGGGATAATAAATCCGGTATCCAATATTCGTACATCCTTCAATCATATATCCAGCCCGAAGGATAAGTAATGACATATGTAGTGTAGTGGTGCATGCTTGTGAGGCTTCGCGTCGTGACAAGCATTAGCAATTTATGCTAATGCATAATTAGTCGTAGTTACACTAACTCTAGGGTATAGTGTAATGCATGTTGGTGATTACTCACCCCCTGCCACACACCCCTGAGGTGGCTTGCAGGGTATTTTGTAGATGTGGATGAAGGACCAAAAAATATAGCGAAAAAAATGTAGGAGATTACGATAAATGAAAACTAAGTTCTTAAACAAAGTTGATGTATTCTCTCCTTGATGCCGATATTACAATCAAACTGGTGAGCGGAACTGTATGCGAAACTAACTTCACAAATGTTAGCGGAGTACTGGCGTCCGAGCAACACTGACTAAACCAAGTCGACTCCACAGTCGAATCGAAATGCATACTCGACGGCTTCGACAATCAGTGGAGTCGATACAGATGGGTGCCAAATACAAAATAAAAGTGAACTTTCTAAACAAATGAAGACAAAACAATGTGAACAAAAACAGAAGAACCTCCCTTCTGGGAGTCTCATAAGATCATATCAATAGCTCTACAAAAAATGATATAGCCCGTATTGCAAAAACCATAGGTAACTCACATTAATCGTTAATAAAATAATACGGACAAATCAATCAATCAAGTAGAGAAATAAGTACCTAGGAGAAATAATTGTGTCAATGGACTAGACGAAGAAGCTAACAAAGCAAGAGCGATATAAAAGGAACTAAATTACCAAATGGCTAAGGATACCTACAGTAAGAAGAACCTCTCCACTAAAACTAACTAAATTATGGGTGAAGTATGAAGTTGAGGAATGGGAAGGTTGTGGAAAAACAAGATAAGGGTGGTTGACTCACGTCAGTGAAAGGAGAGGCGTGCACGACGCACGACGTGAAATCACACGTAAGAGGCAAACTATCGGGAGTGCAGTGAAGGCACGTCCGCTCGCTACGACTGTGCTGGAGTTGTGTGCGGATGAGGGGAGGGAGTCGCTTCTCCCCTATCCAGCACAGCACAGTGCGGCGCACACTGTGATGGAGTCGTGTGCGGATGGAGGGGAAGGAGTCGCTTTACTCCTATCCAGCACAGCACATACGGCGCACACTGCTGGAGTCGTTTGCGGATGGAGGGGAGGGAGTCGCTTTACTCCTATCCAGCACAGCACAGTCCGGCGCACACTGTGATGGAGTCGTGTGCGGATGGAGGGGAGGGAGTCGCTTTACTCCTATCCAGCACAGCACATACGGCGCACACTGCTGGAGTCGTGTGCGGATGGAGGGGAGGGAGTCGCTTTACTCCTATCCAGCACAGCACAGTCCGGCGCACACTGTGATGGAGTCGTGTGCGGATGGAGGGGAGGGAGTCGCTTTACTCCTATCCAGCACAGCACATACGGCGCACACTGCTGGAGTCGTGTGCGGATGGAGGGGAGGGAGTCGCTTTACTCCTATCCAGCACAGCACAGTCCGGCGCACACTGTGATGGAGTCGTGTGCGGATGGAGGGGAGGGAGTCGCTTTACTCCTATCCAGCACAGCACATACGGCGCACACTGCTGGAGTCGTGTGCGGATGGAGGGGAAGGAGTCGCTTTACTCCTATCCAGCACAGCACAGTCCGGCGCACACTGTGATGGAGTCGTGTGCGGATGGAGGGGAGGGAGTCGCTTTACTCCTATCCAGCACAGCACAGTGCGGCGCACACTGTGATGGAGTCGTGTGCGGATGGAGGGGAGGGAGTCGCTTTACTCCTATCCAGCACAGCACAGTACGGCGCACACTGAGCTGGAGTCGTGTGCGGATGGAGGGGAAGGAGTCGCTTTACTCCTATCCGGCACAGCACAGTACGGCGCACACTGTGATGGAGTCGTGTGCGGATGGAGGGGAGGGAGTCGCTTTACTCCTATCCAGCACAGCACAGTCCGGCGCACACTGTGCTGTAGTCGTGTGCGGATGGAGGGGAAGGAGTCGCTTTACTCCTATCCAGCACAGCACAGTACGGCGCACACTGTGATGGAGTCGTGTGCGGATGGAGGGGCTGGAGTCGCTTTACTCCTATCCAGCACAGCACAGTACGGCGCACACTGTGATGGAGTCGTGTGCGGATGGAGGGGCTGGAGTCGCTTTACTCCTATCCAGAACAGCACAGTCCGGCGCACACTGTGCTGGAGTCGTGTGCGGATGGAGGGGAAGGAGTCGCTTTACTCCTATCCAGCACAGCACAGTACGGCGCACACTGTGATGGAGTCGTGTGCGGATGGAGGGGAAGGAGTCGCTTTACTCCTATCCAGCACAGCACAGTACGGCGCACACTGTGATGGAGTCGTGTGCGGATGGAGGGGAAGGAGTCGCTTTACTCCTATCCAGCACAGCACAGTACGGCGCACACTGTGATGGAGTCGTGTGCGGATGGAGGGGCTGGAGTCGCTTTACTCCTATCCAGCACAGCACAGTCCGGCGCACACTGTGCTGTAGTCGTGTGCGGATGGAGGGGAGGGAGTCGCTTTACTCCTATCCAGCACAGCACAGTACGGCGCACACTGTGATGGAGTCGTGTGCGGATGGAGGGGCTGGAGTCGCTTTACTCCTATCCAGCACAGCACAGTACGGCGCACACTGTGATGGAGTCGTGTGCGGATGGAGGGGCTGGAGTCGCTTTACTCCTATCCAGAACAGCACAGTCCGGCGCACACTGTGCTGGAGTCGTGTGCGGATGGAGGGGAAGGAGTCGCTTTACTCCTATCCAGCACAGCACAGTACGGCGCACACTGTGATGGAGTCGTGTGCGGATGGAGGGGAAGGAGTCGCTTTACTCCTATCCAGCACAGCACAGTACGGCGCACACTGTGATGGAGTCGTGTGCGGATGGAGGGGAAGGAGTCGCTTTACTCCTATCCAGCACAGCACAGTACGGCGCACACTGTGCTGGAGTCGTGTGCGGATGGAGGGGCTGGAGTCGCTTTTCCCCAATCCAGCACAGCACAGTGCGGAGCACACAATATGCTGGAGTTGTGTGCGGAGGGAGTCGTGAGAAGTCGCTCAACTCCAATCTAGCACAGTGTGTGCACTGTGCTAGATTTTCAATAAAATATGAATGCATTTCTCAATATATAGATTATATCAACCGATAAATGGTAGAGATTCAATGACTTTTGATGTTCAAAAATGATGTCGAACCCCTAATAAATATCCAATACAGATACTAATGCGGTACAACAAGAAGGAGTAAGTACATCTGGAGTAGTAGAGGGCAAACCCAGAGCTCTATGATATGACTAACAAAGTGCTTTGTGTGGTTGGGAGCTCGGTTCCCAGCGAAAGAATTTTTTCCAAAGCTTGCCAAATAATAAGCTTTCAGGGAGGTAATAAGCTTTCAGGAAGGAAAGTATCCCAAATTTTGTTCCTAAATGCCAATATGTAATTAAGGCGTAAAATATTATAAATGATAATCTGGGAAATTGTTTTACTTCAAATGTTGGCTCTATTCGTATAATAATAATATATCGCTCTAATATATCGTGGCTGTCTGTATCAGATGTAGCTTCTTATGCGAGCGGTTCGTCCTATGGATATTTTTTTTATCTGACAAATTGTGGAAATTGGTAGTGACACCGATAAATACGGGAGGCTCATAAAACTGTGTGTTCCATTCTGAGAACTTCATTTCGTACTCTACATCAATAGTTATCTTTTAAACTCATTTTAAATGATCTCGATATATATGATAAAACAGGTGCCTGAAAATATACTATCACTAACAATTCTACCTACTCATAGCTTCGTGTTTAGGGAGGAGTGAAAGAGCCTATGTTCTTTCGGCGGTGGCTTCATGCTTCACGAACATGCGTTGGTAGTGCATCAACAGCGTGTTGCTGGCATGTATCACACATGCGCTGTTGATGCGCTGCAGCAACACGTTTTGGCAGCGCGCTCCAAAATATCGCTGCAGAGACGCTGTGGCAACGCTTCCTTCAATGCGAGTAAACCACATACTAAAGCGCTTGAGATTTCGATTTGAGTTACATAATTAAGTTTAGGCATTATAAATATTGATCAAGCAGTATTTCACATTCCTTTCGAAATAGTGCAATATCAGCTTTATGGACAGTAAACAGGTATGCCCCGGGGGTGACAATGAGTATTCAGGAACCGACAGGTCTATCGCCAATAAAAAGGTAAAACACAACTAAAATTTAAATATATTTCATCATAATTTCCAAAATTATTTTGCCACAAACTTATTATTCGCAGTAGCAGACAATTTTCATCCAATATATCAGGGATCTTTCGGGGTTTGCACCGGGTAGCTAGGTCCATGGCGGCCAACGTTTCGATGCTCGAGTCGAGCATAGTCCTCAGGGCAGAGGTGAGTGGTGTCCTGAGGACAATGCTCGACTCGAGCATCGAAACGTTGGCCGCCATGGACCTAGCTACCCGGTGCAAACCCCGAAAGATCCCTGATATAAATCTTCGCCGGGAAAGCCTGAAATCCTTCAATTTTCATCCAAGTTTATATTAAAATTGAAAGGCTAGCAGCACATCTGTAAATCTGAAAAAGAAAACCTTCGCATATACACTACATTCTTGAATACGAAAGGCCATTGAAGGCAAGTTTTTGTCGCCTTTACAAGTCCTATACAAAAAGTTACACTTTTCGGGGTAACTTCCTTCGACTAATATTGAGAAGAAATAAGAATTCAAATGCTCATTTATATTTCTATATCTTCCACAAATTCCCGTCAGAGATTATTTGATGAATGCATGCCTCATGAAAACCAAGACTATCAGGTATATCCTTTAAGCTAAACGGAACAAATTGAACAAAGGAAAAATGCTTCTAAGAATTTGAATATTTATGGAATTCGTAAAGAGTAATCAATAAGACACACAGTTGAATAGTGCAGTGTTGCCAGCCAGCCCTAACAAAGAGTATCAGAGTATTTATAATATTGTCGAGTAGAACTAAAATTTCGAAACGTCTACGAAATTAGCAAACTATAAACCTTTTATAAAGATAGTCGTAGTAACTAAGTGTTGTAGGTCAAAAAACTTTGATAGCGGATTTTCACCACCACATTCATAGCAGATGCCGAAATTGGTGTAGTTTGCGAAATCGGGATGAATGACGAAAAACATTGTAAGTATTGAATTTTTCAAAGTATTCAAGGCCTGAAGAATGAATTTTTAGCTTAACCTAAAATGAGAAGGGGTACTCCTAGGTTTTAAAAACAACCACGTATGTAAGAAGGAAATCGTTCCCACGGATAGCTTAGCAAGTGGACGGAGATTACGTTGCGGTCCTGTGAAACACGCATGATAATAGCTGGAGATTTCAATGCTCTAAATCGATCAGGGTACCTATGTTTTTTAAAACAAATTTGGGACGGAGACTCAATTGAAATATTCTCATCAAATAACATATTACCTCACGGCAGAAATAAATTGATTCACTGGCAACAGAAATAGCACGACTAATCAATATTTAACAGTGACGAAAATTAGCGAACGCCAAATTTTCGAGGAAAATCGAAACTATTTTCGATTGTATAATAAATTTATCAAGGGATACTGTTATCGAGAGCCAAACGTAAAGCAAAAATTCGGATACAGAGGGTTTACCACTAAAGCAACTTTTTCAATAACAAGCTATGGGATACTAATATTTTACTCCGAATTGGCAGTACACATTTTTAAATATAAATGTTTTATTATGTGTATTGCATCATTATGTGTATTGCATCATTTTGTGTATTGCATCATTATGTATAAAAGTTGGTTTACACCGGCAAGTTCAGTGAGCAAGCTACTTGCAGCAAGCGATTTTTGTCGTGAATTCCACGGGTAAAAGGGGCTACCAGCCAATACCGTCCTTACTATAAGGGCACACGGGGCTCGAGCCCAGGGCCCCCGACCTCACGGGATCCCCGAAATGCCGATATATTTGCTTAGACAAAAAAGGAGCTCATTTTTTTATGTTTTAAAGTAGATACAGGTCTACTAAATTTACCGTCAGATTTTTAATTTTTTTCCAGAGAGTGAACAGTGAACATTTTATCAATAATAAATACGTATTATTTGCTATTTGGTGAAACTAATTAACAGTGCCATAAGCATAATAAATATGAAATCATAACAAAAATATTATTTTTGTCATTCCCTTTTTATACTTTCAAACGGGGCCCCGGCATGCCCTAAGACGGCGAAGTTTTTCAAAGTACTGCCAGCCCGCTGGCAGAACTTTGAAAAACTTCGCTGTCTCTGCACTAACTTGTGAACAATGTTTCGTCTGAGTAAAATATACCACAAGTTCTCGCAGAAAAAACTTTCGGGTGTAATTTGCCGGTTTAAACCCACCCTTACATAAGTAAATTGTGTAGCATATAACAGAATATTCTGTTTATTTTTACAGAGCACGGTAGCTAGATGGTTACACGCAGAAATCAGAATAGCTAAAACGAAAAACTGCGTGATACAATAAAAAATAAGATTCTTCCACGTTCTTCACGCTTTGAAACTAATTACATACCTATGTAAAATCTTATATTTTAGAATGAACTAATAAAATTAAAAGAAAAATACCCGAGAAACGAGTGGACAAGTTTAAGTTTTGAGTGGCCAAAAGAGAAGCAAATTATTCATTGACTAAAAAAAGAGAATAAGAAACCGTACAGATAAAATTTGCTTGACTGATTCAACTTTTAATTAGAACTATGATAAATTAATCAGAAAATTATTCAATGTCTGCATGTAGCTTACCGCACCACGTAAATTAGCATATAAGTTCAATTAATTCCGTTAAAAATCGTCAAATATTAAAATTATCATCATAGAGATAGCGAATCTTGGTGGCAGACGCCTGCGCAAAGCATGGCGTATACGAGGGGAAGGCGAGAGCATGGAAGGGGTTCGTAAGGAAGAGGAGCGCAATTGGTAGGCAATTCTACCAATATAAATTCACTTAACCTGAGTGGGTGGTATAGTGCCAGCAGGTATTGACAATGTTTACGACCTAATAAAAGTTGCATAAAATACCCTGTTAGAGTTTGCAACCAATCGAAGATTCCCATCCAAACAAAATTAGGAGTCAGGGTATAGTCCATGATGTGAATAAAAAAGAGCTTTTTAAAGTTTGCGACAAGTTTCGTGACCTGCGCCACCCTGGTAGCCAAACGTGGAGACTACCGTCATAGACCATGCGCACGGTCGTAGAGAAGAGAAGCGTCAAAAATTATAAGTCACGGAGTAAATGAATTTGGACTAAAAAATTATAATTTCCATCTTTTGATAGAGAAAATAACAACAAATAAGAGCATTAAGGTACACAAGATTCACAGAGAGATGTAGCGATAATTTCTTCAAAAGCCTAGTGTAACTGATCGGAATTACTTTCACATCCTCGGTCGTTAAAATATATAATTTTAAGGATTTCAATTAATAAAATAACTAAATTAGATGGGAGTAAAGGATTGAACACTGCAGCTTCCACTTAGATATTTATTAAACACGACCATGGTTTCGTAGCGGTGCTACATCATCAGGTGATGATGTAGCACCAGGTGATGATGATGTACACCTGATGATGTAGCACCGCTACGAAACCATGGTCGTGTTTAATAAATATCTAAGTGGAAGCTGCAGTGTTCAATCCTTTACTCCCAGTATGATTGACTTCCACAAAGTATTGCCTGAAACTGTGTCGTATACTAAATTAGATGTTTGTAACGTTAGTACTGAGTCCCGTAAACTGTCTACATTTAAAATTCCGATATGAAAATCAATCGGGTACTTACCACGAAAAGCTGAATCGCGTGGTAGGCTGGTCAGCTGGATGGTGACATTGAAACACGTGATCGTCTCCCAAGTAACCGTGGGATGCCGTATCTTTCACCACTGCACTCCTCGTCTTCATCAATCTCCTGCGAGATGAAGCATAGGTACTACGTAGTCCATTGAGACGAAATTACTTCAATACGTAGCGTGACCGTAAGTTTCTTCAAATACTTTTTTTCAAATACATCAAATACAAAGTTTAACTCAACATTTCATATTTTGCAGCATTATTACTCCGCACGATGTGACATTCATTCTGAGGCTTCAATGATGTGAATGACTTTTTACACGAAGTATGTCCCCGCGCGGGTTCATTGGTAAACCATCTCGGGTACATGCACCGTGTACACAGGCCTTAAGGAGCAGCCATATGAAAAACTGAGCTGAAAACATTACGCAGAGTATATGATGAGAATCACGAAAACTTGTAGAAAATTCATCTGATGATATGTTTGCCTCTTGAATTCAAAATAAAAATTGTTTCCTAAATTAGGAAATTTTGAGAGGTTACAAATTCGTTGCCTCTTAAGTTAATGTTTCTTCTAACCCTAGGAGAGGAAAAGGTTTCCCCTCTCATTCACTGACCACGGACTGACGGTAAACCCATTCCATTGGAAATTTACTAACACAAATTAAAACATCGGTTAATAACCTGTAAACAACCATTAATAGTGGTAGAATAAAATAAAAACAACCTTCGGCATGCTATATATAAATTAACTGATCAGTTACGTTATCATGCATTAAGCTAATACTATCGGAAGATACGCCATCATACCACAAGTGAATCCACCATCGGTGGTGCATTCCGGCCTTCTCGAAGTTCGAAGTTCCTTTTGATGCAGCTCAACTTCTTCTGTTTTCTTTCTTCATCTGCAAAATTTGACGATATAACTTGGACAATCTGCTCTCAACAATACCTGTAGATTTATTAATAAGAATTTGAGAATTGGAACAAGATATTGCGATAAAATGTAATGATTGCAAATTTGTACAGGACCCAAAAGTCTTAGTACTCGGGGGTTTAGAAGAAAAACTCGCATATGTTCGAGGTCTTACTGATTAATTCAAATGCACATTTCTGTGGAAATTCATTTCCTCGGGGTCACATGTGAAGATCTTCTAGGTGACAAATTTTAAGCTGGTCAATGAGGAATTATAATTAGATATATTCCACATTACAATCAAGAGGAAGAGTCCCAGTATATACCCATGACTGCACATTCTGAATACGTGGCTTCCATCCGCAAGTTCAACTTGAAACGATCATTTAATACGATCGCTAGGTTCGTGTGTATCGCATACGACCGAACTCTACGGCGACTGATGATGAAATAACGAAATAACTGCGATACGGAGGAGGGGGGAAGGAAAGCCAACCAAACGGAACATTGTAGAAAGGACATGATTGTTTGCGATTAGTACAACATCAGCCATTTGCTCGTTGGTCTGAAATTTGACGTGGTGGATGGAATGAGTGGATGCTGGGGAGGGAGGGAGGTCTTATTTGTATTACGATGCAGGTCAGAAGGTGAAGGTTATGGCGACGGATAACTTGGTACGGTCGGTTAAATGGGGTAGTAATAGTACAAATAGAAAACAAAAGCTCGTGGCAACGACGCAGTTGACCTGTCTCGGAAGGGAGCTCCCTACTCACAGAAATGGGAGAAAGAGTAGCTGCTTAGTGTGGCCCTTTCCCATGAAAAGTTCCAACTTCTCCGAGACCAATTCAATGGCGTGGCATTATTTCATAAACGATTTAGTTCGGTTACCAGTACTTCTACTCTGTACTATGTAAAGACAGGGCAGCAATAGTTATCGTCTCATTTTCTCTCTTAATAACTTATAAGCGAAAATCGCTATTCTGTGAGTCAATATAGAAAAAGTATAACACCATATCAAATCTTTTTTTCGACAGCAATTTAAATTCCACTCACATCAAGAAATTCAGAAGTGATAACCTTTTGAAACTGAGTCTAAATTTTACTCTCATTGCTAAGAATGTGTTAAATTCCGTACTTTTTTCTTATTAAGATATCGCGCAAAATACTTCAAACTTTACGTTGTTGCTCATATTTTGGACGATCAACAATCGACTGAGAAATGAATTAAATATTCTTAGTTTAAAAAATATAACGTTCTACTACAGTGGCACTCAAAAAAAAATAAATTCGAAATTTCTGGGAGGGGGGAGTCCGGATCCCACTTTCAAGTGGTCCCCTACTCCCTGGCTACGTCAGTGCCCAAGGAATAGGTATAAGACGAAAAATGTGAGACCCCGGGACCCGTTGACCGTCTTCAAGGAGTACCTTTCCCGTAGGGCAAACAATGATCCTTTTATCTA
This sequence comes from Pyrrhosoma nymphula, assembly GCA_963573305.1. NCBI lineage: Eukaryota > Metazoa > Arthropoda > Insecta > Odonata > Coenagrionidae > Pyrrhosoma > Pyrrhosoma nymphula. The sequence goes on along the minus strand of OY754335.1, from coordinate 72,064,408 downwards.
GTTTTTTATCATGTAGCCTATAATTAATGTTTCCTAATCTACATATAGCGCAAAAATCTTTAAAAAATACTTTACTTCACATATTTTGGACGATGAAAAAGTGACTGAGAACACCGGATTACACGATGCATGTACGCGTGGGTGCGTAAACTAACGCTCCTTTAAAATTACTTGATATAAACAGGTCTTAGGATACTAAGCTTCTTAAAGGGAATGTTCTTACAATAATTTTTCAAAATGAAACTGACAAGCATTGTACAGTTTTTTGTGTTTTGGCACTTAATCTGCAGGGTGCCATGGAACGACATCCATTTATAAATGTAACGCTCTGTTGATTGAAAATTTCAGTCGCTTCGTTGGCCCTAAAGAAGAGATATGGGTATTTTTAAGTATTCCACTCAACGCTTCACAGTTGTCGACCTGAACTGGAAAATCCTAAATTGTATCAAAAAAATTCATAGGTACCGAAAGGTTGAAAGAACAAAGTAAGTATAGAAGCACATTTTTAGGTTTATTTGATGATATATTGAGCCTTCTATTGTTTTGAATTATTTATCTGTCACTGCCACTGGAACTGTCTTATCACATTTTTAGGTATGTACAGCAAAAGAGCTCTCCATGTGGCACTCCAAGTAGGGATTCCATTAAAAATATCCGCCACTGTGTGAAAATCCTTTGCAAAAAAAACCTTCCCACTTCTTCCCGAAAGTGTCCAATAAAAACTATTTAAAAAACATGGAAAAAAAAACTGTTTGTGAATTAGATTTTTTTCTATTATTTTTTTGTAATCTCGTTGTTTTTTTAAATTAATCAATTTAAAAGCGCAATGGATTTAATAAAAAACCTAATAAAGATAAATCTAATAACATTTTCTATACTTAGTAAAACGTTTTCCGCTTCGCGTTTACCCCTACTTCCATATCCTGGTGCAAAAGAATGACCCCGCCTAAATTAAATGACCGAATAAAAAAATTGCTGCAAAATTGAGTCAAATTGGGGATTTTGATGCAAATTTTCTCCTTCATCTGCGCTCCAGTGAAAACGAGTTTAAAGACGACACCATTTTCTGCCTTTATTATAAAATTGTCATTCCGGATTACCTAGGAGAAAAAATTCAACCATTATAAACACCAAAAAATGACCTTAAGTGATTTTTCACCTCAACACACAACTTAAGATTCTCAAGGTCACGCAAAAAAACTCCCTCCACACACAGCCAACCTTAGAAGCCGACTAATTTTCATTGTTTTCTTTTTTTTTCGACGATTAAGATCCCGAGTATCCCATTCGCCACATGGTGCCGCGGTTGAATAATAGTAAAACAATGTTTTTCCTACAAATTGGCCCTCACACGCTTTCGAAAGTCGTTAAAAATGGAGAAAAAAGACTTGAAAGATAATTCCGTACTTCTGGCCATCACCTGGGTTCGAACTGACGGTCGTCTTCCAGTGAAATTTATATAAGAATTATTGCAAACTATGGCGTTTATTGCCAGTCATATGAAATGGTGACGTATAGTATATAGAGGAAAAAGGAGGGGCGCAGTAACCTTAAGGTTATTATCCTAGGCTGGGGTCACCCGACGAGGTCTTCTCCACCTAGCCATCCCCACGGCCGTCTCTCGCCTTGTGCCCTTACGCCCACGGCCACGCCGCCTCCAACAATCAGCGGTGTTAATTAAGCCTTTATATTGCTATATAGAAGACGGATATATATTTAATAAATCAGAAAGAGGGAACTTAACTTCTTTTGTGTAATTTTAATTTATATTTAATTTCAAAAGAGTTTAATCTGATATTACCGTAAGCATTTAACATTTCTCTAACAAAAACAAATAATTGGATGCAGTAAAATTTTTATATGCATTACTTTCATTTTGGCGACCATTTACAATGCATGTTGATAAAGAAGAAATTATTTTATTGCTTTAAATTTTACTAAATGTTTTTGTGACCTCATAAATATCTCTGTAAGAATAAATTCATTGGTAACTTTCGCACGTTTCCCGCGTTCACTCTTTCGGATGGTGGTTGTCATGGAAGTTACACATTGTTAGCGCCCTTCATTTAAAAGTTGTATTGATGTGAATTTTGTAAATAATGAGGCATTCAGGTTGGATCACTTACTGCTAATTGAGCTACATTTTTTCAACAAAAATAATTATTATTATTTTGTGATGAGATAATGCGCAAATATTGTCAAACAAAGTCTCAAACATAAGTCTCACGGGCTGAACTCAGCTTCAATCAATGAATAATTAGAAACAAACCTTAAGGGGACGTTTACTCGCTCCCAAAATTCGACTTTTTCCCAAATGATAATAGAATTAATATTCTTTTCAGGCATTGATGAGTTTTAAATTGGGGAAGTGAATGCCAAAGAAAATTAATTTCCGAACTTTTTCCCCAAAATAATTCCTGGTAACTACTCTCAACCTGTCACAATGCCTTCGTCGATTGGTTGTTTATTTTGAAAGTCGGCCGACAGCTGAGGAGATACGCGGCTTTAGAATAGGTGGATAGGACGGTAAGGGACGCTTTGGAATGAAAGAAGGGTGGAGAGAAACCCGGCGCCCAGTGGGCTGAAATCGAAAAAGCTGGCCATAATTCCATAAGTGCCGTAATTCCAATTTCTTTTTTTTTTTCATTTCGGTCATTGGAACTTTGGACTGTCACTCTCCATTTGTTACTGCATATGCTGTAGCATGTTATTTTCCACGCCTATCAACTAGCAATTAGCAACGGCTCAAAGTTGAACAAATTTCGCGAAAATGGCGAAAATTGTTTTTAGTCAATTTATTTGACTTTTACCAGTAAAATAGTTCAATTAAATACACAGGTGTAGCTATCCATACACGACATTCTACATAGCTTTCAGACTGTGAATCCAAAGAAAAATTCGTCCGTGTCCGTGCACGTCGCCGAAAATAAAATCGATCTTTCGATTGTCCGGCTCCGCCCGCCGGCAGATAGGCTTAACAGTGACGCAGTAGTCTACATTGATTGGAACACGCAGAATATCCGCGGTTCGTGACGTCATTTTGGAGGATGAGGAAGCCAGTCACGATGACAGTTATGACGCTACATGACAGGGAACGGGTCAAAACGTTGAATTTCCAGCGAAAATGGGTGAGATCATGACGGATGTTGCGTCAAAGCACAACATTTCCGGCGATATAGGATTCGGATGAGCGCAATGTCTTAACGCCGTATATATAAAGTTGAAGGGGTAAATATAAAGAAGTTGGATGTAGTCCAATACCGGGAAATCACCTTGACTTCATTCTTGGCGTGAGGGCATAAAAACATTTGCAGCGCGGCATTAAAGAAACTAGGGCATATCAAGGGAATAGTTGGAATGTTCTCGGATGAAAAAGCTAAAGAGAGATGCTACTTTGCTTTGGTTATACCTCGAATACGCCGCGGAAATTTGGGACCCTGCACAGAAAGATTTTATTCGCGAAATAAATGAAGTACAAAGGAAAGCCACAAGCCTCCTTAAAAACTACTACGAGCGAACAGAAAGTGTCCGACAGCTGAAGGAGGGACAAAGTTGGAAGCCGTTAGAGACTCAGAATCCACACGCTCGGCTTAGATTACTTGAAAATTTCAGATCAGCCGAGTTTCAGTAGACACGGTGGATATTATTTTGAAAGAAATTTATTTATCGAGGGCAGGTCAAAATCGCAAAAGAGTATTCTTTGCCGAAGTTTCGGAATGTAATTATTCCAGCTTTGTAGGCCTGAAGATGAAATAATTACATCCCGAAACGTCGGCAAAGAATACTGTTTTGCAATTTGACCTGCCCTCGATAAACAAATTTCTCTAAAAACTACGGTGGAAATGTTGATTAATGCTATTATTTTGACCCCGTACTATTTCTCTAGAACTAATATAGAAACGACAAAATAGGAGAGATACACTGCTGAACTGATAGGTGCGGAAATGTCTTCTTTCCATGCACCGTTAGGGGTAATGACAAAAACACTCAAGTAAAAATTTCTTCCTTGAAACGCAACTGATTCTGGACTGAAACTCCACTGAACGGGTGAAAACTGGCATGAAACTACCTTGCAACTGGACTGCATTGCCTTGGCCTCAACAAGAAAAACTGCGGTCATCTGAAACTCCACTGCTACACTCCCTTGCTACTCCATTGAAATAGAACTGCTTCTCTCTTGATGCGTGAGTGCTCCACTGCCACTGAACTGGACAGTTGTCACAGGCCAGGTCATCCTTAAAATTCCACTGCTTCTCCCTTGTCACGTTATTTTATTGCTTTGCCACTCAGCTGCTGCAGTATTTAGGTATCCCCACTCCCAACCAACTGCTTCTCTCTTGCTGCACGAGTGCTCCACTGCCACTGAGCTGGAAAGTTGGCCCTGGCCAGGCCACTCTGGGAGTCCGAGCCACGCGGTCGAAAGCGACCCAACTCTTCACCGCGGGCAGTTTATGGCAGCAACTGACCAGTCACGCTCTAGTTTATAACTTCTAAAATAAATCGCAAAATTATGTTCGCATAATAAATCGCTTCATAAATAGCAAAATTATGTTCGTCTTTGTGTTGAACTTATCACGCTGATGAAAAAGGTTTTTTATCGCAGTTCTACGATAGATATTAACAATTTTATGCGCTTTAGTAAACCAAGCTAGTTTAATGTACATTATATTACTAAAGCACGTAAAATGGTTAATCTCTATCGTATAACTGCGATGAAAAAACATTCCCATCAGCGTGACTAGTGCAACACAAAGACGAACAAAATTCTTCGATTTATGTTAAACTTGTAGAAGTTATAAACTATAGTGTGACTGGCCAGTAGGTGCCATAAACCACCCGCGGTGAAGGGTTCAGTCGCCTTCGACGCCGAGGCTCGGACTCCGAGTTCGAGTGCCTCCCGAGGAAATCCCCTCTTGTTCTTTCAGGCCAAGGATTTCTTGCTATTGTGCTCAATGGTCCATTCGGTGATAAGAATTTTAAGAAGCATCTACCCGGTGTGTTTAGCACGTGGTCCCTCCTTCACCCGAAATTTTGGCAAAAATGGGAAGCCTGCAAACGAATCGGAGAGATAGTTCAGCCAGTAAACGCTTCACTGAGAACTTTGCGTTATTAATTTCCGTTATACATTATGTTATTTCTATGTGTTTATTGGTACATACATTCAGCAATTTTCTCCTTTCAACACTTCTGCAAGTTAGGGGTCGTACATAGGGGCCTATTATGTAACTCATAACTCCGGAGTTACAGAGAGTAAGGATTTATAATTGACACCATAGCTCCTTTGGCTTTTTCAGAACTGAAAATAACTCCAATCGGAGTTGTGCACTGGAGTTATACACTAGACCCACCCTTATAACTCCAATTCGTAACTCCGATTGGAGTTATTTTCATTTCTTTAAAAGCCAAAGGAGCTATGGCAGCCATTATAACTCCTTACTGTCCATAACTCCGGAGTTATGAGTTACATAATAGGCCCCATAGACTACCCCATACAGCACACGACGTCCCTGGGATATCCCATTTTGATCTCAAATATCCCGTTTACGTCCGGGATATCCCTAAGACATCCCTGGTATATCCCCAAGGGAGTTTCAGCGCTGTGCGCAAGGAAGTTCCAGTGTTGTAGGCAAGGGAGTTTCAGTGGAGAGAGCAAGGTAGTGCCAGGTCATTAGGCAGCAAGGGTGTGCCAGCCCATTATATTTATAGGGGTTTGTGGCCGATGTGCCAGTGCAGTTGCAAGGCATTTTATTGCACAGCTTACCTGCTGCCACTCCACTTCCAAACTCCCTTGGTTTTGTTTCAATTTCAAGACAGTTTCAACGGAAAAGCAAGGCAGTGTGATTCAAGGGAGTTTCAGCCCTGTTTCAGTTGTGTTTCAGGGGAGAAATTTTTACTTGAGCAGTGCAACACTAACACAAAGCAAATCATTAATATTCAACTCACCTCTGTCCTCTCCTCGTTCCTTTTCCCTCTACCCTCCCTTCCATGGCTGGCGTCTTAACACTCCCTGCCTCGTGCATCTGCTTGCAGGTGTTGTATGGACATAGGTGTTGGGAAGGAAAGGAAACATTCTCTCCAAGTTTAGTTGAAGTAGATGTATTTAAACAGTAGGACACACATTGCATACTCTGATCTGCTAACTCTAGAGACTACGTTCCCTCTCTGCGTCCGGTCCCGGTGGTCAATCGTCGGTCGCCGCAAGGTAGCGACGAGCCAGGGCGGATGATCCCTCCGGACTCGGAAGACGGCGCTCGCCTGGTCGCGGTGGTCAATCGTCGGTCGCCGCAAGGTAGCAACGAGTCAGAGCGTATGATCCTTCCCGACACGGTAGCTAAGCACTGCCAACACCGAGGAGGGTTAGCGCTTATATCCAACTTGGCGGATCCAAAGGTTAGGACCGTCAACACGCTAATCATCCCGGGGCGGGGTGAGTCGCAGGCAGCCCGCTCAGTGGCCCCGGTCACCGACCTGCCTGAGCTGTCCTAAAGGATATATCGCGATAACGCTTATAAGCGTTATCGCGAGGATGCATCATGTCCCTGCGACACAGGGTAGTTTGTAGTTGTACTCAGAGGGCCCGGATTCCAATCCCCGGCATAGGCGGAAACTTTTCGCGAGAGAACGTATCTCTTGAAAGAAACTAGAAGAAAAATGATAGGCTTCTTGGACCGGGAATTGAATCACGAGCCTTCGAAACCAATGCGAAGACCACTATGATACCTTGCACTCCCAGTTTCGAGGCAATTTTCGTAGTAACTATGGGACAACCGCCTCAGGGCGTATTGAACGTGGGCAAAAGCCACATGCGGCCAGTCTTCGACTTATTAATGAATGTGAAAAGGGGGAAAAAGTATGAAAATCGGAAAATATTACCAATTTCCTGCACGTATTTCCAGCCGAAATTATCTTTAGTGCGTAAATGATGACATATAGTAAAAGTGACTGACACTCATTGCTAACTTCAATAAAAAGCAGACCACGGACTAACGATTTCCTTCATTAGCATTGTCACCAACCCATTGAAAGAAACTGTGGATAAAGTAGTGCAACAATTTACAGTTGAAAAATTACACCCACCCACAAGAAGTATAAATAAAATAATCCCTATGAACACTTTTTCTCATGAAACTCAAAGCTTGGCAACAACTTTTAGACTAAAAATTGATTTCCTGGTGGAAAAGGAAACTAAAATTTAAGAGGCTCGTTCTAAAACTCAGGAGTATTCCTCAAGTTAACATGCGGTTAAAGAAATCGCAATCAGCAAATGAGTTCTTAATTAGGAGCGGCTAAAGAAAATTTTACCCACACTCGTAGAAGAGCTTCGGCCTGCACTGGATGAGAATTGTCGCGTGCCATTATGATATTTCAAGGATAGCTTTCGCTAAGGACGGTCGCACATCAAGGAAGCCCTTATCTCAAGAGGGTAGATCCCAATATAAAGAGTGTTCATTTTTTCCTTTATGAACATAAAAAAAGAGTGACAGGGGGTTGAGTTGGTGGCTTCACATCCTGAGGTTCCTGGTTCGATTCCCGGCGGTGGCGGAGATTTTCAGTACAATGCAAATCACTACTTGGGTGCCGTGTGGAGAGACCCATGGCCGCTTTCATTATAAGAGCCGGCTAACGTCGAAAATGGATTTCTCTCCACCCTTCCCCCATGCCAGCCAATTCTTACCCTAGCAAACCCACTCACCTGCCCTAAAAGACGCAAATGACCACAGTTATTTATTTTTTTGCTATCGGACGATTCTGGTGGTTCGTATGCCACTGCGATCCCGATAAGCCATTGGCTTGTCATCAGGTTCCTCAGGGGCCGAACCACCAGAACTTGACAGCAACACCCATGCCCTGGGCATGCGAAAAACCGACCTAGGCTGGACTGGAACCCGCGACCCTCGGATTAGCAAACCCTTATATTTCCTTCTAGCAGCCGGGCATTGCACCAATTTTGGATTGCCTTAACCGCTTCCCTGACGCATTAATTTAGGGTGTGTGGTCTAAAAAACATCACATTTTTTTATTTTTGTTATTTATTCATATTTAAAATCATATATACGAAGAATAGCACACAAAATATTTTTTTTCAGCCTTAGAGTATTTTAGATTTTGTCAAAATTTTCGCACTATTTGTCCTCTGGGCATCAAATAATAATATTATATGCATTTATCAAAGAAAAAAAATTAAAAATAAACATTCACATACTGAATCATATACCTTCACTAAAAATTCGTCAAATTTTAGTCTCAAATATATTATAACTGCTGATGTGTGATAGACCCTAAAGCACGGAGTTATGCACAGACACCTCACCTCACAATTTGGACAATAGTGTCTTGTCTCCTTCCTAAGGTTTTTCCCTCTTGCATCACTTTTTCGACAGCATATGAATCACTGTTTCGTTGGATTGCCCTTCTTTTCTGTTGGAGGGGTCACTTCCGGAAAATGCCTTTCCGTTAGCCGTAGTGGATGAGGCGTTGCGGGTGGCCTAACTGCTCGTGGGGACACTACAATGGGGTGATATGTTTCAATGAGCTGCTCAATCAGCCCAAGACGGAAGTCTAAATGTGTTTTTCTCCCACCGGTTTTATGGTACAGCACAAAGGAGTTCCATATGGAAAGTTCAAGGAGGTGAAAAAATATTTTTTTATAATATTTTTTACCCCTTTTACGGGGTATGGGGTAATCGGCCAAGTGTTGGTCCACCCGATCAACTCCTCCCATCGTGTCATCATAGTCCACGACTACCACTGGCTTGTCCTTCCTTCTCCCTCTTTTCACCACACTTTTGATCGCACAATTATGCACTGATGACAGCAATGTTACTTCCTTCTTATCCTTACATTGAATTGCCACCAGTTTCCCTTTCGAAAAGGCTGCCACTTCCCCCTTTGTCAGCTTCCTCCCTAGCCCTGCTGGTACTCCTCTTCTGGTTTTTCTAAGTGTCCCGTACGTAACTGAGGAACGACACACCAGCAACTCGGCCAACTCAGGAGACGTGTAGAAATTGTCAGTCTTCAAGCAATATCCTTTATCAAGAAGTGGCTTCATAAGTGACATCACCACTTGAGATGAATCTCCTTCAATCCCTGGCTGGGCCGGAGACAGGCTCTTCTCACTCTAGCGTATTGGTTAGTATGATCTATAGAATGCCAATGAGGAACCGATATTCGTGCAGTTCATTAGCAATATTTTTGATACAACTGTGTCTCGATCTTTAAGAAATCACATGTCACTACGACGAAACTCGGGTAGTGAATTTGCCAGGGAGGTTTCCGATTTTTTGCTTCTTCACACAAAGCATACCCAGATACAAGGAAAAAATAGGGGGTGACATAAGAATCGTGGCCTCATTGAAACCTGAAATACTCGTATTAAATCTCTTAATGCATTCATTACCCTCTAAAGTTGAGATTTGTCATTTAAGTTCCCATTTCTGTTAGAAAACCCCAACCAGTGCGCAGTAAAATGATCTTGCTACATGGCTTTTTGAGCAACCAAATAAAACGCAATTAAGAAACTGCCAGTTCCGCAAACAGTTCGGTAATTCTTCGATCGAGCATTCCAAAGATAGCTGCTTCTCATCTCAGGAATGTCAGTTGAGTTCTCGGCTAGAAACCCAAGACTTTATATATAAACTTTGCCGAGAAAGAACAGAATCTTATAAGGTATGTGGTCTTCACCGGAAAATACTCTTGCTTTAAGGTTGAGTATGGTATTATTCAAGTAGCGAAAGGTAAAGGGGAGGGGAAGAAGTTAGAGGAAGCATAGAGGATAGGATAATTTCCAAGGTTACTGGCCTTTGCAGTTTACTTAGTAGGAAAGAGCTCACCTGGTGTTTTTTAGGGACATTCTTGTAATCTTTGAAAGAGGGTGGGAGAAGAAAGACAGGAGGGGAAGCAAGGGGATGAGGAAGTGTGGAAGATGAGGGTGGGAAATGAATTCGGATGGTTAGTAATTTTGGCAGGCTTTGATAACTACTATAAATAAACTAAAAGGTAATTTCCATCAATAAAGAGAGGCGAGGAGTGGAGAAAATGTGGAGAGTAACCAAGCTTGGGCATTAAGACAACTCTCAGCAAAATTAGCCAATGGGTACGCAGTTTAACGCCTCATCTGATTGAAAGATGACTGCGCTTGAAGGGCTCTCCTCATGTGACCCAAGTATCAGGAATTCATTGAAAAGTTCCAGCTCTGGCCAGGATTCGATCCCAGGAATTGGGATTGAGAATCCAGATAGCTAGCCTTCACACCAACCTGATTCCCTAGGTGTTGGGATACATCCTTATGCCTTGGGGGATGCGGAAAACCAAAGGTCCTCGCTAGTGTTGCTTACCATAAAAGGGGCGCCCATGGAGACAAAAAGAAATGCGTGGGATTTGGCCATTTGTGGATGTATTGAGATTATACTTCAAATGTAAAACTGACCTATAAATAAATTCTCAAAGAAATTAACACTGGCCAAAGACGCTTTTTTTCAATAAAATGTTGTTTATTTATTTTGATGGTATTTCCCATTGTCCTTGAATTATGCAACATTTATTGCTTATATTGTTAATGGCATACATTTTTTTGTAATTCGTTGGTGGTTATATTCAGGTCTTATGCCCTTTGAGACCACCTAAAGCACCCATTATTTTGTTTTTACCCATAATTATAACAATCATGTGGGAGTAAATAAAATATTATCACTATTATTTTGCAGATGGTGTTTTCTAGTCAATTGGCATATAATTGGGAGGTGGCGTGAACACTTTGAATAAGAAGATTATTTTTTACCACCCTTGTCGACATTCACTCGTTTTCCGAGTGCGATTAGTTTTCCACGAAAAGTGGAGGTGGACAGCAAGTGATTTATATTTCCACTCTTCCCCACCTCCTCATGGGGGGAAGACGACTGGAATGTGTCCCTTGGGGAAAACCAAGAAAATTTGGGATGGGGAACAAATGTTGATGTTTTCCTGAGTGATGCACAATGCTTCAAATGTAGAAAAAGGAGGATGCTAAGGGGAGCATTGATGAGAAAGAATTAAATGTGACAGGTGGAAGGAAATACTAATATTGTGGATTGGTACGAATACTCTTTCGCTTGACAGCACTTACACTGCGGCCATATTCGATCCCTTAATTTACCCAGTGATTTGGAAAAACAGGCAACTGTTGTAAAAAGGCAACAAGCAACAGAAACTTTTGTAGCTATTATTTTGGGTGTTACTTCTAAAAAAATATAGTATGCCATGCACAGTAGCTGCTACAACGGCGTGCTACAAGTAGCATACTAATACCGAATCCTGAATTCTAAAAATATGTTATAGTCTATGGCAGTTGTAATCTTTATTCTATAAATTATAGAATAAAGCTTACCACTGGCACCTTAATGAAGTGGATGGTAGTTCCACCAGTTGAATGTAAGGGAGGGATGGAAGGAATATTTCAGGAAAGTGAAATATGTATGCGTATTTCACTAAAGGCATCAGGCATGATTATTCCACAGTAAAGTCCAACGGAACTCAACCTTATGAGGAAATACAGAGAATGAGGAAGGAAAAAGGAATGAGAGGAATACCCAGTTCAGGTATTAAGTCATTACTGATATGAATCCGTAATGCAGCTTGGTTTAAATAAATACAAAAGGAGACAATGAAAATCATTCCTCCAATCCTTGGCATTTATTGTAATTTTGGCTGTACAGAGGGTCACACAAGTTACAATGAGTAGATCTTTGTTGGAACAATAAGAATTTTCCCAATGAATTAGTTCAATCTTTAATAGTTGAATTATCCCCAGGAGTCAAGGGTAAAAAGTATTTCGTGCACCACACTTGACCTTACACTTTATGAAACTTGATCGATAATTTTCTGCTTTTCCACACATCAAGCCGTTACCTTTAGCTGACACATTTTTTAAATTATTTTATTTTATCAACCCCTATTACATCACTAACCACGTAACCATAGATATAGGAAAATCTCACAATAAAAGCAAAAATCCTGAGGTAACTGATAACTTAGATAAAATGATTCGGTAACTAACGCATCTCTTATATTGCTTCAGACTGGCTATCTCCAGGGCTGAACTACCACATTGTGCACTTGGATACATTATGGAGGATTCAAATCTGGGACACATTGTTTGATACACTGAATGCCCCATTACATCATGGAAACTTCCCCACATATGCTTACCTATTTTAATTTTATATTACGACATTAGAAGATACGTGGTTTCAAGAATACTTTGAACACTATACAATGAGAGGAGGAAATAAGAACAAACTTCACTCATGGGCATTACTGAAGTGCAGAGCTTTGGAGGGATGGCATATGCTAACGAGTAGCTTCAGAATCAGTCAAGTAACCAAATGGGACCCTATGGTTTGACGACATGGTATCTACCTCCCACAGAATTGCACCATGCTTCGAATTCAATAGTTTAAAGGCAGACATTTTATGGAGCCATTTAGTCAGACTGGCTCATTTACAATGCAAATAGGTGCATGCTATGGAAATGAATGAAAATTTACTTGCAGTAGTTGATCTGTAAATAATCTGCAGGGCTTATAGAAGAGTTCCTTGTCACAGATGAATATTTATAATACAAAATTGCATTATTACTTCTTGAGGAATGTTTGATTATTACACTATCATAGAATTAAAGAATACTTTTACAAGATGACAAAAAAGGTTCTTTAGATTACTGAAGAGACTGCCAGGTATCAGTGAGATTTTTTCTGTCAGCACTAAAAACCCATTGATAAATGCAACATATGAATGGGATAAAATTCTAAATTGGGCAGAGTACCTGATTCTCATGTTTGATTTCAAATTATATTATTATTATTATTTTGTTACATGTATATTCAAAGTTTATAAAATAGGTGGTTAATAACTAAACTTTTAAGATTTGTAACACTAATTCCCAGCCATAAAAAAAATCATAATTGTCATTTTAGGCAACTCACGAGAGCCAAATGCACTGCTTAATAGATAATCAACAAAGTCCCCTCAATGAGAATGGGAAAGGATATCTTGGCTCTATTTCATCAAGATCTGCATTCAATAAATCAGCCTTTTTGCTATACAATCAAATTGGATTATTTCTCAGATTTGCAATCAAATCAAATCACAAAGCTTCACCAATATCCAGGCAAACCTAAATATGCCTTCAACATAAATTCAAGTAAGTACCTGAGACATTTTAAAGTTGTAACTTCATCATATCAGAAATATTTCTCATGTTGAGAAAAACAATATAGCTATGGAGTAGGATGGATGGTCCTTTAATTACTAGAATGATCACCATCAGGTGTTGCCTGAACACATTTCCTGTGCACAATTGATGGTCCAGTCTCATCATACTCCTTGCGAGATATCCACATATCTTGAAACGAAGACAAAGATGACAGTATTGAGCCTCCAAGCCACGCAGACGGGACTGGATTGGTAGAAGAATATCCATCATCCTCAGGAACCCCTATCACATTCACAGACATGGATAGTCCCTGAAAGAAACATTCCCACATGAATGTATAAATCGACATAAATATATAAGCAAAAGGTAAATATCATTGACTAACTCACTGACTTATTACAATATCTCTGGAACTACAGAATGAAATATGAAACTTATGCCTTAATTTATCCATTTTACACCAACAACCTGATGGTCAATAAATATATGTATGTGGCTCAGAAATTCAGCCTTTTACCCTTACTCCACCCCATGGCGCTCACCGTGGTTCTATTAACATGTTTGTAGATTTCACTTCTCATCCTTTCTTTGATGCCGGGAAATCGACAGTTCCCTCCAGAAAGGAAAACATTATTATAGAGAGTCTTTTGCAGCTGGGCAATATCTGAATCCTGTTGCATCGTCGGCACTTTGCTTTGAAGTTTTTCTATAGAGAGGTGAATGGCTTGATGGAGAGCAGGTGAATCAGGTTGTCCAATTAATTCTGGCTGGAAGAGACTTTCTGGAACTTTGAAACGCTCCGAGTCAATGTTCACCATCTGGAAAGTTAACACTTGATGAGCATGTGCTACTTTTTTTAACTCATTGAAATTTGTATTAACTTAAAACCCAAAGAGTATGATACAGGAGGCGTTAAGTCAACAGCAATGGAATAAGTGTGTCAACTCTTGCTCTGTGTATCCTATCATCAATCACTCCACATAAACTAGTGTGATTAACCCCTATCAGTTGTGGCAGGCTCATTTTTGGTAGCCTAATTACCACTGCATGTGGGCAGCAGGTAGTGGATACTTATAAACTGGGTCAAACTAAATCCTTATAGAAACATATTGCACTCAATTTAAAAAAGTAAAATATCAATTCAGAATATATCACAATGTGCATCTGTTAGAAATGTATCATATTCCACATCCCAGTCATTTTTGTTTCATTAATACTCTTGATATTCAAATTTAACCTCAGATAACTCACTTCAATGAAGAGAGCTTCAATGAAGAAAAGAGACAACTCACATAGTATAACTTGATATTGATGTGTTTTAATTTTATATTATGATCTTATTCAATTCACTGGTCTCATTATTACAAAATTACAGAATTAATTCTATAAGCTGCTCTTGTGATGAACGTGTTCATAAAAAAACAACATGGGAGGTAGAACATACTAATTTTAATTACATAATATATAAAAACTATCTAAGAAAAACAATAAGGTGATCTGTAACCAGCATTACAATGTGTCCTCCTGATATGAAAACAAAACATATGAAGCTCTAAATGTTATTAACACAGTGAAAATTGCTTGATTAATGCTTTCATATGCAGCCCAGAAAAAAAATTGATAATAAATTGTCTTTTAGTGAGAGGCAGATGATACTAATATACAAGCATAGAACAAAAAGAAAAAAGAGCAAACTTTATAGATACATATGTCGTAAAGACGAAATACTTTAAATGAGAGGACATTATCATGTATATGTATTATAAAAAGAATATTAGCATGTTTTTCATCTAGTTTTACGTCACCACCAATAATCAACAGATTTTTTCCACTAAAAAAATTAAATAGCAACTACTTTTTCATTCAGTTTTTTTCTAAAATTATTCAATTGGTCAAAAAAATCAATTTTGCAAGTTTTTTCTTGATTTTCATGGGTACGTCCAGTTGTTGTTGAGCACTGGTGGAGATGCGATTGCAAAGAATTAATTTACCATATTAGGTACCCAGCTCACAGGATGAACTGGCCCATACAAGACAATATGATTGTATGGGTTTGATTTTTGAAGAAATAAATATGTAATAATCAACATCTGCTAATGCTAACAATTTGTAAGAGGATTGTTAATTTCCAAAAATAGTAGCTGTATTCAAGTTAATCGTCTTAGGATCCCAAAAACACATGAATGCAGGAAAGCACACCTTTAGCTCACTGCTGATGCATAGTCTGTGAAGAAAGTATAAAGATGGGCACCTCTGACTGCATCACAAAATTGGATGCATGAAAATGTAGCTTAAACCTCGGTCCATAAGATGAAGGCCAATTTTAGAGATTATTTTTAAGTAAATAAAAGTGTCTCATGACCTGGGAAATACAGTATGTATGTTATATGGAAATGTAATTGAATATCTTCCCCACATTGTATTCCTTTGATGTTTTCTGATTGATTTAACATCCAACAGAGTAAATCTATTGTTTTGAGGTCTCATTTAAAGGTAAGCAAGAAATCCTAGTCATCAACCTCATCTGAGGAACACACATCCCTTCTTAATCACCCTGGAATAGAGAACCTTATTCCAGCATGTGCAATATGTAATTGTGACTATTTGAACATAGGTACTTTGGAAAGGTCAGGACGTCTAACTTGGGGAAGGACAAGAATGGAGAGGAAGGTGACAGTCAAACACACAAGGAACATTATTCCAGAGGTTGCGCGAGGATGTATAAAATAAAATTCATACAGATAAAAGGTTGAGGCCCGAGGATGATACATGACTCACCTGGCCATCAGGTAACTCATATGTTTGTGTTATTCTGTCTCCTGAGCTTGGTGCATGGCCTTTCTCCTCGAATTTCATCCTTGTCCATTCCTGTTTGTAATCAGAAGCCACATAGCAATAGCTCTCCTTGATTTTTCTGGCGACCGCCTCCCATACTCCAACTTTAGTATCACCACTTGCACTTCCATATCGAGACTGCCTCCTCACACACTTCTCCCCACACTTCGAAGCGAGTGACTTGGCGAGGTAGTCTGTCAAATCCCTTCCCCCAAAGTTAAGCCGTGTTATAGCCTTGGAGATGGAATAACCTTGAATCATGGAAAAACATTAAATTAATGGCAAATTAGATCCATTCACAATCATTTTTAATTTCTGTGACATGATAACTGTGCCTTACTTAAACCTTGTCTCCACTTGCAACATATCAATGAATACGGTGGACAATTTCAATAACTAACGGGGGTACAACATAATACTGTGCACCATTAAAGATAGAGAACTTCAAATGAACAATCAGACATGGTGAAGACTTGAAGGATGGAGAATAGAAATGAAGGCAGTTTTAAAATCTTTATTTATTTATTTACCTATTCATCCCTGGCACATTTACATGTAATAGATGTCGCAATTGAGTGCATCTAAAGCATAAAATATACATACAAACAATCACACAAGTATACATTACACCTTAGAATTTTAAGCAAGAGAAATCAAGGTCATAATACTCCTCTAGTGAGCATAAGGAATTGGAGATAAGCCAATCACGGAGAACCCTGCAGAACACCACATTGGAGACCAACTTTGCAGGAATTGGCAATAGGGTGGCTCATATGTGGGTGGGATAAGGAGGACAAGGGTTAGTAACCATTGACCTCCTTAAATGAAAAACACCCCTTCAGCAACCCCTCCTAATGGATGTTTCCCCACTCTGACATTCAATAAAAAATATAAAAAAATATGATGACAGATTTTGAAAATGGTAATAAACTGAAGTGAACAAGAGAACATTAGCCATGTCTCCAAATAACTTGAGGCCTGATGAAAGCAATTGAAACTTAATGGGTTATGTCAAGAGTACCATAATAATACTGAATCATGTCATTATGAAGACACTTTAAATTAAACAAAATGACTATCAAGGCATTAATGGCATAGCACCTAGGGTAACCGCAGATAATCCAAAATATGTATGTGAATTATGCAAAACTTCTTTTATGTACTCCATATCTCAACACATGGTCACATGTATTTCTAAGCTGAAGCACAACTATATAATACTGTACTGATCCAAAAAAAGACAAAACTGAATACAACATTGGTTATGTTTTTGAGTAATGCCATAAAGTGAAAAAACCTTCAAATAAGTAGGATGATGAAAAAGCCTGCTAAGGGCCTGCTATGAAGAAATAAATGCAATTAATGAGAAATTTAGAGAAATTAGCACAATGTATTTTTCCTATATGTATTATTATCCTACAGTGCTTTTGAATCTGAATGTGAATTTGTACCAAATTGTAACCAAAGTGATAACTCAATAAATGCCATCAAGTTCCAAAATGGAGTGTTTACAAAAAAAAATAAAATGAATGTAGTTGCAATTGCTGCTCATAATACTGACACTTGTGAGCATTCTAGCATTACTCAGGTGAGCATCACCATTCACGCCACTGGCAAACACTCTTGAATGTTGAACCATTGTATGTCAAACAGGTTGAAAGTCGACAACTGACCATGCATATGTAAACTCAAACAGCTCTCGTAGCAAAGAAAGCCATCATAATGTGTCTTCCTGTTAGAGTGCAAAACAGTGAATGGATGCCCTACACAATGATAATGCTAGTGGGCACAAGGTTGAACAAACATATGCACAAGGTATGAATTTCCACCAGGCTTTGTTTCCGTCATAATTTACTGTAATGTTCAAAGAAAAAGTTAGCTCTTGAAGCATACAGGCATCTGTACTTTTTGTAAATGTCTGTTCATTTGATAAATTTGGCTAAGAAAACCTGCCCTGGAATGAATCACCTATCTTCAAAGAAAACCATTCATGCTTGTAACCAAAGCAAGCCACTGGAAACCAAATGCATAAATACAAGATTTGCAATCATCAAAAACAGAATCTCCACATTGTATGAGACGCAGATTTACATACCTACTTAGTCTATTTCATGCAATTATTTTATCTTATTGAGGGAGAAATGCTTTGTTTACCAAGAATGCTGTATCAAATTTATTTATTTTTATGTTAATACATATGCAGCTCAACTTTTAGGATCTTTTAGTGAAAATATAGAAAATAAAAAATTGATCAATTCAGTATTTTCTCCATAATCACTAAAAGTTATCACTCGAATAAAGGGTATGAAACCAAATTAGTCCAATTGATGGTTTAATTACCTTTGTAAATTGGAACACTATAGGTCAGATCATGACCGGAGTCTAGGACAATCCCCTCAAGTTTTCCTGTAGCATACATGAACAACACCTGGTGGATGCCTATGTAAACTGCTGGAGGGTTGAAGGTTTCAAACATGACCTTGATCAAAAAAGCAGAAATATATTTTTGTTAAAAATAAAATTATAAATTAACCATAGATAAAAAGTTTTCAGATTTCTGCAAAGAGACATAATTTGAATGGCTCATTCAGATGTGAACTTCATACAAGCGAACAACCACATGTATTCATAAATGCATTAATGCAGTATACATAATATGAATGCCTCCAAAAGTTGGAATTGTAATGGAATACTAAAAGCTACTATGGGTGCAGATGCCTATTAAGGTAATTTGCTCCAAACCAAATGCCCACTATGTACATACATGAAGGAAGGAGAGAGAATTTTCAAGGTGCATGCACTAAAACCTATATCTTACGGATAGCAGTGGTCCATAAGAATACATATGTCCTTATGCAAAAAATGTCCTAAAATTAGAGGTTTAACAAGCTCGTTGATTAAGGTCATTGAAATTATATCTCATTAACACCTTCAACACTGACAGACGACCATTGTCATCTACCAGGTACTATCCGGTGACTGCAGACAACGATCATCATCTGAGTTTGTATTCTTTAAAGGCCATTAAAAAGTTTCAGTCACCGTCAAAAATTAAAAATATTGTTGCCACCGTGTATTAACCCCTTTAACGGGTCTTTAGATGCACTCTCAATTTTAATGTCCCTCCCGTGTTATTATGAAATTTCAGGACTTTTCAAGGTTTTTCAGGCGAAAAATATAATTTTTTTCAGGTGAAAATGTCCATTCTTTGGCAAGTGTGCATTTTAACCTTTAAATGCGTAGCGTGCCAAAAAAATCCCTTTAAATTTTTTTTCACTGCATGCCGTGAGTGCCCAAAACATCCCAGATCCAGGTATGCGTCCATTTAAATTCGGCATCTAGGCAATAACACCGGGATTTAAATTCGGCGGGTAAAAATTAAAGAAGGAGAAATAACAGGAGCACCACACGTTACCACATGTACTAAGGGAGAAATCATCAGTTTTTTTAAATAATTAATTAGAAAAAAAATTTAGAGTGAAAAATACTGCAAAATAGAGGTATGAGAATTATCCTTAAATGTGACAAGTGCATATGCCAAGATTGATATCATGCTTGGGCAACTTAACTGGCTCAACATCCCCTTGTGTGTTCAACATGACTTAGAAGTGTTAACATTTATTCATAAAATCAAAATTGGACTGTTGCGACCCTATCAAACAAACTTGATTATCATCAATTGTGAAATTCATAAATATGCCACTAGAGCTAACTCTGACTTTCACATTCCCTACATGAGTAAAGTTGTGACTCAAATCTCAGTGTTTTATAAAGGAATAGTTTTATATAGTAAATTGGACAATGATACAAAAGCTATTCAATGCATGAAAAGTTTTCAATCAGAAGTAAGACGGTGGATTGCAAATAAAAACCAAACCAATACAATAACTGCATGTAAAATATTTAACTATGTTAATATGTGCCATCTGTGGTTTCCTTATTGTGATTTGAAACATTTTCGTACTGATAATAGCTCTTGGCTAAATAAAGACTGGTATTATAGAAATGATACTCCTGACTTATTGCAATATACACTAGGTTTTGAATAGAAAAAGCAAGTTTGCAGCTTAATTTCTCATTTCCCATGTCTTTTCCATGTTTTCCAGGCTTGAAACAATGCTGAATTATAATTAAAAACAAAAGTGGCAATTAAAAACTATCTCAAAATTTTAATTCCATTGAAACATACTACATACCATAGTTCCCAGTGAGAAATAGGTGGTGGAATCAACGTGGGACCAACGTGGAAATTCCGGTGGAGAGTCGGTGGAAATATAACATGGATACCACGTGATTTTGGTCGTGGGATCAACGTGGAACGCACGTGGAAATTTGGTTCAAATTCGACTGAAAAAAAAATCGACTTCACCCGGGCGCGAACTCATGTTGATACCTCTCAGTCGTCCATCCTAACCTCTTCACCCACTTGGCCCTAGCGCCTTAACTAACTCGGCCACGGCGGTTCATACGATCTCGGGGGTTATACAAATAACTTATTACCTGTGCATTCATGGCTAACATGGCCGGGAATTTAAATTATTCTAAGTATTCGTGCTTAAGTGAACTGTTTACAAATATTTTGTGCCAAGATATTAATGCAGACGTTCACAAGTGCTTGAAAATGGCTGTTAGAAGCATACAAATGCAGGTAATATTATCGTTGAGCATAATATTAATTATAGTTCGTTACCATTGTACCAAAATTCATATAAAAGGCCGTTTTACACGATGAATGATGTAGTACAAACAAATGTACGTGAGATTGTACGTTTGTCTCAACAAAATTAGCGCAGGTTCTATTTTCCATTCAGGCATTCGTACAAGCCTTCATACAATTTGCCGTGTTACACAATACCTTTTGCCTCATGCAAGATTTCACGGAAGAGTTCATACAAACAAATATGCCATGTAAAACGGCCTTGCACGCTTGCATCTTGAAATAATATATGTTATATGCATAGGTATATAACAAATGTAATTACAGAGATACCTCTTCGTAATCGTTTATTCTATTATATATAAATATTTAGATATCTAATCCAGTTCCACGAATAAAATAATTGCAAAATGTAATTTCCGATGCATTTTAATATAACTAGTGCTGTTTCAGGATGATAAACCAGATAAACTATGAAATGTAACCAGAGTTATTTTCCACAAAGCAGAAATTACGTTGAATATTTAATATTATTCACCATCACCATTGATCCACTTAAATTCAACGTGGATCCCACATTGATTCGCCACTCAATATCCACCACCACCGTATTTCCACATATCAACGTGGGATCAACGTGGAACCCACGTTGATGCCACCAACCATTTCTCACTGGGTTGGGATTAACAATTTACAAAATGTATGATTAAAATTAATCGTTAAAAATGTAATTAACTATTTAACTTAACCATTACTTTTTAGAAGAGTTAACTCTTATTTGTTAAAATTATACATTACCTGTTACAAAACTAAGTTAAGTTAATTTTTTTCGTTAATTTTTGGCAAATTTTGACCTGTTCGAATTTTCTTTTCTTTTTTTTTCAAATTGCAAAAAATAGCTCTTTAAAGTTACTTTTTTAAAGTTTCTTAACACTTTGAGTGCTGTAGACGTAATGGTATGTCCTCTAATTTTTTTTCGAGAAGGACGATGAACGTACTTGGACGTCCGTAGATTAACATCAATTGAACAGCAGCTGGACGTAAGGATACGCCCACAGTATTTTTGGTAGATGTACTTGTAGCCACACATTGCCTAAATTATCTGCTAGATGGCATTGAAAGTCCAAAATTGAAGAGAGACTTCTTAAACCTAGATTGAAGAATCATCTTTACAACATGTTGCAAGTGCTCAAATATTCTGCAAATAGTTTTTCTGGGAGTGCCTCTTATTTAATGCCCAGCACTCAAAGTGTTAAAAGTAAATGAAAATGTAACTTTTAATGTAAAAGTTACTTTTTTAACTTTTACTTTGATCAGTTACTTTTTCAGAAAAGTAACTTTTAACTTTAACTAGTTACTTTTTACAGAGATTAACTTTAACTTTAATCAGTAAATTTTTCTTGGTAACTTTCCTATCTATGCTAAAAATACATATACTCTTATATATGCATATAAGAGTGTTTAAATAGTATGCATAGTAGATTTAACCAAATTCACTAAAATATGCCCTTTTTTGGAAAGCAATAATTCCTAGAGGTGTCCGTGTCCATTAGTCAGAGTTTCCATGTGTGAGAGGGTCCAGTGAAGCTAAGTCACATGTTACTCAGCCCAGGATTTAAATTCCATCCCTAAGTTAGAGGTGTTCAAACGTCAGAGGTGTCTATTTAGAGAGGTTTTACTGTATTCAATTTTTGAAGCAAAATCCATTCAATAAATGACAGATATTCACAAAATCAGCCAATCTAATCATTCATTACCATCGTTCTGAGGGATTTTGATTGGAATAATTTGTAATAATACGCAGCAGAACAAAAACTGCTCATATTGCTTAAGAGACCTTTGAGAGGGTAGGTACCTGACACATTTTTTCACGGTTGATGATGGGCACAAGGGGAGCCTCAGTCAGGAGGGTGGGGTGCTCCTCAGGATTCACACGAAGGTGCTTGCTAAATATGTGCTCCCACACTTTAGCCATGTCATCCCAATTATCGACCATTCCATGGTACAAAGGATGCCGAAGGTTTAGTATTTTATCTCCTTTAAGCTCAGCCTCACTTCCTATGTAGCAACTTTTCAAGTCTGGTATTCTCATGGCCACCTGAAAGTAAAAGAGACAGGATTTTCTTGAGCAGTCAAATAAATAAGAATAGATTACAGTATTGATAGTTTCTTTTTCAACATTCTTATTTCACCATTTTCAGACCAATACATTTAACCCTCACACTACATTCGCAGTGCAAACAAAAGAGGCAAAATAAAAGAAATTCACAATTGAAAAATTTGGTGTCCATCCATATTGAAAGAACCAACTTTGTGCTTTCCACAAATTTCTATCATTGTGGAACGATGCACCTATTGACACACTGTAACATAGTCATTTGACTATACCACAGTGAGGCAAATTCAGGTCTTGCCAGTATAATAAAAAATTGTGGAAACTGTATAGATATCCATTGTCTAAGGAT
Organism: Pyrrhosoma nymphula; assembly: GCA_963573305.1. NCBI lineage: Eukaryota > Metazoa > Arthropoda > Insecta > Odonata > Coenagrionidae > Pyrrhosoma > Pyrrhosoma nymphula. The sequence continues at coordinate 72,041,262 of OY754335.1, read as the reverse complement.
ACCCATTGTATCCACCAAGTCAAACCTGATACCATCAGTTTTAATTAGGTGTCTTCAATGCACCATACACGAATACAAAAAGAGCAGATGAAGACACCAATTCCATCCTAACACCTCACTAATCATTGTATTCCTCCCCATATTCCTATTTTTCCTATTCCCTTCCCTTTCCATAGCTGGTTTCCAAACAGCTCCTGCCACATGCTCTTGTAATGGCTCATGGGTATGAAGATGTAGATGATGAAATAATCAACCCTTTCAAAGGTTTCAATAGTACAGGTATGATTTTATACGATTTCATACTTATATACTATAAATATTAGAGCAAATGACATCATTAGTGATTTTTTGATGTTCCACAGTAAAAAGATACAACTCATTTGCCTTAATGAGATGCAAAAAAGGATAGAGGCCACTTAATTCATGAATCTTATGGGAAATGCACACATGGGTAACATTTTGGATTATATGGGCTTTTGCATTAGCAGAAAGAACATTATGAGTAGATTTGCACTGAAAAAGAAATGTTAAAAAAGAGAAGAGAAATAGTGGCATTCTTTCGACATAAAAACATAAAGAAAAGATAAATAGAACCTTTGAGCAGAAATTGACTAGAAATTATAAGGGGAGAGGAAATGCACCTGCCTATAATCAATGCCACCTTTCCAAAGGTGTACCCATCAGATCCTCGTAAACTTTACATTTACCACCGTCTCCCTAACATTCTATGACTGCCAAAATGAAAAATGAGTCATGCATTTATTGAAATATTAGTAATAAAGAGTAAAAAGTCGTTGAATCATGCATAAACAACATGCAATAAAGAAAGATGTTTAAAGTAAATAAACACAGTACATAATTAATTTTAATTGTATTAACATACATAATATCAACATCATGAAAACCAGTTTGAGTAATTTTTTTTGTAAATAAGATCAAATTTTTTAAAGGGCACTCACGGATTCCTTTGGTCTTCCTACAACAGTTGGCACTGTAGCCCTTGGATGTGACTCTCCACCCATTCCCACAACACATTTTGTGGCTCCATGGTCAATGACCACAGCCGGCTTCTCCAGCCACTTCTTCCCTTCATCTGTCATGGTATTTTAGCTCATCTATTGATGGAAAAATTGTTAGATACTATGAGGTAGTCTCTGCCTAGTGCACACACCCATGCACATTGTATGGGCAAGGGTTTTTGCACTAGGCATGTGGGAATATATCTATGAAAATTTTCTGACACCTTTTTTTATACACTTGGTGAGCCCATTGACTGAACAAACAAATGGATTTCTCCACTAACAATGATCTAGTCTTCCAGTTGTTATGATAAAATATCAAGTAAAAACATCGGGTCTGGTCATGTTCAAACACATCTATATGTGATATTTCATTTCAATTAAGGATATTACCTTATTTCGATGAGTTACTTGCAAAACAACCTGAGCAAAGGGGAAGCATGGGATAAGAAAGGATAAGTATATGATTTTAGATGCCATATGACATCAAATAAGGTATTGGGTTTCGTTCAGGGCCTGCCTCATAATGCTTCTTATTGAAATCTGCTTTCAGGTGAATAAAAAGAACCACATCAAATATATAGTTATTAGGTGGATTTCTTCTCCAAATAAGTGGAAGTAAAAGTAAGCCTTCTTAAGAAAAGATAACCAATGAAGAAATGAGGGCCAGGATGGTTAAGTGCAGTAGCATAGCTAGGGGGGATGGGGTGAATTCCTCCCCCCACCCCCCGCCCTGTGTTCTGGCACCCCTAAGTCTGTGAATGTTTCCATTCTTGAGTCTCAAGTATATATAAATAAATGCGTATAATACATTGTGAATTGTCACATTTTTTACAAACACATCCGCCAATTGCATCACCAAAATTTTGTAAGTTTAGTAAACTTCCTAGTTAATTTATAAGTTGGCGCCCCCTACAAATTTCCTGTCCCCTCTAGACTCAAACCCTGGCTACCCCACTGGTTTACTGACTGGCATCCAATCCTAAGGTCGCGGGTTCGAATCCTGGGAGAGATTGAGCTTTTGAACAGAATCCCATGGAATCCAATATCACACTTAAAATAGAAAACTGACTTCGTTCAGCTGAGAAAATACGAGATATAAATAACTCCTAACCGCCGAATAAAATACTTTTTGTAAGAAAATCATCCTCGATTATATTGTGTGTACAAAATAACTATCAAGGGTCCATGATCAATTTAAAATGAGATAAAAGCTTAATTGTCGCATACGCCCGTTCGCCTGATTAGCGATTTGCTTCGAGCGCGTCGCTAACGGTCGAGCTATGAGCGGGAAATTGAAACGAAGGCTATGCGAAGGACCTCAAGCAACATCGGCACGACCCGCACGATGTAGTTCCTCTGACTCTCTCGAGCGAAACCGAATGCTTCAGGTCACTCCAGTAAATAATTACCAAACATTTTTCAAAGAAAAGAAACGCAAGAAATTAATGACAGTACGAAAGAGATTTTTCTCGTCATAATATAGAGAAAACATTTGAATTTTAATCGGAACTTTAAGCAGATTTATAAAGTATGACGTTTATAAATCAAATCTCATGACGCAAAAAATTGGTATAATGGCTGAAAGTCTTGTTAATTAACTAAATGCATCTACCTGAGGCTTAAGCTTGACTTGTTTGTTTCACGCTCTGCGCTGAAAACTCCACCACGCCCAAAGGTTTTTGTTTGCTATTTTTTAAAATTATTACGCTAATAAATCAATTTCTTAAAATAATTGATAGCACATACGAAGAACACACCGTCACATTTATGACGCGATCCTAGCGTACTGCGTACTATCGCTTCCTCGTTATTTTTGTTGATGTCTCTCTGGGGCCGAACAGTCATAGAACCGAGCTCTTAAACCATCCTTCGTCCTAATTCATTTCGGAAAATATCTCGAACATTAGCGCGATAAATGGCTGATATTTTGGTGTATTTAAAAAGATTTTTTCCTTAATAAAGAGGCTAAATTTTTACGAGACGAGTAACTGAGACGCGTTGTAATGCCTCGCTCAAACTACCTTCAGGGTGGATTTCTGACTAGATTCGAACAAAAAAATACCGCATACAATATAGCTTAATATTTCGTATCCAATAAAGGCACTGCGTCCCTATGCACAAAAGAGAGGAGTTACCTTGACGATAACAAAGTAAATCACCCTATCGTGGAGGCCTTTATGCAAATTAACATTCTCCGCTATTCGTTCCTCGAGCATTGTTCAAACTTACCCAAGAAAATAGATGTCAAATCCCCAACCGGATCTATTGGAACTCATCCGTTGACTGTTTGGACGCTCTTTCTCTGAATTATCTAATCTTAAGATAGTGGCAGATATCTCGTATCCTTAAACACATGAAAGTAATTACAGCGCTAGAATCTGGCTGGATCTCGCTAAGTGGAATCGCAATTCCTCTTCAAAGGGTGCCGATAAATCACCCACGAGGATAGCTCAAGAAGAAAAACAAATAACTCGTAAAGCTTCCACCTAGCGCTAAGTGATCCGATGTAGGAAGCCGACCGCGGAGTCAATTACAGCGAAGATAATGCGTCGAGGCTCCATTTAAACCAAGAGATTAGCCGACAGCGTCCGCAAAAAAAAAGAAGTAATTTCACCGAAATAATTCACGCGCAGAATTTTATTTCATCCACTCACCTATATCTAACTCTCGTGATAGTGTCTCATGCCTTCTAATTTTAAGTATTACCTCAGCGTCTATCCATGGAGATTACTAATTGTAAGAGGAGGGAAGCACTATAGTGCCAGATTATTTTTATTTAACGTTTCCGCAGCCAAAAAAAAGTTTTTTTCTGTTCTTATTGTTCTCGTTCAACTATTGGAGACTAGCTTTTCATTTCACAAAAATAAAAGAAATATACAACGCGAGAAATTTGTCCTTCCAAACGTTGTGTTTGGAGAGATTTTTGTTGCTGTAACGATTTGCAAGAAACTTTGGATTCGTGTTCTCACAATCAGTAGTGAAGTCTATTGATATGAGTGAGAAAAACTGCGTCATACCGACTTGCTTTTTTTGGCAAATCGTAGCGATTTTAAAATGTAGCCTTACTGCATATCATACATATTTCGTAATAATTAGATTACGTATTAATCGATTTTCTACTAAACGCGAAATAAGGCATCTCTTATTATTATAATCGTCGCTAACAAATATCAAGAAGTCACACTGACTCAAGTATTCGAAAACAACATAGGTATTTCAAAATAATTTCATATAAATTTCGAATACCGTACCGAAAACTTTATAAAATGCTTTAATTAAGAAAAAAAGTAAAATATAATTATTGCATCATTTCAATTACTGACTGCATGGTGAGTTCCAACGGATAAACAGCGGCACGACTTAAGTGAAATGTGGTCCAAAAATTTTTTTTCAACTTACTAGAAAAGTTATTAAAATGTGCACTCAATGGCCCACGATTACACCGCTCCAGCCACCTTAAATTAAAGGTGTCAACATGAAACAAGGATTGTTTGGCGAGGTGGCTTAAGTACTGGCTTCCCAATCCCAGAGGCCCATGGTCGAATCCCGGCTGTGGTGGAGACTTTTAAGTTAAATTCCGTTCCCTGCTTGTGGGTGCCATAAGGAGAGCACACCCAGTGCAGTGATCCATCCATTGGACATGTTTAAATGTTGGCCCCTAAGCACTTTGTGTTAAGAGTAGACTATTACTTACATCGGGTTTCTCTCCCCCATAGTGTCTTACCCTTACCAACCTACTCAGCTGTCCTCTATGGTGCAAATGACCTCAATTGTCAATCCCCAGCTCCACTGATCAGCCATCGAAGGTAAATTAGAGAAGACAGTAAGCAAAAGATAGTTCTCTTGGTCTTTTCTCGTAGGAGTAATTTTCTCTTACTTTCCTGGAATGTATCAATAACCTTGTTGCTTACAGTTTGGTATTTTACTTTCCTTTAGACACCATAGAATGATTTCTCAGGTTTCCGCAAAATAGGTACCAACTTACACTAATTATGAACTTACTATTTAAAAATTAGCAACTGATAGGCAGCACTTCATTTGCAGCAAGTACCTTACACAATACACATTCGCATGTTTCAAGCCCATTTTCAGTATTTCCATGAGTTTCATTGAGTTAAGTAAAATATCCCTACACCATCATTTAAGTCAATATTCATTGTGCATGAACCACTTCAACTGTCAAACCTGCAAACGGAAAATTTACTAGCATTGAATGCACAGATGGCAGGAAAAGTTTTGAAAATTTAGCAATTCACAACATACACGTTGATACATACTCAGTGACAAAATAATGATCAATCATTATTGCCCAGAGCATTTGAAGAAAAAACAGTTAACATGGGACTCAGATTACAGAATACAATGAGTACAGGATAAGAGCAGTTAATGACTAAATGCCATGTGAATTTGTGTGTAGCCATACAATAGATATTGAACCCTTGAATTTGCAGTAGAGGAAACAATATGAATAAAGAAATCAGCTGGAAGAATCCTGAGCCACTCTCCAGTGAAGAAAGCTAGTTTTAAAATTACAAGCTAATAAAAGTTTTAATAAATTCATGGTAATTTCTAATTACCTAGTGATATCTACTAATTAACCTTTATTAATTATTCTATCCACAGAAGAAGCATACTGCATCACGAAGGAGCCATCTCATCAATTGTTAGGTCATTGATAAGTGGAATGTAAAGTGAAAAAGCAAGTTCAAAGACCATTTCTGGGTACTTGAACAAGTTTTACATTCATAAACGAGAGGAATAGCAATAACAATCCTCAAATCAATAAATGAGCGCAAGAGCTATTAATCACTTATAACTGCAGCATCAAACAATTGTTTGAGATTATATTGCAGAAATGCTTATAATATCAATACATAAGTAAAAAATAACAAGGTATAAAATTTGCAAATTCCAAATTTGGAATACATCCCAACTTTCAAATCAATTAAAGGAAAAAATGATTACAAATATGAATAAATAACCAACCTGTTAGTAAGGATGGGACTTGCTCATAATTTTCCTAATTGACATCCTCCAATTTTGGGTTAACTCTCCAAACCTACTGACATGAGGGTGACAACCCTATCAATACAAAGATCATACAGATCTTGCAGTCACAAAATCAGCAAAATTACTGGAAAGGATACTGTTCTGCAGGCATGCCTATAATTTGCACTTTAATATGTAGTTTCAAAAACCAAGCAAGTATCAAACTGAACATTGGTATTGAAATTTTTCTTACCTAAAACTTTACTGTACAGATGGCAAGGTAAGGTCACAAATGGTTAAGTTGGACAGATGGTTGGTTGGTTTGTCAACCCCGGTGGTGACAGGGTCAAGTCCTCACCTGCTAATCTGAGGGTTGTGGGTTTAAATTCCACCTGGGCGGATTTCTCACCACTCAAGACATGGGGGCCTGTTTCTGTTCATTGTTGCTGTTCTGTTCATATGCCAGATTTAAAGGGCCAATGGTACTGTTTTCTGGATTGTGGAAATAAATAAATAACTAAATGGTAACTTAATGTACCCTAAGTTACCACATATTTAAAAAATAAAATACAGGGGAAGAGGTTTGGCCAGCAACACTGCTTAAAAGAGATTTACATGCTCTACAGGGTCTGTCCCAAAAGTAGTAGGACTGATTTTTTCCCTGACAGAAGGATGGATGGGGGTCGGTTTCTCAGACTGGGTTCGAGGGATGGGAGTCTCAGGAAAGTGTAACCTACTCCCGGTCACATTTTTCTTTCTTATTACAATAAAATTCAAAAACCTTCGCTATTACACAAAACATGAAAAGCTCACCTCCTTGCTGAAGGGATTAATGGTTATTATCACACAAACACATAAATAAAAACACTTCGTTCAATCATTGAAATAGCATAACACCTTTTATGAGAAATGTAAAACCTTTGTATAGGCAACAACATTATTCAGAGCTTTGTTAATGATATATTGGGCCCAATTTACAATATTAAACTTCCTGCTCCAATCTCGTTACATTTTAGTTACTTTTCAGATAAAAACAATTTTAGTTCATAGAGATTATTATAGTTCTTTCTTTCCTTTACAGTCCTTAAAGGCTACACTTATCGTTCGTCTGGACTTCTTGTCATCACTCCTACGGCTACGGGCTTGTGTTTTCTCTCCTTCCTTATCGTCAGATTTATGGGCCGTTTTGGTTTATCTTTTGGGTCTCCTGCCCGATTCATTCCTGGCCTTTCTATTAAGTTTCCTGGTCCTCTTTTGTCACCTTGATACCGCCTAGTCTCCGCTTCCTGCTGCCTCCCCAGACTTTTGTACTTCTTCCCTTCGCGTTCCTTCCCGATCTTAGCTCCTCCACTTATCTCTGCTTATTGTTATCTGTTTTTCTTCTAGCATCCCCCGTTACTGATTGTTACTTATTTATGTATTTTCGTAATCCTGAACTCCTCCGAAATAAATATATTGATTTATTTAGGCATCCTTGGATATCTATTGTTATATTCAAAGAACTGTGGAACTGGCCGGGCAGTAACTTTAACGGAGTCACCCGCTAGTTGTCACACAATTGTGCGAAATTCACAGTGAAAAAATCATTCGCCTGGACTGGGATTCGAACCCAGACCCCCCGATTTTGGGCCTGATTTGGTAGAGCACTCGGCGCGAAATCGGGGGGTCTGGGTTCGAATCCCAGTCCAGGCGAATGATTTTTTCACTGTGAATTTCACACAATTATTGTTATATTGTACTTGATTATGTTTTTTCTACAATTTATTTGAATTGTGATTTATTTCCGGACTTGGGCATGATAGTTTGGTTACAAAAGGCTGGAGGTCAGTGGGAGTTGGCTCCCAGCCTTTGTGGATTGAGAATCGTGCGTTTGTGAAACCTCTGTAACGTGACCTCGTTATGCTCCGTCATAAACCGGTTATTGGAACAGCACTACGCCATCAAACTTTGCGTGAAACTGGGAAAAACCGGGAAAGAGACTCATGACATGCTCAAGGCAGCTTAATGGTGATAATGCCAAGAGTAGATCGGGTGTTTTTGAGCGGCACAAGTTGTTTCGGGAGGGCACAGAAAATGTTAAAGACGCCTAACATTCAGGACGCCCTTTGACCTCAAAAATTGACAAAAATCTTGCACGAGTGAAGGCTTTGTTGGACAGGGATAGCAGTTGAAGTGTTCGCATGGTTTCTGATGAACTTGGCATCCCTAATTGTGATGTGCATCGACTAGTGAGCGAAAACATGGGCATAAGAAAGGTGTGTGCGAAGTTGGAGCCGGGAGTGCTCTCAGACGTCAAAAGGAAACTCACACCCGGATCTGCCAAGAGCTTCTCGACCATATGAGTGAGGACCCAAAAAATTCAATGAGCCACCCTACAACCCTGACGTTGCCCCACCAGACTTCTCCCTCTTCCTCCACCTCAAATCCGTGCTGAAAGGACGTCACCACGACTAGGTGGAAGCATTACAACAGGCCGTGATGAGGTAGCTTAGCAGCATTCCGGGCACCACCTTCTAGAAGCCGTAGAGGCATGGAAAACGTGCTGGCAGCGGTGTGTGGACGCACTAGGGTGCTACTTCGAAGATTTTTGAGTGAATGTATAAATTCTGGCGATAAATTCTTTTTGATTGACTCAGTCTTACTATTTTTGGGACACACCCAGTACAATAAAGGTTAATGACTGATGTAGTTATCAAAAACAAAGTTCAAAATATCAAAACTATTACTTTATTAAACAGCATAACTACACGCTACTGTACATACAACCTCAGAACTTTCTTACATTTCCTCAAGGCCAACTTAAATTCATTGCTGTCTTCTTGGTGGTCCAAGCCACTTAATTTTTTAACAAACTCATGTATCTTCTTGGCAAAGAGGTTGAACTGAAATTTGTCCATATTTTTTGTGAAAGCAGAATCACTTCGCTTGGATCTCTTTTTCTCCTCACACTCTAAGAATTTCAATAGATCTTCAGCACACTTCACTTTCTTCAAAGGATTACTCTTCTCATTCACAACAGAGCAGTGCTTACTTCCTGCATCCAATGCTCTTGTACGGTTACTGCGCAGCTGATTTTTCATGGAGCTCCTTTCAACAGGCTCTGAAAAGAGAGCATCAGTCATTCAGAAAATCATCCAAAACATAAGCTGCTCCAATTCATTCACGCACTCATTCTGACATTCAGCTACTATGCCTAAACCTAACTCAGTTAGTTCCTGCATGTGATCTTTCCACTTCCCTTATATTTCCAATGGTTCTGTTAAAAAAATTCCCTGGCTGTAAAGAGCTGAATAAAGTACTTCTGTGTCATTCAAGATGATACACAAGGATATGACAAATGATTGTAGCACACTACACCCAGCTGTAATACACATGAAGGTTCACCAATCTAAAGATTTACTGGTCTCATATCCATGCATCTTGTTTGATTATTTGGAGCATGATGTAGCCTTTGCATATGAAACTCAGAAAATAATCACCAAGCACATCAACGAAAACTTTCCTTCCATCAAATCTGTTAATTATTTCAGTGATGTCAATGCTGGATAATATAAGAACTGAAAATTGTCTCAACCTTTTCAACCACAATCAGGACCTCTCCTTAACAACATCATGGATACTTTTGCAACAAGCCATGGAGTCTCCATGTGATGGCATTCGTGGTACAGTCAAGCATCTGGTTGCTCAAGAAAGCCTTCAAAGATATTGTGGTCCTCCAAAAAAGTCTTCAATATTTGCTAGTCTTAGAGGTGGGCCACTCTGAAAATTACCTCAGTAATTTTCGTAAATTACCGTGGTATTTTTCGTAATTTACCGTGCCCCTTGAAAATTACCATAATTTTCTAAATAATTCACTTATTTTTGAGACAATTTTTCATACAGATAAATTCCTAACATGTTATTTTAAGCCAAGTTCACATTTCCTACGTGTTTAATAATAAATTGAGGCATTTACAACTTATTTTTGGAATATTTTACTTAAATTATAACATTATAGAGTAATGTATTAGAATACTCTTCTTGAAAATGTCTCATACTTTGACAAAAGAAAGCCAGATTGTGTGTTGCTGCCGTGGATCTTTTTACAATTTAAAAAATTTGTAATAGATTAATGTTGTATTAGGTATGGTTTAAACATCTTTATTCCCTTCCTATTGCTATTGGATTTCTTATTTTACCATACATTTGCAGTTAAATGCTTAAAAGTAAAAAATACTGGAAAATTATGGTAATTTTCGGAAATGACCGTAATTTACTGTGGTAATTTACCCCAAATAAAAATTATGGTAATTTTCCCATCTCTAGCTAGTCTAGAGTTAAAAACATTAAATTTAAGATGTCATTTAAAGAAAAAAATTAGCTTTTCTTTCCCAGTATCACAAACAATATGTTTGGGCTCAATTTAAAAAAATTTAAATCCATAATTCCTCTGCCTTTGAGTGATAATATTCATTTAACAAAGTAATGTTCTGGCGCTTAGAACTTGATTCATTAATAACTAATCCACTAATAGTGGCTCACAGAGCAGGGGAAGTTTAAGGACACATGTTTTACTGGAATGAAGTCACTTTTACGCGTATCAAAATTTGATAGTGATAGACTGATTAGCCACGGAGCTATGATTTGTTTCCTGATTCACTGTGCTTTAAAAGTGGAACCTCGGAGGTGACCTTTAAGAGCAATTTTCCAAAACTACTGACTCCCTATATTTAGGAAATTATGCAACCTAGAGAGAAAAACTTTGCATGGCTCATTATCTTGATGACAGTAGTCAGAGAAAAAAATTTCATGAAAATCTGAATCGGTTGGTGTCATGGAATGGCCCGATATCCCTTATGGAAATTTCTGATCAGGTCTGATCTGAACCACTTCAGGTCCGATCTAATCCTGATCAGGTTTTATCTGAACAACTTCTGTCACAACAACAAGGTCTGATATGAGGATCAGACCCTTGCAGAAATTTCTTCACTCCAAGCGAGTACTGCACCGTTGATGAGCAGCTGGTTGCCTTTTGTTGAAAGTGACCATTTCAACTGTGCATTCCGAAAAAACCTTCAAGGTATAACATTAAAATTTATGCTCTTGTGTGTGCTAGTTCTATGTATACATTCAACTTAGAGGTTACGCCGGTACACAGCCAGATGGACCATATAAGCAATCCAACTCCTCAGAGCATGTGACGCTCAGAGTAGTTGAAACTGTAGCCAACACAAACCAAAACATCACAACAGACAATTGGTTCACCTCCATACCATTGGCCGAAAAACTGGCTAAAGAGAAGAAACTCATGCTAGTTGGAACAATTAAGTCCACACATATTGGTGTTCCACATGAACTAAGACCAAACAACCAACAAAAACCTCTGTCACCTCTCTTTGCTTTCCATAGAAATAAGACCCTTGTGTCTTACTGCACGAAACCGAAAAAGGAAGTTATTTTGTTGTCGACAATGCATCATGACAACGCAATTGATGAAGGAACCAGGCCAGAGCAAAAACTCAAAATTGTAACAATTTATAATGGAACGAAAATTGGCATAGATGTCCTTGACCAAATGTGTGCCAGTACAATGTTGCTCATAACATGAGACACTGGCCATTGGTCATATTTTTCGACCTGCTCAACATCTCATGAGTAAATGCTTTGTGTATTTTGAAATTCAATAATTCCAAAGCAAAGCCAATGCCTAGAAGAGTAGTCATTCAACGTGTTTCCTGGGAGCTTATCAAACCACAGATCTTCGTCAGAATGAAGAATGCCACCATTTCAGTGCAGATGAAGAATGAGGAAGGAGCTTCTTGGAATTCAGGACAACGTAAATGGACACCCTAATCATCCTCAGGACAACAGAGTTGGCCACTGCTTTTTGTGTTCGAAGGCAAAAGATAAGTCAACAAGGAAAAACTGTGAAAAGTGTGGACACGAAGTATGTGGTGAGCATTCTTCCGTCATTCGTTCCACATGTTTTGAGCAATGTGTAGAGTGAATTTTCTTGTCAAAATTAATCACTTATCCACCACTGTATAAGGGGTAGGATGCGAACACACAGCCTCTCCTACTCAAAAGCCAACCTCACCTGCACGAGTGGTGTTGATCAACTGCACCCGGTGTACCCTGCTTCGCGAACGAGGAAATGGCGACCGAGGGACTTCCGGGATAAGAAGTCACCCTCTACCAAGTGCCAACAGCCTCTTCGGAGGGCGGAAGAGCGGGTAGAGGAATAGGACAACCCATGTCCTTGGGGCGAGAAATCACCCCTAAAGGCGGAGGAACCTCCTAGAGGCCAACGGCACGGGATGTGGAATGTGTAGGGGACTACCACATTAAAGATCCATGAGGATACCCATTGTAACGGCAGTTACAAACTTTGTTGAAAATGGAGCAACGTGCTTTAGTAAAATATTCCGGAGTAATAGTCCCCCATTCGGATCTCCGGGAGGGGACTGCTCGAGCGCTGACCTCTATCAAGAAGAAAACAGCTAAATTATATAGGAGAATAGCCACCTGGAATGTACGCACTCTGTTGCTAAGTGGCAAACTCGAAAATCTTAAGTTTGAAATGAACAGAATGAAGATTCAACTTTTGGGGATAGCAGAAATGAGGTGGCCCCAGGATGGCGATTTTTGGAGTGGTGAATACAGAATGATTCATACGGGCACAATCGAAGGCAACCCCGGACAAGGGGGTGTGGGAATAATGTTAAATAAAGAATTAGGGCAAAGAGTAAAGGGATATGTACAAGGAGACGGAAGGTATATCTTAGTCAAACTTGAAACCAAGCCAGTGGATACGGCTATAATTCAAGTGTATATGCCCACAACAAATCATGATGACGAATTGGTGGAGAACATATACGATAGGTTAAATACATTGATCTGTGATATAAAGGCCAGTGAGAACCTCATAATTATGGGAGACTGGAATGCTGTGGTGGGAGAGGGATGTGAAGGAACCGTCGTAGGATCATACGGTTTGGGAGTAAGGAATCAAAGAGGTGATCGACTCGTGGAGTTTTGTGCCAGGAACAAACTCACCATTGCCAATACTATGTTTCAACAGCATCCTCGGCGAAGATATACTTGGAAAGCACCTGGCGATCAAAAGCGTTTCCAAATTGATTTTATGCTAGTCAGGGAAAGATATAAAAATCAAGTTAAGAACTGCAGAAGCTATTCTAGTCCTGATATTGACAGCGATCACAACATAGTCATTTGTGATTCCGTCTTGAAATTGAAAAGACTCAAAAATAAGAAAATGATCAAATGGAACCTGCCAAAGCTCAAAGATGAAATATGTAGTAATAAGTTCAAAGAAGAGTCCGATCGATGTATGAATGAATTACAGCAAGAAAATTACACTAATGTAAACTGGGATGGTATAAAAAATACATTGATTAAGGCAGCAGAAAAAGTATTGGGAAAGAGAAGACCAGAAGCCAGAAAGGAATGGGTTACAGAGGAAATATTGAGCCTAATGGAAAAAAGAAGAGACCTCAAGAATGATGAAACCGATGACGGAAAACGCCTCTATAGAGCTGTGAGGAATGAGATCAATAGAAAATGCAAGCGAGCAAAGGAAACTTTTCTTGAGGAGAGATGTAAAGGAGTCGAACAGATGATGGAGAATGGGAATGTGGAATCCGCATATTCATCCATTAAAGAATTTTTGGTCAGAAGAAAATAAAGGGATGTGCGATAGAAGCAGAAAATGGAAAGCTCTTGTACGAAGCAGACTAAGTAGCAGAACGTTGGAAAGAATACCTCGAGAAATTATATGGAGATGAAATTCTAACCAAAGATTCTGTTCTTGAACACGACGACGAAGTTGAAGATGACATCAGAGGTGACTCAATTATGAGATCCGAATTTAACTTATCAGTTACAAAACTAAGAGAGCAAAAAGCCCCAGGCATCGACAACCTGCCGGCAGAACTGATCAAAGCAGCGGGTGAACAGACCTCGGACACCCTCTACCATCTTGTTCAGACGATGTACGAAACAGGAAATCTTCCAGATGATTTCAAAAAATGCATCATTGTCCCCCTGCCGAAAAAGAACTCGGCGAAAAAATGTGAACAATACCGCACCCTAAGCCTAGTCACGCATGCTTCCAAAATACTTACATCCATCATACTGAAGAGAGTTGAACCTAAAATTGACGCACTTTTATCCAATGATCAATTTGGATTTAGAAAAGGAAGAGGGACATGCGAAGCTATTCTCTCGCTCAGAACCATAATAGAAAAACGGCTGAGAAAGAACAAAGACACATTTGTGGCCTTCATAGACCTAGAAAAAGCTTTTGACAAGGTTCGTTGGGCACCAATGTTCCAAATGCTGAAAGAAGCAGGAATTAAATACAAGGACAGGAGAGTAATCTGGAACCTATATGAAGAGGAAAAGGCAGTGGTGCGCTGTGGAGACCATGTGCAGGAAGCAACTATAAGGCAAGGGGTAAGACAAGGATGCTCCCTATCACCGATTCTCTTCAATTACTACATACAGAGAGCTCTAGATGAGATGAGAGAAAAGGTAGGGGAGCTAGGTGGTGTCAAGATCCATGGAGAAAAACTGGATATGCTGAGGTTTGCTGATGATATCGCATTACTGGCTGAGAGCAAAAAGGATCTGAGTGAGGTACTTGAGGCAATGGAGGACATCCTAAGAGCAGGATATAATATGAACATTAATGTAGAGAAGACCAAAGTACTTAAGGTTAGCAAGCATGGGGGACAAGCTAAAGTGTATTTAAGGGACAGGCGATTAGAGAACGTAGAGGAGTTTACCTACCTGGGAAGCAAAATAACAGCCGATGGAAGGAGCAAAAGAGACTTAGTAAGTAGAGTTCACCAGGCAAAGAAGGCGTTTTATCAAAAAGGGAAACTCCTAACATCCAGAAATATCTGCCTAGACCTAAGGAAACGCCTTCTTCAAACTTATGTGTGGAGCATATTTTTATATGGCAGTGAGACCTGGACGTTGGGAAAGGCAGAAGAGAGGAGGGTGGATGCATTCCAGATGTGGTGTTTCAGGAGGATGTTAAAGATTCCCTGGGTGGACAAAATCAGTAACGAGGAGGTTCTCAAACGTGTGGGGGAGTCTCCTTGTCTGCTGAAACTACTGAAAAAGAGAAGAAATATCTGGATCGGGCACCAACTAAGGCACGAAACATTGCTGGCCACCATCTTAGAAGGCACTGTAGAGGGAACCAACTGCCGGGGCAGGCCTAGGTTGGAGTTTATGGGGCAAATAATGAAGGATTTAGGCTGCTCCACTTATGTGCAGTTGAAAAGAATGGCACAGGACCGAAGCGTATGGAGAACTGCCGCCAACCAACCTTTGGGTTGATGACTTAAGAAGAAGATCCACCACTAGTTGTTTGAATATAATGTGAAATTAATACTTTTTTGCTCAACCTGGGCATCAATTTATGTTACAATATAGTATTGTGGGGACAGAAACTTTTTTGTGTGAAATTGTTGTCATTTCTATAGTGAGGATACCAAGCGAGATGCATGAAGTGTGCTTCAATTTATAGCAAAATTTTTAAAAGACAGAATAGGGAGGGGAGTTTGAGAGGGATTTAAGAGGTAAAAAAGAATATATGTTCATATGTTGTACATTCCAACCTTGTTTCACCCACCATTGCATGTTTAGGAGATAAAGTTGCTTTCAAAACAATTTCACTTGAATGCTATAAAACGCAGCTTATTTCGAAATGTGTAACATTTATTCTACTTTGTTTATCTACACCACGACAAAGTATTTCATTTTATTTTTATATTTTTATACTGGCAAGAAAATTTTCTTTTCCATGGTGTTTTCTAATTTACTTATTACCCTGGAATATATTTAAGTTACATTGCTCTAAAGTTACGGAAAATATTTAGACTTAAACTTATCAGAAAACGGATGCTAGTTATTTTATTATTTACCAGCATATTTTGTTTGAAAAGAGCAGAAAAAAAGAATAAGCATGGTTTTGGATAGCTAAGGAACACATAACAGTTATAAAAGTACTTTGTAAACAAATGAAAGTTTTATTATAGAAAAAAATTACATCTTGGGCTACAATGGTAGCCCACGTGCCTATCCGTATTATTATAACAAGTCACGTGGCTACTGCAGGGTTAATGGTTTCCCTCCTGTGTTTTCATTCACTTATCTCATAATGACAGAGACTAAACATGGGCAGTTTTCCACTAGTTTAAGATTTAATTTAGTGATGAAGAAGAGAACTGTGACGCAACAAGAAAAGTGAGAGTCAACCACAAAAAAGTTATCTTCCAGATGATATTCGAAAGGATGGAGTAGGTCACGTCATTACTCGCTCCGAAAACAACAGCAGACGGAGGTGTAGGCTTTGCAAATCACTATGTCTCTCTAATACTTCTTTCATTATTCATATTTATTCATATTTCGTATTCATCAAGGCTAAGATTTTTAAATGGGTAGTAATAATTTCTGATGTTTTTCCCAATGAAATCCATCAGAGGTCAAATTCTATAGATAGGGTCTTAAGGAACAGGTTCTCCCATATTCAGGTTTTGGCAAAAATGAAGAGATCTCTGAATAAGCAGAAATCTATCCTAGCTAATGTTTCTGGATTGGCTGAACATATGACTCGGCAACTCACCAAATATTTGTTTTCGAAGTTATATATTTCCGAAATGAAAAAATAGGAACATTTTGTACCACTGAAGGGCCTGTAAAGGGAATGATGCGAGTCATCTGCGGCTCGCTGGACTAAATAATGTCTTGGCTGGAATTACTAACACTCCTCTAATCATCCTCTTCAACCTCAATGTTCTCATCTCATAACTTGGCACACTCTTCGTCCTCTAAGCTGAAATCTTTTTCCTCTAGTGACTCAAAATTGGAACCACTGTAGGCAGAAATATCCTCATCTTCTTCAAAAAGTATCCTTTCGACCAATCTAGGGCTAGTGTGCCAATTATCTAGGTACAAAGTATGTGCCTTTCCCAAGAGAACATCTGCTAAATCGAGAACGATACGGGAACAAATATTCTCCTCACTGTACATAGTTTTCTTCCCTGTGTAGATAAGAAAATTCCAAAAATAGCCAAAATTACTTTTGCATAAAACAAAACAGTTATGCCAAATTAATTCCACTTTGAGGGTATATACTGTTTCCAGGAAAGACAAGCTTTCCACATAAGTAGTGATTCATCTACTACAATATCCTGGTCAGGAAAATAAACAGTAGAAAATTTATTTTTTTTAAATTGCAAAACTGGATCTATGTATTTTGAAAATTTTCCTATTGCTAACATCTGCATTGAACGTACTGTTATCCACAAAATGTAGAAACTTTAGCAAGAGGTGTAATCTCTTTTCACTGGTTAGTTTTTAAAAGTAATGAGTTGCTACGCTCTCTCGTTTACCGAAGTACATTCCATAATCTGGTTTTACCACAATTCCCTGCAGTATAAAAACTCCGAACATCACCCTAATTTCATTAGTTGTCGTCCCGACCAAATGCCGTGCTCGAATTTGAGGCATGAGATTAGGGTTAGCATCCAAGAACTGCTGAGCGTAAATGTTTTTGTTTGTTCCTTTATCACTGAGAACAGATCGCCATTCACAAACATCTCATAACACTCTAGAATGCTCTCCCTATCCTCAATTTCTAAGTTCAAACTGCTGAGCGTAAATGTTTTTGTTTGTTCCTTTATCACTGAGAACAGATCATCATTCACAAACATCTCATAACACTCTAGAATGCTCTCCCTATCCTCAATTTCTAGGTTCAGTCCTACATTTACATTTTAGCTAAAGTTTACAGTACCAAATTTTTACTTCATAATGAATAACCTGTAAAATGAGGTGAAATACTGACTAATGAGTTAAGATAATAATTTTAAAGGCATAAAACATCAATTTAGCAAAAGTTGATTTTTTTAGTGAAGTGATGAAAACTTGGAAGCAATATTTGGACCCTTAGACTTAACTTTAGGTCGATACATCTCATTACATTTATTTAAGTTCATTATTTACTGAATCTATTGGTTTTTGCTTGATTATTCTAGAATACACGAAATTGGAGATATTTGCATTGGAGATTTTCTGCAGAACACTGAAATCGCCTAAAATAAGTGTTTCGTTAATATAAAAATGACCTCTATCAGGAAAATAAAATTTTTAAAACTAAAACAATGACATATTTGTATTTTCAATAAATGGCAGTTAATATGGTAAAAATATATAAAATATTTGAAATGTAGCAGCAACCACCTCTGGACCACTATAAATGGATTGACCCACATATCATACGTAAGACCTCACTCAGTCTCAGACCTCCTTGTCCCCCTACGTAAGACAATATAAGAAAAGCCCAGCCCCCCTCCCTCCCCAAAACGTCTTACGCAATACCTGAATGGACGCTATAAAAGAGTAAAAACCATTAGCAGCCCGGTTTCACCGATGAAATACTGGAAAATAGGGGTAGGGTAGCCTGATTTGTGGCAGTTCTAGAGTTAAAGCTGTAAAGTCATGATCAAAAACGATTGTAATACTTGGAAGTAAAATGTAACTTTGCTAAACAGAAAGTGGAGGAAGGTTTAATTAGGTTAGAATATGTTTCAACTGTAAACCAATTAGCTAGGTAATGGGTTGGAAAAACCATTGTGTAAGAATTTATGAAAGAAATGTGTAACTAATTTAGGTTTGTCAAATGTTGGTCTTGAGGGAGTGTGTTGAGTACTGACAATCCCAACATTCGACAGATAACCTCTATGGTTAATTTCTTGTGTTTATTCATGAATTGTTGTCTATTGATATGTTCGGAAAAAAGAAGACGAAGCATCTGCTGTAATGATGAGTTTATTGTGAAAATATAGAAAGAAACTTCATATAAATAACAAGAAGTGCCTTAATTCCAACCAGCAGCTACCCAGTTTTCATCAATTATCACTTTAAAAAATAAATGAACAAATACATACCCCCAAGGTCTGCGTCAGTCTTCACTCTATTAAACTGGTTCAATGTTTCCTTGCTACTCATTTCCATGGACAAACTTTTACCACTATTGTCTTGGATGACCTTATCTAAACAGGTTGTTTTCACATCTGGTGCTTCTCCTTTCCTGAAATGGAAAAAAGCACAAACTTAAAAAATGAAAATTAAGCTACGATTTATACATAGGTAGGGCTAACCAATACACAATGACTCACAGCTTGAGCTGTGATTTGCCCGTAATCCACCACACGTTTAGCCAGCTATCGATATCCACAGGATATTTGGTGTCCAATCCATTCCATAGGTGACCAATATAGTTTAGTTTGTCCAAAAAAGGCACAATGTTTTTGTGATGTTCACATGCAGAGAGAACTAAATACTTGCTAAGGCACCTACAATAGAATCGAAACATAAAAAGAGGGGTAAAAAACCTCCATCACTGATTGCGATGTGACAAACATAAATGCACCCTAGTACCAACAGCTATACCTCACCATATTCTTGCTATCATAGAAATAGCCACCAAAGCATAATTCCAAGAATGACCAATGTATATCCTATTTTGAAGATAAATTGCTGCCTCCTCGCAATACTGAACTGCTTTACAGAGCACTTTAATAAACCCAAGCGTCCTCAAAATCAGAAACTCCAGCATTTGTCTTGATGGAGCATACACTTTGTGAGAAAGTTCCAAAGGATTTTCTTCGTCAAATGACGCCTTAATACACGAAGTAAAGTTACCATACACCGAGGCTAAGTTCACCCTCAAATACTGCAAGAGACACCTGTTAACCTGTCAAGGAAAAAGGCACATATATATTGCAGCGAATTACAATTAATGGTACTTCTGAATAGTTTGGTATCATGTAGCTTCTCATACCTTTTCCATTAATTTGAATCCTTTGTCATGCCGGAACTTCGTTTTCATTCTGTAAATCATTCTTGACAGAAGTGCTGCTTCCATATGCAATGGCTTCTGATTCAACAATACTTTCAAAAAGCTTGAACACACTTTCTTCAAGGACAGCACATCTGAAAGGAAACAAGACCGTTAAAAGAAAATATTCATAACACTCACCCGTCGGAGTTGACGAGGCATAAGTCAAAAATGCAGAAAAACATAAATTACCACGCCCGTCAGTGACCAGACACCTATTTGGAGGAGGAGCTAAATGCACTGCCTGCCACTTTACGGCCATCACTACACAACTCACAAAGTAATTTCGTCTTAACTTTGCGCCAGCTATTTAAATCATGTACCACATGTGCACAAGAAAATAAACAAATAAAAACTTGAATGACGAAACGCGTCCAAAAATATTTCAAAGAATGAAACAACCAGACGTAACACTCTCCATAGCATATATTTTGAAGTTGAAACTCTTCCTAACTAGAGCCATCTATCGACAGTTACTAAGTCCCGTGTAGAGGGATTTCAAAATTACATGATAACTCTCATGCCCTTTAACTACATATACGAATAAGTGATGTGAGGTTTCATGCATTCATTTCATGCATGCAATTCATGCAAAATATTAGATTCATGGCACCTTTTTAAGTTTTAACTTTCCAAACAGGAAGGTATCCGCGAGTGGCAGCACTGAAGACTCGCCGTTTGAAATAGTATTATGTGGAGAACATGAAAAACAGCACGATTATGACACTTTTCCGCGAGTAGCAAGAACCAAAGATGGAATTCATAGTTAGTGATTTATCCATTGATACATAAAACCAACGAATAAAACAGGCTAATCAGCTAATCCGAAGAATAAATGCTTGCCTTCAGGGCACACCACAAGTAACTTAGTCGCAGTGAAAACATTTTTGGTAGATCATTGAAGTGCGATGCTTTCTGCTTGGATATACAGAAAGTTAATTTTCCTAAATACATTACCAACCCTACATATATTTTAAACTAGGCTTTTTAAATAAAATCTCAGGGACGAAAGTTTGCCAAAAAAACCGAAGTTCCCGGAAATATTTTCACAAATCTCTACGAAATGAGTTAACGGTCAAATTTGGTTAAAACACGCGAAAATCCGAAAAAATCAAATTTAAATACCTGGGGTCGTATTCTGTAATTCGGATGATGACTATCACCTGTGATGAACATTACCGAAAAACTTCACCCGTCATCACCATTTGCAATTCTGTAGCCGGGGGTAGAAGTTCCACCACCCGGTGATGGCAAGGTGATATAAGGTCATGGTGATATGTATGAAAACATCATGGTACAATTCTCGCTAATTGTTGGTAGCCAATTGTAGAATGGATCATTGAGCACAATAGCAAGAAAACCCTTGGCCTGAAAGAACAAGAGGGGATTTCTTCGGGAGGCACCCGAACTCAAGCGACCTAACCCTTCACCGCGGGCAGTTTATGGCAGCAACTGACCAGTCACACTCTAGTTTATAACTTCTAAAAGTTAAACCGCAAAATTATGTTCGTCTTTGTGTTGAACTTATCACGCTGACGAAAAAGGTTTTCTCATCGCAGTTATACGATAAATATTTATGCACTTTAGTAAACCAAGCCAGTTTAATGTTACATTATATTACTAAAGCCCGTAAAATGGTTAATCTCTATCGTAACCTCCGATGAAAAAAAAATTTCATCAGCGTGACTAGTGCAATACAAAAACGAACAAAATTCTTCGATTTATGTGTAACTTATAGTAGGTATCCATTTTTAATAAAAAACTATGTACTTTTCCACACTTTATTTCACAACTGCGACCGGTTTCACCATAATATGGCATCTTTGGCCAGAAGATGCCATATTATGGTGAAACCGGTCGCAGTTGTGAAATAAAGTGTGGAAAAGTACAAAGTTTTTTATTAAAAATGGATATCTATCACTTCCACGAAGTCAAGCCTGAAACAATTAAATTTACTATAGTAGGTAGTTGTAAAATATAGTGCGACTAGTAAGTTGGTGCCATAAACCACCCGCGGTGAAGGGTTCAGTCGCCTTCGACGCCGAGGCTCGGACTCCGAGTTCGAGTGCCTCCCGAAGAAATCCCCTCAAATAAATACAGTATAGTTAAGTAGGTATAACGTAGGGTAATTAAATACCTTTAAGCATGCCACCGCGTAGTATTGACATTCATAGTATTTAAAATGAAAATTTCCTTTTTTATTTTGGGAGGGAGGGGGCAAGGGAGTTTCAGGGGAGTGGGCAAGGGAGTTTCAGTGGAGAGAGCGATGTAGTGCCAGGTCATTAGGCAGCAAGGGTGTGCCAGCCCATTATATTTACAAGGGTCTGTGGCCCCTGTTCCAGTGCAGTTGCAAGGCATTTTATTGCACAGATTTGCTGCCACACCACTTCCAAACTCCCTTGGTTTTGTTTCAATTGCAAGGCAGTTTCAGCGGAGAAGCAAGGCAGTGTGATCCAAGGGAGTTTCAGCCCTGATTCAGTTGAGTTTCAAGGGAGAAATTTTTACTTGAGCTGATTGAACTCATATTTGGTAGTATCACAAAAAGAAGTATGCAAAAAGTTGGAGGTGAAACCATTTTCCACTTGAGTAACTATGCATCCTAATATGAACCCAAGCTTCACTAACCCAGGATATCGCCTAAAATATGTTTATTTATTTGGTTTCTTAATTAATTTCCCGGAACTTGTTAACTAAATCACCCTTCACCTAACAGAATGAAGTTTTCTGTTCGAACAAAACTTTTCTTGGCAGCTCCATTAGGCATTTTTTAATTACAAATATAGTAGTTTTATACGCATAAATAGCCTGCCGAGCGCAGAGACAGCTAATTAGGTGAGAAAATTTGGTGAGCATTTATCCAGAAAAATATCCATAGTGGCCACCAATCAGGATTTTTTTCAGAGACTCCTTACATCGGATCCTCTCATTTCCAGCTACACTCAAGTTAATCCTAAGTAATCCACAGGCTTGCCAAATGAAGTGAAAGAGCTGTTCTTATTAAGTGAAACAGAAAAAGACCTGATTTATAAAAAGAGTAATGATAGTGAATAGTATAAATACAAGCAAAAAATGAATTTTGTAGTGCATATTTTGCTACATTTAGTAAACTTACGTAATCATATGATGTAAAAGAGTATAGCAACTTATTTCCCTCCACGGTATTTCTCCCTGATACTGAATGAAAAATGATTGTGACAACTAAAATACACAAAGTAATTAAGAATCGGGATCGTAACCCACCAGACTCGCTGAAAACGTTCCGCGGCGCCAATAAACGACCCTTCACCGTACGCCCAACCGTAGTGCAGGGGGCGGAGGAGTTGCAGTCATGCAACACCAGCTGTGGGTTGGTGGCCTTGAAGAGTCAATAATGCTGTGGTATGCATGATGTGTCCGTTAAAATTGTACGTATTCGTCAGTAGGCGATGTCAAGTTGGTAAGACGAGAAACGCCCGCGGTGCACCCGAAGAAAGCAGTCTTTCAGTACCTCCTAGACCTCTACCCCATGCGATAAAATGCGTACTTTTGTCCGCGATTTCTCAAAAATGTAACGCATGGAGGCTATTTTCAATGTTTGTATCCCGGAAATCTCCATATCGTAGTGGATGCGGCTACAATCCATTCCACACACTTGCCGCGCTACCTTACTCCCCGTTGCCGGCGGGTTGGACCAGACTCGACCAAACGATCGAAAAACTGATGTGAAATTCGGCGTCGCCAACGGTCGCAGCATATCTCATCTGATTCGCTCTGTCGAAGCTTGGTAGAGTTTCCCTATATACGTTACTTTGCGATGCTCGGCGATGCAATTAGCTATTTCTCTACATATATTTTAAAAATTACCAAAAATGAGGGCCCGCCATTTTGTTTAATATATTTGGTAAATAATGACAAAAAAGTAAGTATACTGCATTAAAACAAAGATAAAAAACTGTTTCATATTACTCCATCTCTTTTTATTCCAATTCTTTACCCATAAAGGCTTAGCAAGGGCTTGATTTTGAAGAATTCGTGAGAAAATTGAGTGTAGACCATTTTTGCAAAATTTGTGCAACTTTGACCTCATGCAAATTGTTAATTGGAGAGTACTAAGGAAAATGCTTTTCGTCATCGCATGCACAGGTCTTTTGAAAATATTTATGCAAATTTTCAGCTTCCTGGCTTTAAAAAAATCACTTTTTGACTTCTGGCCAGATTTTTTTATTTCAGTCCACTGTGCGTCGTGATGAAAAAGTTACTCCTTGTAAAATTAAGTGTGATAAAATTTATTACAATTCCGACTTGCCATTTATGTATTTTTACAAAATATACAGACCAAAATAATATTAAATCCTGGCAAATCGGAAAAGAGCAATGTGCGGTTATCTTCCGAAATACCAGAATTTCCCCGAAATATTACAATTACTGTAACTTTTGACCATTTGAAGATAAAATATTAAATAATATCTCATTTTAAAGGTATCTATATTTTCTATTATTTCTAATTACGGAAACGTTGCTGTTAAACTGAAATCTGAGCAGCTAAATGGAATAGTTAGTCATAAAACGTGAGGAGATTAGGCATTTTGCAAAACATTTGAAATTTTCGAAAGCAAATATCTCCATAACTATGAGTAATATATGCAATTATCTTGTAGGAAATTTTGTCAGCGCTAATTTTAAAAGAAAAACTTTTTCGTCACGACGCACCGTTTTCAAGATATAACTGAAAAACAAAAAAAGGGACCTTCAGCCCCCGTTAATGGGGCTCACCTCGTTGGCGCGGGGACTTTTAGTATGTTAACCTCCTATATATTCCGAATACAACCCTGAAGTTTTGTCTCAGTCGTCTTTCATGTCGTCTACAACTCTTGTGGGCGTTCATGGACTTGACTAATAGGGCGAGTACTTCACTGCCATCTGTTGGTGGAGTTCTGCCGATGCGGGCAATAAGGGTGACGGAAAATTTCGGTAGTTTACAGTCCTTTACTTTCTAAGTTCGTGATCGCGATAAAACTTCGTATGGTGATAGAAAATGAAAATTCATTAGATACGTGTTTTCGGAAATGCGTCCATTAGGCCCTAGTTTTTGAGATATTTGCTATCGAAAATGATTAAAACCTCCTGAATGATGCAACCCGCAATACGTCCACCTAGCCCCTGCACCGTTCTCGGACTTATCTTCAAGGTCAGCGATGGAGTGGATGGGTCTCCGCATGACTCATAACTAAGCTGAGGACAATTAGGCACTAAAAATGAAGAAACAGGCAGCCTAAATAGGCACTAAAAATTTCAAAATAGGCACTTAAAATATTTGTTGCATTTCGGACGATTCCGTCGGTCCTGGAATTGCAAAAGGCTAAGCCTGTAATCAGGTTTTCCAGGGACCTGACAATCAGAACTTGGCATACATATACGCCTTGGGTGGTGAAATACCCGCTCAGGCGGGACTCGAACCCGTAATACCAAGATTAGCTGGCGAAGACTTTACCCCGCCGCCACCGAGGCCGGCTTGAAACATAATGCGGCATTTTGCCACAAAGAAGCATCTGAAATTTAAAGCTTGGGCTGAAATACGCGATTAATTTTCGGCAAAACCGATGGAGATTAAAGAGGATAAAACTCCAAATAAAATTACCTTATACATTGAAGAAACAAAATACAAAAGGTTTACTTATTTCAAATTACATTACAATTTACAACAACATATTTCTCTAAATGTTCTCCAGAAAACTGATGCCGAGAGTCAGTAAGGATATTTCTATAGTATGAAAGTGACCTCTCAACCTCAAACGAGGTGATATAGGGCAATACTTGAATGATGCAAGCTCTTCTGCTGTCATCTTTGGTCCTGGAGCAACCGAAGTCCCTGATAAATGTCTGCAATTTTCTGGACATCTTCCCAACCAGGGTTCCTTTGCATAACTTTCTTGAATTTTTGAATCAACGCTTCTCCCACAACAGTTGGTATATTGATAAGATCACTTTCCACCTTTCGAACTTAGACCAAGCACAAGACAAGAACAAGCAACAAGCACAGCAAGCTCTTTTCAGCACGCCTGGCAGAATATCTCATCGCTATTTGTCGTAAAATTAGCATCATTCCTTATCCACTGCTCGTAAAGTGATGCCTTAGATGATTTTTCTTTAGGCATGTTACACATTTTTTTTTAAACTTGCATAGATCGCAAAAGAAACCTGTAACAGGCTTGCTCGAACAAACTTCCTTCTAACTACTGCTTCCTTTCACATAGCTCAACACGATCTGGTAGAACTCTCAGTGGCAACTAGGCAGCATGAAATAGAGAGGGATACAACACATAACATTGCAACTACTTGATGGAGGTTGCGCGGCACGATATTTGCCCCTGCGGCATTCGAGTGCACATTGTAGTGATACAACGCGCGTATCGCGCGTTGTATCACTACAGTGTCAATAGTGGTAAAATCGGTAAAATAGAGGACGGTGACGTTTTTTCGTCTCTCAGTTGTAATCGTGGGCTCGTCGATATGAGGATATTGTTGTAGCTTACCGTTATTTGGGAACAATGCACTATTAAAATCGATGGTTGGCAAGTTTACTTGGTGAAATTTAGACATAGTAATACAAAAAATACTTAGTTGATTCCACAAATTTATTTTAACTCGACCGGTTTCAACCTTCACAGGTTATCCTCCTGAGGATTTTCGAGTGAAAATAAATTTTTGGAATCAACTAAGTATTTATTACCATTCACTAGTGACTTAGGTTGTGTTGCACCGGGTAGTGCAAATGCGGGGTACAAGATTTGGATGAGGCCCAAATTGAAGAGCCTGGCACTTACACCTCATCTTCATTAAACTGTTCATTTAGAAGTAAAATAAATTTACATTTGAGAGCTCTTTTGCGCCGGTCAGAAAGAAAAATGGGCAACAATGCGACGAATTAACAAATTAAAAGAACTTTTGTAGACGCGAAAATAAAAAATCTGGGACTGTAAGCGATTCTTGCAATTTAAGACCTTCGCATCGGCAATATGAGCATAAAAAGGCGCAAAGCGATAAAATTGGCATTGAAATGCAGTTACAACTTGATTTTTTTCGTTATAAATAGCCCTGAATGTATTTCTAGCTTAGTAAAATTTATTTCTCTAATAAGAAACATAAAAATGTTTTGGTAATATATCTCAGCAACAATGACAATTCTTATGGACTCTACTTTAGTATTAGAGCCATATAGTTTTCTCATAAAATGTCTTCAACCTAACCAACGTATTACCATCCAGGGTTTCTCTGTATAACGTCTTAAAATCTTGAGCAATGGATTTTCCCCAATCACTTTGTATATCAAAAAGGTCACTCTCCACAGTTCAGATTTTCTCCGTAGCCGTTACAAGGAGTAGTTCTCTTGCTTCCAGCGATGACATGATTGATGGTGGTTAACCAAAATTGCATCTAATAAACGTAGGATCTTCGTCGACATCGAGATTCAACTCTGCAGCTTTGGATTCCAGAATGCAGTTTGCTTCTTCTTCGTCCAGATATTCTGTTTTCCATAGAAAACCTACTCATGCACCATGATGGCTTAATTTTCTTATAGACAGAGTTGACACGTAATATAAAAGATGAGCGAAATCGGTTACAATAGTGTACCTTTAAGTGGGTGAAAAAGACGTTCCAACTGATGTATCGGAGGCGCACATTATTCCTGTCACATACATCACGTATTTCAATAATTTTCTCTGAAAATTATAATGCAGTATAAAGCCATGCTCCCCATAATATCAATACTGGCTGTGAAGGCAGAGTAACTTCGGGCAGAATATCGTTAAACTCAGCTATACTGATTGGTGCCTTCAAAAGCAAGTTTTTGGCAATTGTAACCATCGCATGCACGCATCACGTAAAATCACCATTGTTGTTTTTCTGCTCTTTATACAATAACTCTTTGGGTTATATTTCTTTATGCATGTTTAATGACATTATTTCAACGCTGATAGATTGAAAAAGAAACTGAAAGAACAGACTAGCACCGCACTAAAGAGAATTATGGTGACGTTGGAAACATTTTGCTTTTTTAGGTCCTTAAATAGGCGATATCAGCAGAAGAAGGCATTAACAGGTAAAATAGGCATTTTTAGGCAGTAACAAATTGCCTTAATTTCGCCATAAATAATCCTAAATGAACTAATAACTTCATAAAATTGGTTTCCAGAGTAAAAGAAAAAATAGACATTTTAGGCAATGTCCTCAGCTTACTCATAACCAAACTAATAGCTTTGTGTGCGGCATAGCCTGTATTTATTACTCGTCAGCACATTTCCTATGATTTAAGTGGAGGTACACGCGATCGTATGCTGAATGGACATTTGACTTGACGCTTTCAGTCGCAGACGATGCTCGTCGAATAAAAACGCTATAAGTTTGGCCCATGGAATGAGCATACCTTGACGTTAGACGGACAGCGCTCTTCCCTTTATATTTGGGGAAAATCTTGAAAAATTTATATTCCCCTAATTTTGTTCCTTAATTTTCCATACCGATAACTTAATTATAAATCTAATTTATTAGTACTTGGAACACACGAAAGCACTTGGCCACCCTATTTAACTCTTCCGCTGTAATCGTGAATTACTAGTGCCGATTCATCATCTAGGGTTTTCAATTCGAGGACTGGTGCTCTATGGTATTTTAGATACCTATTCTTAACTGATTAAAAACTATTCATTAACAGCAATCACTAACACTTTTCGTGGCTACTTGAAGACGAGATCTCTGGACCTTTCACACTACTTCGTCGTGGGTGTTGCTTCTCACTTGAATTCAAAATTAGGGAACGAGAAATGGGTTGGTGGCCATTACTCGCTTCCTTCCTGGAATATCGACCGCGATGTTTTCGGAAAAAGGACAAGTTCATACAAAACCTAAATTGGAGAATGCTGCCCTTGATCCGGTTATTTTTCTGATTCCGAGTCATAGGAAACGTAATTAAAATAATGGCATGAAATAAGTTCGGCCATGCTTTTATATTTACTTTTCTCTGCCAGCGATGGTAAAAGAACGCATAATTATACATACTTCTTAATTGTATTTAATACATAATATACAACATAAAACAGCGATAAGTTTTGCACATGACAAATAAAATTACGTTATTTTCGTCAATTTTAATCTCCTTAACATCACTTGGTGAGAACAAGAGAGCTTCAATTTTATTATTTCGTCGCTACTGAAATTCCTCAGTAAATAGTGCTTAAACCTCAGATTAAATATCTCTATTTTCCAAACACCATTATCAACAATTAACCTTGGAATGCACAACATGAAATTCGAGGTTTAATTCTGGATAGGAGTCGGTTCTATATTATGCAGTACTTCCCCTCTATCCCAGCCAACCGATGTTATGGTATTTGACATGAGCATTAAGAAAAATTGTCGTCCAAGAAATGTACGTTAGATAAAATATTATCAAGGTAAAAAATATGGTGACAGAAAAACAATATCTTGCACATATGTGCGATATTCCACGTAGGAAATATCATTCGCCTTGACCGATATTCGAACCCGGATCCCTCTATTTCGCAGAGTGCTTTAACCAGTTAAACTACCGAGGCGTCCTTCTCCCCTGTGGATTTTGTGGTGGCTTTATAGGAACAAGGTGTTCAGGACTGCTAGCCATTTGATGTCAGTAAGCAGTCCAAAGTGTGCGCTTAGCGCCACAGTGCGCGAGGATGTAGCTATACATGGGACACAATGAAGTGTTCGCTCTTTTGACCAATTTTGAGGATAGCGGGACTAGCCACGGTATTTACCTTTACGGAGTCACCCATAAGTGCGATATTCCACAGAGGAAAAATCATTCTGCCTTGACCGGGATTCGAACCCGGGACCCTCGATTTCGCCTCTTCCAATTGCTTTTGCACGGAGAGAGACGTTTTTACTGGCTTGCGTCGTCGAAGTTCACCACAATAATGCAGCACATTAGTTAACTCCTGCCACTCACTATTTTTCTTAAAACTCGAGATGTTAAATGGGTGGCCGTCTTCGTCTTATAAAATCCAGAGAATATGTCACTAGTTTGTGGAGTTAAGCTTGCGATCTCCATGTCACTCGGTGTAATTTCACTTACGAATGACAACCCTAGAGCTGTTCTGTGCGCGGCGCGAGTGAATACACGTATCCCTTTGTACAAACATTGCAAGACCTTCCTGGAAAACGGAAAGTAACGGTTCTCAAGGGATTTCCCATCTGCGTCCCCTGGTAAACGAAGGCAAGGCACCCCACACCAAAACCGAGAAACCAAAGGGCGGAAGGAGAGTAAAGGGACTACAACCATCAGTTAGACAGGAGAACCAAACTATATGACGAATAGCTTAACGCTCTATCACTTGTGCTCCGCCCGTGAAATGTAAAGGTCATCATCATCGCTGGTTTTCCAACAATTTTTGCAACAATTTTCGCTGCATTTTGAATTTACCTTTTAAATAATATTTGTGTATTCACTTAAACAAAGATGAAAATAGAAAGGTAAAGCTTTCCTTCAACAGGAATCGCAAAAACACTGAAACGCAGGAGAAAATGGTAACAAGCACATACGCACATGGATAATATTGTTTGATTTACCCTAACCATGCCATGATGCTTACGAATTACAGGCCTAACCTTTCAGATGAGTCAACACTGGTCACGAGATAGTGATTACTCTGCTTTTCTCCTTGCGCTTATGGCTCAAGCCCAAAAGCTGAAGTCACAAAACACCTACTGCGGGGTCTCACATCAGTTGTACATACGCAGCCGCAATAATTTCTCATTCATTACCATTTACGTAACGTAACTCGAATGTAGAAGTGCACAATTTTACTGCAAAGAAAGGTGGGTGCCTATAATTTTATTGAATAAAATTCTGTAAATAGAAATAGGTCAGTGAAAGGAATGAATGCATAATTAAAGGATAGGATTGGAATTGATGTAAAAATTAAAATTCTGGCCAGAATAAGTTATTGTAAATTGCAAATAATATAGTTTATATACTAATAAAATAATTAAGCAAAAGATTGCGACTTAAGAAGGAAAAAACTTCGCCTTTACGGAGATTCGAACCGGAGGAATAATATTGGTAGTGAAAAACGATACCATTCGACCAAATGTTTTGGTGGAAATTGGGCATTTAAACTGGAACATATCGTCGTCGTTCAGGCAGAATTCATTACCTAAGTCAAAAATCTTACTTCTGAGTTATAGCGGTTTAAATGTTTCAAACAAATCCCAAAATCAGTTTTGCATTATTATGTAATATTAACATGTTTGTAGCAACAGCACCAAAAACATGTTAATATTAAATAATAATCCCACAGCAGAGAATATCTACAAGATATCTATAAAATCACTTCCATGTCTACACCTAATATCTTGAAAATGTCTACAAATATCTTGTAAAAATTTTCTTGACAGTAGATATGTGAATGTCCCCTTTTTAAATGTCCTCTAGTCATCATCCTTAGATATTTTGTAGACATTGTGAAATGTCTTCTAGATACCTACAGTGCAGATTTTAAGCAGTGAAAAGATTTCACCGTTGTAAACGGAGTGCGAGGATAAAACCACCTTGCTTACGCGATGTCAATATTATGGTTTTTTAACGCATTTAAAACAACATTTGCAGTCGCATTTTCTTATTGGCATCCCACGGGACTTCGGTTTTCCTAGGCACGGCGCGTAATTTTTTGAAGTCCAATGACGGTCTTATAGAGACAAAAAATAATTGACGCAGACTAATGTTCATTCAATTCAGGAGGCCACAAAACGAATTTAAAGCAATATTTGCAGACGTATATTTCTACATGGCAGTTTCTACATAGTTGATTTTGAATATCAAGATATTAAGTAAACATTTTTGAAACATCTTAAATATCGAAGACATTGAAGATCTTGTGTGAATATGTAGTAGATATTCTGTGCTATGTGGGATGCATAATTGATTTTAGGAATTGTTTGAAACATTAAAACCGCTATAACTCAGCGGCGATTTTTGACTTACTGATTTTTGTGAATTCTACCTGAACGACGACGATATAGATTGTGCCCGAGTATGCATGGCGGGTTGCATCTTTCCAGGGTTTTAAAAAAAATTTCAATTGCAAATATCTCGAAAACTAGGGCCTGATGGACACTTTACCAAAAACCCATCTTTAATGAATTTTTGTTTTCTATCAGCCTACGAAGTTTGACCGCGATCCGCCGATTACCGTTGGGATCCTTCCCTTGTCGGACTAAAAAGGAATCAACAGAGTCAGGCAGGACGCATTGGAATCGTTATACACCGGACTTTCTGGAATGTGTGGCGATTTTTCATTTTGCAAAATATCAAATAAATGACATCCTTGAAAGTTCTAACTTTCCAAACAGGAAGGAATATTTTAACAAAAGGAATCAACAGAGTCGGGCAGGACGCATTGGAATCGTTATACACCAGACTTTCTGGAGTGTGTGGTGATTTTTCATTTTGCAAAATATCAGATAAATTACATCTTTGAAAGTACTAACTTTCCAAGCAGGAAGGAATATTTTAACAAAAGGAATCAACAGAGTCAGGCAGGACGCATTGGAATCGTTATACACCAGACTTTCTGGAGTGTGTGGTGATTTTTCATTTTGCAAAATATCAGATAAATTACATCTTTGAAAGTTCTAACTTTCCAAGCAGGAAGGAATATTTTAACAAAAGGAATCAACAGAGTCGGGCAGGACGCATTGGAATCGTTATACACCAGACTTTCTGGAGTGTGTGGTGATTTTTCATTTTGCAAAATATCAGATAAATTACATCTTTGAAAGTACTAACTTTCCAAGCAGGAAGGAATATTTTAACAAAAGGAATCAACAGAGTCAGGCAGGACGCATTGGAATCGTTATACACCAGACTTTCTGGTGTGTGTGGTGATTTTTCATTTTGCAAAATATCAGATAAATTACATCTTTGAAAGTTCTAACTTTCCAAACAGGAAGGAATATTTTAACAAAAGGAATCAACAGAGTCGGGCAGGACGCATTGGAATCGTTATACACCAGACTTTCTGGAGTGTGTGGTGATTTTTCATTTTGCAAAATATCAGATAAATTACATCTTTGAAAGTTCTAACTTTCCAAGCAGGAAGGAATATTTTAACAAAAGGAATCAACAGAGTCAGGCAGGACGCATTGGAATCGTTATACACCAGACTTTCTGGAGTGTGTGGTGATTTTTCATTTTGCAAAATATCAGATAAATTATATATTTGAAAGTTCTAACTTTCCAAACAGGAAGGAATATTTTAACAAAAGGAATCAACAGAGTCGGGCAGGACGCATTGGAATCGTTATACACCAGCCTTACTGGAGTGTGTGGTGATTTTTCATTTTGCAAAATATCAGATAAATTACATCTTTGAAATTTCTAACTTTCCAAACAGGAAGGAATATTTTAACAAAAGGAATCAACAGAGTCAGGCAGGACGCATTGGAATCGTTATACACCAGACTTTCTGGAGTGTGTGGTGATTTTTCATTTTGCAAAATATCAGATAAATTACATCTTTGAAAGTTCTAACTTTCCAAGCAGGAAGGAATATTTTAACAAAAGGAATCAACAGAGTCGGGCAGGACGCATTGGAATCGTTATACACCAGACTTTCTGGAGTGTGTGGTGATTTTTCATTTTGCAAAATATCAGATAAATTACATCTTTGAAAGTACTAACTTTCCAAGCAGGAAGGAATATTTTAACAAAAGGAATCAACAGAGTCAGGCAGGACGCATTGGAATCGTTATACACCAGACTTTCTGGAGTGTGTGGTGATTTTTCATTTTGCAAAATATCAGATAAATTACATCTTTGAAAGTTCTAACTTTCCAAACAGGAAGGAATATTTTAACAAAAGGAATCAACAGAGTCGGGCAGGACGCATTGGAATCGTTATACACCAGACTTTCTGGAGTGTGTGGTGATTTTTCATTTTGCAAAATATCAGATAAATTACATCTTTGAAAGTTCTAACTTTCCAAACAGGAAGGAATATTTTAACAAAAGGAATCAACAGAGTCAGGCAGGACGCATTGGAATCGTTATACACCAGACTTTCTGGAGTGTGTGGTGATTTTTCATTTTGCAAAATATCAGATAAATTACATCTTTGAAAGTTCTAACTTTCCAAGCAGGAAGGAATATTTTAACAAAAGGAATCAACAGAGTCAGGCAGGACGCATTGGAATCGTTATACACCAGACTTTCTGGAGTGTGTGGTGATTTTTCATTTTGCAAAATATCAGATAAATTACATCTTTGAAAGTTCTAACTTTCCAAACAGGAAGGAATATTTTAACAAAAGGAATCAACAGAGTCAGGCAGGACGCATTGGAATCGTTATACACCAGACTTTCTGGAGTGTGTGGTGATTTTTCATTTTGCAAAATATCAGATAAATTACATCTTTGAAAGTTCTAACTTTCCAAACAGGAAGGAATATTTTAACAAAAGGAATCAACACAGTCAGGCAGGACGCATTGGAATCTTTATACACCAGACTTTCTGGAGTGTGTGGTGATTCTTCATTTTGCAAAATATCAGATAAATTATATCTTTGAGTGTTCTAACTTTCCAAACAGGAAGGAATATTTTAACAAAAGGAATCAACAGAGTCAGGCAGGACGCATTGGAATCGTTATACACCAGACTTTCTGGAGTGTGTGGTGATTTTTCATTTAGCAAAATATCAGATAAATTACATCTTTGAAAGTTCTAACTTTCCAAACAGGAAGAAATATTTTAACAAAAGGAATCAACAGAGTCAGGCAGGACGCATTGGAATCGTTATACACCAGACTTTCTGGAGTGTGTGGTGATTTTTCATTTTGCAAAATATCAGATAAATTACATCTTTGAAAGTTCTAACTTTCCAAACAGGAAGGAATATTTTAACAAAAGGAATCAACACAGTCAGGCAGGACGCATTGGAATCTTTATACACCAGACTTTCTGGAGTGTGTGGTGATTCTTCATTTTGCAAAATATCAGATAAATTATATCTTTGAGTGTTCTAACTTTCCAAACAGGAAGGAATATTTTAACAAAAGGAATCAACAGAGTCAGGCAGGACGCATTGGAATCGTTATACACCAGACTTTCTGGAGTGTGTGGTGATTTTTCATTTAGCAAAATATCAGATAAATTACATCTTTGAAAGTTCTAACTTTCCAAACAGGAAGAAATATTTTAACAAAAGGAATCAACAGAGTCAGGCAGGACGCATTGGAATCGTTCTACACCAGACTTTCTGGAGTGTGTGGTGATTTTTCATTTTGCAAAATATCAGATAAATTATATCTTTGAAAGTTCTAACTTTCCAAACAGGAAGGAATATTTTAACAAAAGGAATCAACAGAGTCAGGCAGGACGCATTGGAATCTTTAACACCAGACTTTCTGGAGTGTGTGGTGATTTTTCATTTTGCAAAATATCAGATAAATTAAATCTTTGAAAGTTCTAACTTTCCAAACAGGAAGGAATATTTTAACAAAAGGAATCAACAGAGTCGGGCAGGACGCATTGGAATCGTTCTACACCAGACTTTCTGGAGTGTGTGGTGATTTTTCATTTTGCAAAATATCAGATAAATTATATCTTTGAAAGTTCTAACTTTCTAAACAGGAAGGAATATTTTAACAAAAGGAATCAACAGAGTCTGGCAGGACGCATTGGAATCGTTCTACACCAGACTTTCTGGAGTGTGTGGTGATTTTTCATTTTGCAAAATATCAGATAAATTAAATCTTTGAAAGTTCTAACTTTCCAAACAGGAAGGAATATTTTAACAAAAGGAATCAACAGAGTCGGGCAGGACGCATTGGAATCGTTGTACACCAGACTTTCTGGAGTGTGTGGTGATTTTTCATTTTGCAAAATATCAGATAAATTAAATCTTTGAAAGTTCTAACTTTCCAAACAGGAAGGAATATTTTAACAAAAGGAATCAACAGAGTCGGGCAGGACGCATTGGAATCGTTGTACACCAGACTTTCTGGAGTGTGTGGTGATTTTTCATTTTGCAAAATATCAGATAAATTACATCTTTGAAATTTCTAACTTTCCAAACAGGAAGGAATATTTTAACAAAAGGAATCAACAGAGTCGGGCAGGACGCATTGGAATCGTTCTACACCAGACTTTCTGGAATGTGTGGCGATTTTTCATTTTGCAAAATATCAGATAAATTACATCTTTGAAAGTTCTAACTTTCCAAGCAGGAAGGAATATTTTAACAAAAGGAATCAACAGAGTCAGGCAGGACGCATTGGAATCGTTATACACCAGACTTTCTGGAGTGTGTGGTGATTTTTCATTTTGCAAAATATCAGATAAATTATATATTTGAAAGTACTAACTTTCCAAGCAGGAAGGAATATTTTAACAAAAGGAATCAACAGAGTCAGGCAGGACGCATTGGAATCGTTATACACCAGACTTTCTGGAGTGTGTGGTGATTTTTCATTTTGCAAAATATCAGATAAATTACATCTTTGAAAGTTCTAACTTTCCAAACAGGAAGGAATATTTTAACAAAAGGAATCAACAGAGTCGGGCAGGACGCATTGGAATCGTTATACACCAGACTTTCTGGAGTGTGTGGTGATTTTTCATTTTGCAAAATATCAGATAAATTACATCTTTGAAAGTTCTAACTTTCCAAACAGGAAGGAATATTTTAACAAAAGGAATCAACAGAGTCAGGCAGGACGCATTGGAATCGTTATACACCAGACTTTCTGGAGTGTGTGGTGATTTTTCATTTTGCAAAATATCAGATAAATTACATCTTTGAAAGTTCTAACTTTCCAAGCAGGAAGGAATATTTTAACAAAAGGAATCAACAGAGTCGGGCAGGACGCATTGGAATCGTTATACACCAGACTTTCTGGAGTGTGTGGTGATTTTTCATTTTGCAAAATATCAGATAAATTACATCTTTGAAAGTTCTAACTTTCCAAACAGGAAGGAATATTTTAACAAAAGGAATCAACAGAGTCAGGCAGGACGCATTGGAATCGTTATACACCAGACTTTCTGGAGTGTGTGGTGATTTTTCATTTTGCAAAATATCAGATAAATTACATCTTTGAAAGTTCT
This sequence comes from Pyrrhosoma nymphula, assembly GCA_963573305.1. Lineage (NCBI taxonomy): Eukaryota > Metazoa > Arthropoda > Insecta > Odonata > Coenagrionidae > Pyrrhosoma > Pyrrhosoma nymphula. The sequence continues at coordinate 72,004,220 of OY754335.1, read as the reverse complement.
AACTTTCCAAACAGGAAGTAATATTTTAACAAAAGGAATCAACAGAGTCAGGCAGGACGCATTGGAATCTTTATACACCAGACTTTCTGGAGTGTGTGGTGATTCTTCATTTTGCAAAATATCAGATAAATTATATCTTTGAGTGTTCTAACTTTCCAAACAGGAAGGAATATTTTAACAAAAGGAATCAACAGAGTCAGGCAGGACGCATTGGAATCGTTATACACCAGACTTTCTGGAGTGTGTGGTGATTTTTCATTTAGCAAAATATCAGATAAATTACATCTTTGAAAGTTCTAACTTTCCAAACAGGAAGAAATATTTTAACAAAAGGAATCAACAGAGTCAGGCAGGACGCATTGGAATCGTTCTACACCAGACTTTCTGGAGTGTGTGGTGATTTTTCATTTTGCAAAATATCAGATAAATTATATCTTTGAAAGTTCTAACTTTCCAAACAGGAAGGAATATTTTAACAAAAGGAATCAACAGAGTCAGGCAGGACGCATTGGAATCTTTAACACCAGACTTTCTGGAGTGTGTGGTGATTTTTCATTTTGCAAAATATCAGATAAATTAAATCTTTGAAAGTTCTAACTTTCCAAACAGGAAGGAATATTTTAACAAAAGGAATCAACAGAGTCGGGCAGGACGCATTGGAATCGTTCTACACCAGACTTTCTGGAGTGTGTGGTGATTTTTCATTTTGCAAAATATCAGATAAATTATATCTTTGAAAGTTCTAACTTTCTAAACAGGAAGGAATATTTTAACAAAAGGAATCAACAGAGTCTGGCAGGACGCATTGGAATCGTTGTACACCAGACTTTCTGGAGTGTGTGGTGATTTTTCATTTTGCAAAATATCAGATAAATTAAATCTTTGAAAGTTCTAACTTTCCAAACAGGAAGGAATATTTTAACAAAAGGAATCAACAGAGTCGGGCAGGACGCATTGGAATCGTTGTACACCAGACTTTCTGGAGTGTGTGGTGATTTTTCATTTTGCAAAATATCAGATAAATTATATCTTTGAAAGTTCTAACTTTCCAAACAGGAAGGAATATTTTAACAAAAGGAATCAACAGAGTCGGGCAGGACGCATTGGAATCGTTCTACACCAGACTTTCTGGAATGTGTGGCGATTTTTCATTTTGCAAAATATCAGATAAATTACATCTTTGAAAGTTCTAACTTTCCAAGCAGGAAGGAATATTTTAACAAAAGGAATCAACAGAGTCAGGCAGGACGCATTGGAATCGTTATACACCAGACTTTCTGGAGTGTGTGGTGATTTTTCATTTTGCAAAATATCAGATAAATTATATATTTGAAAGTTCTAACTTTCCAAACAGGAAGGAATATTTTAACAAAAGGAATCAACAGAGTCGGGCAGGACGCATTGGAATCGTTATACACCAGCCTTACTGGAGTGTGTGGTGATTTTTCATTTTGCAAAATATCAGATAAATTACATCTTTGAAATTTCTAACTTTCCAAACAGGAAGGAATATTTTAACAAAAGGAATCAACAGAGTCAGGCAGGACGCATTGGAATCGTTATACACCAGACTTTCTGGAGTGTGTGGTGATTTTTCATTTTGCAAAATATCAGATAAATTACATCTTTGAAAGTTCTAACTTTCCAAGCAGGAAGGAATATTTTAACAAAAGGAATCAACAGAGTCGGGCAGGACGCATTGGAATCGTTATACACCAGACTTTCTGGAGTGTGTGGTGATTTTTCATTTTGCAAAATATCAGATAAATTACATCTTTGAAAGTACTAACTTTCCAAGCAGGAAGGAATATTTTAACAAAAGGAATCAACAGAGTCAGGCAGGACGCATTGGAATCGTTATACACCAGACTTTCTGGAGTGTGTGGTGATTTTTCATTTTGCAAAATATCAGATAAATTACATCTTTGAAAGTTCTAACTTTCCAAACAGGAAGGAATATTTTAACAAAAGGAATCAACAGAGTCGGGCAGGACGCATTGGAATCGTTATACACCAGACTTTCTGGAGTGTGTGGTGATTTTTCATTTTGCAAAATATCAGATAAATTACATCTTTGAAAGTTCTAACTTTCCAAACAGGAAGGAATATTTTAACAAAAGGAATCAACAGAGTCAGGCAGGACGCATTGGAATCGTTATACACCAGACTTTCTGGAGTGTGTGGTGATTTTTCATTTTGCAAAATATCAGATAAATTACATCTTTGAAAGTTCTAACTTTCCAAGCAGGAAGGAATATTTTAACAAAAGGAATCAACAGAGTCGGGCAGGACGCATTGGAATCGTTATACACCAGACTTTCTGGAGTGTGTGGTGATTTTTCATTTTGCAAAATATCAGATAAATTACATCTTTGAAAGTTCTAACTTTCCAAACAGGAAGGAATATTTTAACAAAAGGAATCAACAGAGTCAGGCAGGACGCATTGGAATCGTTATACACCAGACTTTCTGGAGTGTGTGGTGATTTTTCATTTGGCAAAATATCAGATAAATTACATCTTTGAAAGTTCTAACTTTCCAAACAGGAAGGAATATTTTAACAAAAGGAATCAACAGAGTCAGGCAGGACGCATTGGAATCTTTATACACCAGACTTTCTGGAGTGTGTGGTGATTCTTCATTTTGCAAAATATCAGATAAATTATATCTTTGAGTGTTCTAACTTTCCAAACAGGAAGGAATATTTTAACAAAAGGAATCAACAGAGTCAGGCAGGACGCATTGGAATCGTTATACACCAGACTTTCTGGAGTGTGTGGTGATTTTTCATTTAGCAAAATATCAGATAAATTACATCTTTGAAAGTTCTAACTTTCCAAACAGGAAGAAATATTTTAACAAAAGGAATCAACAGAGTCAGGCAGGACGCATTGGAATCGTTCTACACCAGACTTTCTGGAGTGTGTGGTGATTTTTCATTTTGCAAAATATCAGATAAATTATATCTTTGAAAGTTCTAACTTTCCAAACAGGAAGGAATATTTTAACAAAAGGAATCAACAGAGTCAGGCAGGACGCATTGGAATCTTTAACACCAGACTTTCTGGAGTGTGTGGTGATTTTTCATTTTGCAAAATATCAGATAAATTAAATCTTTGAAAGTTCTAACTTTCCAAACAGGAAGGAATATTTTAACAAAAGGAATCAACAGAGTCGGGCAGGACGCATTGGAATCGTTCTACACCAGACTTTCTGGAGTGTGTGGTGATTTTTCATTTTGCAAAATATCAGATAAATTATATCTTTGAAAGTTCTAACTTTCTAAACAGGAAGGAATATTTTAACAAAAGGAATCAACAGAGTCTGGCAGGACGCATTGGAATCGTTCTACACCAGACTTTCTGGAGTGTGTGGTGATTTTTCATTTTGCAAAATATCAGATAAATTAAATCTTTGAAAGTTCTAACTTTCCAAACAGGAAGGAATATTTTAACAAAAGGAATCAACAGAGTCGGGCAGGACGCATTGGAATCGTTGTACACCAGACTTTCTGGAGTGTGTGGTGATTTTTCATTTTGCAAAATATCAGATAAATTATATCTTTGAAAGTTCTAACTTTCCAAACAGGAAGGAATATTTTAACAAAAGGAATTAACAGAGTCGGGCAGGACGCATTGGAATCGTTCTACACCAGACTCTCTGGAGTGTGTGGTGATTTTTCATTTTGCAAAATATCAGATAAATTATATCTTTGAAAATTCTAACTTTCCAAACAGGAAGGAATATTTTAACAAAAGGAATCAACATAGTCGGGCAGGACGCATTGGAATCTTTATACACCAGACTTTCTGGAGTGTGTGGTGATTTTTCATTTTGCAAAATATCAGATAAATTAAATCTTTGAAAGTTCTAACTTTCCAAACAGGAAGGAATATTTTAACAAAAGGAATCAACAGAGTCAGGCAGGACGCATTGGAATCGTTCTACACCAGACTTTCTGGAGTGTGTGGGAATTTTTCATTTTGCAAAATATCAGATAAATTATATCTTTGAAAGTTCTAACTTTCCAAACAGGAAGGAATATTTTAACAAAAGGAATCAACAGAGTCGGGCAGGACGCATTGGAATCTTTATACACCAGACTTTCTGGAGTGTGTGGTGATTTTTCATTTTGCAAAATATCAGATAAATTATATATTTGAAAGTTCTAACTTTCCAAATAGGAAGGAATATTTTAAGAAAAGGAATCAACAGAGTCGGGCAGGACGCATTGGAATCGTTATACACCAGACTTTCTGGAGTGTGTGGTGATTTTTCATTTTGCAAAATATCAGATAAATTATATCTTTGAAAGTTCTAACTTTCCAAACAGGAAGGAATATTTTAACAAAAGGAATCAACAGAGTCAGGCAGGACGCATTGGAATCGTTCTACACCAGACTTTCTGGAGTGTGTGGGAATTTTTCATTTTGCAAAATATCAGATAAATTACATCTTTGAAAGTTCTAACTTTCCAAACAGGAAGGAATATTTTAACAAAAGGAATCAACAGAGTCGGGCAGGACGCATTGGAATCTTTATACACCAGACTTTCTGGAGTGTGTGGTGATTTTTCATTTTGCAAAATATCAGATAAATTATATATTTGATAGTTCTAACTTTCCAAACAGGAAGGAATATTTTAAGAAAAGGAATCAACAGAGTCGAACAGGACGCATTGGAATCGTTATACACCAGACTTTCTGGAGTGTGTGGTGATTTTTCATTTTGCAAAATATCAGATAAATTACATCTTTGAAAGTTCTAACTTTCCAAACAGGAAGGAATATTTTAACAAAAGGAATCAACAGACTCGGGCAGGACGCATTGGAATCGTTATACACCAGACTTTCTGGAGTGTGTGGTGATTTTTCATTTTGCAAAATATCAGATAAATTATATCTTTGAAAGTTCTAACTTTCCAAACAGGAAGGAATATTTTAACAAAAGGAATCAACAGAGTCGGGCAGGACGCATTGGAATCTTTATACACCAGACTTTCTGGAGTGTGTGGTGATTTTTCATTTTGCAAATTATCAGATAAATTATATATTTGAAAGTTCTAACTTTCCAAACAGGAAGGAATATTTTAACAAAAGGAATCAACAGAGTCGGGCAGGACGCATTGGAATCGTTATACACCAGACTTTCTGGAGTGTGTGGTGATTTTTCATTTAGCAAAATATCAGATAAATTATATCTTTGAAAGTTCTAACTTTCCAAGCAGGAAGGAATATTTTAACAAAAGGAATCAACAGAGTCGGGCAGGACGCATTGGAATCGTTATACACCAGACTTTCTGGAGTGTGTGGTGATTTTTCATTTTGCAAAATATCAGATAAATTATATATTTGAAAGTTCTAACTTTCCAAACAGGAAGGAATATTTTAACAAAAGGAATCAACAGAGTCGGGCAGGACGCATTGGAATCGTTATACACCAGCCTTACTGGAGTGTGTGGTGATTTTTCATTTTGCAAAATATCAGATAAATTACATCTTTGAAATTTCTAACTTTCCAAACAGGAAGGAATATTTTAACAAAAGGAATCAACAGAGTCGGGCAGGACGCATTGGAATCGTTATACACCAGACTTTCTGGAGTGTGTGGTGATTTTTCATTTAGCAAAATATCAGATAAATTATATCTTTGAAAGTTCTAACTTTCCAAGCAGGAAGGAATATTTTAACAAAAGGAATCAACAGAGTCGGGCAGGACGCATTGGAATCGTTATACACCAGACTTTCTGGAGTGTGTGGTGATTTTTCATTTTGCAAAATATCAGATAAATTATATATTTGAAAGTTCTAACTTTCCAAACAGGAAGGAATATTTTAACAAAAGGAATCAACAGAGTCGGGCAGGACGCATTGGAATCGTTATACACCAGCCTTACTGGAGTGTGTGGTGATTTTTCATTTTGCAAAATATCAGATAAATTACATCTTTGAAATTTCTAACTTTCCAAACAGGAAGGAATATTTTAACAAAAGGAATCAACAGAGTCAGGCAGGACGCATTGGAATCGTTATACACCAGCCTTTCTGGAGTGTGTGGTGATTTTTCATTTTGCAAAATATCAGATAAATTATATATTTGAAAGTTCTAACTTTCCAAACAGGAAGGAATATTTTAACAAAAGGAATCAACAGAGTCGGGTAGGACGCATTGGAATCGTTATACACCAGCCTTACTGGAGTGTGTGGTGATTTTTCATTTTGCAAAATATCAGATAAATTACATCTTTGAAATTTCTAACTTTCCAAACAGGAAGGAATATTTTAACAAAAGGAATCAACAGAGTCGGGCAGGACGCATTGGAATCTTTATACACCAGACTTTCTGGAGTGTGTGGTGATTTTTCATTTTGTAAAATATCAGATAAATTACATCTTTGAAAGTTCTAACTTTCCAAACAGGAAGGAATATTTTAACAAAAGGAATCAACAGAGTCAGGCAGGACGCATTGGAATCTTTATACACCAGACTTTCTGGAGTGTGTGGTGATTTTTCATTTTGCAAAATATCAGATAAATTATATATTTGAAAGTTCTAACTTTCCAAACAGGAAGGAATATTTTAACAAAAGGAATCAACAGAGTCGGGCAGGTTGCATTGGAATCGTTCTACACCAGACTTTCTGGAGTGTGTGGTGATTTTTCATTTTGCAAAATATCAGATAAATTACATCTTTGAAAGTTCTAACTTTCCAAACAGGAAGGAATATTTTAACAAAAGGAATCAACAGAGTCAGGCAGGACGCATTGGAATCTTTATACACCAGACTTTCTGGAGTGTGTGGTGATTTTTCATTTTGCAAAATATCAGATAAATTTCATCTTTGAAAGTTCTAACTTTCCAAACAGGAAGGAATATTTTAACAAAAGGGATCAACAGAGTCGGGCAGGACGCATTGGAATCGTTCTACACTGGAATTTATCGAGTGTATGTGGTGATTTTTCATTTTGACTGTTTAATTTACCTTGCACTTCAACTGACTCCGCGTTAGAACTCATTAAAACCAACACCTTTCACGTTAAAACTTCATGATCAGGAAAAGGTAGGTGAATTTACACTTTGCCTTATTATTTTAAGGATTTTGTGGGAGAAATGGTTGAGTATTTTGAGGTGGTAGGGGAAGGTCACTATTTCGGGATGAGGAGAGGGGAGGTATTAGAGCAGCCAGCCGTCCTCATTTTCCCGGAGATGTGCTCATGGGTAGGATTTAGTTTATTGGGTGCGTCGACAGCTACGGTCATGTCGCACCACGCACGATCCTATTTTTCAAGCGTTTCATAAAACAATCGATATGAAGCTATATGGTATTATCTTTTTACCGCTATACATAGAAAAGTATTCTTATTTAAAACATTTAGAGTTTTATCAGTAGATTGGTTTGCCGTAAAAATTGCATTAAAGTACTGACACTAGATGGGTTGTCACGGAGAACATTTTCCAAGTTACCTTGGATCTCTAATTTCTCGCGGGCGTCTCGATATTTTACACATTCCGTTAGAATGTGAAGCACACTGAGGGGAGAGTCGCATTCATCACACTTCGGTGGGATTTTCTCGTCAGTAAAGAGATACGAGTGGGTCAGAGCACTATGTCCTATCCTCAAGCGGGTGATGGCCACCTCTTCCCTCCGATTATTTCTGATGGAAGAAGTCCACGCTGAAGTCGTTGATTTACAGCCCGGAGTTTATTATTTAATAATTCTGCCCAGATGTCCTTCCACTTCTTTAGCGCTACGTTTCGCAACGTAGCCCTGAGATCATCCACGGTCACCAATGGAGATACAATATCTGCTCTCTTCAAAGCATTTCTTGCGGCAGTGTCGGCCTCTTCGTTCCCCTTTATGCCAACATGGCCAGGAACCCACAAAAACGATACTCTTAATTCCTTTGGTATTAAGGAAAAATAGAGAACCTTGTATTTCCTGGACAAGAGAATTTCTTGGAGAGAAACGAGAGATAGCTTGGAGTGCACTGGAGGAGTCAGAGCATATCACGAATGCACCATGGCTGCATTTAATTTCGTGAAGGGCCATTTTAATAGCATATAATTCTGCTGTAAAGACAGAACACGAAGGATCCAGTTTGGCACTAATTACTCCGTGGCGTGCAGAAACCACAGCACATCCACAATGGTTTTCCGACTTCGACCCATCTGTGAAAACAGGGGTGAAGTCTGGAATTTCTCCTAGAACTTCCCGATACAGACACTGGTACTCAGTGGAAGTGGTGGATGATTTACGGTAAAGTAAAAGTCTGTTTATAACATTTGGCTTCGGGGTTAACCATGGAGGGTGTTTAAGGTACCCAGCCGGGTACACGTCAGGGAGTATAAAATCATTCTCTGCCATAAAATTACTAAAACGTACACTAACTGGTAGTGTAGCTTTCCTCCTCCGGTTAAAAGCGGCTAAAAACCGAGGGTTAAAAATTACTTTAAAACACGGGTGGGTTTTCATCGTAAAAATCTTTGCAACATAGTTGAACGTCAAAATTTCGCGACGAATCGCCAAAGGTGGTTCGCCGGCATCAGAATAAAGGCTCAGAATCGGAGATGTTCTGAAAGCGCCTGTTGCCAGCCTCAGCCCGGAATTATGCACCGCCGTTAACGGTCTCAAATACGAATCCCGCCCTGACGCATAGATAATTGATCCGTAGTCGAGTCGGCTACGGACGAGTGACCGATATAATAAAAGCAATGTGGTGCGGTCTGCACCCCACGTCGAATTGCTTAGAAACTTTAAAATATTTAAAGTTTTCAAACACTTGTCCCTCAATGAATGTACGTGTTGTCGCCAACTTAGCCGATGGTCAAGCGTCATCCCTAGGAAACGAACTGAGTCCACATACGGAAGTATCCTTCCATTCAAACGCAGCGTGGGTGGGTCCTGATATCCCCTCAGCCTATGAAAATGAACGCATTTTGTTTTGTCGCTAGAAAACCTAAAGCCATTTTCGCGAGACCATTGTGACAGCTTGTTAACAGTAAGCTGAATCAATCTGGCTGCACTTACAAGTTTCGACGATCGGCAAAAAATTGCCAGATCATCCACGTAAAGGCAACCTAATACAGGGGCTCTGATGCACTCCATAACACTATTGATCGCCACTGCGAACAACGTCACGCTTAATACGGAGCCCTGCGGAACTCCGTTAGCCTGAGGATGAGCACGAGATAAGAATTTACCAACTCTTACTCTAAAGCTCCGACAGAGTAAGAAGTTACGGATAAAAATCGGCAAGTTGCCCCTAAGACCCCATGTATGCAGTGTTGTTAGTATTTTATGGCGCCAGACCCTGTCGTAAGCTTTCTCCATGTCAAAGAAAACGGCAACGACGTGTTGCCTAAGGAGAAAAGCTTCCTGAATAAAATTTTCCGCTCTTACTAAATGGTCAGTGGTTGATCTTCCGCGGCGGAAACCACACTGAGCGACTGATAGTAGGTCTCGTGACTCAAGCCACCAAATAAGGCGGCAATTGACCATTCTTTCCATGAGTTTGCATACGCAACTGGTTAGGGAAATTGGTCTATAATTATTGGGATCACTCCTTTCCTTCCCTTGTTTGGGAATAGGGACAATCAAGGAATCCCGCCACGATTGCGGGAAAGTACCCTCAGTCCAAATTTGGTTGAAGGAGTTCAGAACCTCCACCAATGCCGATTCAGGAAGATTCCGAAAAAAGGCATTAATGACTTCATCGGATCCAGGGGAGCTGTTCCGGGACTCTGCAATGGCGGAAGTTAACTCCCACAATTGGAAAGGGACATTGCATTCTTGCATTACGCCGATCTCTTTAAATGATAGCGCCATTGACTCCGCTCGCTTTTTAATGCTAAGGAAACTAGTGTCATAATTGATGTCACTGCATGTGTCTGCCAGTATCCTGCCAAAAATTTCGCATATTTCGGAGGGTCTCGAAATAGTTCTTCCGTCTATATTAAGGCTACATAGGCCATCTTGCCGATTTCCGGAGATGCAACGTACTTTACGCCAAACCTGAGATATAGGAGTCCTGTGATTGATGGTCGAGATGTATTCCATCCAGGAGTCCTTCTTCGCTCTCTTTATTATCTGCCGAGCTTTGGCCCGAAGACGGCGAAAAGATGAAAGATTTCTTTCCGTTGGATACTTATTAAATATTCGCAGCGCTTTTTTCCGTAGTTGGATGGCCTTGGCGCATTCATCATTCCACCAAGGAACTGCTGCTCGGGGTGTGGTTCCTCGTGAGCGAGGGATGCTGCTTCTAGCCGCCTGGAGAATGCAAGCTGTCAATCGTTCTACATTGCTTACACCATCCGTGTTATTGTCAAATTTGTACTTAAAATTCTCTCTAAAGCTTGACCAATCGGCTTTACGGGCAATCCAATTGCCTTGAGGAATAAAATCAGCGTTCAAACCGCTTTCTTTAAAAATAAAAAGAGGAAAATGATCACTCCCACATAAGTCGTCGTGAACTGAAAGTTTTACTTTGGCCATGAGACTGCTCGTTGATATTCACAAATCAATCGTGGAATAGTCACCAGTGTGACAGTTGAAACGGGTTTTCTCCCCGTTATTCAATAAAAACAGGTTAAGATCATTAATAAAACTCGATAAAATTCGACCCCTTCGGTTGCTCTGACCCCTCATACTCCCCCAAAGAGGGTCGTGGGCATTAAAATCACCCAATATAATAAAAGGTCGAGGCAACTGACGAACAAGGGAATCGAGGTTAAAACGCGTAACCGGTGCACCCTCCGGCAGGTAAACGTTACACAACGTCACTGCATTGGGGGCGCACACGGTCACCGCTACCGCCTGAAACGGCGTATTAAGCTGTACACGGGAGGTGTAAAGGGCCTCCCGTACCGCAACAGCCACTCCACCCTGGGCTCTTTGGCCACTGGTGTCGTCAAATCTAAAAATTTTAAAGTTTTTTAAAACTCCCTTGTCCGTTACTTTAAAATGTGTTTCCTGGAGACAAATACATAAAGGCTTAAAATCTCGGATTAAAATCGTCAGCTCTTCCTTGTGTCTATAAAAACCATTGCAATTCCATTGCAACACGAAAGCCATTTCGTGAAAATAAAATACAAAACAAATAAAAAGTTAAAAGGCTAAATCCAATCGAGCAGTAGGCACTGTGGGAGGATCAACGCCGGAAGCGACGATGCGGGACGCACTTCGTTCTCGCGCGGAGAATTTCATTCTCCGAGAGATTGTCGTCCTCCTCCATCAATTCCGGTTGACCGGACTTGGTCAAACCGGATGGTCCAGGGGGCGGCGTGATCTCACGCTTATTGTGTGCCGCCTTTGATGTAATTTTTTCCTGATTCTTACTGGGAGAACCCTTGCTGTCGTTATTTGGTTTGGGTAAAAGTTTCTCTGTTGTATCTTTCTTAGCAATTTCAGTTTCAACTACAATTACTTCTTTTTCTTCAATGGACGCTGTTTGGGTGCCAGTTGTGGTCTTTGCAACCAACGTGGTGGCGACAGCGGCGAAAGATTTCGAAAATGTCGGTGCAACCAACGCCCTGTATTTTTTTCTTGCCTCGAAGTATGTCACTTTCTCAGTAGTTTTAATTTCCATAACTTTTCGTTCTTCCATTAACTTCGGGCATTTGCGCGAGTACACAGGATGTGCACCCTCGCAATTCACGCATTTTGGGTCGTTAGTGCATTCCGTGTCCGCATCCGCATGTCGTTCCAGGCCGCAGCGCGGGCAGGTGGCCTTACCCTCACATCGCGTAGCGATGTGGCCAAAGTGTTGGCACTGGAAACAACGCATTGGGGCAGGTATGAATGGCCGAACTGGGACCGATTCGTATCCCACAAACACCTTGTCGGGAAGCTTATCAAGCGCGAAGGTCAAGACTATTGACGACGTATCTTTCACAACGCCATCGCGCTTGGTAGTAAGGCGACGAGCGTCAGTTACTCCCTGAGACGCCATCTCTCTCTTGATCTCGTCTACCTCTACAAACAGAAGGTCGTAATGGCTGATAACCCCCCGACTGGTGTTGAGGGTGCGGTGTTCTTCCACTTTTACTTGGATGTCATGAAGCATTTCCATTTCTAACAATCTTTCACTCAGAATTGCATTAGCTGTTTCTATGAGCAGGGTTCCGTCTCGTAACTTTTTAGCTGATATTAAATCCCCAGGCACTTTCGCAGACAAAACTTTTCGAATTAGGAAAGGAGACACCTTTTTCAATGTCTCACCCTCCTTAGTACATCTCATTATCAAGAATCGCTTACTGGCCGTAAATACACTTTCTCTCCCGCCCGTGTCCGGGCGGGATCTTTTTGGTGGAGGTAAGTTGGTACCATCCATTCCAATTAATTGAGTTCATCCCCAGGGCTCCCCACCCACCACGGAGCCACACATACGGGACGCCACACCGCAAGCCGGTGTGGTCGCCAGGGCTACCCAGGGGATATAGCACTATTGTTTAGGGGGCCTGTTTCAGGTTGGACCTCCAATGTATGGGCCCTCCAAACCCATACACCTTCGGCCGCCCTACACAGGACCCCGTCACTCCAGTACTCGCCATCGAAACGTGTCGATAAGCCGATTGATCAAGACTGGCTAGATCTTGACCGCCCGTTTACAGAGGATCCAGGGCCAAAGTGGGGTATTGAACCCCGGCCCATACCGGGCATCCGACACCCGGCTGGGTGCCGAAGAACTCACCCACCAGGATCCCCTTCTCCCCCTTACGGGTCTCCGCACACGGCAAACATGCGGGTGGATCGCAGGCCAGCTGGTATGGCCGCACACAGATAGTAGACCCACTACACTATCCGGACGCATCCCTTGCTGGACTAGGGGTTTGTTCTCGGGGTTTCCCTCCCCGCCCTTTTAGTCGCCTCTTACGACAAGCAGGGATACTGCGGGAGTATTCTCCATCCCCCTACCCGCAGGGGTGAGATGTGCTCATCCCACATGCACCATCCGGGAGGAATTTCCGGAATTTTGGCATTCAAAATTTGAAATCTTCTTGTGATTGGGAACAGCGGTAATGGAAATGGACTCGATCAGTGTTTGGTAAATTACTCAAAATACATAATTGGGGCACATTGCATTTACTAAAGCACTGTTATCAATTAAAGTAAAAATACCTTTCCAAAAAGTAATTAGTAGTATTTGGTTGATTTGGGTGCTTCGGACTAAAGTCATTAGCACCACGTCAATCTAACATCACCATGCCAAGTTATTTAAAATTAATAATTAAGTAGACAAATAAAAGCAAAACAAATGACATTAAAATGGGCGTGAGATAAAACACCAAATAATGGTTGATCACAAGGAGTTAAAAAGCCCAGACTTTAAAAAATAACATTATCCGACTGACACAATCAGGATCGTCTCCTAGGACGTGTCCTAGGTCTCCCCTGATGTTCAGCCGGATGCGCAGAGCACGGTACTTATCACACACCGTCAGAAGGTGTCTCACAGTAATGGGAGAGTCGCAATCCTCACAGTAGGGCGGGATCTTCTCTTCGGTGAAGAGGTAAGAGTGAGTGAGGGCACAGTGCCCTATCCTAACCCGCGTGATTGCGACCTCTTCCCTGCGAGTCCTCCCGACTGATGTGGGCCACACTGATACCACCGGCTTTATGGTGCGCAACTTATTCTCTGTCAGGGAATGCCAGGTTTCCTTCCACTGTCCAAAGGCTACGTTTCTCAACGTAGCCTTTAAGTCTTCGTGCGGTACCAATGCTGACGAAATGTGTTCGTCTTGAAGAGCCTTCTTCGCTGCCGAGTCGGCCATCTCGTTATCGGATATTCCCACGTGTCCAGGTACCCACAGAAAACGGATAGCGATTCCCTTATTAGAAAGGGATAAAAGATGGTTATGAATCTCCTGGACAAGTGGGTGCATCGGGGAATAACCGGAAATGGCCTGCAGCGCACTCATAGAGTCACTGCCGACCATGTATGCGCCGAAATTGCCCCTTTTACCATCAAGAGCTATCTTAATGGCGAAAAGCTCCACCGTGTAGATACTGCACAGAGCGGGCTTAGCTTCACCCCGATGACTCTATGGAGGGACGAGAACACTGCGCATGCGTATGCCGACTCGGATTTCGAACCATCCGTAAACACGGGAGTGAAACCGGAGTGGCGGCACAGCTTTTCCCTAAAAAGTTGTTGGTACTCCATGGGCGTCCTGGTCCTGTCGGCGCCCCATGTAGTGCGCGATAAAACACGTAAAATATTTAAAACTTTAAAACTTTTCTTTTAGAGTCCGGATGTGTTCCTTCCAATTAAGCTTGGAATCGAACACCATCCCGAGAAAGCGAACCGATTCAGCGTATGGTAAAACCCTACCACCGAGACGTAACTCTGGTGGTATATGGTTGCCCCTGAGACGATGAAAATGTACACATTTTGTCTTCTCCGCTGATAAGCGGAAGCCGTTCTTTTGGGACCAGCCGTCCAGTTTATTAAGACAGAGTTGTATCTGTCTGGACGCGGTTACTAGTTCGGATGACCGGCAGAGAATAGCCAGGTCATCCACAAACTATGATCCCATGACAGGTCCCGTGATGCAGTCAATAGCGTCATTGATCGCAATAGCGAACAATGTCACACTAAGGACTGGTCCTTGAGGCACTCGATTTTCCTGCGTATAGGGTTCGGAAAGGTGCTTACCTACTCTGATTCTAAAAACTCGGTCAGATAAAACTTTTAAAAAAAAAATAGTAAGATTTCCCCTAAAACCCCAGCCATGCAACGTGTTTTTAATCTTCTGACGCCAGACCATGTCATACGCCTTCTCCAGGTCATAGAAGACCGCGATGACGTACTAGCGCAGAAGAAAGGCCTCCTGGATGAAATTTTCGCTCCGAACGAGGTGATCTATGGTTGATCGACCTCGCCGAAAACCACACTGGATTTTCGACAGAAGGTTCCGCCGCTCTAACCACCAAACGAGCCGATGGTTTACCGTCCTTTCCATTACCTTGCACAGACAGCTAGTAAGGAAGATTGGCCTGTAGTTACTCGGGTCCGTTACGTCCTTTCCCTCTTTAGGGATCGGAACTACCGCAGATTCCCTCCAGGAAGATGGGAAACTACCCTCGAACCATAACTGGTTGAGGGTGCTCAGGATCTCCATTAACGCTTCCCCCAAAAGATTTCGATGGAAGGCGTTATGGATTCCGTCCAGTCCCGGAGAGGTGCCCTTGGAATCCGCGTAGTTCCCACAGCGAGAACGGGTCGTTATACTCCGCGATTACGGACGTCTCAGCAAAGAAAAGAGGAGTTCTCTGGAAGCATTCCTTGATGGCCAAGAACGCTTCCGAGTAACTCCTGTCACTGCTTATACTGGCTAGTGACTCGCCAAAAGCCTCGGCTACGTCGCGAGGGGAGCTCACAATTCGGCCATTAATTTTCAAGCAAGAGACGCCGTACTCCCTACGGGAGCCCGAGATGCATCTCACCTTATTCCACGCCTGTGCAAGTGGTGTTCTGTGGTTAAGGCTATTGACGAATTCCCTCCAGGAGACCCTTTTTGCCTCCTTCACGACTCGTCGAGCTTTCGCTCGCAGTCGGCGGAAGGACGAAAGGTTCGTTGCGGTTGGGTACTTTTTAAAAATACGCAGGGCACGTTTTCGGAGACGAATTGCCTCGGCGCACTCCTTGTTCCACCAAGGAACCGCTGGTCGTGGGACGTTACCCGATGACCGTGGGACGCTATTATTAGTCAGGTCAGTTGGGGGCACTTTCCCCTCCCCTCCCTCGGTTCAGTGACCTTGTGTGGGTCCCCTCCGGTCCCGCTGTCATTGAACCCCCTCCCCTCCCTCGTCCCCTCCTCTCCCGCTGTCATTGACCGTTGGCGGTGGGACAGTTGGGGGCACTTCCCCCTCCCTCGGCAGCCTTTCATTTGTTTTGGCCGCCCCTACGTCACCATGATGTTGGTAATTAGGTAAATTGCAGCCCCGCTTCCCCTTATGTCCCGTGACGTCAGAGCCTTCCTCTATTGACGCATGGAATGTACACCATTTCATCTTTTGGTAAGGGTAGATGAGGACACCGTGGTATGAGAAACCAGGTGCTTCAGAATCATGGTTCCACCCGTATTAATCTATTAAAGGTTTTATATCAAAAGGTTAATTACTAAATCAGAAATTGATGTTAAAGGGGCAAGCTAGATTCAGAATGGAATGATTTCGTAGGTTAGACACGTTGTTGATGATGATACAATGAAATGCATTAGATGGTTTTTAGTTATTTATTAGGTAGATATACACTTGATTTAACTATTCAGAATCTGCGATTTTACCATTAATAAATTCGGGAGAGTTTTTTATGAGCACTGGCATTATGTCAAAGTTGCACCTGTCACAGAGGTTACATTCACATTCATCACTTGGAATTGGCAGCTGAAACGAGAGCAGTAGACTGGATTGACTCTCATTGCCTACTAAAGCCGAAGTTTGAATGCATTCACCTTCGTCAACGATCACAGTTTCTGCGGAGCTGTCGACATCCGCGGTCATCGACACGTTCTGATGTAATGATTCAGAATCTATGATTATATTATAGACACACTTGTCACATGGGCTACAATAACACTGATCACGTCGAGCTGGCAGCTGAAACGAGAGCAGTAGGCTGGATTGACTCTCCCCCGATTGACTCAGCACATCTAAAGCAGATGATTGAAGGCATTCATCTTCGCCAACGATGACAGCTTCTGCGGAGCTGTCGATATCCACGTTCATCGACACATCCGATAGCATTTCAAGGTTGCAGGGAGACCAGAATCCATCCGGGAATTTCCTGTCGGTCGTAGCAGGCGTCGAACAGCGAAACTCCCTTGGATCAATTGTTATCGAGTCGTCAGATTCTGAGTAGTCGGAATCCCAGCAAATTAGGTTAGCGGCCCGAATCTGAAAAAAGGTTATATGAAATTGTTATTAAACGCCTTTGAAACACTTCAGCAGCGGAGGAAACTATTTTTATGACATTCTCACGAATCAGACTTACCTCACATTCGATTTCCTCGGCGGTAAAATTCTGCTTGTCCATTTCAATGGGTGAGGATTTACTCGTGCCGTACCTGCCTGCCGAATGAACTCTCGCTGAATGAGAATTGTTTCATAAATTCTTCCTCTGGAGGCGGGTGGAACAGCAGAAACAGTGGTGGCTGGGGGAAGTGGCGTCGTTAATGTTCTCAAATGCGTGTAACCTTAATGACACCTTAATTACAGGACTGACACAAGCCCAATTGAAAGCTTTGTGGAAATACCTAAGTTCCTTCGGAGATGACACGGAAAATAGGAGTTCGGTGACAATTCTCTAGGCGTGGGAAGGTGAAAGTCGAGAATGATGGGCTATGAAAATCACGAAATCGGCGAATTTTACGTGTGTGTCGATGAACTCGGATACGGGCAAGCGAGTCAGTGCAGTGATTTCCATCTTTTCGTGGGATTTCACGATTGCATCTACGATCTCCTACCCCGCCCTTCTGCTGGTAAGATCGGGCTCATCGATGGTGCTTATTATAGAAGGACTCACTAGGTAAGGAAGTCAAACTTCGGCTTTAGTAGGCAATGAGAGTCAATCCAGTCTACTGCTCTCGTTTCAGCTGCCAATTCCAAGTGATGAATGTGAATGTAACCTCTGTGACAGGTGCAACTTTGACATAATGCCAGTGCTCATAAAAAACTCTCCCGAATTTATTAATGGTAAAATCGCAGATTCTGAATAGTTAAATCAAGTGTATATCTACCTAATAAATAACTAAAAACCATCTAATGCATTTCATTGTATCATCATCAACAACGTGTCTAACCTACGAAATCATTCCATTCTGAATCTAGCTTGCCCCTTTAACATCAATTTCTGATTTAGTAATTAACCTTTTGATATAAAACCTTAATTAGATTAATGCGGGAGGAACCATGATTCTGAAGCACCTGGTTTCTCATACCACGGTGTCCTCATCTACCCTTACCAAAAGATGAAATGGTGTACATTCCATGCGTCAATAGAGGAAGGCTCTGACGTCACGGGACATAAGGGGAAGCGGGGTTGCAATTTACCTAATTACCAACATCATGGTGACGTAGTCGGTGAAGGCCGCACTGGACGGTTTAATGCATCGTAGGACCGTGATTGGTGAAGAAGTAGAGATCAGTGACCTAGTGAAACTGATTCTGGATGTTAAGAGAGGGGAGAATGCTTCAACTTCCCAATCTTCAATCAATAGATTCGAGATTGATCCCAGTTTTACGAATGCGCTAGGAGCCAGCAATATGGAGTGTGATTCACTCCTTCCGGTTCCAACAGTGCTAACACCTGAATTGTCAGAGCTCAAGATGCCGAACTTTTTAAATCATACCATGATTCTGGCAAGCGATTCTCCCCTCCCACTAATTACAGGCGACACTCTTACTTATGACGAAGGGACGAATGCATCTGTAGATTCCAGTCCTCATCATTCACCTGACATCCGTCCCCCGCTTGGATTCGAACGAATTGCACTCTCTTCAGGTTGTTTCGCCCCCCTGGAATACTGATTATGTGAAAGAACAGACGGATTTCACGAGGGAGGGTGCTGCGGTAAGAGAAGAAGAAGAGAAGTGTCCGGGCATGGAAATTTTTGAATCAATTATCACCTCTCAAATGTTAGAGGGAATGGAATATTTTCTTCCGCTGGAGGAATCAAGTTTACCGAATTTATCGGGATCGTTATTTGAAGAGTGTGCGTTTGACGTGTAGCTTCTGGGAGAAAATGCTAAGGAAAGCGATACTAATAACGCGGATCTAATTGGCTGTGAGGGGGCCACTCTCCCTTGCCTAATAACGGACGAAAATGTTCACCTGTCACACCTGGACCAGGCGTTTGATGATGCCGATCTACCTGCCCCACTGCTGAGGGGACCGAAAACGCAGATAGGAAGCGGAGCAGAAAATGAGCGATACTTCGCTATCATCGCTGAAAATCGGAGATATTTAAAAAATTTCCGTCTCTGGGGGCGTGAAATGACCATTGCTTTCCATCCGGTACCGGAAGATGAAAACCCCCTTAGCTGGTTCGAGAGGAGTCTTGAGAGTTTAATCGCTACGTTAAAAAGGGATCTGTCTCCGGCCTATCAAGCCGGAATGACGATGGTCAGTAGGAGTAACCCTGAAAGACCGATTCACATTTCTTATCGTCGTATGGATCAGTTTGATGCAGAGGTAATTCTCCAAAGGGTCGAAAAAGTAGTGCAGTCCAATGATAATTTCATTTTAAATGGCAATTAGAGTGTATCATTCACATACGTTGAGCAAGCGGAAGGAGGACGGAATAGGGGTGATTTGCTCACGCCATTTCACGAATTTTGCCGTAGGAAGAGTTCTATCGTGGTGATTGACAACGCTGACAATCTATGTATCGCGAGAGCCATCTGTGTCGGTATATCACGACATGCGGACGCAGAGGATGTTTACGTTTCAATGCGGAAGGGGCGGAAAGTTCAGCAAACAAGAGCCCTAGCCCTGTGTAAGAAAGCGGGTGTCTCCTTGAATAATGGCGGAGGTATAAAAGAAGTAAGACAGTTCCAAAATCATCTGGATTTATACCAGATAACGGTATTCGGCGATCGGAAAGGGCGTGAGGTTTTGTATGAGGGTCCTACGACCTCTGCCCTTGATGGACGGACGAGAAAAGAAATCAACCTCATCTACGGAGAGAATAATTTTAACGTGATTTCTTCTATTACTGGAGCATTTAACTGCGGTTATTATTGCCGCCCGTGTAGGATGCCATTTAATATACTGAATAGTCATAAATGCCCGAATGCGTGCCCAAAATGCATGGGTTCTCCCCCTTGTGAACAGAGCAATGACCTCGTATCCTGTGATGTCTGCAACAGAAACTTTTACAATGACGCTTGTTATAGGAAACATTTAATGAAGAAGAAGAAGAGTGGCGCAAGAAGCCCTTGTGAGATCTTTAAATACTGCAAATCGTGTGGCAAGGTTTATAGTGCGGTTACTCTCAGAAAAGAACATGTATGTGGGGAGGTTTATTGCCAAACGTGTAAGAGTCGACATAGTGGAGAGAATAAGTGTTTTATGAAACCCGTCAGCGATAGGAAGTCTAACAGTGGGAAATGTGTCTTCATATTTTACGATATTGAATCCCGTCAGCATGAGCCGTTGCCTGGAAGCATTGGAAATTTTTTGCACACGCCGAATTTGTTGGTGTCTCAACGTAGTTGTATGGCGTGCATTGCAGATAACTCTATTAGTAACTGTGAACGGTGTGGGGAGAGACAGCATATATTTCAGGATTCAGATCCTGTGAACTCCTTCGTAAAATCACGAATCGATCTCCGACGCGAAGGGTTCTCGGAAATTATATGCATCGCCCACAACGCTAAGGGTTACGACTGTCACTTTGTACTAAAAGTGTTTTTGGATAAAATGAAGTTGACCTCAAAACTTATAGTAAACGGTGCGAAGCTCATGAGCCTTGAATTCAATGGGTTGAAATTCATAGATTCCTTGAACTTCCTCCCAATGTCTCTCGCCAAACTACCATCAGCGCTAGGGCTGGCAAACTCCTTATCCAAAGGCTATTTTCCTCATTTTTTCAACACCCGAGAAAACCAAAATTATGTGGGCCCCATTCCGCCAGAAGAAAGTTACGGTGTACTGGAAATGAGCTCAGGGGAAGTCGTTAAATTTAGGAAGTGGCATGCTGAAATGCGTCGGGAAAACTACGTCTTCTGCATGCGAAAAGAGATTCAAAAATACTGCATCCAAGATGTAACCATTTTAAGACTGGCATGCTTAAAGTTTAGAGAAGAGTTTATCGCTCTAAGCAACGTCGATCCATTTAGAGAATCTCTGACAATTGCAAGTGCATGCATGCGAGTTTTCAGAAAAAAATATCTGAAAGAGTAGACCATTCCAATTGTGCCTCACGGAGGTTATCGCTGGGCCGACATGTAATCCCAAAAGGCGATCGAATGGTTGCTAGTTGAAGAGAGAAAAAGAGGAAAAAAGATACGTCACGCAGGCAACGGTCGAGAAGTGAGACTTTTGGATAGAAAAGTTGACGGGTACCTGAAAGCAGACGAGGAAGAAATAGTCTTTGATTTTTATGGATGTTTCTTCCACGGATGCCCAAAATGTTTTCCCCAAAGACATTTACCAATTTCGAACAGCATCACCGAGACAATGCAAACGCGGTTCGAGAGCACGATGATCAAGCGAAACTTGCTTATAGCGGGAGGTTATAAATTAATTGAAAAGTGGGAATGTGAATTTAAGAGAGCTTGAACGAGACTCCGCCCTGTCTAGTTTCGTGAGACAGCACCCAGCACGGAAGGAGAAACCTCTCGACCCCCGAGACGCTTTTTATGGAGGGAGGACGAATGCTCTGCGTCTATATCACAAAGCTTGTGAGAGCGAGGGGGAACAAATTAAATACCTGGATATTTGCTCCTTATATCCTTTCGTGAACAAGTACCGGCCATATCCCATACGTTATCCGACCATCTACGTTGGTGTAGAGTGTCCCCCTCTGGACGACCTGGAGGGACTCGTTAAATGCGATGTTCTTCCCCCTACCGACCTCTACCTACCCGTGCTCCCGATGAAAGGGAACGGGAAACTTCTATTCCCTCTATGCAGGTCATGCGCCCTTGAGGAAAATGAAGAAGAGTGCAGCCATCGCGAGGAAGAACGCATCATCAGCGGAACATGGGTGACTGGTGAATTAAAGAAGGCAATATCTCATGGATACACAATTAAAAACATGCACGAAGCATGGCATTACAGCGTAACTGTTTATTCCAGGGAGAGTAGAGAAGGCGGTCTCTTTGCTGGTTACATAAATGCCTTCCTTAAAATCAAGCAGGAAGCCAGCGGATGGCCTGTATGGTGTACAACCGACGAGGACAGAAATGCCTACTTGACGTCTTTCAAGGAGCGAGAAGGAGTGGAGTTGGATAGGCATTCCATCAGCCATAATCCAGGCAAGAGATCCTTGGCGTAGCTGATGCTAAATAGCTTTTGGGGGAAGTTTGGGCAGAGGGAAAATTTGACTCGCGCCACAATTATCAACAAATCGGACGCGCTGAATGCCCTGTTTTCAGACCCCAGCGTAGAAGTACAGCGGTTAGTTCGAGTGAATGAGGAAACTCTGTATGCGCAGTGGTCGGAAACTGACGAAGCCGTTTCTCCCTCTCCCACAAACAACATAGTCATCGCCTGTTACACAACAGCGCATGCTAGATTTGAACTATATAGTTATCTGGAAAAGCTACAAAGACGGTGTATTTACCACGATACAGATTCAATTGTGTTTACGCAAAAGCCTGGCGAGTGGTCTCCACCCGTTGGTGATTATTTGGGAGACATGACCGACGAGATCACTCCGCTAGGCCAGGATTGTTTCATCAGCGAGTTTGTATCCGGCGGCCCCAAAAACTACGCATACGTAGTCCGCTCCTCAAGTGATCCGAAGTTCAACAAGGAAGTGTGCAAAGTTCGAGGGGTCACCATCAACTATTCAAACGATAAAGTGGTCTGCTTTGAAACACTTAAATCAATGGTGCTCAATGGTGAACCTGGGAGGACAATAGAGTACACCCATAAAATCAGACGAATGAAAAACCACGACATCGTGTCCCGACCTGAAACGAAGCTATTTCGGGTTGTGTACACCAAGAGGAAGCGGACTGACAACTACGAGACGCTGCCATATGGATTCAAGAGACGGAGGATTCAGTAGGAGAAGAAAAATATATTTTATTTTCATTTCATTTTATTATTTTTCGTTATCAATTAATTTCAATTATTTTTTTTCATTTTTTCACTTCCACTTGATTTCATTTTATATTTATTTATTTATTTCATTATTTTATTTTTTTTAAATTTTATTTCATTTCATTCCACTTCATTTTATTTTTCTTTACATTCTATTTTCAAATTTTATTTTCTGTATTGTATTATTTTTCCCTCCTACGTACTACCACCTTGTCGCGGTGGATGGGCTTAAGAATTCCCAGTGTGATTAAGCATGCAGAAAAGACCTGTTCTTTAACTTCAATGAACTATTTCTTTTTTTTACTAATTGGGAATTCAACTAAGAGTAGTCCGAAATGATTCACTCTTTGATTTCAGCTATCATATTTTTTTTTCAATTCCTTAAAATGTAGAGGTTTCCAGCACAACCCGCAGTTGAAAATGGACTTCCGACTAAGACATCCCTTTGCTGCTATAGTGGCTGGCCCTAGTGGGTGTGGTAAGACAGAATTTACCAGACGCCTTCTAAGATTTCGAGAGAAAATGTTTGATGTCTCGTTTGCGGGAATTATTTGGTGTTACGATGAGTAGCAAGAGTTTCACGATACTTTAAAGTTATCAGGCGTGTCCTTTCACGAGGGTTTGCCCGATTTAAAAGCTATTCCTTACAAATCCGACCCCACTCTAATTATCATTTACGATCTTATGATGGAAAGCTGTTGCAGTGCTATGATTGATCTATTCACCAGAGGAAGCCACCATCGGAATATAAGCGTTATTCACCTGACGCAAAACTTTTTCCACAAGGGCAAGGGTGCACGCGATATATCATTAAATACACACTATATAATATACTTCAAAAACCCTCGGGATAAAAGTCAAATTTACAGTTTGGCACGACAAATACATCCTAAGAACCTAAAATTTCTGGAGGAGGCATATTCAGACGCGACAAAGGAAGCTCATAGCTATTTATTTATAGATTTAAAACAGACCACGCCCGACGAATTTCGCTATCGAACGAAAATATTTCCGGATGACAAGGAAATGTATTTCTATCGTCCGAAAAAGTGAGTAGTAGAATTGGGGTTTTTTGGTGCGTCGACGGCTAGGGTCATTTGCACCATGCTCAGTCCCTTTGACGCATTAAAACTAGATCTCTACAAAAAGTAACTACTAATTTTATGCATTTCTATTTTATGAGTAATGCATGAGTGCATGATAACTATATTAAATTTAAAAAACCTATTTCTTTGAAATACAATAAAATTCGGCTTAGGCTAACCGGATCGTCCCCTAGAAGCGTATCTAGGCTACCCGTGATGGCCATTCTACTGCGTATAACCCGGTATTTAGTGCACGTTGTTAGTAGGTGATTTACAGTGAGAGAGGCGTCACAATCATCGCACTGTGGAGGGGTCTTTTCAGCAGTAAATAGAAAGGAGTGTGTAAAATGGCAGTGCCCAATCCTCAAACGGGTGATTGCGACCTCATCCCTACGTTTGCTTCTGCAAGAGGAAGGCCACGCTGAAATTTCAGGTTTGATGCTACGCAGCTTGTTATTCTGAAGATTCCGCCATGTTCCTCTCCAGTCCTCCAAGAGTACAGGTCGTAGCGCAGCTTTTAGGTCATCCGCGAGGACCACTGCAATATCAATTTCGTGGTTTCCCAATGATTCTTTTGCTGCGGCGTCGGCTTTCTCGTTACCCGTAATCCCTACGTGCCCAGGTATCCATAAAAACATGACTCTTACTTCTTTTTCCGAAAGTTTTAAGAGGGCAGTTTGAATTTCCTGTACGATGGGATTAAAGAAGGAAAATGCGGAGATCGATTGCAGTGAACTTAACGAATCAGTGCATATTATGAAAGATTTCCGACGGCAGTCAATGCTGGTTAAGGCCATCTTTATCGCTGTGAGTTAGGCAGTAAATGTGCTACACATAGCACTGAGTTTCGCTTTTAAAACTCCGTGGAAAGAAGAAGTTACTGCAGATCCGCAAGCAGATGATGACTTCGCCCCATCCGTATAGACAGGTACGAAGTCAGGATATTGCCCGAGAAATTCCTTGAAGAGCTGTTGGTATTCACATGGCGTAGTTTTCGACTTCAGGGACTTATGCAAGTCCAGCCTAATGTCTGGAGGTGGTAGAGACCACGGAGGAATGTCAAGGTACCCTACTGGGTACACATCAGGGGGAGAGAAATTATTTTTCTCCATCAATTCATTGAGCCTTATGCTTAAAGGCCTTGTGGCCCTCGTCCGTCTTTTAAACACATTTTAAAACCGTGGCTGGAAAACAATATTAAAACAAGGGTGCCTCTTCATTGATAAAAGCTTTGAGGCATAGTTCGACATAAGGATATTTCTGCGGGTAGCCAATGGTGGTTCCCCTGCGTCTGAATAAATACTAAAAATTGGAGAGGTCCTAAATGCTCCCGTGGCCAGTCGCAATCCAGCATTATGTACAACAGCCAGCGGACTTAAATCAGACTTCCTGCCAGAAGAGTAGACAAAAGCGCCTTAATCGAGTTTTGACCGGACTAATGCTCGATACAATAACAACAATGTCTGGCGATCTGCACCCCATGTGGAATGGCTTAAATAACGTAAAATATTTAATGTTTTCGAACACCTGTTTCTCAAGTCGTTGATGTAGTCTCGCCAATTGAATAAGCGGTCCAGGGTCAACCCCAGAAAACGAACTGAGTTCACAAAAGGCAAGTTAATATTGCCAAGACGCAGGGTTGGTGTTGGATGGTCACCTCTACGCCGGTGGAAGTGAATACACTTCGTTTTCTCTTCCGAGAAACGGAAACCATTCATCTGTGACCATTTATGGAGCTTGTTGAGCGTCAGCTGTATTTGTCTGGCTGCATTTGTTAGCTTAGCCGACCTACAGAAAATAGCTAGGTCGTCCACGAACAGCGAACCTATTACAGGTGCCTGGATACAGTCGACGACATCATTAATGGCAATGGCGAACAGCGTTACGCTCAGCACAGATCCTTGGGGTACTCCATTTTCCTGATTATGAGCTTGAGACAGATATTTTCCAATTCTAACTTTAAAAACACGATTGGTTAAAAAATTTTTAATAAATATGGGTAGGTTTCCTTTAAAACCCCAATTATGTAATGTCTTTAAAATCTTGAAGCGCCAAACTCGATCGTACGCCTTCTCCAAATCGAAAAAAACGCCAACGACATGTTGACGGAGCAGGAAAGCTTCTTGAATAAAGTTGTCGCATCGAACGAGGTGATCAAGGGTTGATCTACCCCTTCGAAAACCACACTGTATATGTGCAAGAAGATTTCGCCTCTCTAGGCACCAGACAAGTCTGCGGTTAACCATTCTTTCCATAACCTTACAAAGGCTACTGGTCAAAGAGGTCGGCCTATAGTTATTAGGGTCGCTTCTGTCTTTCCCTTGTTTTGGAATCGGGACAATCGCAGATTCTCGCCAGGTTTGTGGGAAACTACCATCGCTCCACACTTGGTTTAGTGTGAGGAGGACGTCAGATAATGACGACTCAGGGATATTTCGCAGGAAGGCATTGTGTACACTATCCAATCCTGGGGAGCTGTTTCGTGAATCTGAGATTGCGGATTTCAATTCCCACACTGAAAAGGGATCATTGTAGTCTCCTGGAGAACCCGATGTTGTGAAGTTTAGATGGGCCGCTTCACAGCGGTTCTTCATTGCATTAAATTTGGGGCAGTAATTCGCATTGCTCGTAGTGTTTGAAATATGACGGCCAAATACCTCACAGATATCAGGAGGGGACGAAACGATTTGACCATCGACTTCAAGTGATGCAATGCCATCTCTCAACGTGGAGCCCGAGATACATTTCACTTTGTGCCACACCTGAGCAATGGGAGTTCTGTGGTTGATACTAGACACAAATTCCATCCAGGAATCCTTCTTGGCCTCTTTGACTACCTGCCGCGCTTTGGCTCGCAGACGTCTGAAAGAGGATAGATTTATAGCCGTTGGATATTTGTTAAAAATACGCAATGCTTGTTTCCTCCGCCGTATTGCTTCGGCACACCGTTCGTTCCACCAGGGAAATGGTGGCCGTTTGATGGTACCTCTTGAGCGTGGTACACTGCATTTTGCCGCGTTAGTTATCGATTCCGTCAGAGCTTCAATATTGCCCAAACTTCGACGATTGATATCATGTATAAAACTGAAACTAGATTCGAAAAGAGTCCAATTAGCTTTATGGACCAGCCAAGTGTCAGGAGTTCTAAAATTCATATCGTATCCAGGTCTCAATCGAATAATTATCGGGAAGTGATCGCTCCCACAGAGGTCACTATGTACAGATATATTAACCTTGTTTATAAGACTACTCGACGTTAGACATAAGTCTATAGTTGAGTATGAACAATTATAACTATTAAAATGGGTATACTCCCCATTATTAACCAAAAACAAATTAAAATCGTCAATAAAAGCGGATAAAATACGTCCTCTTCGATTACAGTGAGCTCTAGAACTTCCCCATAAAGTGTCATGGGCATTAAAATCACCAAGTAAAATAAACGGTCGAGGTAATTGCCGAACTAGCTCTGAAAGGTTGTTGCGCGTCACTGGTGCTCCCTCCGGGAGATAAACGTTACACAACGTTATTGGTTCCGGAGCATGCATCGTTACGGCTACCACCTGGAACGGTGTGTCGAGGTCCACTCGCGAGGTGTAAAGGGCCTCTTGAGTGGCAATTGCGACTCCACCCTGAGCCCTTTGTCCAGTGGTGTCATCAAATCTAAAAACATTATAACCCTTCAAAATACTTCTGTCAGTTTTTTTAAAATGTGTTTCCTGCAAACAAACGCATAAAGGGTTAAAATCGCGAAGTAAAATACAAAGCTCCTCCTTATGTCTGTAAAAACCATTACAGTTCCACTGCATTATTACTGCCATGTAATAGATGAAAAAGAATGGACTAGAGCACAAAAAGGTTCAGGAAATTGGGGCTGTCTAAAAAAATAAATAAATAAATATATATAAATATATATGTTATATATGTTATATATATATATATATATATATATATATATATATATATATATATATATATATATATATATATATATATATAGTCTATGGAGGATCACCGCCGAAAGCGGTGCCTCTTATCCTTTTTTCTGGCCTGGAGGATTTCGTTCTCGGATAAAGGCTCTTCATCCTCCATTGGCTCGGGCTGCTTTCGGTTGGTCAACCCAGAAGGACCTGGGGATGGCGTCTTCTCGCGATTCCCCGGCGCAGTCCCGGTCGTTTTAGACGTATTCTTCTTGGGGGAACCCGTGGTGGCATTGGCTACAGTCGGTTTTGGTTCCTGCTTCGATGCCTCGATATCACTGCGTGGGAGCTCCGCTTTTGTTTCGGTGGGTTTCGAATTTATTGGCTCTGTCTGGGTAGAAATTGTGACATTTTTGGTAAGAGTAGAGGTAAGAGTAGAGGTAACATGTGCAAACGATTTGCTAAACGTGGGGGCCAACTGAGCCCTATATATTTTCCTGGCTTCCAAATAAGGAATTTTTCCCAATGTTTTAATTTCCATTATTTTTCTCTCTTCAATCATTTTTGGACATTTACGAGAGTACACCGGGTGTGTACCCTCGCAGTTCACACAGTGGGGATCCGTGGAGCATTCTTCATCCGCATGCTGTTCCAGGCCACAGCGCGGGCAGGTGGCCTTGCCCTCACATCGTGTGGCGATGTGGCCAAAATGTTGGCACTGGAAGCATCGCATGGGTGCCGGGATATATGGCCTAACTGGGACTGATTCATATCCTATGAATACTTTATCAGACAACTTGTCGAGTGCAAACGTGAGAACGACGGACGTAGTGTCGGTCATTACACCGTTACGCTTCGTCGTCAGTCTTCGAACGTGAGTGACACCCTGAGCGGCCATTTCTACCCTGATTTCATCTACCGAGACGTATAAAAGATCAAAATGGGATATAACCCCCCGGCATGTATTTAGCGTTCTATGCTCTTCTACCCTTATGGGAATGTCATTGAATTTCTCCATTTTCAGCAGTTTTAGGCTCTGTGTCATGTTTGCTGTTTCTATTAGTAAAGTTCCATCCCGTAGCTTCTTTGCTGACTGAAGTTCGCCTGAAACGGCTGCCGACAGAACTCTCTTAATCAAGAATGGTGATACCTTCTTAAAGCTTTCTCCCTCTTGTACGCATTTTATTATTAAAAACTTTTTATTCCCTTCGATCGCATTTTCTCCCCCACCCGTATCCGGGCGGGATCTTTTGGTTGGTGGTAGGTTATTATCCTCCATACCATCCGAAATACTTCATCCCCCGGGCTCCCCACCCACCACGGAGCCACATATTCGGGACGCCGTGCCGCCAGCCGGCACGGTCGCCAGGGCTACCCGAGGGGATATAGCACCCTGGAGGTGGTTGTCTGTTTCGGGTTGGGTCTTCGATGCAACGGGCCCACCAACCCAAGCACCTCCGACCGACTTACGCAGACACCCACCTCCCTAGCACTCGCCGCCGAACGTATCGGAAAGCCGATTGACCGGGGGTGGCTAGCCCCCGGCCCCCCGTTTACAGGGAATCCAGGGCCGAAGTGGGGTATTGAACCCCGGCCCATACCGGGCATCCGAAACCCGGCTGGGTGCCGAAGAACTCACCCACCAGGATCCCCTTCTCCCCTTTACGGGTCTCCATGCACGGCAAACTCATGGGTGGATCTAAGGCTAGCTGGTATCGCCTCACACAGACAGTTGACCCACAAGGCTGTCCGGACGCTACCCAAGCTTCACAGGGGGTTTATTATCGAGGTTTTCTCCCCGCCCTTTTAGTCGCCTCTTACGACAAGCAGGGATACTGCGGGAGTATTCTCCATCCCCCTACCCGCAGGGGTCCGAAAAAGTGAAATCATATTATAAAGAAAGTAAAATATATATATATAACACTAGTTCAATTCTGATTTCTTACAGTTGCAATGATGCGTCAAATTGCGAAACACGCCGTCGCTCTACGTTATTTCGCTCGTTGTAAGCCATCTATACGCAGTGCGATACTCAAAGCTGCAGACTCGGATCTCATTCGCGCCCTCTGCGAAATCGTGGATAATACTCTGCAAGGGTGTGTAAGCCTGACCCACACCCAAAAAAAGCGTTTGGCACGACACAAAGGCGTTTTACGTAAAATTGCAAAAGGAAAAGGCTGTTGGAAGAAATAGAAAAAGATAATCTTACAATCAGGTGGGAGTTTTATACCTTTACTAATACCTCTGATCGGTAGTGTACTATCTAAACTTCTCTAAGAATGGAACACACGAGGAAAATGGTTATCGTTCCTCATGAAACAGCGCAGAGAATGACGAATACGATAGTTCCGATGACGAGTACACAGCAGACACTCACTGATTTGGATCGTGAGATGGAGAAAATTCTCCGTACACCGATGAATTCAGACCATGAAAAGTGGGCGTTGTACAAAAACTGCCTTCATCGGTTTTTACATTTCGCTGGGGAGGAAAGGCAACCCTTATCTTTCCCTATAGTATCCGCGGCGGGCAGAGAAAATGCTAATAATTCGACAGGTGTCGAAGGGGCAGCGGGTGAATTAGCTGATCCTTTGCGTTCTGAAGTTCTATCTTCCTTGCCTCTTAAATTCCGCAAGAAAGCTGAGCTTCTGATCGACCGACTAGTGGCGTGTGGTAAAGTAAACTGGAGCGCCAATGGTATTGTATCTATTAAAGGTGTTGAGATTCCGGGATCGAATATCGTAGATCTCGTCGGAGACGCTATGAGAACCAGGAAGAATGTCAACCCTGTAGGTGCCCAGACTTTCATGTCCTTGCTATCGGAAATCAACGTCCCAAATGAATTTATTGGAAATCAAGAGCATCTTAACGCCATTCGGCGGCGCGCTTCCACAGAGAGTATTTCTTCTAACGAAGAACGTTCAGACCGCGGGAGTAAAATATCGGTGGTGACGAAACCCCAAGTTTGGTTAAGAGGAAAACTACAAAACGTTGGGTGCCATATCGCTTTAAAACATGAAGAGGCGTCTACGCACTATTCTCTCAAATATTTATTACGATCCATCACATCCCGCATCCTATTCTGGAGTAGAGAGGCTGTGGAAGGCAGCTTCACCATCTGTTTCGAAAAATGACGTCCGCGAATGGCTTCGGGAGCAAGATACTTACACTCTTCATAAGCCTCTGCGTAGAAAATTCCCGAGGAATAGATACATGGTGGACAACATTGATGATCTCTGGCAGGCCGACCTCAACGATGTTAAACATATTAAGAAGCAAAACGACGGATACAATTACATCCTTAAGGTAATAGATGTATTCAGTAAATTTGCCTGGGCGGTCCCACTAATATCAAAAAAGGGTGACGAAGTTACTCGTGCATTTTCTAGAATACTGAAAAAATGGAAGCGAAAACCGATAAAACTAATGACTGATGAAGGAACTGAGTTCATTAATAAAACTTTTCAAAATTTTTTAAAGAAGAATTCGATCTGGTACTATCACTCCGATAATCCTGATACCAAGGCGGCAGTGGTTGAACGTTTAAATCGAACGTTAAAGACAAGAACACGGACGTGCTTCAGAAAATCGTTGACTCTCACAATGCGGCGATACATAGCACTATAGAGATGGCACCGAGAGATGTTAACGAGCGTAATATTCTCCAAGTTTGGAAAAATACGTACAGAAATGTAGACAAGAAGGTTAAGAGAGCCAACTTGGAAGTGGGAGATCACGTGAGAATCAGCAGAGAAAAGGTCTCATTCAGAAAGGGTTACAAATACAATTGGAGTGAAGAAATATTCCTTGTTGATAGAGTTATTTAACGGGTGCCACCGGTCTACGTAATAAAAGATTTACAGGGCGAGGTAATTGAAGGGGTATTTTACGAGGCTGAATTACAAAAGATTGTCATGCGGGAACTGTGAGAGTTTAAAATTGATAAAATAATCGAGACGAGAGGTCGAGGAGTCAGAAAGGAAGTATTCGTCAATTGGATAGGATATCCTTCCAAGTTTAACTCCTGGATACCTGCAACATCTATAAATAAATTGTAATGGATGACGAATTTTACTTAACACTCCCCAGTAACAGTTCAATGTCAAGTCATGGGGGTAATACAACGGCTAATTTTACGACTCTTCTGCCTAAAACGTACGCCTTGGAAGGGCAATGGGAGGTAGCTTTGGTTGAAATTCATTTTCCTATGACATTATGTAATGCGTATGGAAAGCAGCGCGAATTAGTTGTAATCGAGGGTGAAAGCGGACAAGCATTTCATTGGAAACTACCCACTGGATATTATGGGAATGTTGACGAATTTATTGCTTCTCTGAACCGTGAGCTCTCGAAAATTCCTCTTCCCAATGCTGTAACGTTAACTCGCGACGAGTCTGAGAGAGTAGCCATTACTACTACGGGAAAAGTATCTATATTTACATCTGAAATAATGGCCATGCAATTAGGTTTTGAACCGGGATTTGACTTGGTATCACACGTTCGATCATCCCGCTCTCCCGAGGTCAAAATCGGATTTCCGAGTCAGATTTATGTTTACTGCGACGTTGTCGAGCCACAAATTATCGGTGATTCCGTATCACCGCTCTTACGAATCGTCAGTTCTTCGGCCGAAAGGAATAAATTCGGCTCCAATGTAAATCATGTTTTCACTAGGCCGTTTTACTTGCCAGTAATGAGAAGAGAATTTGAAACCGTCGAGATAGATTTAAGAACGCACTCGGGACACCCACTACCATTTCTTTTCGGAACGTCGGTGGTAGTACTACACTTTCGTAGACGGCAAAACAATGGTTAAAATAAATGATTCCTCTGACCAGTACACACGTTACTATTTGCAGCAGATAGGAAACGGGGTGGGAACTGTTTATAGAGGCGTTAGTTTCCAAAAAGGCCACGGAATCGGTAGCTTTCTCGGGGGTCTATTTCGCTCGGTTCTCCCTCTACTCAAAAGTGGGGCCAAGGCCGTAGGTCGAGAGGCTCTTCATGCTGGAATGAATGTCCTAAACGATATAGCTGCGGGTGAGCCGCAACCAATCAAGAAGGTGATACGTAAGCGGGTTGTGGAGGCCGGTGAGAATCTGGCGAGAAAAGCTGGAAATAAAATACAGAGAATGACGGGCGATGGATATCCTCCCGGAGCGCGGGCAGGGAAGCGTCAATCGAAGGCTGGCTTGCGCAGGAGTAAGACGCCCGTTTCCACAAAGAAGAAAAAGTGCTTGAAAGCATCGAAAAGAAAGAAAGTCATCGTCAAAGATATATTTGTCTAAAATGTCTTTCTTACACCATAACTCGTGCGAGTGTGTAAAGACCGAATTGGACTTGTTCACGGTCCCTCCAACGCAAACTTCGATAAAGGACGGGTTATGGATACATTATAAACCAATCAGCACCTTGGCCGATGATGCCCCGATTGGATACGTCATACCTGGTAATGGCGATCAATACATAGATTTATGTCACACGTTGTTATACATTACGGCGAGTATAGAGCGCGCGGCGCCGGTAGCTGGAGATGATTCCGCAATTGGGCCTGTAAACCTGTGGCTTCATTCCTTATTCTCCCAGGTTGATATTTTTCTGAATCAAAAACTAGTGACACCGCCGAGTCACACGTATCCATACAGGGCATATCTTGAAACTCTTCTCAATTACGGCCCGGCGGCAAAATCATCGCATCTGACGTCGGCATTGTGGTACGATGACACAGCTGGAAAGATGAATGATTGCAAAGAGAATACAGGAGCCATCAAAAGGCAAGCGTACACGCAAGACGGAAAGCTTGTAGAAATGATTGGTCATCTTCACTGCGATCTGTTCAATCAGGAAAAATTCCTTTTAAACGGCGTTGAAATGCGATTAAACTCGTTAGATCCAAGAGTGGTTTCAACTTGATGGCAACGCGGGACTATGAGAACGTGAGGGTAAAAATAGTAGACACAGCGCTACTAGTGCGAAAAGTGAAAATAAATCCGTCCATTTTAATAGCACATAGCAGGGCTTTAGAAAAAAACCACGGCAAAGTACCCAGTCACCCGCGTGGATATTAAAACCGTCAACATTTCTCGTGATGTACATAGTAAGACAATGGAAAATATTTTCATGGGTCAACTTCCAAAGCGTGTGATTATAGGATTCGTTTCCAACGCAGGCTTTAATGGGGATTTGAAAAAGAACCCATATAATTTCCAAAATTTCGATTTGACGTTTCTGTCTCTGTATCTGGATGGAAAACAAATACCCTCCAGGCCTTTACAGCCCGATTTTACCGGTTCAGGCCTCTTTCTTCATGCATATCGCACTCTATTTTCCGGTACCGGAATTCATTTCCAAGATGACGGAAATGCTATTCCCAGAGATAGCTATAAAGACGGCTATTTCCTCACCGCGTTTGATTAAACTCCCGATTTGGAGGCCAGTGCCAGTCATTGGAGTCTCCAGCGGCATGGGAGCCTACGTCTGGAAGTTAGATTTAAAAATACGTTGGAAGAAACTATTAACTGTCTCGTGTACGCTGAATTTAACAATATTCTCGAAATCGATAGATTCCGCAATATCGGGGTAGATTATAGCAGTTGAGAGTGAACTGGAGGGGGAAGGAGTCTTTATTATAACTCTCGTTTTGGAATCTTTTCTCATTTCACTTATAGGGAGCGATGGCAGCAGTAATCGTAGATATTCAATGCTTTAAAGACATCGTTCGAGAGGAGTTTGTGGTGAAAGAACTATCCATAGGAAACACTGAGTCTTCCAAAGTTGAAACTTGGCTTTTCACACCTCCATACCCTAAGAGCGAAAGGCCCGCGGCGACTCAGGCACAAGATCGTTGGTTGCGCAATAATTATCACGGTTTGTCGTGGAATGATGGAGAGAGCAAATACGCAGACTTGGATTACATTCTACACTCATACACGTCAGCGTACACGTTCGTTTTTGCAAAAGGAAGGGAAAAGTGCGATTTTCTAAAAAAGATTCTCAAGTATAGGGAGGTGATAGATATTGCTTTTTTAGGATGCCCATCACTTAGAAAGCTAAAATTTGAGTAGTAGTATTATTATTTTTGGGTGCGTCGACTACTATGGTTAAATAAATAAATAAATAAATAAATAAATAAATAAATAAATTTGATTCGCAAGAAATTTGCCAAATAAAACCTCACAGATACGGTAAATTTGAATGCGCATTCAGAAATTGCTCAAATTTATTTGAGTGGTTTAGTAGGGAGGGTAGGGAGAAGTTAACATCGACCGAGTTCCTTCTGAATTCATACAGAGACGCCCATACTAAATTTTCCCTGAGTACAATACGCTTGGCAGAGGCTGGGTTTTTCTATACAGGCATACGAGACGTTGCGACTTGTTGCATATGCGGTATTTCCATCGGTGCATGGGACCCTTGGGATCGCCCGAATAAAGAACATTATCGCTGGAACCCTTATAGCCCCCTTGTCAGAGTCTCTTCGAACAACGGAACGCCCTACATTGGTAGGTGTGAAACAAGGCGGAATTCGTATTACGAAAATTACTCTCCACCCAGCAATGAATTCTCTCCAACTAACGCGTGCACTCAGCAGCTGTAAGGAAACCCGTAATTTTTTCAAGGGTGTATTTGCGGCTGACAATCTTCCACGAAAGTGTCATCATCCATCCGCCATAATAGCGAACACTGATCCAGCGAGAAAATCTGGGTCGCATTGGGTCGGTATATTTATCGATAGAAATGGAAAAGGGGAATTTTTCGATAGCTACGGAATACCACCACGTGTAAAAGAACACATAACCTTCCTGAATAGAGAGTGCATCTCTTGGCGGTACAACACTAAGAAGCTTCAGGGGTGGACGTCTTCCACATGTGGTAATTATGCTTCTGCATTCCTAGCCTTTCGATGCAGAAAACTTCCCCTAGCCACCTTTTTAAAAATATTTAATGCGAAAAATTCTGGGAAAAACGATAAAATTATTCTAAATCTTTACAATAAATTATTCGGGAGGTGCTGCAAATCTTGCATTGTGAGCAATAACGTTTTAGGCGTGCAAACGGGAAAATCAAATAAAATAGGGAGAGAAACAAGTAAGATCTCACCAAGTCGCCATATTGTCCGACCCTTTCACCATTCCTCTCACCCCCATCCACCGTTTTGGAAAGCATTTAAAAGCGCTCCACCTGAAGCTGGCCAGCATCGCATCGGCAGCCATGGAGATGAAAGGAGACTCTCGGACCCCAGGGAGAACCTGCAGAAGGACCGCCGCCCGGCCATTCGCGACCCGGCCATATTCACCCCGACCGCCGACCAGTGGGAAATATCGACGCCCGACATACGAACCTTCCGTCGACCGCACCGCTGAGGAAGAGGACACACCTACGACCCAGTCTTTGAAAGAATCTCGCCCTGTTACCCTTGCCATCCTAGAGTGCATATTCAAAGTGAATTCCAGTAACACGAAAAGAATTACAGTAGGAGTTGATGTGAGAAATAGCTGTCTCCCTTTCATCACTATTGGCAAGGTCGGTGGATCATATGTTAAACTGGAATACGCGGATTGGTGCGAACTAGTGAAAAGTGAAAAAATGATCGCATCATATTTTTACAAAGACGTCGTACCACATAACATCCCCATTGGAAATTGCATTCTTAAATTCAAAACGATATACGGCGTCAAGTCAGTTATATTGGAGGAAGTGAATTATAAAAATGATCCACCCCGTGTATATCTAGCTGAAACTTCGTGGCTCGGACTTTTGAACTATGCCGAATGTATTCGACTCCGTTGGGAAGAGCGAAGTGAGTGGTCCTTATGTGCGCGTGAAATTTTGAATCTCTACCTGAATTATGTGCTCCGCGCATACGAGCGTGAATGTGAGGCTGGTGAAATTAGGGAGTGTGTACCATGGGAAAGCGTAACCAGTGCCCTGATAAACCTGAGGGACCTTGGCAATACGCCGCCTTCCTTGAATGTTCAAGCACTCTCGGAGGAAATTAATTCCATGCTAAATAGTCGTGACGGAAGGCTTTTCCTGCGAGAGACAATCGGACAATGTAGTGATTCAGTAAACGAAAAATCAATGTGAAATGTGATAAAGACAAATAAATATTATGTATATATTATAATCAATTAGTGAATCAGTATTAAATAATTACTGAAAAAGGGCCTTGTTTATGGTCTTAAATCGCAAATGAATTTACTGTTGTCAATTGAATTATTCTGTCACAAATTCTCTGTCACAAATTCTCTTCAGTTTATCATTAACCACCATGTGCTATATCACGAAGATAATAAATGAATGAAAACCATTTACTGTATTTTATTTTTGAACTCCACATGTTTCCTTCCACTCGCTTCCTACTACTAAATCTTAGATATTCCAAATTTCTGATATTCCACGCCATAAAATTATTCGTACAGGCAATAAAATCATTCAGTTATCCCCTACCTCTCATTCAACATGCATCCTGTAATTAATGTTTCAAGATACGCAAAATAACGAGGATTTAAGTGCCCTCTCGTTTCAGCTGCCAATTCCAAGTGATGAATGTGAATGTAACCTCTGTGACAGGTGCAACTTTGACATAATGCCAGTGCTCATAAAAAACTCTCCCGAATTTATTAATGGTAAAATCGCAGATTCTGAATAGTTAAATCAAGTGTATATCTACCTAATAAATAACTAAAAACCATCTAATGCATTTCATTGTATCATCATCATCAACGTGTCTAACCTACGAAATCATTCCATTCTGAATCTAGCTTGCCCCTTTAACATCAATTTCTGATTTAGTAATTAACCTTTTGATATAAAACCTTTAATAGATTAATACGGGAAGAACCATGATTCTGAAGCACCTGGTTTCTCATACCACTGTGTCCTCATCTACCCTTACCAAAAGATGAAATGGTGTACATTCCATGCCTCAATAGAGGAAGGCTCTGACGTCACGGGTCATAAGGGGAAGCGGGGCTGCAATTTACCTAATTACCAACATCATGGTGACGTAGGGGCGGCCAAAACAAATGAAAGGCTGCCGAGGAAGGGGGAAGTGCCCCCAACTGTCCCACCGCCAACGGTTAATGACAGCGGGAGAGGAGGGGACGAGGGAGGGGAGGGGGGGTCAATGACAGCGGGAGGGGAGGGGACCCACACAAGGTCAATGAACCGAGGGAGGGGAGGGGAGGGGAAAGTGCCCCCAACTGACCTGACTAATAATTACGCCTCTTGGCAAATACATGCGGCCGAAATCAATCATTCAACAACCGAAAAGGAACTTCTTTCTATACTTTGGGATGTGGGCTACTTTCGCTGTTACATTTACGGAAGAAAATTCAAAATTATCACGGATCACGCAGCTCTAAAATGGCTTTTTAGATTGAAAGACCCCAGTAGTCGTCTTATGAGATGGACCTTAAAACTTTCAGAATATGATTACACTGTGGAGTATAAACTTGGGAAATTGAACCAAAATGCGGATGCCTTGAGTAAGAAGGTAAGACGGGTGGAAATATTGGATCTGAACGATGTAAGGGCGGCGCAGGGCGAAGTTGATGAGTGTAAGAAATGGATAGATCAGGCTGGGTTTGAGATGCGAGATGGTATGCTCTAAAGGATGGGTGAAGAGGGTGGAAGGGTCGTTGCTCCGAAGGGAGTACGGTCAGATATTTTAAAGCAAAACCACGATCACCCGATATCGGGACATTTGGGAGTGAAGGCCGCTAAGGTTTGAGTCGGGGATCAGTATTGGTGGCCGGGTTGGAGAAAGGATTGCGAGAATCACGTGAAGCCTGTGTGATGTGTCAGCAGAGGAGTCCGTACGGGAAGACCAAGGGCCCCTAGCAATCTCCTCCGCCCGCGAGTGAACCTTGCGAGTTTATCGCACTCGATGTGGTTGGGCCCTTGCATAGGACAGACAGCGGAAATAGATATGTGCTCTCTATTTTAGATCATTTTTCTCGATATCTAGTGATAGTGCCCCATAAGAACCAAACAGGAGAAACGGTGTCGGTGGCTCTGGTAAGGGATTGGGTATTAAAGTTCGGCCTGCCCCTCAGGCTTCTAACAGACCAAGGGAGTAATTTTACATCGGACTTGCTCCAAAATGTCGCTAAACTCCTATAAATTACCAAATTACGAACATCATCCTTCCACCCACAATTCAATGGGAGAGTCGAGAGAGTTTCCCAAATATTGTCCCACTATGTTAATTGCAAATCTAGTAATTGGGACCAATGGTTGCATTATGCTGTTGTAGTGATCTTAAAAACAGGCGTTTTGCGTTCACTATGCAGGGCGAAGTGCACGATGGTCTGGCTGGGTGTTGGAAGGGATGGCTGGAGGCAATTGGTCTGAGCTCTTGTTCTAAAAATACGGAAAAGCTAGGCATTTTCGTGAAAAAACATGTTATTGCGGACACGGCCCGACTAGCGAAATAGTACTACGGATACTCAGCTTTCCAATTCTATTTTTCGGTTCTAAATTCGAGTTTCCGTAGGCTCCTCAAGTCAATAAGAGGAGGGGAGGATGGAACAGAGACGGGAGAATAACGGCGTATATAAACGCCCGTTTAAAGTAAGAGGGGAGCTTCTTGTTTTTTCGGTTTTCAGAGAACGTTACGCTGCCGGTCGGCAGAGTGAATTACGAAAACCTTACCGAGTCAAAACTCATCTCCGTCCGGCACTCTCTTGCACCGTTCCATCCGGGTTTTTGCAACACTGAAAATCTCCTCAGGTTTTAAGTGTACGAATATAGTACATGATACGCGGAGCTAACCAAAACACCAAAAGGTAAAGGGCCTTTTCCTTTGAAAATGCAGCTTGTATTGTTTGGTCATTAATCGTTGACACCAAGGGTAGGATTCCACAAAAATTAGTTCGGGTTCGAGCCCCGGCTCGCAATGGGGGTTCGTATCACGACAATGGTGGCAGCGGTGGGAATATTGCGCTCTTAAGGTGAAAATAATACGTACGCTTAAAAAAAAGGAATCAGTATAATATGAATCTCCGTAGGCCGGCCTCATTTTTTCTTTTCATTCCTCTCCTCCGCTCTTAGTTTTAGCGGTAAAGCATATTAATTACTATTCTTTCACCAAAATCCTGCCGGATTTTAATGGATTGCCATATTGTTTATTCGTTGAGCGATTTAAATGTTGCGAATAAAAAGTTTTGAACGTAAAATTTTAAGTAGGTAAGTTTTAGAAGTTCAGACTCCTTCGCAGCCCTTGGTAATCTTTTTTTTTTGGAAAACGCAACTGCCTCTCAACGGTTTATTATTTAAGTGGAATTCCATTCTACCGAGGCAATAACAAAAGTTCGATTAGAAAAAATGCGCTGTTCCTAGATACGAAAAGAATTTAGAGTGAAATGCTATGTTTGTTGTATAATACCTCGGACCGTATGGATATTTGTGTTTGGAGGAAAAACCTATCTCCGAGCTTCAACTTAATCCTTCTCCTTGTTATTTTGAGTGGAGTAATTTGCAGGGTAGGTACCTCCGTAAGGGAAGTCGGAATCCTAGAATAAATCCTTTCTTCTGGAAGGATTGATAGCATAATAGATATTTTATGAGGAAAGGGCAA
This sequence comes from Pyrrhosoma nymphula, assembly GCA_963573305.1. Taxonomy (NCBI): domain Eukaryota; kingdom Metazoa; phylum Arthropoda; class Insecta; order Odonata; family Coenagrionidae; genus Pyrrhosoma; species Pyrrhosoma nymphula. The sequence continues at coordinate 71,963,857 of OY754335.1, read as the reverse complement.
GGCTAAACATCGTAAAAGTTTTGCTATATGGGAAAAGGGACGAGTGATGATTCTTTGCTTTGTAGATTGTTTCGTTTTTTCACTTTGGTTACTTTGTCGGTTTAAATTATTTCCAAAAGGGTATTGCTTTGAGGGACGCGTCGCTGCCTTCACGCAGACGAAGTAATAATTTTCAACCGTCCTCATGTCGAGTGTTGAAAGTACTGTGTCATTTTCTGTTACTTTAGGCGCACTTTTCTATTAACGCATTGTTATATCCGGGTGTGAAAATACAATCAAGAGCGCTGCCCAGACACTGTAAGACCTACAGGGTTTCACTTACAGGCGTCAGGATTAATGATTGCGAGCAAGCTGTGTTTTGGTCTCTCTTGCCTTTTGGTGTTGAAGAATTTCAGGCTGTAATAGTTCATGTGTGACCCCTTGGTCGATCAGGCATTTATGACATACCGTCCCATGTTTAACTGGCGTGTCATTGGTTGTGCTCCCGCTCTGTTGGTTGTGCAGTCGCGGGCGTGTAGAGTTGTTTAATAACAAAAGTAAGATGCTGGATCCAGGGATGACACCCCCTGCGACCCCCACCAACGTCATGGGATTTTTTTATGCAGTAGATGTATTTTCAGGGGAGGATGAGGATCTTAGCATAGACGATTTCTTGAGCTCATTAGAGACAGCGGCCACTTTGGGCCAATGGAGTAATGCACACCGCATACAGGTGCTCAAATTAAGGGTGAAAGGAAAAGCACGACAATTTGTTAATACACTCGCGGTTGAAAAAGTGAGTGATTGGGAGGTCTTTAAGACCACGTTAAGGGAGAGATTTCTCGTCTCGGAACCATCAGCGGTTAGATTAAGAAAATTACTAGATTGCAGGCAGGGTCGTGAGACGGTAAGAGAGTACGCTGAACGGGTTTATGCGCTCGGCGAAATCCCTCAGGAAACCGTCGTCGATCCGTAGGAACGGAGATGGGGAGCTCAAGTTAGGGAGGAGATGATGGTGCAGAAAATTCTGCGGGGACTCAGAGAGGGTATCCGAAGGTTCGTGTTGATCAGGGAACCCACTACCTTCCAAGAAGTAGAACGCCTCGCGAAGATAGACGAAAAAAATGACGATAAGTGGCGAAATAGACTATGCCTAGCAGCCGGCCCTGTCTCAGCAGAGCCAGTCGCCGCGCAAAAACCGCCCCTGAGAACATTACCATCATCTTAGAGGCTTCGTTGCTCTTATCCTCGTATTAAAAACGTTTTAAAACCGTGGGTTAAATATAATATTGTAGCACGGGTGATTCTTTGCTGATAAAATCTCGGTAACATAGTTGCATGTCAACATATCTCGACGAGTAGCAAGCGGCGGCTCCCCCGCTTCCGCATAAATTCTATGGACTGGTGAAGTCCTGAAGGCTTCAATAGATTTTAAATACATTAAATCATTTTCCTCTCCAATTATATATAATATTATAGCACGGGTGATTCTTTGCTGATAAAATCTCGGCAACATAGTTGCATGTCAACATATCTCGACGAGTAGCAAGCGGCGGCTCCCCCGCTTCCGCATAAATTCTGTGGACTGGTGAAGTCCTGAAGGCTTCAATAGATTTGAAATACATTAAATCATTTTCCTCTCCAGTAGTTGATTTTGAATTGAATAATATTCCCGTCAATACCTCGGGGTGACTATTCGTTTCTCGACGGCCAAGGGCAAGGATCCAGAGTCAGTGTTCGACTTCCAGTCAAACCACGGGGCTCGCTCGCACGGCAACATTTGGTGGCAGTGGTGGGATTGCTTAATTCACCCCCCTTCATGGGTGGGGTTGGCAAATTTATCCCAGATTTGTGGGATAACTGCCTAGGCATGTAGGAATCCATTTGGATCACCATACAGTTGTCAGAACAATAGTCACCCCTAGGTCTTTTTTATATCCGTCTTTAAATTATTTATTTATTAGTAACGATTTTAATGTTTCCAAAATCATTGCATTTCTAATTTATGGGCCGGTAGATTTAAGAAATATTTTCCCGGGAAGCGAACCTAGATATTAACCGTGGACGCGTTTCGCGGGTACGATTTCAAAATATATTTTGAATGTAACGGAAAAACTCTCTAGAACTTCAACTCGAAATAGCAGCGAAAGCAGCACGGACGTAGCAGGAACGGGAAGCAGGCAAGCAGGTGAATGCAGACATCGATCGAGCAGAGACCAACACCACCACAGCCGGAGGCGATGCTGAGACAGCGCGACGGCGATGTGCCTTCCACTTTCGTCACCGGAGTAGCTGAGCACGAGGAGGCAGACTGAGTAAGCGGCAGAAGATCCCAGAGACATCATTTTAGTGAAAGCCAGCAGACATCGGATGGGAGGCGAGAATTAACCAGCCTTCCACGTCGTCACCGGAGCCGACGACGCAGAGATTATTGAGCATTTTGCAGCAGGAGTAAGAAAACGAACCATCATCGTAAACTAGGGATTTGGGTGAATAATTTGGTCCATTGAAATCAATGGGATTCAGAGATATTTGAAATATTGACTATAATTGGAGTACTGATAGTGTTATTGGCCGGTATTTAGATATTTTTTTATTTGGGGCAATAAGTGAAGTCCTCCCCCGTTCTCCCCAGCCCAGGAACCCTCCCCGTCCCCGCTTGCCCCTCGAGCGAGTGCGACACTCCTCACCATTTGGAGCACTCCAGCTCTCAAACTCCCTTGGAATGTGTAGATGTTGCCCCTATCAAAATTATTAGGTCAGTATTGCTCTTTAATCATTTCCACCATAAGCAAAAATCGGGAATTGAGCCAAAAACCGGCGTGAAATGGTCGCACGATGTCTTTACATATTAAGCAACTAGTATACTATGTTCTTTTAAGTCGACCCATTTTTCGGCAAGTAATTTCATTGAGAATGCCGTTTTTCTCCCGATTAAAATATAGCTAAGGTAAAGTAATTGGCACGGGATAGGATGCCATTGGGAAATGATGGGCTGGTAAAGCAAATGTAGAGCCACTTGGAGGAGAAATTTGTTACGTCAATAAGGATTCATTGTTAGGTCTAATGTTTTTACTCCTTATTTATGGTGAACGTTAGGAAAAATCCGGCCAGAGAAAGCAAATGGTAGGTAGATTTGGATTAATAGGGTGCGTCGACAGCTATGGTCATTTTGCACCACGCACAATCTAGTTAATTTAAAAACATATGAATGAATATAAATCTAGACAAAAGGTAGCATTAAAATCCCAAATAAATAAAAATATAAATGTAAAAATAATAAAACTAAAAATATATTAGATTTTGTTTATTAAATTAGTTTCCTTTAAAAAGGAAACTACATGGTTAAGTCGATCGGCATGGTTGCCTAGAACTTGTTCTAGGTCGCCACTGATGTCTAGCCTGTTTCGTGTGTCCCGATATTTGTCACACTCCATCAGGATATGTCGCACACTGAGAGGACGGTCACAGTCATCACATCGAGGAGGAATTTTCTCTTCTGTAAAGAGGAACGAGTGGGTCAGGGCGCAATGCCCGATTCTTAAACGTGTGATGACGACTTCCTCTCTGCGATTACCCCTGATGGAAGTGGGCCACCCTGTCGTTACCGGTTTAATTGTCCGTAACTTATTGTTTGGGACATCACTCCACAGTTCACTCCACTGATCTAGGACTACTTTACGTAAAGTAGATTGCAGGTCCTGGTAGGGTACCAGCGTCGTCGTCGGCTCAGGGATATTTAGAGCTTCTTTTGCAGCTGCATCCGCCTTCTCATTCCCGGCAATTCCCACATGTCCAGGGACCCAGAGGAACGTTATAGCAATTCCTCTTCTATTAAGGCATAGGAGGCTATAGTGTATGCTCTGGACAATGGGGTGATCGGATGAAAAGCCAGAAATGGACTGAAGAGCACTCATCGAGTCCGTGCAAATGACAATTGCTTTAGCACTCTTCTCGATCCCATCGAGAGCCATTTTAATGGCTAGTAGCTCGGCTGTGTATATGCTACACAGCGGGCTGAGTCTGGCCTCGATGACCCCGTGGTGAGAGGAGGTAACCGCGCATGAACAAGCTGCATCCGACTTAGAACCATCAGTGAATATGGGAATGAAGTCGGAGTAACGAAAAAGAAATTCGTTAAAAAGACGCTGGTATTCTAGATCAGTGGTGTAAGCTTTCGGGCGTCTACTGAGACCCATGTGGATTTCAGGGGACGGAATTATCCAAGGTGGGTAACTTGAGTACCCAATCGGATATAAATCTGGGAGCCTTAACCCGGTTGCTTGAATAAATAAATTAAAGCGAACACCAAGCGGCTTGGTGGCCCTTGTCCGTCTGCTATAATGTTCTAAAAATCGGGGGTTAAAAATCTCGTTAAAACACGGATGGTTCTTTGTCGCTAAAATCTTGGCCGCATAGGAGCACATTAAAATGTTTCTACGGTGCGACAACGGCGGTTCACCGGCATCAGCATAGATGCTGAGGACCGGACTGGTCCGAAAAGCACCCGTGGATATCCGAAGCCCTGCGTTGTGCACTGATGTCAGAGGTCTCAAATAGGAGTCGCGGCTGGAGTTGTAAACGAACGACCCATAGTCCAGCTTGGAACGCACGAGTGCGCGGTATAATAAAAGCAATGACCTGCGGTCGGCACCCCAAGATGAGTGATTTAAAAACTTTAAAATGTTTAGTGTCCGTAGACTTTTGTCCCTTAAACCCCGTATGTGATCACGGTAGTTGAGTCGATAGTCCAAGGTCATACCGAGGAACCGAACTGATTCCACATAGGGTAGATTTCTACCACCAAGTAAAAGTGTTGGTGGAATGTAGGCTCCCCTCACACGATAAAAATGGACGCACTTGCACTTTTCCGTAGAAAAATTGAATCCATTTCTCTGGGACCAATTCTCCAGTCTGTTCAGAGCCAGCTGGGTTACTCTGGCCGCGCTAATAAGTTTAGACGACCGGCAAAATATTGCTAGGTCGTCCACAAATAGTGATCCCAAGAGAGGAGGTTTGATGCACTTTGCTATATCATTGATAGCAATGGCAAAAAGTGTCGCACTTAGAACGGACCCTTGAGGTACACCGTTCTCTAGGGAATAGAGTTTCGATAGGTGCTTGCCTATCTTAACTTTAAAAAAACGATCACTTAAAAAGTTATTTATAAAAACAGGTAAATTTCCCCTCATGCCCCACTCGTGCAGCGTCGTTAGGATCTTCCGCCGCCAAACCCTGTCGTATGCCTTCTCCATGTCGAAGAAGACACCCACGACGTGCTGGCGGAGAAGAAAAGCCTCCTGGATATAATTGTCGACCCTGACTAGGTGGTCAACGGTCGAGCGGCCACGTCTAAAACCGCATTGGATAGTGGAAAGATGATTTCGACGCTCCAACCACCAAACGAGGCGCCGATTCACCATTCTCTCCATTACCTTACACAGGCAACTGGTAAGAGAAATAGGCCTGTAATTGTTCGGGTCAGCTCTATCTTTACCCTGTTTGAGTATGGGTACAACTATGGACTCCCGCCAGGAGGTAGGGAAGCTACCCTCAGACCAAAGTTGGTTAAGGGAGCGTAGGACCTCCAACAGTGCCCTCTCCGGAATATTCCGGAGAAACGCATTGTGGATTTCGTCATTTCCTGTGGCTGTGTCTCGGGAGTCTTCGAAGGCAGATCGTAGTTCCCAGAGGGAGAAAGGGATATTATACTCTGCCACTGTATGCATCTCAGTAAAGATGAGTGGGGAGGATTCTGTGCGTCTCTTGATGGAGAGGAAGGCTTCCTCATACGTGGCGTCGCTGCATGTTTTGGCGAGTAACTCCCCGAAGACCTCACCAATAGCAGACGGATATGTCAATACATTGCCGCCGACGTTGAGGAAAGGGACGCTGAGCTGATAATGATTTCCCGAAATACGTTTTATTTTGTTCCAGATCTGTGCCAGGGGTGTTCTGTAATTAATGCAGGATACATATTCCATCCAGGAGGCTTTTTTCGCTTCCTTCACGATCCTTCGAGCTTTGGCTCGGAGGTGCCTAAAGGAAGCAAGGTTCGTCTCCGTGGGAAATTTATTAAAAATCCTTAGAGCCTTCTTGCGCTGACGAATGGCTCTTGCGCATTTCTCGTTCCACCACGGGACTGCAGGCCTAAGAATGTTTCGCATTGACTTTGGAACGCTGCTGTTGGCTGCATCAATGATGCTGTGCGTTAATTTATCTATGTTTAAAACACCGTTTTGGCTTTCGTCATACTCGTAATAAAACGTGTCCTTAAAAACCGGCCAGTTGGCTTTCCGGACAATCCAGTTGCCCGGCATGATAAAATTTGGGTTAAAATTATTTTCTCTATTTATTAAAAGGGGAAAATGATCGCTCCCACACAGATCATTATGAACAGTCAGGTGAAACTTGTTCGTCAAGATACTCGACGTGATGCAAAGATCGATTGTAGAAAACTGACCATTAAAAGAGTTAAAACGGGTGTGTTCCCCATTGTTCATTAAAACTAAATTAAAATCTTTAATAAAATTAGATAAAACCTGGCCCCTACGGTTGCACTGCTCCCAAGAACTACCCCAAAGGGTATCGTGAGCGTTAAAATCCCCTAATAAAACGAAAGGTCTAGGTAGCTGACGAATAAGGGCTTCAAGATTGGATCGGGTAACCGGTGCCCCCTCTGGCAAGTAAACATTACATAATGTCACAGCCTCTGGGGCATGTACTGTCACTGCAACTGCCTGAAAAGGCGATGTCAGCTGCACTCGGGAGGTGTAAAGGGCCTCCCTAGTAGCAACTGCCACTCCACCCTGGGCACGTTGGCCACTGGTATCGTCAAATCTAAAAACTTCAAAACCTTTTAAAAGACCATTGTCGGTAGTTTTAAAATGTGTTTCTTGCAGGCATATGCAAGATGGGTTAAGATCCCGTATTAAAATAGCCAGCTCCTCCTTATGCCTATAAAAACCATTACAGTTCCACTGTAATATAAAAGCAATTAATATTAGTAGTAGAATTGGGGTTTTTTGGTGCGTCGACGGCTAGGGTCATTTGCACCATGCTCAGTCCCTTTGACGCATTAAAACTAGATCTCTACAAAATGTAACTACTAATTTTATGCATTTCTATTTTATGAGTAATGCATGAGTGCATGCTAACTATATTAAATTTAAAAAACCTATTTCTTTGAAATACAATAAAATTCGGCTTAGGCTAACCGGATCGTCCCCTAGAAGCGTATCTAGGCTACCCGTGATGGCCATTCTACTGCGTATAACCCGGTATTTAGTGCACGTAGTTAGTAGGTGATTTACAGTGAGAGAGGCGTCACAATCATCGCACTGTGGAGGGGTCTTTTCAGCAGTAAATAGAAAGGAGTGTGTAAAATGGCAGTGCCCAATCCTCAAACGGGTGATTGCGACCTCATCCCAACGTTTGCTTCTGCAAGAGGAAGGCCACGCTGAAATTTCAGGTTTGATGCTACGCAGTTTGTTATTCTGAAGATTCCGCCATGTTCCTCTCCAGTCCTCCAAGAGTACAGGTCGTAGCGCAGCTTTTAGGTCATCCGCGAGGACCACCGCAATATCAATTTCGTGGTTTCCCAATGATTCTTTTGCTGCGGCGTCGGCTTTCTCGTTACCCGTAATCCCTACGTGCCCAGGTATCCATAAAAACATGACTCTTACTTCTTTTTCCGAAAGTTTTAAGAGGGCAGTTTGAATTTCCTGTACGATGGGATTAAAGGAGGAAAATGCGGAGATCGATTGCAGTGAACTTAACGAATCAGTGCATATCATGAAAGATTTCCGACGGCAGTCAATGCTGGTTAAGGCCATCTTTATCGCAGTGAGTTCGGCAGTAAATGTGCTACACATCGCACTGAGTTTCGCTTTTAAAACTCCGTGGAAAGAAGAAGTTACTGCAGATCCGCAAGCAGATGATGACTTCGCCCCATCCGTATAGACAGGTACGAAGTCAGGATATTGCCCGAGAAATTCCTTGAAGAGCTGTTGGTATTCACATGGCGTAGTGCTCGACTTCAGGGACTTATGCAAGTCCAGCCTAATGTCTGGAGGTGGTAGAGACCACGGAGGAATGTCAAGGTACCCTACTGGGTAAACATCAGGGAGAGAGAAATTATTTTTCTCCATCAATTCATTGAGCCTTATGCTTAAAGGCCTTGTGGCCCTCGTCCGTCTTTTAAACAAATTTAAAAACCGTGGCTGGAAAACAATATTAAAACAAGGGTGCCTCTTCATTGATAAAAGCTTTGAGGCATAGTTCGACATAAGGATATTTCTGCGGGTAGCCAATGGTGGTTCCCCTGCGTCTGAATAAATACTAAAAATTGGAGAGGTCCTAAATGCTCCCGTGGCCAGTCGCAATCCAGCATTATGTACAACAGCCAGTGGCCTTAAATAAGACTTCCTGCCAGAAGAGTAGACAAAAGCGCCGTAATCGAGTTTTGACCGGACTAATGCTCGATACAATAACAACAATGTCTGGCGATCTGCACCCCATGTGGAATGGCTTAAATAACGTAAAATATTTAATGTTTTCGAACACCTGTTTCTCAAGTCGTTGATGTGGTCTCGCCAATTTAATAGGCGGTCCAGGGTCAACCCCAAAAAACGAACTGAGTTCACAAAAGGCAAGTTAATATTGCCAAGACGCAGGGTTGGTGTTGGATGGTCACCTCTACGCCGGTGGAAGTGAATACACTTCGTTTTCTCTTCCGAGAAGCGGAAACCATTCATCTGTGACCATTTATGGAGCTTGTTGAGCGTCAGCTGTATTTGTCTGGCTGCATTTGTTAGCTTAGCCGACCTACAGAAAATAGCTAGGTCGTCCACAAACAGCGAACCTATTACAGGTGCCTGGATACAGTCGACGACATCATTAATGGCAATGGCGAACAGCGTTACGCTCAGCACAGATCCTTGGGGTACTCCATTTTCCTGATTATGAGCTTGAGACAGATATTTTCCAATTCTAACTTTAAAAACACGATTGGTTAAAAAATTTTTTATAAATATGGGTAAGTTTCCTTTAAAACCCCAATTATGTAATGTCTTTAAAATCTTGAAGCGCCAAACTCGATCGTACGCCTTCTCCAAATCGAAAAAAACGCCAACGACATGTTGACGGAGTAGGAAAGCTTCTTGAATAAAGTTGTCGCATCGAACGAGGTGATCAAGGGTTGATCTACCCCTTCGAAAACCACACTGTATATGTGCAAGAAGATTTCGCCTCTCTAGGCACCAGACAAGTCTGCGGTTAACCATTCTTTCCATAACCTTACAAAGGCTACTGGTCAAAGAGATCGGCCTATAGTTATTAGGGTCGCTTCTGTCTTTCCCTTGTTTTGGAATCGGGACAATCGCAGATTCTCGCCAGGTTTGTGGGAAACTACCATCGCTCCACACTTGGTTTAGTGTGAGGAGGACGTCAGATAATGACGACTCAGGGATATTTCGCAGGAAGGCATTGTGTACACTATCCAATCCTGGGGAGCTGTTTCGTGAATCTGAGATTGCGGATTTCAATTCCCACACTGAAAAGGGATCATTGTAGTCTCCTGGAGAACCCGATGTTATGAAGTTTAGATGGGCCGCTTCACAGCGGTTCTTCATTGCATTAAATTTGGGGCAGTAATTCGCATTGCTCGTAGTGTTTGAAATATGACGGCCAAATACCTCACAGATATCAGGAGGGGACGAAACGATTTGACCATCGACTTCAAGTGATGCAATGCCATCTCTCAACGTGGAGCCCGAGATACATTTCACTTTGTGCCACACCTGAGCAATTGGAGTTCTGTGGTTGATACTTGACACAAATTCCATCCAGGAATCCTTCTTGGCCTCTTTGACTACCTGCCGCGCTTTGGCTCGCAGCCGTCTGAAAGAGGATAGATTTATAGCCGTTGGATATTTGTTAAAAATCCGCAATGCTTGTTTCCTCCGTCGTATTGCTTCGGCACACCGTTCGTTCCACCAGGGAACTGGTGGCCGTTTGATGGTACCTCTTGAGCGTGGTACACTGCATTTTGCCGCGTTAGTTATCGATTCCGTCAGAGCTTCAATATTGCCCAAACTGCCACGGTTGATATCATGTTTAAAACTGAAACTAGATTCGAAAAGAGTCCAATTAGCTTTATGGACCAGCCAAGTGTCAGGAGTTCTAAAATTCATATCGTATCCAGGTCTCAATCGAATAATTATCGGGAAGTGATCGCTCCCACAGAGGTCACTGTGTACAGACATATTAACCTTGTTTATAAGACTACTCGACGTTAGACATAAGTCTATAGTTGAGTATGAACCATTATAACTATTAAAATGGGTATACTCCCCATTATTAACCAAAAACAAATTAAAATCGTCAATAAAAGCGGATAAAATACGTCCTCTTCGATTACAGTGAGCCCTAGAACTTCCCCATAAAGTGTCATGGGCATTAAAATCACCAAGTAAAATAAACGGTCGAGGTAATTGCCGAACTAGCTCTGAAAGGTTGTTGCGCGTCACTGGTGCTCCCTCCGGGAGATAAACGTTACACAACGTTATTGGTTCCGGAGCATGCATCGTTACGGCTACCACCTGGAACGGTGTGTCGAGGTCCACTCGCGAGGTGTAAAGGGCCTCTTGAGTGGCAATTGCGACTCCACCCTGAGCCCTTTGTCCAGTGGTGTCATCAAATCTAAAAACATTATAACCCTTCAAAATACTTCTGTCAGTTATTTTAAAATGTGTTTCCTGCAAACAAACGCATAAAGGGTTAAAATCGCGAAGTAAAATACAAAGCTCCTCCTTATGTCTGTAAAAACCATTACAGTTCCACTGCATTATTACTGCCATGTAATAGATGAAAAAGAATAGACTAGAGCACAAAAAGGTTCAGGAAATTGGGGCTGTCTAAAAAAATAAATAAATAAATATATATAAATATATATGTTATATATATATAATATATGGAGGATCACCGCCGAAAGCGGTGCCTCTTATCCTTTTTTCTGGCCTGGAGGATTTCGTTCTCGGATAAAGGCTCTTCATCCTCCATTGGCTCGGGCTGCTTTCGGTTGGTCAACCCAGAAGGACCTGGGGATGGCGTCTTCTCGCGATTCCCCGGCGCAGTCCCGGTCGTTTTAGACGTATTCTTCTTGGGGGAACCCGTAGTGGCATTGGCTACAGTCGGTTTTGGCTCCTGCTTCGATGCCTCGATAGCACTGCGTGGGAGCTCCGCTTTTGTTTCGGTGGGTTTCGAATTTATTTGCTCTGTCTGGGTAGAAATTGTGACATTTTTGGTAAGAGTAGAGGTAAGAGTAGAGGTAACATGTGCAAACGATTTGCTAAACGTGGGGGCCAACTGAGCCCTATATATTTTCCTGGCTTCCAAATAAGGAATTTTTCCCAATGTTTTAATTTCCATTATTTTTCTCTCTTCAATCATTTTTGGACATTTACGAGAGTACACCGGGTGTGTACCCTCGCAGTTCACACAGTGGGGATCCGTGGAGCATTCTTCATCCGCATGCTGTTCCAGGCCACAGCGCGGGCAGGTGGCCTTGCCCTCACATCGTGTGGCGATGTGGCCAAAATGTTGGCACTGGAAGCATCGCATGGGTGCCGGGATATATGGCCTAACTGGGACTGATTCATATCCTATGAATACTTTATCAGGCAACTTGTCGAGTGCAAACGTGAGAACGACGGACGTAGTGTCGGTCATTACACCGTTACGCTTCGTCGTCAGTCTTCGAACGTGAGTGACACCCTGAGCGGCCATTTCTACCCTGATTTCATCTACCGAGACGTATAAAAGATCAAAATGGGATATAACCCCCCGGCATGTATTTAGCGTTCTATGCTCTTCTACCCTTATGGGAATGTCATTGAATTTCTCCATTTTCAGCAGTTTTAGGCTCTGTGTCATGTTTGCTGTTTCTATTAGTAAAGTTCCATCCCGTAGCTTCTTTGCTGACTTAAGTTCTCCTGAAACGGCTGCCGACAGAACTCTCTTAATCAAGAATGGTGATACCTTCTTAAAGCTTTCTCCCTCTTGTACGCATTTTATTATTAAAAACTTTTTATTCCCTTCGATCGCATTTTCTCCCCCACCCGTATCCGGGCGGGATCTTTTGGTTGGTGGTAGGTTATTATCCTCCATACCATCCGAAATACTTCATCCCCCGGGCTCCCCACCCACCACGGAGCCACATATTCGGGACGCCGTGCCGCCAGCCGGCACGGTCGCCAGGGCTACCCGAGGGGATATAGCACCCTGGAGGTGGTTGTCTGTTTCGGGTTAGGTCTTCGATGCAACGGGCCCACCAACCCAAGCACCTCCGACCGCCTTACGCAGACACCCACCTCCCTAGCACTCGCCGCCGAACGTATCGGAAAGCCGATTGACCGGGGGTGGCTAGCCCCCAGCCCCCCGTTTACAGGGAATCCAGGGCCGAAGTGGGGTATTGAACCCCGGCCCATACCGGGCATCCGAAACCCGGCTGGGTGCCGAAGAACTCACCCACCAGGATCCCCTTCTCCCCTTTACGGGTCTCCATGCACGGCAAACACATGGGTGGATCTAAGGCTAGCTGGTATCGCCTCACACAGACAGTTGACCCACAAGGCTGTCCGGACGCTACCCAAGCTTCACAGGGGGTTTATTATCGAGGTTTTCTCCCCGCCCTTTTAGTCGCCTCTTACGACAAGCAGGGATACTGCGGGAGTATTCTCAATCCCCCTACCCGCAGGGGGGAGCAATTAATATTATAAAAATTAAAAATAATAAATAAATAAATTAAATAATTTAAAAACAGTTGGAGGATCAACGCTTGATGCGATTTCTCCTCCTACCTTTGGTTCTAGCCCGGAGGATCTCTGTCTCCGAGAGACATTCTTCCTCTTCCATTGACTCAGGTTGGTTGAGTCGGGCTAAACCAGATGGTCCGGGGGATACAGAGTTTCCACGCTTCTTTTGCGTGGCCCCGGAGGTGGTTATAGTGGGGTTCTTCTTAGGAGAACCCGGAACGGTGGCTTGTGTTTTATTTGCCGGATTTATTGCCTTAGCCGGCTTGGCTGCTTCTTTCGAATCGACTGTCTTCGTATTCTCATTCTTATCGGTCTGAGTTCCTTGGGTGGTTTTCTTTACAGTTGCTATGGTAGCAAAGGATTTAGAAAAGGTCGGTGCTTCAAGGGCTCTGAACTTCTTCCTTGCCTCTAGATAAGGGATTTTATCAATTGTCTTAATCTCCATGACCTTACGTTCTTCGATCATCTTCGGACACTTACGAGAATACGCTGGATGCGTACCCTCGCAGTTCACGCAACGTGGATCTTTGGTACATTCAGCACCCTCATGCTCCTCCAGGCCGCAGCGCGGGCAGGTGGCCTTGCCCTCACATCGCGTGGCGACGTGGCCGAAGCGTTGGCACTGGAAGCAGCGCATGGGCGCCGGTATGAATGGTCGTACTGGTACCGATTCATATCCGACGAAAACCTTGTCGGGGAGACTGTCACGCGCAAATGTTAAAACGACTGAGGTAGTCTTTACTACTTCGCCGTCGCGCTTCGTTGTTAGTCGACGAGCATCAACTACTCCCTGAGAAGCCATCTCTCTCTTGATCTCATCGACTTCAACGTACAGCAGGTCGTAATGTGATATTACTCCCCGACTGGTGTTGAGCGTGCGATGTACCTCTACGTGAACTGGAATATCATGGAGATTTTGCATTAGTAGCAGCTTGTCGCTTTGTTGCGGAGTGGCCGTTTCAATTAAGAGGCTTCCGTCACGCAGCTTCTTCGCAGACCTTAAATCTCCGGGCACTGCAGCCGATAGAACTTTTCTAATGAGAAAGGGAGACACTCGCTTAAGTGTCTCCCCTTCTTTCGCGCACTTCATTATTAGGAACCGCCTACAGGCGGACGAGTCTGTTTCTCCCCCACCCGTATCCGGGCGGGATCGCTTTGATGGTGGTTGAATTTTACCCTCCATACCAAAGATAGATTCTTCCCTCAGGCTCCCCACCCACCGTGGAGCCACACATTTGGGACGCCGCACCGCAAACCGGTGCGGTCGCCAGGGTTACCCGAGGGATATAGCACCCTAGAGGTGGTTGCCTGTTTCGGGTTGGATCTTCGACGCACGAGCCCACCAAACTCGTGCATCTCCGACCGCCCTACGCAGACCCCCACCTCCCTGGCACTCGCCACCGTTGAGCTTAACGCCACGGAAGCCGATTGACCGGGAGTGGCTAGCTCCCGGCCGCCCGTTTACACAGAATCCGGGGCCAAAGAGGGGTATTGGCCCCCGGTCCATACCGGGCATCCGACACCCGGCTGGGAACCACGGACCTCACCCTCCAGGATCCCCTTCTCCTCCTTACGGGTCTCCGCACACGGCAAACATGCGGGTGGATCGCAGGCCAGGTGGTGTGGCCGCACACAGACAGTTGACCCACAAGACTGTCCGGGCTCAACCCTTGCTGGCTCGGGGTTTGTTTTCGGGGTTTTCTCCCCGCCCTTTTAGTCGCCTCTTACGACAAGCAGGGATACTGCGGGAGTATTCTCCATCCCCCTACCCGCAGGGGTGGAAAGCAAATGAATATCAGGAGTATTTCTCTGAACATTACATCCCCCTCATTACCAAAAAAGCAAACTGTATCATAGTGAAGTGTTTCGTAAATTCAACTGAGTGCAAGTAGAAAAATCAGTGAATTGCTATGTGAAAAGTGTCATAGTGTGTGCTGCCCCCTCCCCCATTTCATCCCCCTCTAAATACTCTTCTGATAGACGGCCAGCTGAAGTCATTTCATCATCCAGTCTCATCTTCAATTTTCAGCAGTTGGGGTCTATAAATAAAATCACTGAAGAGACTGAAATAATATCAGAGAAGCTTACAGGTATTCCAATTGTGAATTTAGTGAAGAAATATTCATTCATTTTAGAGGAAGTATTTTTTAAAGAAGTGTAATGGCCTCAAAATCCGGAGGCCATTTACAAAATATGTCGCGAAGGACGGGGCTGCGAGGCAGAGGAAGGAGCGCAAACAGCCCTGTTTTTTCTAAAACCGGAGATCCGGAGGCGAGAGAAGGGAGGTAAGGACCAGCTGGCTGACAAATAAGAATAGAGGCGGAAGCACGGGAATAGCCCGCGAAACAAACATCATTTACGAAGCACTCGCGGGCACCAAGTCTTCCGGATTTAAGTTGTTATTCGGAAAACACGGGTTTTTAACAAGTCATTCTCCCCCCCCTTTTTGCCACCGTCTCTACGTCATTCGGGAGACGGGACATACATATCAAGTACAATATAGAGGCAAGCTCAAAAGAACTTTGGTTGGTTCTTCTTGTGAAGTGGTGTGCACGTGTGTGTGAGTGCCGAACGACACGCTGTCCAAACCGCGCGTTTTCCTTCTTGCTTCTCCGTGTTAATTTCGTGGTAATCAGTCGTCCCTTGTGCTATAGCCCAAACCCGGGCCGAGGCTTAGCTAAATTCCTTAAGCTTGACCGCTCTCGCAAGCATAGTGTCCTCCCCATCCGGGGATTTGGAAATACCAATCGTTTGCGCGAGTGACCTGAGTGCCACAAATTAGCTTAGTTTGTCACCATCCGTCAGCCAGCGCCGTCCAGCCCTCCTCCCGCCTCCAGAGAATCAGCGACCAGCTAAGCAGCTCAGTGAGAGACGGATAAAAGGTAGATGCCTATTTCTATTTATAAAAATTCAATTCATGTACCTTTATTGATACCCGACGCCAAGGGCAAGATCCCACGTATCCGTGTTCGAGCCTCGGCGGCGCTCCCGCCCGGGGTCCGGTCACGACAGAAGCACAAGTATTCATTTTATGAAATTTGAAATTGTAGCAGTAGTAGTAGTAGTAGTATTTTATAAGGCTGCGTCGACAGCGGGGTCATTAGCACCACACAGGGCCCCTATCTTATCACAGATACTTTTTTATTAGATAAGGTGTAGTAAGCCAATTTCTTTGAGAAAGATTATCACACGGTAGAGGCTTTGAGTATTGTCACCGAGGATAGAGTCCATGTCACCTTCAATATTGTTGTCCTTCTTGTGTCCTAGCCGTTAGGCGCTATTCAAATCTTCGCGCGTGACCCGCATTTTGCGGCTCATCTTTTATTTCGTAATCAATGCCCTTCCTGCGTACGTTCGCACTGCGTGCATTCGTAACCAGTTTGACCTCGGTGGCACGTGCGGACTCAAGAGAAAGTACGCAGGTGGCCTCCTTCACTTGCTCTCTGAGCTCAAGACCTTGGCACCTTGAAACATTGGCACCGCAAGGCGACGCACAGTGGGGCAAAACCCCACTTTAGGCGGACAAAAGTCCAAAAATGAAAGTTTGAATTAGGGTTTATGAAATAGTAGGTTGGGTAACCTGATGTTTGAACTGCGAAACGGTGTATTTTACAGGTTGGTAAGTATGCACCTGCGCGTAGAAATGAGTGTCAAAGTGAGAGAATAGCGGAGCACTGGTCCCACGGACGCAGACGCCGAATTGGACAGTCGATTTGAAACTATTAGTACAGCATACTGGTGTCCTCTATTTCATTTTTTAAACTTTCAATCGATTGAAATAAGCAAGCAGAGTGTGAATATGATTTTAAAATTAATTTTTTTTGAAGAAAATACGCCTGGAGTAATTAATTATCACGAATGAAAATTTATTGATTTTTCACAATGAAAAGTTTCATTTATTTAGAGAAAAGTTATATAATCGGACGGAATCGTATCGTAATTTTGAGATATATTATTCATTTAAGTATGAGCTAGAGATTGTAAAAGAAATCAACTGCCATTGAGTTGCAAAAGGACTGTTACGATATAAAAGTTATTATGCACGAGAGGCGGATAGGAAAATCATCCGGCCGCTATGGCCGCATGGCAACGGGTAAACTATAATATAAACAATTTCAATCATGGAAAGCAAAAGCAAGTACCGTAAATAATATCTGTTTATGAAGTTATTACTAGGTAGTAATAAGTCAAATTTGAATGATATATACATTATGTCCACTCTTAGGTACAAGTGGTGATGTTTGTTACACCAGGGCTGAGATTTTTGAAATCTCAGCTCTGTGAAACTTCTGTGCAAATCGTATCATTTTTCTATGAAACATGAAAATATTTTGCAAAGGTGATTAGAAAAATAATTTTGTAAATGTTATAGCAAATTCATTTTCGACGACCGTTTCAATTTACGTGAACATTTTTTATTTGATTCGTTCAGATTATTCTACTGAAAAATAATTTTATTGTCAAATACCTGTTTTAAAAATAATAAAATTTGCAAAAAAAATCATAAAATACAATAAATATTGCAAATTTGATATCAGCTTTCATTTAAGCAATCTCAAAAACATACACATGCCTATTTTGGAGTTGATTGTAAAATATTTGGACTTTTGTCCGTCTAAAGTGGGGTTTGGCCCCACTGTGCGACGCCCAGAGACGCGCTTAGCATCATAATAGGAAATGTTGTTTCCACTGACGCAAACGCGGTTGACCTTTTCGTACATAGCAGATGGTCAATTTGGACACAAACAGGATACGCTCTGAGTATAAAAGGGAGAGCTTCGCTCCACACATTTCTGTCTTTGGCCCAACGTTGGAATGAACCCTCGAATGAACTAGCCGCTCGAGTAGAGGAAACTCTTCCCTAGAGAGACCTAGAGCACTCTGTGTCTTGTAATTTTGACGGTAATAAACGCGTTTAGAACTTGATACTCTGCTCTTTGACTTCACTCGACCCACCCGGTTGTAGTACGCACGGCCCTCGGTTCCATTAGAGGGTCCTAGTCGCTACAGGGATGCGACAATTTGGTGGAGGCGCCGGGTATTTTCAGGGCCGGCGGCCATACCGGAGGGCTCGATAGAAGCCAGGAAGACAGGCTAAGATGTAAGTAGTACATTCCCATATGATGTATGTAAAATAGTTTATTTTAAGTTTTTTGTGATGTTTTCTTGATTTTAACGTCTTTTGGTGGTGGATTCTGTGTGCTTTTGAATTAGACTTACAATTAGTGAATATAGTTATTAACCATTAAAGTGCCAGCGTCGCTATAGGCGACGCTCGAAAACTCTGCTAAAAGTGCCCACGTCGCCTATAGCGACGCTAAGTTTAGAGTGTTTTAATTCATCGTGAACACAATTCTTCGCCGTAATTTTTTTATATTTAAGCTTCATAATGTTCTGCAAACATAATACTACTCAAATTCACTTTTATAAAACAATTGGCTATTTAAATCGCTTTTAAATACTGTGGTCTCAAGTTCAGTGGCACTTCCACCGCCCTCTTATTTGCTTGGTTTTTTTCTGTTTTTTTTTCGTGGGAAAATGCTCATAATTTACGAATATTACGTATCAATATCTAATTCTTTTTGTATCATCTTTTACAAGGATCTCCACAGCATTATTTTACGGGTACTGGGTAAAAGTAGATAGGTAATCAGTCCTGGTTACGTAGTGTTTTTGAGACAAATGATTTCTTCCCGGGTGTGTATTCCCCGCCTTCGTATGACTGAGATGATGCCACTCTAGAATCTTTTGCAGAACAAATTATTCTAACAATGAGAGTAACTGCAGGCGTAAACAAAGTTGCCACCAGCCTGACCCAGAGAGATTAGACCAGCGGCTACTTTTTTTATGACTCGGAGGGTCTTAGTCATACCTTTTGGTCGACAATAGGTAGTGATTTCGGTGACGGGCAAAGTGGAGGGTTCCGTTTGGGAGATTTATTTATGACTTGGAGTGTCTGAGCAAGGCCATCTGGTCTAAGTCATGCGTTTGGGTTAGCAATTACAATGAAAGCTCTTTCGGTGACGGGTAAAGTGGAGGATGCCGTAGAAAGCAGTTGCATTTCGGAGATAGCAAGAGACGGAAGCTAATTAGGTTTCGTATTGCCTACCGAAATTTGCGTGTGATACGAACGAAAGTTTTTTATTTTCGACGATAGTTTATTTTCTCTATGATGAGTGAAGTGCGGTAAAGAAAGAAAAAGTCGACAAATATTGGTAAAGGTGAGCTTTCGTCTCGCCAGTGAAAACGCAATTTTCACCCACTTTCAACAGATGTATCGACATCAAAAACACCTCACATATTTTGCAAACCTCTTACATTTTACAAATGCACATTCTTTCCTCTACCATTAGGTATCATAGTAAATTTCTCCATATACGTAGTTTTTTCATAAAAAAATCACTGGGTAGACGGAAACTCATATTTGCCGTTTTTTATTTGCTTGTGATATGAACGAAAGTTTTTTTTATTTACAACGAAAGTTTATTTTCTCTATGATGATTCAAGTGCGGAAAAGAAAGAAAAACATCTACGATTTGATCAGTAAAATATCAAGTGACAATGATTTCCTAATTAGTTCATCTGATTGTAGTGAATCAGTGGAGGAAGAAGAAACTAGTGATGCTGAAACTTCATCATCGGAAACCGACGAGAGTGAAGACGACTGGAGTGAAAGAGATGGGGAAGACTGCACCGCGTCAGCAGTAAGCCGAAGTTCAAGGATCGAAGCACGCTCCACTTCATGATTATGCGCCAATAGTGTACTTTCGTCTTTTTTTCACCAATACTCTCCTGAGGATAATGGTCACTGAAATAAATAGATATGCAGAGCAGTATCTCCACTCACACAAGATCCTCTCCCCGAATTCAAGAGCAAGACTTTGGAAGCCGGCGACTGTGACAAGAAATGAAAGCATTTATTGCTTGCATTTTGAATACGGGGATAGTAACTAAGCACAGCATTTCTAGTTACTAGTCCAACAGTAAATGCTTGGAGACATCATGTTCAGAAACATGTTTTCCTGTAACCGATTTCAAATTTTGCGCAAATGTTTTCCATCCTGTTGTAAATTCGACAGTTCCCCGTAGTGTGACCCATGATCTACGTACCAGCCCATTGTGGACCATGCCCATAAAATACTTAGGCATTGCCTACTACATCCCTCACCAGTAACTGTATAAAGATAAAAGTTTAGTTGGACCGAATCCCACAGCAGGTTATTGCAGTACGTATCTCAATAAGCGTCATCATCGTTGGGGAATTAGTTTTTGATGATGTTTGACTCTGTATCTCACTAAAGCGTAAAGTGTGAAAATTGCATGCAATCTTTAATGCAATGCAATGCATTATCAAGCATAATTTGTTGAATATACATTGTAAATTACTTTTGAGTGGAACGGATCATTGTAAAATAAAAAAATGCATGCTATAAGCAGTCGAAGTTTTTATCTTTCTCTCTTCGTAATTGTAAATTTGACGTAATTTCTGTGTGAATTTGGATACAGGATTTTGTTATATTTTCTTTTGATAAATCCAAATTTGATTAAGATAATAGTTTAATTTGCTAAGCAAATCTGAAACGCTTGCAGACACACAAAAATGTGAACAAATCAGTTGTGATCGTAATTTCAGTATACACTCAGTAATTGTAATAAAAATTATAACATTGCATAATTGTTATTAACAATTAACTTATGTTTTCAAAAACCATTCTGATCATTTAGATAATAAAATATTAGCTAGTATGTATTCAATATCTGATTACCTTTTTTCTGATTTATGATATTCATTTTTCAAACGTTTTGGGTTGAATCTTGAATGGATCATAAATTTGACTCTGCTGATAATCATCGATTTAAACAAATAATAGTGAAAATGCAAATGAAAATTTTAGTATTTGATAAAATCAATAACCATTCTTTGAAAATATGTATAAATCTTATTAAATCGTACATGTAAAATTTTACGACATCGCTTTTAAATAATGGCAATAAAATTTGCGATAACAATTACAATGTTTAATTGATTGAATATTTTTTCCATGGATAATAAATTTTAAAAACGGCCAAAAATATATTTTAGGGATGTTTTCTATACACTGTCCAAATTTGACTAATTTATCATAAAAATTATTCTTTTAAATGACATTTTATTGAAAGTCTGCAATTTCCATGAAAATCCCTTGGCACTTTTAAGACACCTTTATGGAATTTCAGCTGGCACTCAAAGGGTTAAGGGTGCCTTATTTAAAATGTTTTGATTATGTCGGGGACTCAATGACGCAGCCAGCGAATACTAGGAAGAGACCCTATAATTTTTACAGTAGTACGCCTGCAAGTAAGAGATGTTAGGCCAGTAGTAGAACCGATACAGGAAGTACGTAGGGTGTAATTTTAAGTAATGGCGACCCCTGATCATAGGTCCAAATCAGAACCCCCGCCCAGCGAAGACAGAGGGAGTTCCGAAGACGGTAGAATAGATACTTCGGGCAGGGCAGTTTGTGGGCACGCAAAAGTGCGCCCGGCGAGAGGCACGCAATACCATATTCCCCCGCAGAAGTTTAGAGGTTTAGAAGGAGAAGACCCGGTCCATTACATAGGCCACTTTAACAAAATAGCAGCGGCGAATGGATGGGATAATGAGGCAAAAGTTACTCTTTCCGTGCTTTTTAGAAGGGACGGCGGCACGTTGGATGTAGGCATTAGAGGGATAGAGGGCATTAGAGGGCAGTGAAACCAGCGTTATCCACGGTGAATGGGATGAAGTGGTAGGCTCGTTTAAAGCCGCATTTAAAGGCACATTCTCGGACGAATTAAAGGAAAAACGATTAAGGGACTACAAGCAAGGTCCATTTGAGTCGGCAGGGAGTTATTTTCACGATGTAAAACACTATGTAAGGAGTTGGACCCTCAAATGTCGGAAAGAGAAATTATAAGAAATAAAGTGAAGGGACTTAGACCTCACCTCCTCATGAGCATAGTACCTATGCAACCCAGGTCTGTAGGAAGCCTTCTCGGGTACATTAGGTTACAGCAGGAGGCGGCCTGCCTGGCGAATGCCGTACGGGAGGTGCGTCCTCGGCCAAGCAGGGAGGAAGTCGCTCCAAAGGAGACGACGAGCACCGCGAGTAAGCGAATAGAGGAAGAACTGGACCATCTACGGGCAGAGGTCCGGCGCTTAAAGCGAGGCAATGAGTACTCCCGGGGCAGACAGGGCCACGAAGACGGGAGCAATGGAACCGAGTAGTAGTAGTAGTAGTATTATTATTTTTGGGTGCGTCGACTACTATGGTCATTTTGCACCACTCTCATCCTTATAAGTACAAAATATAAATTACGAATAAAAAATTAAAATTTCGCTTGCCTACATGTGATAAAATGTGCAATTAAGCCTAAAACAGTGAATTTATAATTTATTTAAAACATTAATATCTTTTAAAAAAGCAATTACTCGGGTGAGACTATCAGGGGAGTCGCCTAGGATCGTTTCTAAGGTCCCGTTAACCTTATGTCTTTCTCGAGAAGACCGGTATTTTTCACACTCCGTCAGGATGTGTCGAACACTCAGAGAGGAGTCGCAATCATCACACCGAGGTGGAGTCTTCTCTTCTGTGAAGAGGTATGAGTGGGTCAGGGCAGTATGCCCTATCCTCAGACGAGTGATTGCGACTTCTTCCCTCCGGGTACTCCTGACAGAAGAGGGCCACACTGTTACTACCGGTTTCACAGACCGAAGTTTGCTATTATGTATCTCCTGCCACGATTCTTGCCATCTGCCCATTGCTATGTTTCGAAACATAGATTTTAGGTCTTCTGCAGTTACCTTGTTCGATACAATTTGTGGCATGTGCAGTGCTTCCTTTGCTGCTTTGTCCGCTCGTTCGTTACCAGCTATTCCCACATGTCCAGGGATCCAGACAAATGATGTTCTAATTCCCGTGTTAAGAAGGGATTGGAGGGTGCATTGTATATCCTGGACAAGAGGATGGTGTGGGTAATAGGCCGAAATAGACTTCACGGCGCTTAAAGAGTCGGTGCAGATAAGGAAAGAGCCAGAATTGCAATTGATATTCCTTAGGGCCATCTTAATTGCGAATAATTCCGCAGTGTATACGCTACACAGTGGATTGAGTCTCGCCTTGATGACCTTGTGGTGTGTGGAGGACACGGCACATGCGCATGCTGAATCAGTCTTCGATCCATCCGTATACACGGGAGTGGAGTCCGGGTGGTTACCCAGGAATTCTAAAAACAGGCTCTGGTACTCCTGCGGTGTGACAGAGGATTTCTGGCGTCCATCCACAACAGTATAGCACTCTGGTCGCGGTAAAGACCAAGGCGGGTATTTTGAGTACCCGACCGCATACACATCCGGTAGTGAGATGTCAAATTCATCAATAAAATCTTTAAAACGAATACTTAGTGGCCTAGTAGCCCTCGTCCTTCTGTTAAAAATATCTAAAAACCTTGGTTTAAAAACTATGTCAAAGCATGGGTGTCTCGACATTGATAACATTTTTGACACATAGTTGCATGTCAACATTAGCCTACGAGTAGCCAGCGGCGGCTCCCCGGCGTCTGCATAGAGGCTTAGAACAGGAGAGGTCCTAAAAGCGCCAATTGCTAACCGTAATCCTGCGTTGTGGACCGTTGTTAACGGTCGCAGATAAGACTCTCGTCCAGATGAGTAGACTAAACACCCGTAGTCTATTTTCGACCGAATCAGCGCACGGTATAGTAAGATCGAGGTCGTGCGATCAGCACCCCATGTTGTGTTGTTTAAAATTCGTAAAATGTTTAGGCTACGGCGGCACTTATCGGCTAGTTTGCGGACGTGCTCCTGCCATGTCAACCTACGGTCTAAAATCATACCGAGAAATCGAACCGATTCCACGTAAGGAAGGTTATTTCGTCCCAAGCGTAACGGCGGAGCTATGTGGATGCCTCGCAATCGGTGAAAATGCATGCATACAGTTTTCTCCTTGGAGAAACGAAGCCCGTTTCTCTTTGCCCAGTTGTTCAGTTTGATGACAGTCAACTGTGTCAGTCTTGCAACGCTGGCCAATGTAGACGACCTGCAGAAGATTGCAAGGTCGTCTACGAATAGGGATCCCATCACCGGTGTCTTTATACAGTCCGCAATATCATTAATAGCGATTGCAAATAATGTAACGCTTAAAACAGAGCCCTGGGGTACGCCGTTATCCTGAGAGTAAAACTGTGAGAGGTTTTTTCCCACTCTCACTCTAAAACCACGGTTTGTTAAAAAGTTTCGGATAAAAATGGGTAGGTTACCCCTGAAACCCCAACTGTGCATTGTTTGCAAGATCTTCCGGCGCCATAGCATGTCATAGGCCTTCTCCAAGTCAAAGAAGACACCAATGACATGTTGACGCAGAAGAAAGGCCTCCTGGATAAAATTATCAGTCCGAATGAGATGGTCGATAGTAGATCTTCCCCTACGAAAGCCACATTGTATGTTGGAAAGAAGGTTTCGCCGCTCCAACCACCAAACAAGCCGGCGATTGACCATTCTTTCCATAACCTTGCACAGGCAACTGGTAAGAGAGATGGGCCTATAGTTGCTAGGGCTACTGTTGTCTTTTCCCTGCTTCGCTATTGGAACCACGATAGATTCCCGCCAGGATTGTGGAAAACTACCCTCCAACCAAATATGGTTGAGGGTATGAAGGACGTCCAGCAGCGCTTTCTTCGGTATGTTCCGGAGAAAAGCGTTGTGGACACTGTCTGTTCCTGGGGACGAATTCCTGGATTCCGCAATTGCAGAGGCCAGCTCCCATAGCGAGAAGCATTCGTTATAGTCAGCAATACCCTGCGTTTCACGGAACGTTAGGGATTTTGCTTCGCAGCGTTGCTTTATTTCTCTGAAGTCGGCATCATAATTGTCGTTACTGCAGATGTTGCTGAACGTATGGCCAAAGATCTCACATAATTCCGAGGGAGATGTTACCACCCGGTCATCGACTTTTAGTCCGGAAACGCCGCATTGCTGACGGGAGCCCGAGATGCTTCGTACCTTCCTCCAGACCTGTGCAAGAGGCGTTCTGTGGTTGACGCCTGAGATGAATTCTATCCAGGAGGCCTTCTTCGCCTCCTTTACGATTTGTCGGGCTTTCGCTCGAAGACGTCGGAAGGAGGCAAGATTGGTTTTCGTGGGGTACTTCTGAAAAATGCGAAGTGCTCGCTTCCGCAATTTTATTGCCTTCGCGCATTCCTCTGTCCACCATGGCACTGGAGGTCGACGGACGATACCCTTGGATCGTGGGACGCTGGTATTTGCCGCCTCGATGATTGCAGATGTAAGGACTTCGACGTTTTGCATTACGTCACGGTTGCCGTCATGTTTATATGTAAAATTCTCTCTGAAAATTGACCAGTCAGCTTTCTGAATAATCCAATTTCCAGGAGTTATAAAAAATGGATTAAAAAAGATATTCTTACGTATAAAAAGGGGAAAATGATCACTGCCACATAGATCTGTATGAACGGATAAGTTGAGTTTCGTGGAAAGACTGCTCGAGCAGATGGCGAGGTCAATGGAAGAAAATTCTCCATTAAAACTATTAAAACGAGTTTTCTCACTACTATTCAGTAGAACAAGGTTAAAATCCTGGATAAAATGTGATAAAATCCGCCCTCTTCTATTGCACTGGCTTCTAGAGCTACCCCACAAAGGGTCATGTGCATTAAAGTCTCCTAAAAGTATAAAGGGCTTGGGTAATTGAAGGATAGGATTCTCGAGGTTGTGTTCAGTGACTGGAGCGCACTCCGGTAAGTAAACGTTGCACAGCGTTATGGTCTCTGGTGCGTGCACAGTCACAGCAACCGCCTGAAAAAGTGTGTTCAGTTGTACCCGAGAGGTGTAAAGGGTCTCCCAGACAGCAACCGCCACTCCACCCTGGGCTCGTTGGCCGCTGGCATCGTCGTATCTAAAAACATTAAAATTCCTTAAGATACCCTTGTCCGTGGCTTTAAGATGCGTCACTTGGAGACAAATACAAGACGGATTAAAATCACGAATTAAAATGGTTAACTCCTCCTTGTGACGATAAAACCCATTACAGTTCCACTGTAAAATAGAATTCATTTAAAAAGGAAAAAAAAATAAAAGGCGAGAAACAAGTTAAAAACAGCAGTCTGTCCATCTGTTAGGAGGATCAGCGCCTAATGCGGCTCTTTTTCCCCTTTTGCCTGGCTAAGAGGACGTCTGTCTCAGACGGGTCATCCTCCTCCATAGCCTCTTCTGGGCATGGAGCGCGTACCCCGGAGGGGCCGGGGGATGGCGTTTTCTCACGCCCCGAGGGCGGGGTCCCAGTGGGTTTCGGCGGGTTCTTCTTAGGAGAACCCGCACAGGTGACATTCTTTGGTTTTGCCGGCTTTGTTGCCTTATCCGGCTTGGCTTCTTCATCTTTTCTAGACTTTCTTGTGTCCGTTGTCTTATCTGCATCATTTTTCTGAGTATTGTCAGATTCATTTTTATTGGTTGGGGTTTCAGCGACAGCAGCGAAAGATCTGGAGAAAGTAGGGGCTATTAGGGTGCGGTACTTTTTTCTGGTTTCTATGTATGGCAACTTTTCAACAGTTTTTATCTCCATTATCTTCTTTTCCTCTTTCATTCTTGGACAATCGCGGGAGTACACTGGGTGTGCACCCTCGCAATTGACACAAAAAGGTTCGGAGGTGCAACCATCACCCTCATGCTTTTCATTACCACAGCGCGGGCAGGTGGCCTTGCCCTTGCATCTAGTGGCGATATGGCCAAAGTGTTGGCATTGAAAACATCGCATGGGGTTAGGGATGAATGGGCGGACAGGAACCGATTCATACCCAACAAAAACCTTGTCGGGGAGCGTGTCGCGCGAGAAGGTGAGGATAACAGACGTGCTGTTGATCAGCTCACCGTTCCGCTTTATTTTTAATCGACGACAGTCTATAATGCCCTGAGGGGCCATTTCCCTCTTTATTTCGTCGTCGTCGACATACAGCAGGTCGTAACTGCTTATCACTCCCCGACTGGTGTTCAAGGTGCGGTGCACCTCGACCTTCACTGGTATATCGTTTAAACGGGTAAAATTAAGCAACTTTGCACTTTGGGTATCATTGGCCGTTTCTATTAATAAAGTTCCGTCACGTAGCTTCTTGGCAGATATTAAGTCGCCAGTAACTGCTGCTGAAAGGACTCTACGGATTAGGAAGGGAGATACCTTAGTGAGGGTCTCATCTTCCTTTGCACATCTCATTATCAAGTACCGCCTACAAGCGGACACCGGGTTAACTCCCCCGCCCGTTTCCGGACGGGATCTTTTTAATGGAGGAAGGGTATCTGGTTCCATTAATATAAGAGGTTCATCCCCTGGGCTCCCCACCCACCACGGAGCCACATATTTGGGACGCCACACCGCCAGCCGGTGTGGTCGCCAGGGCTACCCAAGGGATATAGCACTATCGTGTAGGGGATTTGCTTCAGGTTAGGTCTCCAGTGCATGGGCCCTCCAAACCCATACACCTTCGGCCGCCCTACACAGACCCCCATCACTCCAGCACTCGCCATCGAAACGTGTCGATAAGCCGATTGATCAAGACTGGCTAGATCTTGACCGCCCGTTTACAGGGGATCCAGGGCCGAAGTGGGGTATTGAATCCCGGCCCATACCGGGTATCCGACACCCGGCTGGGTGCCGGAGAACTCACCCACCAGGATCCCCTTCTCCCCCTTACGGGTCTCCGCACACGGCAAACATGCGGGTGGATCGCAGGCCAGGTGGTATGGCCGCACACAGACAGTTGACCCACAAGACTGTCCGGACTCAACCCTTGCTGACACTGGGGTTTTTTCCGGGGTTTCCTTCCCCGCCCTTTTAGTCGCCTCTTACAAGCAGGGATACTGCGGGAGTATTCTCCATCCCCCTACCCGCAGGGGTAGCAATGGAACCGAGGACAGGCAGGACCGCCAAGGCGGGAACAGCAGAGCCCACGGTTCGATTGTGGTGGACCATCACCGTTCTCCCAGGCATCACGGACACAGGATGGTAAGCCGATTTGCTACCAGTGTAGGGAGACGGGACACGTAGCTGCTGCCTCTCCTAAGGCCAAGCCACTTCGCTTCACGTGCCAGGACTACGGACCTCGAGCAGCACAATGCCCATCGCGAGCACCCAGACCCAGCCAGGGGCGGACGCAGGCGCCAAACACCGGCCCGCGAGCGTAGTAGGAGGAACGTCCGCGGGCGAAATGGCAGATGACGACCTCCTCAGAATTCGAGCGAAAATTCAGGGTGAGTACTTTTCCATTATTCTAGACACAGGTGTCGTTGTTAGTTTAATAAGAAGTGACTTAGTGAATGGAACTCGTGTGTACCCTGAAGAACGTGTCGTGTGTGTCGCAAATGGCGAGCTGCTTAAAACTCTTGGTCGAGTGACGCAGGACATAGAAATAGGAGTGATAGATTTTCGGGATGTAAAAGTGACACTGACGCACAAAAAACGAGAGGTCGTCATATCCGTTGGTGAGAGCGTATGCGAGCATACGCATACCGATGATGTTAAAAAGTTAATTGAATATTTTAAGGAAGAAATGAATCCCGTAATTGAGAGATTGGTTAGACAATATGTGCAACAAAAGTGAGTACAAGGGAATACTAAGGGTACTAGTAAGCTAACGGCCAGTATAGATGTTTGTATTTCACCAAGAACTACAGTGAAAGTACCAGTGGAATAGGAACGTCAGGGAAAAGGACGGATAATGCAGGTAAATCGTTTAAATGAGAAGGGTGTGGCCCTTGAGGAAGTTCAGTTAGTAAGCAACAAAATGGTAGCCGCCTTAAGAAACCACCGGTACATACCCAAAGCCATGTTGAAAGGCACGGCAGTGGGTAGGTGGGAAGGACAGGGAACTTGGGAAGACAATTACATGGAAGAAGTTCCGAAAGATTTTGTAGATTTTAAGAAGTTGAGTCTAGGAAAGTGGATATTAATACACAGCTGGAAAAGGAGCAGAGATAGAAAATGGACGAATTAGTACGGAAATTTGATGATGTGTTTGCTTGGACTCCGGAGAGGTTAGGAAAAACGCATTTGGTAGATCATTCAATACCCTTAGAAAATGATACACCGATACATCAATCCCCTTATCGAGTGTCCCACAAGGAAAAGGATGTAATGGCCTCAAAATCCGGAGTCCAATTACAAGATCTGTCGCGGAGGACGGGGTTGTTTGCGAGGGAGAAGAGAGAGAGCAAACAGCCCTGTTTTGCCTAAAATAAGAGATCTGGAGGCGATAGAAGGGAGGTAAGGACGGCTGGCTGACAAATAAGAGTAGAAGCGGAAGCACGGGAATAACCCGCTAAAAACAAATGTCATGAACGAAGCACTCGCGGGCACCAAGTCTTCCGATTTAAGTTGTTATTCGGGAAACACGGGTTTGAACAAGTCATTCTTCCCCCCTCTGTTTGCCACCGTCTCTACGTCATTCGGAAGACGGGACAAACACATTTTAGTACTATATAGAGGCAAGCGCAAAAGGACTGTTGGTTGGTTTCTTTTGTGAAGTGCACGCGTGTGTAAGTGCCGAGCGACACGCTGTGGAAAGCGCGAATTGTTCTTCTTGCTTCTCTGAGTTAACCTCGTGGTAATCTGTTGTCCCTTGTGTTCATAGCCCAAACCCGGTTCGAGGCTATCCAAATTCTTAATCTATCTCGCGAGCCTAGTGTCATCCCCCTTCTGGAGATTTGGAAATAGCAATTGTCTACGCGAGTGACCTGTGAGTGCCACGAAATTACTTAGTCTATCACCGCTCGTCAGCCAGCGACGTTCAGCCCTCCTCCCGCCTCCAGAGCCGCAGGGAGACCGGAACCTCGACAGCCTTTGCTGAGAGACGGAAATAAGGTAGATGCCTTTTTCTATTCGTTGAAATGCAATCCATGTACCTTTATTGATACCCGACGCCAAGGGCAAGATCCCACGTATCCGTGTTCGAACCTCGGCGGCACTCCCGCCCGGGGTCGGGTCACGACAATGGTAGCAGCGGTGGGATTAATATGCTCGTGAAGGGGTGGGATTAATATGCTCGTTAAGGGGTGGGATTAATATGCTCGTGAAGGGGTGGGATTAATATGCTCGTGAAGGGGTGGGATTAATATGCTCGTGAAGGGGTGGGATTAATATGCTCGTGAAGGGGTGGGATTAATATGCTCGTGAAGGGGTGGGATTAATATGCTCGTTAAGGGGTGGGATTAATATGCTCGTTAAGGGGTGGGATTAATATGCTCGTGAAGGGGTGGGATTAATATGCTCGTGAAGGGGTGGGATTAATATGCTCGTGAAGGGGTTGGATTAATATGCTCGTGAAGGGCTGGGATTAATATGCTCGTGAAGGGGTGGGATTAATATGCTCGTGAAGGGGTGGGATTAATATGCTCGTGAAGGGGTGGGATTAATATGCTCGTTAAGGGGTGGGATTAATATGCTCGTGAAGGGGTGGGATTAATATGCTCGTGAAGGGGTGGGATTAATATGCTCGTGAAGGGGTTGGATTAATATGCTCGTGAAGGGCTGGGATTAATATGCTCGTGACGGGGTGGGATTAAAATGCTCGTGAAGGGGTGGAAAATTTTTCATTGGGAAGAGACAAAGTAAATTGTGTTTTGTTGGGAAGAATCAAAATTAAAATTTGCCTATATTTTATTCTTTTTCATTTTTTCCTCCGTTATTATGTTCAATCGTTTCTTCGCACGCACTCTGGTGTGTTTTCCATTGCTCGGGCCATAAATTTTTTCTTTCCCTTTTTAAAGTATGTAAAATAATTACCAGTCGCCTATCTCTACCATATGGAATTTTCCGAAAGAGTAAAAAGGGGAGTTTCTAATGTTTTGTTTTATGAGATTTTAAGAAGACCCACTAATATTTCGTTATGGGTTTTGCTAGTGGGCAGAGTAATGTAACTTTAGCGGGATTTTATTTTTGGATTATTTACTGTGTTTTCTTTTTCGGAAGCCCCTTGTTTGGCTTGATAAAGATATGAATTCCCCGCGTTCTCCCACGACTAGTTGAGTTCATTCCCCCCGTTTTTTTTAGGACCTCTTCCTCAAGCAAAATAGAACCACGAGCTGCCTAGGTACTGTAAGACCCAATTTTGGACCCCTTACAGGAGTCGGGATCATGATGTGTGTGTGGATTGTGTTTTGATGTCTCTCTTTTAAATTTTATGGTTTTTTGAGTTGCCCCACTAAGTGCATTGTTCGTATAGAGTTACGTAGGCGTGTTTTCCTTTTTTCTTTCATTTATTTAGTTTTGTTTCGGTCGTGTATCGGTTTGGGAATGTACCCAAGTAGTGTGTTTGATTATTTTGCTCATTAACGTAAAGTAGCTCGACCGAAGATGACGGAATCATCACTAGAGACCCCAGCTGCGGCCCCCCCAAATGTTACTGGTTTGTTGTACGCGATAGACCCGTTTGAGGGTGATAGCAATGTAGAAGATTTTTTATTGTCTATAGAGACGGCTGCCACTTTGGGGCAGTGGAAGGCAGCGCACAGGGTCATGGTATTGAAACTCCGCATAAAGGGAAAAGCGCGTCAATTTGCAAATACCTTTGCGCTAGAGGGAGGATTAGACTGGGCGAAATGGAGACCGGCAATGACGGACAGGTTTTCAGAACGCGAGTCACAGACAATTAAATTACGTCGGTTGCTAGATTGTAAGCAAGGGCCACGCGAATCGGTTCGAGATTTCGAGGAAAGGGTACAGGCTCTCGGTGAGTCCCCTCCGGACGCCGGTGCTGACCCTCAGGAGCGAGTTTGGAGGGCGAAAGCAAGGGACGACATGATTCTCACGCAGTTTTTACAGGGATTGCGGGAGGGAATTAGGCTGTTCGTTATGATTCGCGAACCCGCAACTCTCGGGGAGGCCATGCGATTAGCCACAATGGAGGAGACAAATGACGAGCAGGGAAGGCATGGACTATGCTTAGCAGCTGGCCCTGGTCCCTCCGAGCAGGCCCCGGGAAAAGCGCGCGGAAAGACATTTTTGCCCTCGGCACAGTCACCAATGTGTTTTGCATGCAATCAGTTTGGACATGTAGCGCGTGATTATGGACGGAATCCAGTACGTTGCTTTCGGTGTAATCGCAACGGATACATGATGAGGGATTGCCAAGAAACTATTGCCTCGCGGCAACAACCCCCCCCCCCCCCCCGCCAGAACTAATGTGCCACCCCAACGAAGAGGGACCGGACGTTCCTGGGAAGCAAGAGGCCCTCCACCTCCCCGCCAGCTCGAAAGCCGACCTCCACCCCCCCATTCACAGGACGCGATGGGTAATCGGCGCGGTCAAGCGTCGGGAGGATTCCGCCCTCCCCCAAACGATCTCCCCTCCGGGTCCTTCCCCCAACGCGCGGAGAGAAATCCGAGATGGTGAAATTGGAGAGGGACAGAAAACAGACACGAAGGTCGCCAGAGGGAATGGGTTACGCGGTCACGGTGAGGATAGGGAATGTTCGTAGGACTCTTCTTATAGACACAGGAGCCACCTTATCCCTCCTCACCGAAGCAGTTGCCCACCCCCACCGACACCTCCTACCTCCCACGACACAACTTTGTGGCGTAACCGGACATCCACTTAACCTCCTGGGCTCCGTCACCCTTCCCGTGTGCATAGGTGGTGTAGTTTTTGTGCAAAATTTTCAGGTCGTTGGGCCAGACTTTAAGTTATCCACAGACGGTAAAATTGGACTCGATCTCCTTAGAACTATGGGGACGAGCCTAGACTTGAAAACAGAGACAATAAGAGTGGGAAATCAGGCCCTCCGCCTGAATTCAGTGACATTTAACGCAGGAGCAGGTATATGCACGCGAGCTAAGGGTGATGGAAGGACAAAGACTAGGAGGGGAAGGAAAAACAAGGAGGTGAAAAAGGAGGAGAAGGAATCGCCGCAGGCCTCACCTCCGACCGAGGACACCGTTCGTGTCGGCCCGCGAGTAGACGGAAATGGTTTAGTGAGAGTGAGAGAAAGAATTACTCTTTCGCAGCGGAGCGAAACTCTTGTGGTAGGTCGCGTATCAGGTTTCGAAGGATGCGTTATCCCACAGGAAGTATTGATGGAACCTGCGGAAATTTTCATTCGGGGAGTTATGGTAGGGAGAGGGATTGTTACGTGCGGGGACCACCAACAAATCCCTATAAAATTAATTATGTTTCACGGGAAGCACTCGAGGTTCCCGCAAATACAATTGTAGGGGCGATCACGCCCGATTTCGTGGTCAGGCATGGGCCACGCGAAAATAACGGGAAAAGAGAAAAGTGCCTCCCGGTAGAATCGGAAAATAGCTGCGCAGCCTTGCCTAGGGATGAATGAAAGCAGCTACAGTGTTGCTTGAGTATGCCGATGTATTTCACGCGGAAGGAATTCCGTTAGGAAAAACGGCGCGCGTTAAACACGCCATACATACAGGTAACCATCCGCCGATATTTCGACCTCCATATCGGGTCCCTCAGACCCAGCGCTAGACTTTGAGGAAACATGTTGCGGAAATGTTCGAGGAGGGAATAATCCGCGACTCCACGTCTCCATGGAGCGCGCCGGTAGTGTTGGTAGCGAAAAAGTCAGAGAGCGGAGAGGAAAAACTCCGTTTTTGTACTGACTTTAGGGCCCTGTATAAAATCACGCGAAGGGACGAATATCCTTTGCCTAATATTCAGGAAACCTTGGACCAACTAGGAGGCGCGAAGTATTTTTCCACATTAGACCTAGCTAGCGGGTATTGGCAGATTGAAATAGAGCCACGGGACATCGAGAAAACCGCTTTCTCTACGCCGGAAGGACATTATGAATATCAAAGAATGCCTTTCGGACTTGCAAATAGCCCTAGCACATTCCAGCGTCTGATGGATGCAGTTTTATCAGGATTAAAAGGTAATAAATGCCTTGTATACCTAGACGATATAATTGTATTCGGACGCGATGTGGAAGAGCACCTCATACACCTGAGGGATGTCTTCGGACGACTCAGGGACTCGGGATTAACCCTCAAGCCTGCCAAATGCATTTTTTTGCAGCGCTCGGTGAAATATTTAGGCCACATTATTTCATCAGAAGGAGTGGAACCCGATCAGAGTAAAATCGAGGCAATTAAGAATTTACCCCCACCCAATAATTAAAGAACTATTAGAGGATTCTTAGGGTTAGTGGGATACTATCGCCGATTCATTCCGAATTTCGCACAGATAGCCAAACCTCTCACGGAATGAACTAGAAAAGGAGTAAAATTCGATTGGGCGCCGGAAGTCGCAGTTGCTTTCGGGACGCTAAGGGATATATTATGTAAGGAACCGGTTTTGCGATATCCGGATTTCTCGAAACCTTTTCTTTTACACACAGATGCATCCGGAGAGGCTCTAGGAGCTGTATTGGCACAGAAGGATGCCACGGGCGAATACGTGGTCGCTTACGCTAGCCGGCAGTTGAATAAGGCGGAGCGAAATTATAGCGCCACCGAGAGGGAATGTCTCGCCGTAGTATACGGAATTAAGTATTTTAGGTGCTTTCTGTATGGGAGGGCTTTTACGGTCATTACAGACCACCGTCCGCTGAAATGGCTATTCTCACTGAAGGACGCATCGTCGCGGCTCACGCGATGGTCCTTACTCCTAAGAGAGTACGACTTTGAGATCCAGCACCGGCCCGGAAAGACACACCAAAACGCAGACGCTTTGTCTCGCAATCCCGTGAGAACGATTCAGCCACCGTTCGAGCCCTTGTGGGATCGAAAAATGATAAGGGACGAGCAAGCGAATGACCATGGGTGTCGGAAAGAGAGAGAGAGTGAGTGAGAGAGAGAGTAATTTTTTTGTGGAGGAAGGACTCTTGTATAAGAAGGGCCTTCGCGGGGAGAATCCGCTAGTAGCTCCCAAGAGTATGAAGGATAGGATTTTGAGAGCCTATCATGACTCACCATGGGCAGGTCACATGGGAGTTAAGCGTACCCTCGGAACAATCCGAGCAAGGTTTTGGTGGCCGGGAATGCGACAGGATGTAACTAAGTTTTGCGCGCAGTGCCGGTCATGTCAATTGAGGAATGATCCTCAGAGGTTAAACAGGGCCCCATTGCAACCCCTGCCTGAAGTAACTGGACCTCTTCTCTTTCTCTTTACCAAGTATCCGGAAGCCATTGCCATTCCCGACCAGAAGGCAGAAACCGTGGCTAGGGTCTTTGTAGAGACAATTATTACGCGTCATGGGATCCCACGGCAATTGCTGATGGATCGATGTGCTAATTTTACGTCGCAACTCATGCGCGAAGTGTGCCGCATTTTAGGAATAAGGAAGTTACAGACCACGGCTTATCACCCCGCCGGTAACGGTTTAATTGAGCGGAGCCACCGAACATTAATGGATATTTTATCTCATTTTGTGGATATATATCAACGGACTTGGGACGTTTGGTTGCCATTCGCCCTCTAAGCCTATAGGAGCTTCCCTCACACCGTTACACAAGAAACTCCTCATTTCCTAATGCATGGACGCCATATTGAGTTGCCGTTTGATGATATTACCTCGCCGTATGAAGTAAATTACGCTGTGGACCATAATTACGCAGCCGAACTTCAAGCACGATTGAAGCTCGCGTTTCAGGCAGTAACTGAACGGTTACGTGTAGGCCATACGACTCAGGCAAGGGAATATAATAAACGCGCCGCGGAAGTGTCATTTAGAGTAGGAGACTTAGTTTATTTAAAGAAAGAAGTGGTGCGACCAGGGACAACTCGGAAGCTAGATAAACATTGGATAGGGCCGTATAAAGTGACGGAGCGAACGAGTCCAGTGAAGTATAGGATTCACAGTACTCTAGACCCTAGGGATAAACAATTGGTACATGTGAATCGCTTAAAGGTGTGTAGGGAAAACGAGAACGATGTTACCCCTCCAACCCCTCCCCTCACGCGCCGGGAAAAAGTGAAAGTGCGAGAGGACGACGCTAAGAAGTCTGCCCCTCCAGTATCCCCTCCGTGTGTCTTTCCCAGTGCAATGATAGAAGCCCCTCCCCCTTCACCACCTCCACCCTCCCCCGGAGTACCACCATACGCCTTGAGGAGCAGAGGATCCCTGCCCCCGCAGTGGTGACAGCAGCGTTGGTGATGACAGTAACTGGAAATTGCAGTTTGAAAATATTTTTTTTTCTTTTTCTCACTGCTTGATATGGTGAAAGATATTTTTGTGTGTGTTAACATAATACTTTGTTTTTGTTTGTTTTGTAGTCTTCAATTTAGGATTTGTTTCATGACATGAGTGAGCTTGTGGCAATATTCGCAGTACAATAACGGGCATATAGTCCGAACCAAAATGTCATGCGAGAAGATTTTAATTTTCTTCTCTTTCTTTCTTTTTTTTGGAGGTTTAAACTGTTGTAACCGAATGATAAGGATGAATTTTTTTAATCAATCATGGAGATAACCCTATTACCCTTTACCCGTGTCACAGTCAATGGTATATCAAAACAAACTATATAGGGCATTTGGCATAAGATATCACATAGTCAATATTCAGATACAGTTTTATAGTAGGGTCAGCAATGTTTCTTTAAAAATAGTATCGCATGTTAACAAATGTCGTTGCCCTCCCACCCGTAAAATATACATTAAAGCCGAGATAATCGTGGTATGGCGGTGCACTGGCACCGATAATTTTCTTAGAAGCTTTCATTTTACTTTTTATGTTTATTTATCTAAAGCCCTCTTATTTGCTTTAATAGTATATAAGTCACTGAAGAACAATAATTACAATGCCACTATTCCTTTTATTTTCAAAGAGCATATTCCAGCCAACGCAAAGGAAATGACCTCATTGTATATCATTGCCCTAGCCGTTTGCGCGGTGACCTGCGCAAATCAGGTGGAGACGGAACACATAGGAAGGGGCGTAGCCTTTTTGGAGGAAGGGAACTTCCTCCTGGGAGGCGACTGTTGGGCGCTGGTATTTAATATCGACATTGACCACTACGTAGACATGACAAGTCACCTTATGACGGAGGTGCAGACGTTATTAGCGAATGGTAAGAGGACCACCACGACTGACGGTGGGAACCAAACGATTCTGACGGTCGATTTTAGAGCCTTAGTGCAAGATATTATCATCACGGAAGGTAGTAGATTGGAATCGGCAGTAAATGGAATATTGGTCAAACTTTGGAAATTCGAAGACTCTCTTAAAAGACAACGTAGGGGTTTGTTAAACCTAGGTGGTGAAGCCTTAAAATTTTTATTTGGGACCTTAACGGACGCGGACTTGGCCGAATTGAAAAAGGAGGACACCGTCCTCCAATCCGCGATCAATAAAAATATTCACGTAATCAAACTGCAGGCAACCATCATTAATTCCACATACGCGATAACTCGTAAAAACAAGGCCACGATCGAGAAGATCGCGACTGTTACCGAACGGCTCGCAAAGGAGGTAAACCTCATTAATATCGATTTGGGCGAGGATTTAAGAGTACTGACGCACCGCATGTCGAGTACATTTGCAATCTCGGCAGGCTTCCGTCAATTAGAATCGGTATTAACGGAAATTAGGGAGGACCTGATCCTCCTCGAACATGCGTGGGAGAGCACGATGCATAATAAACTCAGCCCATATTTCATGAGCCCTGCTGATCTGTTATCATCCTTAAAGCAAGTGCAGCCGCACCTTGCAACAGGGACGAAATTCCCCTCAGTCCATCGGAAGTTTATAAATATTATGCATTGGCACGCGTATCTTACGCCATCGTCGATGGTAAAATTAGAATAATGGCTGAGATCCCGATACAATCGGGAAATCATTTTTTCCGACTTTTGCGTGTAGTGCCACTTCCGGTTAAGATGCCGAACGTCAACGCCTCAATCGCGATCATTCCGGAGGCACAGTATTTAGCTATTTCAGAGAATCGTTTACGGCACATGTTGCTAAGTGAAGGCGACATGAATGGCTGCACTTACGGCCCCGTGACAATATGCCCACCGAGACGACAAGTAACAGAGTACCCGTACTCCTCATGCCTTTACAGTATTTATATGGGCGAGGAAAAACCCCTTGACTGTGACACCAGACTAATCACCCTCCCCAGACCCCTATTCTTCCGAAGCAAGGGCACGAACCGCTGGGTATACAGCGTGCCGCATCGCAGCCGCATCCTGCAGCGATGCCCCGCGGAGGAGGAGTCGCTCAACGTCACGGAGAGCTTTCTCGCCGGGACGGGAGTCGTCCAGCTGAGAGACG
The DNA here is from genome assembly GCA_963573305.1 of Pyrrhosoma nymphula. NCBI lineage: Eukaryota > Metazoa > Arthropoda > Insecta > Odonata > Coenagrionidae > Pyrrhosoma > Pyrrhosoma nymphula. The sequence continues at coordinate 71,925,793 of OY754335.1, read as the reverse complement.
GATGCTCCGCGTACATCGAGGGACAGGTGCTGACGTCATTTCAGCACCGCAGCCAGCGCGTCTCGCCGAGAGCAGAGGAAGTCTCCATGCCCGACATCCAGCGGATTCTGCCGAAGGGACTCCGGGCGTATTTCACCGCTCCGACGGCGAAACGGCAACAACACCTGGAGACTGTCATCGCGGCGGTAGGGGCGACGAACGGCGGATGAGCAGACATCTCGACGACGCAGGTGGAGCAGATGCTGTCCGAGGCCGAGGGTTTAGCGGAGACACCAGTGATGGAGGGTGTCACAAAGAACCTCCCGTACTTAGGATGAACGCTACTGGGACTCGTCATCCTACTGGTCATAGGCGGTCTAGGAGGACGAGGACCCCTAGAGCCGCGCCAGCAATGCCTGAAGAGGTGGAGTTGCTACGCTTGCGAGCTCCAGCCCCGGCACCATCAGCTCCCAAGGAACCAGAGGAGCCGAGGACATCGCCGGCAACGTCTAGCCGTCTACCCCAGCGCGGAAGGATACCACGACCCCTATAAACCTCCGCCAACATTTCCCGTTTTTTTCATATTTTTTTGGGATTTTCAAATACATATATTTTTTTTTGGTGTTTTTGTTTGTTTACATTTCTTCCTCTCTCTAGGATTTGGTTGGAATTTTTTTTCTTTTTTTCTCTTCTCTTTTTTGTTTTTTCTTTTTCTCTTCTTTTGCTGTGTTGATTCTCAATTCGTTCTCTCTCTGATTTTTCAAAGTAGGGAGTATAAAAGAAGGAGAGCAGAAAGAAAATGGTGAAAGACACAGCGAGTAACCCCTGGGCCGCCACCGCCACCTGGGGCGAATACTGGGTGGAGGTGAACGGGTTAAGGTGGGCAGCCAACCCATACCAGTGGCTGCAGGACATCCAGGTGGCGAGGCGGTTGTTGGAGACACATATTTGGGGAAATGAGGTGGGACTGAATCTCTACCTGCGCTTCTCAAACCAGGAAGAGGCAGAGGCGGCGCTCCTTTTTGGGAGAATCCCCGAGTCGGGTGCGCCCACCCTGACAGTGGAGCCTTGCCACCCCCTAGATGTAGAGAGGAACAACTAGGGCTGGGGTTTGGATGGCAGACCCCGGGAGAGGCCCCGTAGTACTTTCAAGTGTGAAGTGACTGTGTACTGTGGGGGAAGACATTTTTGTTTGTATTTGTGTGGGGTGGGAAAACATAGGGTTAGTGGGGAATGGGACTCATTGTGGTGCGCATGTTGGACTTGATGGTGTCGTGGAGGTGTGAATGATGGAAATTGATTTTTTTTGTTGTTATTTGTGTAAATATGTTTTTTCGGAAAAAAAAGGAAAACTTTTTTTTGTTTAAATATACCTCAACATTATTTGTCTTCTTCTTTTGCTGTCCTTAACGGGAACCTGGTGGAACCCGTTTATCTATTATATGTTAAAATCTTTATTTTTCTTTCACTGTCTTGTGTGTCATTGTATGTTTGTCTATGAGAGGGAGGAAATTTGTTTTAATAAAGTTTTTAGGAAAGGGAATCTACCTTAAACAAAACGTCTCATACGGGCAGGTAAAATGCGAGCAGCCCCGTCGGAGGCTGCTCGATTTCGCGAAAGGAGGGAGTATTGTAATGGCCTCAAAATCCGGAGGCCATTTACAAAATATGTCGCGGAGGACGGGGTTGTTTGCGAGGGAGAAGAGAGAGCGCAAACAGCCCTGTTTTGCCTAAAATAAGAGATCTAGAGGCGAGAGAAGGGAGGTAAGGACCGGCTGGCTGACAAATAAGAGTAGAGGCGGAAGAACGGGAATAACCCGCTAAAAACAAAGGTCATAAACGAAGCACTCGCGGGATCCAAGTCTCCCGATTTAAGTTGTTATTCGGGAAACACGGGTTTTAGCAAGTCATTCTTCCCCTCCTGTTTGCCACCGTCTCTACGTCATTCGGAAGACGGGACAAACACCTTTTTAGCACTATATAGAGGCAAGCGCAAAAGGACTGTTGGTTGGTTCCTTTTGTGAAGTGCACGCGAGTGTAAGTGCCGAGCGACACGCTGTGGAAAGCGCGAATTGTTCTTCTTGCTTCTCTGAGTTAACCTCGTGGTAATCTGTTGTCCCTTGTGTTCATAGCCTAAACCCGGTTCGAGGCTATCCAAATTCTTAATCAATCTCGCGAGCCTAGTGTCAGCCCCCTTCTGGGGATTTGGAAATAGCAATTGTATACGCGAGTGACCTGTGAGTGCCACGAAATTACTTAGTCTATCACCGCTCGTCAGCCAGCGACGTTCAGCCCTCCTCCCGCCTCCAGAGCCGCAGGGAGACCGGAACCTCGACAGCCTTTGCTGAGAGACGGAAAAAAGGTGGATGCCTTTTTATATTTGTTGAAATGCAATCCTTGTACCTTTATTGATACCCGACGCCAAGGGCAAGATCCCACGTATCCGCGTTCGAACCTCGGCGGCACTCCCGCCCGGGGTCGGGTCACGACAGTACTACATAGAGGCAAACGCAAAAGAACTTTTATTTGGTTCCTTTTGTGAAGGGCACGCGTGTGTAAGTGCCGAGCGACACGCTGCGGAAAGCGCGAATTGTTCTTCTTGCTTCTCTGAGTTTACCTCGTGGTAATCTGTTGTCCCTTGTGCTCATAGCCCAAACCCGGTTCGAGGCTTTCAAAATTCTTAAATCTATTTCGCGAGCACAGTGTCCTCCCCCTTCAGGGGATTTGGAAATAGCAACCGTTTGCGCGAGTGACCTGTGAGTGCCACGAAATTACTTAGTCTATCACCGTTCGTCAGCCAGCGACGTTCAGCCCTCCTCCCGCCTCCAGAGCCGCAGGGAGACCCGAACCTCGACAGCCTTTGCTGAGAGACGGAAAAAAGGTAGATGCCTTTTTCTATTTATTGAAATGCAATCCATGTACCTTTATTGATACCCGACACCAAGGGCAAGATCCCACGTATCCGTGTTCGAACCTCGGCGGCACTCTCACCCGGGGTCGGGTCACGACAATGGTGGCAGCGGTGGGATTTATAATGCTCGTGAAGGGGTGGAATTAAAATGCTCGTGAAGGGGTGGAAAACATTTTTTATGGGGAAGAGACAAAGTAAATTGTTTTTTTTTGGGAAGGATTAAATCAAATTTGCCTATATTTTATTCTTTTTTCATTTTTGCCTCCGTTATTATGTTAAATCGTTTCTTTGCACGCACTCCGATGTGTTTTCCATTTCTCGGGCCATAAATATTTCTCTTCTCTCTTAAAATACGTGGGATAATAACCAGTCGCCTATCGCTACCATATGGAATTTTCCGAAAGAGTAAAAAGGGGAGTTTCTAATGTTTTTTTAATGAGTTTTTAAGAAGACCCACTAATATTTCGTTATGAGTTTTGCTAGTGGGCAGGGTAATGTAACTTTAGCGGGATTTAATTTTTGGATTATTTACTGTGTTTTCTTTTTCGGAAGCCCCTTGTTTGGCTTGATAAAGATATGAAAACCCCGCGTATTCCCACAACTAGTTGAGTTCATTCCCCCCCTTTATTTTAGGACCTCTTCCTCAAGCAAAATAGAACCACGAGCTGCCTAGGTACTGTAAGACCCAATTTTGGACCCCTTACAGGAGTAGGGATCATGATGTGTGTGTGGATTGTGTTTTGATGTCTCTCTTTTAAATTTTATGGTTTTTTGAGTTGCCCCACTAAGTGCATTGTTCGTATAGTGTTACGTAGGCGTGTTTTCCTTTTTTCTTTCATTTCTTTCGTTTTGTTTCGGTCGTGTATCGGTTTGGGAATGTTCCCAAGTAGTGTTTGATTATTTTGCTCATTAACGTAAAGTAGCTCGACCGAAGATGACGGAATCATCACTAGAGACCCCCGCTGCGGTCCCCCCAAATGTTACTGGTTTGTTGTACGCGATAGACCCGTTCGAGGGTGATAGCAATGTATAAGATTTTTTATTGTCTATAGAGACGGCTGCCACTTTGGGGCAGTGGGAGGCAGCGCACAGGGTCATGGTATTAATGCTCCGCGTAAAGGGAAAAGCGCGTCAATTTGCAAATACCTTTGCGCTAGAGGGAGGATTAGACTGGGCGAAATGGAGACCGGCAATGACGGACAGGTTTTCAGAACGCGAGTCACAGGCAATTAAATTACGTCGGTTGCTAGATTGTAAGCAAGGGCCACGCGAATCGGTTATAGATTTCGCGGAAAGGGTACAGGCTCTCGGTGAGTCCCCTCCGGACGCCGGTGCTGACCCTCAGGAGCGAGTTTGGAGAGCAAAAGCAAGGGACGATATGATACTCACGCAGTTTTTACAGGGATTGCTAGAGGGAATTAGGCGGTTCGTGATGATTCGCGAACCCGCAACTCTCGGGGAGGCTATGCGGTTAGCCAAGATGGAGGAGACGAAAGACGAGCAGGGAAGGCATGGACTATGTTTAGCATCCGGCCCATGTCACTCCGAGCAGGCCCCGGGAAAAGTCCCGGAATGATATTTTTGCCCTCGGCAGTCACCAATGTATTTTGCATGCAATCAGTTTGGACATGTAGCGCGTGATTATGGACGGAATCCAGTACGTTGCTTTCGGTGTAATCGCAACGGATACATGATGAGGGATTGCCAAGAAACTATTGCCTCGCGGCAACAACCCCCCCCCCCTCCCGCCAGAACTTATGTGCCACCCCAACGAAGAAGGACCGGACGTTCCTGGGAAGCAAGAGGCCCTCCACCTCCCCGCCAGCTCGAAAGCCGACCTCCACCCCCCCTTTCACAGGACGCGATGGGTAATCGGCGCGGTCAAGCGTCGGGAGGATTCCGCCCTCCCCCAAACGATCTCCCCTCCGGGTCCTTCCCCCAACGCGCGGAGAGAAATCCGAGATGGTGAAATTGGAGAGGGGGGACAGAAAACAGACACGAAGGTCGCCAGAGGGAATGGGTTTCGCGGTCACGGTGAGGATAGGGAATGTTCGTAGGACTCTTCTTATAGACACGGGAGCCACCTTATCCCTCCTCACCGAAGCAGTTGCCCACCCCCACCGACCCCTCCTACCTCCTACGACACAACTTTGTGGCGTAACCGGACACCCACTTAAACTCCTGGGCTCCGTCACCCTTCCCGTGAGCATAGGTGGTGTAGTTTTTGTGCAAAATGTTCAGGTCGTTGGGCCAGACTTTAAGTTATCCACGGACGGTATAATTGGACTCGATCTCCTTAGAACTATGGGGGCGAGCCTAGACTTGAAAACCGAGACAATAAAAGTGGGTAATCAGGCCCTCCGCCTGAAGTCAGTGACATTTAACGCAGGAGCAGGTATATGCACGCGAGCGAAGGGTGGAGGAAGGACAAAGACTAGGAGGGGAAGGAAAAAGAAAAAGGTGAAAAAGGAGGAGAAGAAGGAATCGCCGGAGGCCTCACCTCCGACCGAAGATGCCGTTCGTGTCGGCCCGCGGAAAGACAGGAATGGCTTAGTAAGAGTGAGACAGAAATTACTCTTTCACCGCGGAGCGAAACTCTTGTGGTAGGTCATGTATCAGGCTTCGAAGGATGCGTTATCCCACAGGAAGTATTAATGGTACCCGCGGAAATTTTCATCCGTGGAATTATGGTGGGAAGAGGGATTGTTACGTGCGGGGACCACCAACAAATCCCTATAAAATTAATTAATGTTTCACGGGAAGTACTTGAGGTTCCCGCACTTACAATTGTAGGGGCTATCACGTCCGATTTCGTGGTCAGGCATGGGCCACACGAAAATAACGGGATAAGAGAAAAGTGCCTCCCGATAGAATTAGAAAATAGCTGTGCAGCCTTGCCTAGAGACGAAGGAAAGCAGCTACGGCGCGTAATGCTTGAGTATGCCGATGTATTTCACGCGGAAGGAATTCCGTTAGGAAAAACGGCGCGCGTTAAACACGCCATACATACAGGTGACCATCCGCCGATATTTCGACCTCCATATCGGGTCCCAGTTTATTAAGACAGAGTTGTATCTGTCTGGACGCGGTTACTAGTTCGGATGACCGGCAGAGAATAGCCAGGTCATCCACAAACTATGATCCCATGACAGGTCCCGTGATGCAGTCAATAGCGTCATTGATCGCAATAGCGAACAATGTCACACTAAGGACTGATCCTTGAGGCACTCGATTTTCCTGCGTATAGGGTTCGGAAAGGTGCTTACCTACTCTGATTCTAAAAACTCGGTCAGATAAAACTTTTTTAATAAAAATGGGAAGATTTCCCTTAAACCCCAGCCATGCAACGTGTTTTTAATCTTCTGACGCCAGACCATGTCATACGCCTTCTCCAGGTCATAGAAGACCGCGATGACGTGCTAGCGCAGAAGAAAGGCCTCCTGAATGAAATTGTCGCTCCTAACGAGGTGATCAATGGTTGATCGACCTCGCCGAAAACCACACTGGATTTTCGACTGAAGGTTCCGCCGCTCTAACCACCAAACGAGCCGATGGTTTACCATCCTTTCCATTACCTTGCACAGACAGCTAGTAAGGGAGATTGGCCTGTAGTTACTCGGGTCCGTTCTGTCCTTTCCCTGATTTGGGATCGGAACCACCGCAGATTCCTTCCAGGAAGATGGGAAACTACCCTCGAACCATAACTGGTTGAGGGTGCTCAGGATCTCCATCAACGCTTCCCCCAAAAGATTTCGAAGGAAGGCGTTATGGATTCCGTCCAGTCCCGGAGAGGTGCCCTTGGAATCCGCGTAGTTCCCACAGCGAGAACGGGTCGTTATACTCCGCGATTACGGACGTCTCAGCAAAGAAAAGAGGAGTTCTCTGGAAGCGTTCCTTGATGGCCAAGAACGCTTCCGAGTAACTCCTGTCACTGCTTATACTGGCTAGTGACTCGCCAAAAGCATCGGCTACGTCGCGAGGGGAGCTAACAATTTGGCCATTAATTTTCAAGCAAGAGACGCCGTACTCCCTACGGGAGCCCGAGATGCATCTCACCTTATTCCACGCCTGTGCAAGTGGTGTTCTATGGTTAATGCTATTGACGAATTCCCTCCAGGAGACCCTTTTTGCCTCCTTCACGACTCGTCGAGCTTTCGCTCGCAGTCGGCGGAAGGACGAAAGGTTCGTTGCGGTTGGGTACTTTTTAAAAAGACGCAGGGCACGTTTTCGGAGACGAATTGACTCGGCGCACTCCTTGTTCCACCAAGGAACCGCTGGTCGTGGGACGTTACCCGATGACCGTGGGACGATGCAATTCGCTCCTTCGATCAAGCACCTAGCTAAACCTTCCACATTGTGTGTGGCATCACAAATACAATTGTGTTTAAAATAAAAAGCGTCTCTAAAATTCTACCAATCAGCTTTACGAACGATCCAATTGCCCGGTCGGATAAAATCAGTGTTAAAACTTCGTCCAGAATTTATTAAAATGGGGAAGTGATCACTCCCACAGAGATCTGTGTGCACGGACAAATTAAACTTGCTAAAAAGACTGCTCGTTACCATAGCTAAGTCTATACAGGAGTACTCTCCATTAAAAACATTAAAACGAGTTTTCTCACCGTTGTTAAGTAATAAAAGGTTAAAATCGAGGATAAAACTGGCTAAAATCCGTCCTCTCCTTGTGCTTTGGCCTCTTGGGCTTCCCCACAAGGGGTCATGGGCGTTAAAATCGCCCAATAATATAAAAGGCCTCGGCAACTGCTGGACAAGTCTCTCTAGGTTCAAACGAGTAACCGGTGCACCCTCCGGCAAATAAACATTGCATAACGTTATATTTTACGGACGGGTGGAGACCACTCGCCAGGCTTTTGCGTAAACACAATTGAATCTGTATCGTGGTAAATACACCGTCTTTGTAGCTTTTCCAGATAACTATATAGTTCCAATCTAGCATGCGCTGTTGTGTAACAGGCGATGACTATGTTGTTTGTGGGAGAGGGAGAAACGGCTTCGTCAGTTTCCGACCAGTGCGCCTAGTTTCCTCATTCACTCGAACTAACCGCTGTACTTCTACGCTGGGGTCTGAAAACAGGGCATTCAGCGCGTCCGATTTGTTGATAATTGTGGCGCGAGTCAAATTTTCCCTCTGCCCAAACTTCCCCCAAAAGCTATTTAGCATTAGCTTCGCCAAGGATCTCTTGCCTGGATTATGGCTGATGGAATGCCTATCCAACTCCACTCCTTCTCGCTCCTTGAAAGACGTCAAGTAGGCATTTCTGTCCTCGTCGGTTGTACACCATACAGGCCATCCGCTGTCTTCCTGCTTGATTTTAAGGAAGGCATTTATGTAACCAGCAAAGAGACCGACTTCTCTACTCTCCCTGGAATAAACAGTTACGCTGTAATGCCATGCTTCGTGCATTTTTTAAATTTTGTATCCATGAGATATTGCCTTCTTTAATTCACCAGTCACCCATGTTCGGCTGATGATGCGTTCTTCCTCGCCATGACTGCACTCATCTTCGTTTTCCTCAAGGGCGCATGACCTGCATAGAGGGAATAGAAGTTTCCCGTTCCCTTTCATCGGGAGCACGGGTAGATAGAGGTCGGTAGGGGGAAGAACATCGCATTTAACGAGTCCCTCCAGGTCGTCCAGAAAAGGACACTGCACCAACGTAGATGGTCGGATGACGTATGGGATATGGCCGGTACTTGTTCACGAAAGGATATAAGCAGCAAATATCCAGGTATTTAATTTGTTCCCCCTCGCTCTCACAAGCTTTGTGATATAGACGCAGAGCATTCGTCCTCCCTCCATAAAAAGCGTCTCGGGGGTCGAGAGGTTTCTCCTTCCGTGCTGGGTGCTGTCTCACGAAACTAGACAGGGCGGAGTCTCGTTCAAGCTCTCTCTTAAATTCACATTCCCACTTTTCAATTAATTTATAACCTCCCGCTATAAGCAAGTTTCGCTTGATCATCGTGCTCTCGAACCGCGTTTGCATTGTCTCGGTGATGCTGTTCGAAATTGGTAAATGTCTTTGGGGAAAACATTTTGGGCATCCGTGGAAGAAACATCCATAAAATTCAAAGACTATTTCTTCCTCGTCTGTTTTCAGGTACCCGTCAACTTTCCTATCCAAAAGTCTCACTTCTCGACCGTTGCCTGCGTGACGTATCTTTTTTCCTCTTTTTCTCTCTTCAACTAGCAACCATTCGATCGCCTTTTGGGATTGCATATTGGCCCAGCGATAACCTCCGTGAGGCACAATTGGAATGGTCCCCAATTTCAGATATTTTTTTCTGAAAACTCGCATGCATGCACTTGCAATTGTCAGAGATTCTCTAAATGGATCGACGTTGCTTAGAGCGATAAACTCTTCTCTAAACTTTAAGCATGCCAGTCTTAAAATGGTTACATCTTGGATGCAGTATTTTTGAATCTCTTTTCGCATGCAGAAGACGTAGTTTTCCCGACGCATTTCAGCATGCCACTTCCTAAATTTAACGACTTCCCCTGAGCTCATTTCCAGTACACCGTAATTTTCTTCTGGCGGAATGGGGCCCACATAATTTTGGTTTTCTCGGGTGTTGAAAAAATGAGGAAAATAGCCTTTGGATAAGGAGTTTGCCAGCCCTAGCGCTGATGGTAGTTTGGCGAGAGACATTGGGAGGAAGTTCAAGGAATCTATGAATTTCAACCCATTGAATTCAACGCTCATGAGCTTCGCACCGTTTACTATAAGTTTTGGGGTCAACTTCATTTTATCCAAAAACACTTTTAGTACAAAGTGACAGTCGTAACCCTTAGAGTTGTGGGCGATGCATATAATTTCCGAGAACCCTTCGCGTCGGAGATCGATTAGTGATTTTACGAAGGAGTTCACAGGATCTGAATCCTTAAATATATGCTGTCTCCCCACACCGTTCACAGTTACTAATAGAGTTATCTGCAATGCACGCCATACAACTACGTTGAGACACCAACAAATTCGGCGTGTGCAAAAAATTTCCAATGCTTCCAGGCAACGGCTCATCCTGACGGGATTCAATATCGTAAAATATGAAGACACATTTCCCACTGTTAGACTTCCTATCGCTGACGGGTTTCATAAAACACTTATTCTCTCCACTATGTCGACTCTTACACGTTTGGCAATAAACCTCCCCACATACATGTTCTTTTCTGAAAGTAACCGCACTATAAACCTTGCCACACGATTTGTAGTATTTAAAGATCTCACAAGGGCTTCTTGCGCCACTCTTCTTCTTCTTCATTAAATGTTTCCTATAACAAGCGTCATTGTAAAAGTTTCTGTTGCAGACATCACAGGATAAGAGGTCATTGCTCTGTTCACAAGAGGGAGAACCCGTGCATTTTGGGCACGCATTCGGGCATTTATGACTATGCAGTATATTAAATGGCATCCTACACGGGCGGCAATAATAACCGCAGTTAAATGCTCCAGTAATAGAAGAAATCACGTTAAAATGATTCTCTCCGTAGATGAGGTTGATTTCTTTTCTCGTCCATCCATTAAGGGCAGAGGTCGTAGGACCCTCATACAAAACCTCACGCCCTTTCCGATCGCCGAATACCGTTATCTGGTATAAATCCAGATGATTTTGGAACTGTCTTACTTCTTTTATACCTCCGCCATTATTCAAGGAGACACCCGCTTTCTTACACAGGGCTAGGGCTCTTGTTTGCTGAATTTTCCGCCCCTTCCGCATTGAAACGTAAACATCCTCTGCGTCCACATGTCGTGATATACCGACACAGATGGCTCTCGCGAGACATAGATTGTCAGCGTTGTCAATCACCACGATAGAACTCTTCCTACGGCAAAATTCGTGAAATGGCGTGAGCAAATCACCCCTATTCCGTCCTCCTTCCGCTTGCTCAACGAATGTGAACGATACACTCAAAATGCCATTTAAAATGAAATTATCATTGGACTGCACTACTTTTTCGACCCTTTGGAGAATTACCTCCGCATCAAACTGATCCATACGACGATAAGAAATGTGAATCGGTCTTTCAGGGTTACTCCTACTGACTATCGTCATTCCGGCTTGATAGGCCGGAGACAGATCCCTTTTTAACGTAGCGATTAAACTCTCAAGACTCCTCTCGAACCAGCTAAGGGGGTTTTCATCTTCCGGTGCCGGAAGATGAAAATGCCATCGCTCATTTTCTGCTCCGCTTCCTATCTGCGTTTTCGTTCCCCTCAGCAGTGGGGCAGGTAGATCGGCATCATCAAACGCCTGGTCCAGGAGTGACAGGTGAACATTTTCGTCCGTTATTAGGCAAGGGAGAGTGGCCCCCTCACAGCCAATTAGATCCGCGTTATTAGTATGGCTTTCCTTAGCATTTTCTCCCAGAAGCTGCACGTCAAACGCACACTTCAAATAACGATCCCGATAAATTCGGTAAACTTGATCCCTCCAGCGGAAGAAAAGATTCCATTCCCTCTAACATTTGAGAGGTGATAATTGATTCAAAAATTTCCATGCCCGGACACTTCTCTTCTTCTTCTCTTACCGCAGCACCCTCCCTCGTGAAATCCGTCTGTTCTTTCACATAATAAGTATTCCAGGGGGGCGAAACACAACCTGAAGAGAGTGCAATTCGTTCGAATCCAGGCGGCGGACGGATGTCAGGTGAATGATTAGGACTGGAATCTACAGATGCATTCGTCCCTTCGTCATAAGTAAGCAAGTCGCCTGTAATTAGTGGGAGGGGAGAATCGCTTGCCAGAATCATGGTATGATTTAAAAAGTTCGGCATCTTGAGCTCTGACAATTCAGGTGTTAGCTCTGTTGGAACCGGAAGGAGTGAATCACACTCCATATTGCTGGCTCCTAGCGCATTCGTAAAACTGGGATCAACCTCGAATCTATTAATTGAAGATTGGGAAGTTGAAGTATTCTCCCCTCTCTTAACATCCAGAATCAGTTTAACTAGGTCACTGATCTCTACTTCTTCACCAATCACGGTCCTACGGTGCATTAAACCGTCCAGTGCGGCCTTCAAAAGGGAGACGCTATCGAATGCTCCTGCCCGATGGGCGCGAATTATTTCGCCCGCCGGAACGAGTTTGAAAATGGAATCCATTATTGAAAACCTACAATGGACAGGAAAATCGAGTGAAAGTTTAATTCGCGAAATTGTGAATTTGAGTAAAACATTATATGAAGACTTACTTCTCAAATATCAACTGCACCTGATGCCGATGTTGAATATTGGACTCGTACGGCTCCGCTCTCAAGGGTTGTCGTAATCAATGGTTGCGTAGCGTCCACTAGATGACTTGACCACAAACGCTGACACTATGTAACTAGTTCCTTACCTAGTGAGTCCTTCTATAATAAGCACCATCGATGAGCCCGATCTTACCAGCAGAAGGGCGGGGGAGGAGATCGTAGATGCAAGCGTGAAATCCCACGAAAAGATGGAAATCACTGCACTGACTCGCTTGCCCGTATCCGAGTTCATCGACACACACGTAAAATTCCCCGATTTCGTGTTTTTCATAGCCCATCATTCTCGACTTTCACCTTCCCACGCCTAGAGAATTGTCACCGAACTCCTATTTTCCGTGTCATCGCCGAAGGAACTTAGGTATTTCCACAAAGCTTTCAATTGGGCTTGTGTCAGTACTGTAATTAAGGTGTCATTAGAATTACACACATTTGAGAACATTAACGACGCCACTTCCCCCAGCCACCAGTTTCTGCTGTTCCACCCGCCTCCAGAGGAAGAATTTATGAAACGATTCTCATTCAGCGAGAGTTCATTCGGCAGGCAGGTACGGCACGAGTAAATCCTCACCCATTGAAATGGACAAGCAGAATTTTACCGCCGAGGAAATCGAACGTGAGGTAATTCTGATTCGTGAGAATGTCATAAAAATAGTTTCCTCCGCTGCTGAAGTGTTTCAAAGGCGTTTAATAACAATTTCATATAACCTTTTTTCAGATTCGGGCCGCTAACCTAATTTGCTGGGATTCCGACTACTCAGAATCTGACGACTCGATAACATTTGATCCAAGGGAGTTTCGCTGTTCGACGCCTGCTACGACCGACAGGAAATTCCCGGATGGATTCTGGTCTCCCTGCCACCTTGAAATGCTATCGGATGTATCGATGAACGTGGATATCGACAGCTCCGCAGAAGCTGTCATCGTTGGCGAAGATGAATGCCTTCAATCATCTGCTTTAGATGTGCTGAGTCAATCGGGGGAGAGTCAATCCAGCCTACTGCTCTCGCTTCAGCTGCCAGCTCGACGTGATCAGTGTTATTGTAGCCCATGTGACAAGTGTGTCTATAATATAATCATAGATTCTGAATCATTACATCAGAACGTGTCGATGACCGCGGATGTCGACAGCTCCGCAGAAACTGTGATCGTTGACGAAGGTGAATGACTTTAAACTTCGGCTTTAGTAGGCAATGAGAGTCAATCCAGTCTAATGCTCTCGTTTCAGCTGCCAATTCCAAGTGATGAATGTGAATGTAACCTCTGTGACAGGTGCAACTTTGACATAATGCCAGTGCTCATAAAAAACTCTCCCGAATTTATTAATGGTAAAATCGCAGATTCTGAATAGTGAAATCAAGTGTATATCTACCTAATAAATAACTAAAAACCATCTAATGCATTTCATTGTATCATCATCATCAACGTGTCTAACCTACGAAATCATTCAATTCTGAATCTAGCTTGCCCCTTTAACATCAATTTCTGATTTAGTAATTAACCTTTTGATATAAAACCTTTAATAGATTAATGCGGGAGGAACCATGATTCTGAAGCACCTGGTTTCTCATACCACGGTGTCCTCATCTACCCTTACCAAAAGATGAAATGGTGTACATTCCATGCCTCAATAGAGGAAGGCTCTGACGTCACGGGACATAAGGGGAAGCGGGGCTGCAATTTACCTAATTACCAACATCATGGTGACGTAGGGGCGGCAAAAACAAATGAAAGGCTGCCGAGGGAGGGGGAAGTGCCCCCAACTGTCACACCGCCAACGGGCAATGACAGCGGGAGGGGAGGGGACCCACACAAGGTCAATGAACCGAGGGAGGGGAGGGGAAAGTGCCCCCAACTGACCTGACTAATAATAGGGGCGCTCCTGGACTCTTCATTCTACTATTCGTAAGCGGCCTTATCTCCCGCAGATACAGGAGGAGGACAGGCACCCATAGACCTGTGCCAGCGTCTCCAGAGGAGGAGTGGCTGCACCAGCGAACACCGTCCACCGCACCATCAGCTTCTGCGGAGGAGGAGCCGAAGACATCGCCAGCACCAGCCAGCCTTTACCCCAGCGCGGAAGGATGCCGCGGCCCCTATGACCTTCCTCCTAAAATTGCCCGTTTTTTTGTGATATTATTTTTGGATTGGTTTTATTTTTTTCCTTCCTCTTATTTTCAGCCCTCTCTCCGATTTATTTAGGACATATCGAGGACTATATTGTAGCCGTCCTCGATTGGACCGGCTTCAATTCGTGTGAATGTGAGTGTTCCCCCCCCCTTTTCCTCAGTTTTTTCACCTTCCCCCTCCCCTTCAACAACCGGCGAGCGACCTCGAAGTTTAGAGACGGCCGGATGCTAAGTGCTTTTGTCCCCCCCTTCCCCTTTTTGCCCCGAAGTCACCGGCGTGAGCTGTGTCGCCACCGGAGTCAAGTGCGCCCTGGCTGATTTTTGTTTTGGGTGAAGCTACGTCCCCTCACCTCCCTTATTTCCCCCCCCCCCTCTTCACCCCAGCCAAGGTATATAAGTCGTGATCCACGCGCTATCAAGAGCAGAAATTCTGACGACTGATTTGGGAGAGGACTGGTTGGAGGAAGGTGGCGAAAGTTATACGGTGTGGAGGAAAGAGCAATCGGCGTAAACCCTTGGCAGATAGACGGAAGCGAGCGAGGAGAGAATGGCTGGAGCGGTTTGATCGACGGAAGAGAAGGGTGTAGCGACGAAGGAGAATTAGAAGGAAAGAAGTCGCCGCCCGAATATTGAAGAGGTTCCGCATCCCGCAGCCTGGCCATACAGAAGTGGTCGCATTCGCAAGGTGTCTGCCCAGTAGCCGTGCTTCCTCCTGCCCACGA
This sequence comes from Pyrrhosoma nymphula, assembly GCA_963573305.1. Classification (NCBI taxonomy): domain Eukaryota; kingdom Metazoa; phylum Arthropoda; class Insecta; order Odonata; family Coenagrionidae; genus Pyrrhosoma; species Pyrrhosoma nymphula. Next base: position 71,910,788 of record OY754335.1, on the reverse strand, counting down.
TAAGTACTGTCCAAAATCTCGCCGCCCATACGACCACCAAACACAGTTTTCCCAATCCTCCCCTTCAAGAAGAAAGTGCACAGTTAATTACTCGTATCATTTTGTCTCACCCCTCCTTTTCCCAGTGTGCATGTTCAAGTGCTTCAGCGAACCTACATGAAAGAAGTACAGACCATAGGAGCTGAATATGGTTTTTTAAGGGTAAATTTTGTGAGAAGACTAGTGTATGACTAGATCACATTAATAAGACGCACTGCCGTGCTCAAAAAATAATATTAGGGTGCCCATTACTATGTCTTGAGCTGTTGGGATCATCCTATGTTGATTAAGTGTCTTTTGATTTGTTTTTTTTAATAATACGTGAGCTCACGGATGATTAGTTTAATTGTTTTTTTTATTGCAAGGCTATTTTTTTATGTGCTCGTTCTCTCGTATTTTGCCTGACGTAAATAAATTGTATATTGTTAATCTTATTTTAGAGAGAGTTTCTTTTCTTGTCAGTCGTGCCATCCTTTCCTCACGTCGTCCCGTCCAAAATCAAAAGAAAGGAGACCGTGGAAACGCGTCGTGTTTTTGATCGTTAATGCCTCACACCTACCAAGAACCCACCCCACACCAAGTGCTCCGAGGAGCTCAGCAGTTATCCCTTCCCCCCCCCCCATTTCACCGTCCCTGAACATCCCCCCCCCCAATTTTCCACCCATCATTACCCCATCCCCTTCTTTGTTTCACCTCCGAGCCTACCAAGTGACGAAGCTGACAAATTGGCTTACCAACGCGGGGTTCGTAGGTGACAATATAGAGGTAAGGTTTATCGAGCTTTCGGTCTTTTTACGAAGTGGTGTACGAGTGTGGAATGCCAAACGACACTGTCCGAACCGCGAGCTCTCTCTTGCTTCGCCTTGCGAACTCTATTGTCTCTTCTCGTTCCTCGCTCTCTAGCCCAAGAACGGACTAATCCATAGCCAAATTCCTCAAGCCATAGCGCGTTCTCGCAATTATAGTTTCCTTCTACCTCAGGGAATTTGGAAATACCACGCGTTTTTACGAGTAACCACGAGTGACCACGAGTGTAGAAAATTAGCATAGTCCGTCCTCAGCCGTCAGCAAGAGCCGTCCAGCCCTCCTCCCGCCTCCACTACGACAGCGACCAGTACGCAGTCCAGAGACATACAAAAAGGTAGATACCCTTTTCTTTTGTTAAAATGCAATCCATGTACCATAATTGATACCCGATGCAAAGGGAAAGATCCCACGTATCCGTGTTCGAGCCTCGGTGGCGCTCCCGCCCGGGGTCCGGTCTCGACACAATTATCCCTGTAATTTCCAGTGTTACTGAACCTGTGTGGGATAGAGACTTAATAAAGGAGCAGGAGAAAGACGAGGAATGCCAACTAGTGAAAAGCGACAGTGATGTATGGATTGATGATGATGGTTTGTTGTGACCACAAATTTGGCCGCAAAAGTATTTGCGTCAAATCTAGGTCACGGAAGTATTTGCGCATACTAAAGAATGTGGCTATACGGGCGAAGGGAGGCGTGGGGAGGAACGGCTTAAGGCAATGAAAGCGAAAAGGAAATACGGCACATGAGATATTTTTGGAGAGAAAATGGAATACCGACACCTCGGCAACCACTCCACTACCTAGTTCAAAATAAGACATCCATAAACTCCTATAGGTCAACTAGAGGGGGGGATAGGACCTGGAGGGGCCAAGATTTAGGTATAAAAACCTTAAAAATCTAAGGGAAGTCAGTTGGTGTTGAGGAACGACTGCCGGGGTGTGTTCAGCGACCAGTGTTCAGGCGTATCACCGGAATCTCCCGTCTCTCCGTGCCGTATTTCGTGACTCTGTGGGCAGAAGTACCTTCGAGCCCATCAGTCCTGGCCAGCGACCAATCATAGGAAAAGGGCGAGAAATCACTCAGTCACAGAGTCGCGGCCCATCCGAACAGCCGCCTTCTGCCCTCGTCGCTAGCTTCGCCCGCCCTCAATGTAATCTGCTTCTCGTTGCTGCGAACCCGAAGGTAAAGTGCCTTTTCTCTTTTATCAGAGTACAGCTTGAATCCGATTATTGCTTTTGGCACCCAAGGAATGAACCCACACGGCAATAGCCGAGTTCGATCCCCGTCTCACAAGAGAGAGAGGGGAGCGAACACGACAGGTTTATTGTACAAACGTAACTCGCAATTAATAACCCCTAAGGCTATAAGAAATATAATTATGAGGGCATATCATGACGCTCTATGGACAGGACATTTTGCCGTCAAGAGGACACTAGGTGCAATTAAAAGGAATTGTTGATGGCCTAGGATGGGGAGAGACCTTAAAAGTTAATGTAGGCGCTGCATAACATGCCAGGAACAGAAAGGTCCACAAAAACACCCTCAAGCGCCTCTTCAAAAGTTTCAGGAAGTCACCTTTCCTCTCGAGCGCACATCTATTGATGTAATTGGACCGATGCATCCTACTTTTCTTGGAAATAAATATATCTTTACGTTTATAGATGCGTTCACGAAATACCCTGAAGCAATCGCTCTCCCCGACCAAAAAGCCAAAACAATTGCTCGAGCTTTTGTCCACCAAATTATTCTCAGACATGGTGCCAAGACAATTGTTGAAGGACAAAGGTGCAAATTTCACTTTCCGTCTAATGAAAGAAGTGTGTAAACAGTTAGGAGTGAAGAAACTGCAAACAACTGCGTATCACCCGCCATGCAACGGCATGGTTGAGCGTAGTCATAGAACTTTAATGGACATCCTTTCCCATTTTGTTGAGACTAAACAGAGATATTGTGATGAATGGCTACCTTATGAGCGGTTAGCATACCGCAGTACCCCCCACTCCGTCACTGGAGAAAATCCATACTTTCTCATGCACTGGAGGGACATTGAATTGCCCTTTGATGATATATTAAGCCCACTTAGGATTAATTACGCCACAGACTCCAATTATTCTGCCGAGATGCAGGCTCGGTTGAATATTGCTTTTGAAGAAGTGGCGAATAGACTTAGGAAAAGTGCCGATCAAAGTGCGCAATACTATAATAAGCGGGCGAAGGACCCAGTGTTTAAAGAAGGTGTTTTAGTGTATCTGCATACGCCCTTTGTTGGCGCCGGTAAAAATAAGAAATTAATTCACCCATGGCAAGGACCATATAAGGTGTTAGCTTACCGCGGACCCGTGAACGTATGCATCCAAGATGTCCGTAATGTTAGGAAGAAACTCTTTGTCCATGCAAATAGATTAAAATAGGCAGAAGACCCAACTCCTTTCCCCGCTCCCCTCCCCGAGCCCTCCACTCTTCCCCAGTGTAGTGAGAGGAGACACCCTCCCCGCGTCCTCCGCCTCCAGCACTATCGAGGCCGCCCCCCCAAAAGTGAAAGTAAGCAAAACCAACGTCCACCCGACCTCTCCACTTTTCGTATGACGAAGTTTGCCTCCCCCCAGTTTGGTAGCCACCCCACCTCCATTACAAACCAATACAGAATCAGTCCCGCTAGAGACACCTCCACCCCCTTCTCACCGTTATAACTTGAGGAGCCGTGGACCTGCCCCACTCGTGGAACGTGCATAAGTGCTCATTTATTTCATCTGTGGTGTTTAATTTTAATTTTTGGATTGTTGTTATATTTTTGTTAACACTTATTGGTTGTGAATTTCTTTTCCTCCTTTTATTATTTTTTGATGAGTTATAAGTTGATTATCATGGTTCCGTGTTGTTATTTGATTTTTGCAGCACCTCCACAAAATCTCGCCCAAGCCGATCCTACCCACAGCACCAAAATACCCTCACGCCTCTAATCTCTAAGTGGTTATGCAAGGTAAGGACCCTTTTTTGCCTTTCCCGTTCGTTTAAATACTTTTTTGCTCTCTATCTTTCCTTCGAGCGTGAATCCTTTGCTGTTCTTCTTTTAATACATGTTTGCTGAATAAAAACCAATAAAATTATTTTTATTATCTTTTTAATGTCGTTGTTACAAGCCCTCCTACCCCTTACTGGTTAACACTCCGTTCTCAAGGCAGTTCAACAAATTCAGGCCATCGGCGGAAGTCTTCGCATTTTAGAATCCGTTCTAGGTCAGGTAAGATCTGAACTCAATTTGTTTAAACTCGCGTGGGAAACCGCGATTGATCATAGGTTGAGTCCGTATTTCCTGAACCCGATGAACTTACACAACACTCTCAAACAAATAGCTCCCCAATAACAAGCTAACACACAATTCCCCTTCCCCCTTGAGTTGTCCAGTGTTTATTCATACTACGCGTTAGCCAGAGTCACTTACGAAACCCGAGATAAAGCCGTGCGACTCTTTGTCCGTTTTCCTTTGCAATCGCACGACCAATACTTTACCCTATTTCGGGCCATTTCCTTACCGGTGAGAATACCACGGTCAAACACCTCCCTTTTCATTGTGCCGAAATCTCCATACTTGGCTGTTGCAAACAATCTTTTGCGACATTTTAGCATGGACGAGGCCGATTTGAACGCATGCCGTCACGGTCCCATTACAGTGTGTCCCCCGAGGCGTCATCTCACTATTTACCCAGAAACATCATGTCTCTATTCATTATTTACTAACGAAGAGCATCCAAGTGATTGTGACACCCGCCTCACCATCCAACCCTCCCCCGTCCTCTTCCGAACGCAAGCTACAGACCACTGGGTCTATAGCATCTGGGTCTCCTACCAAACTCACCCAAAGGTGCCCTGGGACCCCCTCCACCTACAAATTAACGGAGCTCATGCTGGATGGCGTGGGAACGTTTAAGCTGCCCGATGGATGCACATCCGTCATTGCCGGTCAGGAACTACCATCGTATTCCACTCATTACACGCGGGTTGATGGCCACAGCCCCAGTATTTACATCCAAGCAGTGGACAGCATTCTCTCCATTCCAGCCTTGAGAGCGGCAAACATCTCCACGAGGGACGACCTGGTCCGACTTGAGGCTGCAGTAAAGAAAGCTCAACGGGACGCCACTCCGCAATCAGGGATTTCGAGCGCACGAATCCACGCCATGTTGGGAGAAGCAGCAGATCTGAACCCATCCGCATTTCCTAATTTCACCCACATTTTTGGATTTGCAGGACTTGTCCTCGCGGCCATCGGCGGAGGCACCTTAGCTACCTGCTACATGTGTCGCCGAAATAAAAACAAAATGCATCAAAGCCCCCGGCAGCATAGGCGACGAAATAGGATGATTTCCCCACCTGCCTTAACCTCTGGAATGGAACTAGAGAGCCATCCCCCCGTCCTAGTAAAGCACCTATATCCCTTACTCTCTCGAGATGGATCACCCCCTCCCTCCCGCGACCGACAAGACTGGGGTGTATAAAGCATCTCCACTGTCGACTTGCCATTCATCACCCGCAAAAAGCCTTGGAAATGGACACCAGAGCGTAGCAGCTGGGAGGGACCGAAAAACACCGCGGGAGAGAACATGAACATTTTCTCCAGTCTCCATTAGTGTCATGTGTTTGTGTTAATTTTTCGGAATAATTCTGGAGAAACACTTCTATTTCCTTGTGATTACTTTTTTCACTATTGTTATAATGATTTTAAGGATGCATTCTTGTATTTTATTGTTTTATGGGTCTCTAGGGATGTTGTTTTATAATCTTTGGCTTTGAGTAAATGTGCATCGTCTCGTAGGAGAAAACACAATTTTGCGTTGGCGGGGATTATTGTTGTGAGCGGGATTGCTTTTGAATACTTTGTTGTTGGGAGATTTCCATTTATCTATTTTTCACTGAGAGTGTGAATATAGTTTCACTTTTGACATTCCACACCTGGCCCTCAGCCTTTTCCCGCGGGAGAATAGTAATTTGCATCTCCCGGATTTTCCTTTCATGTTTTCTAGTTATGGAAACTTCCCACTTCCTGCCCTCTATCCCCTCCTGCGCGGAAGACCCTATATATTAGCTAGCACGGCTAGTATGGTGATTGGTTAGTTAGTCAGTTGTTGGTTAGTTGGTTATTAGGCGTTGTCGCTCGAGATCCCGACTGTGTTACATTGACTGGTAAGACCCTTCGCCCTGTACTCTATATTTTCCTTCGCCCTGTTTTTGTACTTCTTTTGGCTCCCGCCACGAACGATCTCCCCTAAGATTATAGTTCCTCATGTGAATAAATGTTCTTGCGTAAACTCGAAATTGTATGTCTATTACTCTCACCATTCCGACGCCAAGAATCCTAATCATATTTAATTCTTAGCAGCACTCACTGCGTCCGGCTGTCGCGTAGGAGATAGCAAGACGTCTTCGCGGGGGGTCGAGCCCAAGATATGTGAAATATATGTGTGAAAAATATGTGAGCCCGCAGTATGCAGTGAAATCCCCCCCCTAAGGAAGAAGCGCCACCGACATGAGTGTTTTGTTTAAGACCTACGGGTCGAGTTAACATAATGATTATCAGGACCCTCTTTTCTTTTTGAAAATTGCTAAGAACATTTTTCTTCTTTCAACATTTGAGTTTTAGACAGTTACTTTCTTTATTTTTATTGTGTATTTTGCTATTCGGCTTTTACTCGAATGATTTCTTCTGTAATTAATTGAATTGATGTTTTATTTGTTTTGGATTATTATTTCATTATTTTAATTTTGTATTTTGCTATTCTGATGTTAGCCAAATGATTTTTTTTTGTAATTCAGTGATGTTGTATTTGTTCTGGACTATTACTTTATTTACTTTTATTGTGTATTTTGCTATTCTGCTTTTAGTCTAATGATTTCTTTCGTAATTCAGTGACATTTTATTTGTTTTGGACAATTAATTTCTTTATTTTTGTGTATTTCAGATAAATGATTTCCTTCGTAATTCAATGATGTTGTATTTGTTATGGGGCATTGTTGTAATAGATTTCCGAGATTTTATCGTTAATTGCGGAATTAGGGATTATTATTTCTTTTGCTCACATGGTGATCGTTGTTATGGTTGCTTTACATATTCCAAGACATTTTATCTTCGAATAATTTAAATAAAATTTTCTGATTAAGGCTTTCTATATCTTCTTTCTTTTTGCTTTCTATTGTCATATTAAACGTGTTTCGTCTCGTAGGAGACGACAGGGAGTGTTTTTGTGGCCAGGATAAAAGGTAATTAGAATATCATAAAATAAACTTATATATGAAGAGTGAGAAGAGAGAGTATGAAGAGTGAGGAGAGTCATTTGCCTCCAAACGATGCCTATTCCCACACCCTCCGAAGCATAACTAAAACTCCCCGTTCCCAATAAATGATATTTTCCTGTGTATTCCACGCCCCGTAGAATATTGACCAGAATGCATTTGTTATGGCCTCAAAATCCGGAGGCCATTTACAAAATATGTCGCGGAGGACGGGGCTGTTTGCGAGGCAGAGGAAAGAGCGCAAACAGCCCTGTTTTTCCTAACACAGGAGATCCGGAGGCGAGAAGAGGGAGGCAAGGACCAGCTGGCTGACAAATAAGAATAGAGACGGAAGCACGGGAATAACCCGCGAAACATACATCACTAACGAAGCACTCGCGGGTACCAAGTCTTCCGGATTGTAGTCGTATTAGTTTTTTAGGGTGCGTCGACAGCATGGTCATTTTGCACCTCAAACTGTCAAAATTATAGATATACTTTTTATATGCGGAGAAGGCAGGTTGCATGGAAGTTAGATATTCTGCTTATCTATTATTATTCTGATGTAAAAACATTGAAAATTGCTAAATTTTACAAATAATTTATTTAAAAGCGCCGTTTCCTTTACAAATAAAATGACTCGGCCAATTGCTTCGGGGTCGTCACCTAGAATGGACCCTAGGTCGCCCCCAATGTTCAGTCGGCTACGCACGTCTCGGTATTTGTCATACTCCGTCAGGATATGCCGAACTACGAGAGAACAGTCACAGTCATCGCACCGGGGTGGAATTTTCTCTTCAGTGAAGAGAAAGGAGTGGGTCAGAAGGCTGTGCCCTATATCACCATACGGGTGATGACGACTTCCTCTCGGCGGCTCCTCCTGACGGAAGTTGGCCACGCTGACTTTACCGGTTTAACTGTGCGCAGATTATTATTTGAGATAGTCCTCCACGACTCCCTCCACTGCTGAATAACTGCACTCTTTAGTGAAACTCGTAGGTCTTCACAAGGTACCAGCGTCGACTCAAGATCTTCAAGATTGAGAGCGTGTTTTGCGGCAGAGTCAGCTTTCTCATTTCCGTCAATTCCCGTGTGTCCAGGGACCCAAAGAAACCAGACGGTGGTTCCCTTCTTGTGAAGGGAAAGCAAAGATGAGTGGATACCCTGGACGATAGGGTGCATAGGAGAGAAGCCAGAAATGGATTTTAGGGCGCTCATGGAGTCTGAGCAAACCACGAAGGAGCCACCATCAACATCTATCCCATCAAGAGCCATTTTAATAGCAAACAGTTCCGCTGTGTAAATACTACACACCGGACTGAGTTTCGCTTTCATGACTCCATGGTGGGATAATACGACCGCACAGGCACAGGCTGTGTCTGACTTCGAACCGTCTGTAAACACGTGTACGAATTCGGGATGGTGGCAGAGAAACATTAAGAATTGTTGCTGGTACTCTTCAGCAGTGGTAAAAGCCTTTTGTCGGTCGTGAAGGAACATTTTTATGTTGGGAGCGGGAGTTAACCATGGCGGGTGATTCGAATGCCGAATGGGGTAGAGTTCAGGTAATAACATACCTCGTTCACGAATAAAATTACGGAAACGTACACTTACAGGCCGAGTGGCTTTTGTCCTGCGATTAAAAAGTTCTAAAAAACGAGGCTTAAAAACAAGGTTAAAACACGGGTGCGTCCTCATCGTTAAAATTTTAGCAACATAGTTGCACATGAGCAGGATCCTTCGGTGGCACAATGGCGGCTCTCCTGCATCCACATGGATGCTGACAACATGACTTGTCCGGAAAGCACCTGTGGTGAGCCGGAGCCCTGCGTTGTGCACGCTGTTCAGGGGTCGTAGGTAAGACTCCCGAGTGGATGAGTAAATGAAGGATCCGTAGTCCAACTTTGATCGCACCAATGCATGGTATAATAAAAGGAGTATTGTGCGGTCTGCTCCCCACGATACGTGGCTTAAAAACTTTAAAACATTTAACGATCTAAAACAATTGTTTTTAAAAACTTGCATGTGTTCCCGCCAATTGAGGCGGAAATCGAAGGTCATTCCCAAAAAACGGACCAACTGTGCGTAGTCGAGATCTCTGCCACCTATGCTTAGCGGAAATGGGATATGGACTCCCCTTAGGCGATGAAAGTGGACACACACAGTTTTCCCTGGAGAAAAAACAAAGCCGTTTCTTTGCGTCCACCGGTGTAAACTATTTAGTGTCAGTTGGATCTGTCTGGAAGCAGTGAGAAGTTTGGATGATCGGCAAAAAATCGCCAAGTCATCGGCAAACAATGATCCAATTACCGGGGTTTTTATGCAATCCGCAATATAGTTAATTGCGATGGCAAAAAGTGTTACGCTTAGCGCAGATCCCTGAGGTACGCCGTTATCTTGCCTATAAGGTCCAGTGAGGTGCTGTCCTATTTTTACCCTGAAAACTCGGTCGGATAAAAAATTTCTGATAAAAATTGGCAGACTGCCCCTGAAACCCCACTCATGCGGCGTGCTTAAAACCTTCCGCCACCAGACTCGATCGTAAGCCTTCTCCAAATCGAAGAAGACCCCGATCACGTGCTGGCGGAGAGGAAAGGCTTCCTGGATGAAATTGCCGATTCGAACTAGGTGGTCCATGGTGGAGCGGCCCCGACGAAATCCGCACTGAATTCTGGAGAGAAGGTCTCGGCGCTATAACCACCAAACGAGCCGCCGGTTCACCATCCTTTCCATTATTTTGCACAGGCAGCTGGTTAGAGAAATGGGTCTATAACTGTTCGGGTCACCACGATCTTTGCCCTGCTTTAGGATGGGGATTACTGCTGACTCCCGCCAGGTCGATGGAAAACCACCTACAATCCAGAGCTGGTTGAAGGTGTGGAGGACCTCCAACAATGCCTTCTCCGGAATATTACGGAGAAAGGCATTGTGGACCTCGTCAAGACCCGGAGATGTGTTGCCTGAGTCGGCAATGGCAGACTTTAATTCCCACAGGGAGAAAGAAAGGTTATAGTCGGCTACACGTCGCGTCTCGTTGTAATTGATCGGAATCAATGCGCAGCGCTCTTCTATGTGTAAAAAATTCTTGTCGAATGCGCCGTCGCTGCTAGTTCTGGAAATAAACTGGCCAAATGCCTTTCCGATGTCCTGTGATGATGTTAGAGCTTCACCACTGACTTTAAGAAAAGAAACACCTAGCTGCTGCTGATTGCCCGATAGACCCCTTACCTTGCGCCATACCTGTGCAATTGGTGTCCTGCAGTTGACACCGGAATTTCATCCAGGAAGATCTTTTTGTATCCCTTACGACCTGTCGAGCTTTCGCTCTCAGTCGTCGGAAGGAGGATAAATTTCTTTCGGTGGGGTATTTATTAAAAATTCGCAACGCTTTTTTACGTTGGCGAACAGCTTTCGCGCAGTCATCATTCCACCACGGTACCGCAGGCCTAGTAATTATACGGCGAGACCGTGGAACGCTGCTGTCTGCAGCTTCGATGATAATTGCAGTCAAATTATTAACATTTTCAACACTATCATTGGTTTCGTCATATTGGAAATTAAGTCTCCTTAAAACGTCACCAGTTCGCTTTCTCAACAATCCAGTGACCAGTCCGAATAAAATCGTGATTAAAATGTCGTTCCTTGGTAATAAAAATGGGATAGTGATCGCTCCCACACAAATCGTCATGTACAGACATATAAAGTTTTGTAACTAAAATGCTCGATATAATACATAAATCGATACTCGAAAAGTCGCCAGTAAAACTGTTAAAACAGGTTTTCTTCCCATTGCTTAGTAAAACCAGGTTACTATCACATATAAAATGTGATAAAATCCGTCCTCTACGGTTGGACTGAGCTCGAGCACTTTCCCATAGAGGATCGTGAGCGTTAAAATCTCCCATTAAAATGAAAGGCTGAGGTAGCTGGCGGACAAGGGCTTCTAGGTTAAAACGGGAGACCGGCGCATTCTCCGGGAGATAAACGTTACACAACGTGACCTCCTCGGGGGCACGCACGGTCACTGCCACAGCCTGAAAGGGTGTGTTGAGTTGCACTCGGGAGGTGTAAAGGGCCTCCCGAGTAGCAACCGCCACTCCACCCTGGGCTCGTTGGCCACTGGTGTCGTCCAGTCTAAAAACGTTAAAACCATTTAAAATGCCCTTGTCCGTTGTTTTAAAATGAGTCTCCTGCAAACATATGCAAGACGGGTTAAAATCACGAATAAAAACAATCAGCTCCTCATTACGCCGATAAAAACCATTGCAGTTCCACTGCAAAGTAAAAGCCATAGATATCTATTTAAAAAAAGAAAAATAGATAAATAAATATGTGGGGTGATATAAAAAGCAAGGGGGTCAGCGCCGAAAACGGTACTTTTTCCCCTTTTGTTTCGCGAGGAGGACTTCAGTCTCCGTGGGGCGGTCGTCCTCCTCCATTGATTCCACCGGAAATGGCTTGGCTAGTCCGGAGGGGCCGGGGGATGGTGTTTTTTCGCACTGTTTCAGCGCTACCCTGGTTGAAGATTTAGGCTGGTTCCTCTTAGGAGAACCAGTGTTGTTGGTGGCGTTTTTGTTTGTTGCCGGAATTGGTGCCTTAACCGACTTGGCTACTTCATTTACGTCAGTTTTTTGGCTGTCATAACTCTCTGTCTGAGTGCCTTGGGAAGCCTTTATCACATTTGTGGTCGCCACCGAGGCAAAGGATCTCGAAAAAATAGGGGCTGCCGTGGCTCTGTATTTCTTCCTTGCTTCGAGGTATGGGATTTTTTCTATGGTTTTTATCTCCATGACTTTCCGTTCTTCTACCATCTTGGGACACTTCCGAGATTAAGCTGGATGAGTACCCTCACAGTTCACACAACATGGTTCCTTGTTGGAGTCCGGAACCTCATGTTCTTCCAGGCCGCAGCGCGGGCAGGTGGCCTTGCCCTCACATCGCGTGGCGATGTGGCCGAAGCGCTGGCACTGGAAGCAGCGCATTGGTGCCGGAATGAATGGCCGCACTGGGACAGATTCATAGCCTACGAATACCTTGTCGGGAAGACTATCACGCGCAAATGTAAGTACGACGGAAGAGTTTTTATAACTTCGCCGTTGCGCTTCGTGGCAAGCCGACGAGCATCAGTGACTCCTTGAGTCGCCATCTCGCTTTATATTTCGTCGACTTCCACTTACAGTAGGTCATAATGGGATATTACTCCCCGACAGGTGTTGAGGGTACGGTGCAACTCCACCTTAACTGGAATGTCATGGAGACTTGTTATGGCCTCAAAATCCGGAGGCCATTTACAAAATATGTCGCGGAGGACGGGGTTGTTTGCGAGGCAGAAGAGAGAGCGCAAACAGCCCTGTTTTGCCTAAAATAAGAGATCTGGAGGCGAGAGAAGGGAGGTAAGGACCAGCTGGCTGACAAATAAGAGTAGAGGCGGAAGCACGGGAATAACCCGCTAAAACAAATATCATGTACGAAGCACTCGAGGGCACCAAGTCTCCCGGATTTAAGTTGTTATTCGGAAAACACGGGTTTTAACAAGTCATTCTCCCCCCCCCCCTGTTTGCCACCGTCTCTACGTCATTCGGGAGACGGGACAAACACATTTTAGTACTATATAGAGGCAAGCGCAAAAGAACTGTTGGTTGGTTCCTTTTGTGAAGTGCACGCGTGTGTAAGTGCCGAGCGACACGCTGTAGAAAGCGCGAGTTTTTCTTCTTGCTTCTCTGAGTTAACTTCGTGGTAATCTGCTGTCCCTTGTGATATAGTCCAAACCCGGTTCGAGGCTACCAAAATTCTTAACCTATCTCGCGAGCCTAGTGTCCTCCCCCTTCCGGGGATTTGGAAATAGCAACCGTTTGCGCGAGTGACCTGTGAGTGCCACGAAATTGCTTAGTCCGTTGCGGTTCGTCAGCCAGCGCCGATCAGCCCTCCTCCCGCCTCCAGAGCCACAGAGACCTGAGCCGACAGCCTTGCTGAGAGACGGAAAAAAGGTAGATGCCTTTTTCTATTTATTGAAATGCAATCCATGTACCTTTATTGATACCCGACACCAAGGGCAAGATCCCACGTATCCGTGTTCGAGCCTCGGCGGCGCTCCCGCCCGGGGTCCGGGTCACGACAATGGTGACAGCGGTGGGATTTGTTAAGTGCCCCCCCTGTGGGAGGGATTGGCAATTGCATCCCAAAAAACTGTGGGAATACTGCCTAGGTAGTGTAAGGCTCATTTCTGATCACCTTACACGCGTCGGAGCGATAATCACGCATGACTTTCCTTTTATGTGCGTTTCTAGATTTCATTCTTAGTTTATTAATGCGGAATAATTTAAATTGTCAGAAAAACTATTGATTTGTCGCGAAAAACTTTTACGGGAAGTGGAGCATGGTTATTTACGGTGGATGCGAGTGCCGATTGCTCGCTTAAATATTTTCGCGAGGAGCTGTGAATTCCAGGAGAGCTGAAACCAAAATCGCTGTCATAATAATGCGGTATTTTGGAGGAAACACATAATCGGACAGAAAACGGCCGCTGACCAACGCCATCAGTGCCGAAAGTATCGCAGAGACAACCCGTCGCAGAGAGACTTTCACTTCGCCTGAGCAGCGGATTCACGTAATGGAGCAGTGTGAGCAGTTGGCGGAAGGAAGAATGAAGATCATCAGCAACAACAGAGAACATTGGTGATTATGAGACTGAATCAGAACGTTTTACAGTAGAATCAAGGATATGATTACTTTTCCTTTTTGGGAAATTTTCTTGGCCGGTTATTAGATATTTAGTTTTCACTTGCCCCCGGAGAAGTATGAGAATCCTTACCAGACTGAGCCTTTTTTTCTCTGAACCCCGTAAGAGATAACCAGCCTCGTGTAACGAGCGAAATATATGTAGTTGTTGCTCTAATAATCGTCTCCAATAAATGTTTTATTCGGGATTGAGCAAATTGAAACAAAGGTTTGCAATTTGGATGGTCTAAGGAAGCCGTCGCTGCGTTTGCGACATTGAGGGACTTCTTAAGTAATGGACCGGTATTTCGGTACCCTGATTTCAATGAACCTTTTCTACAGATGCATCATGAGAAGTTTTGGGAGCAGTATTGGCTCAAAAGGATGCCACATGCGAATATGTAGTCACTTGCGCCAGCCGGCAATTAAACAAGGCGGGGTTAAACTACAGCGCCACGTGATGGAATGCCTCTCGCTAATGTTCAGAATAAAGTATTTTGATGCTTATTTAACGGTAGGGTCTTAATGTGATTGTGGATCATAGGCAATTAAAATTTTTATTTTCGCTGAAGGACCGATCTTCACGCTTGATGCGCTGGTCTCTTCCATTGACCGAGTACGTTTTTTCGGACCCACACATGCCCGGAAAAACACTAAAATGCAGATGCACTGTCTGCACTGTCACGACACTATTGTGAGATTTCCATTTGCTTATTTTCACTGAGCAAGTGAATATAATTTCACTTTTGACCTTCCACACCTAGGCCTCAGTCTTTTCCCGCGGGAGAATAGTAATTTGCATCTCCCGGATTTTCCTTTCATGTTTTCTAGTTATGGAAACTTCCCACTTCCTGCCCTCTATCCCCTCCTGCGCGGAAGACCCTATATATTAGCTTGCACGGCTAGTACGGTGATTGGTTAGTTAGTCAGTTGTTGGTTAGATGGTTGGTTGGTTAGTAGGCGTTGTCGCTCGAGATCCTGACTGTGTTAAATTGACTGGTAAGACCCTTCGCCCTGTACTCTATATTTTCCTTCGCCCTGTTTTTGTACTTCTTTTGGCTCCCGCCACGAACGATCTCCCCTAAGATTATAGTTCCTCATGTGAATAAATGTTCTTGCGTAAACTCGAAATTGTATGTCTATTACTCTCACCATTCCGACGCCAAGAATCCTAATCATATTTAATTCTTAGCAGCACTCACTGCGTCCGGCTGTCTCGTAGGAGATAGCAAGACGTCTTCGCGGGGGGTCGAGCCCAAGATAACCACCCGGATTCAATGTCTCCCCTACCATAGTGTTGTGCAGTGGATACCCCGAAAGTGCCCCACTAGTTATTTCCCGCAGTATGCAGTGAAACCCCCCCTAAGGAAGAAGCGCCACCGACATGAGTGTTTTGTTTAAGACCTACGGGTCGAGTTAACATAATGATTATCAGGACCCTCTTTTCTTTTTGAAAATTGATAAGAGCATTTTTCTTCTTTCAACATTTGAGTTTTAGACAGTTACTTTCTTTATTTTTATTGTGTATTTTGCTATTCGGCTTTTACTCGAATGATTTCTTCTGTAATTAATTGAATTGATGTTTTATTTGTTTTGGATAATTATTTCATTATTTTAATTTTGTATTTTGCTATTCTGATTTTAGCCAAATGATTTTTTTTCGTAATTCAGTGATGTTGTATTTGTTTTGGACTATTACTTTATTTACTTTTATTGTGTATTTTTCTATTCTGCTTTTAGTCTAATGATTTCTGTCGTAATTCAGTGACGTTTTATTTGTTTTGGACAATTAATTTCTTTATTTTTGTGTATTTCAGATAAATGATTTCCTTCTTAATTCAGTGATGTTGTATTTGTTTTGGGGCATTGCTGTAATGCATTTCCGAGATTTTATCGTTAATTGCGGAATTTGGGATTATTATTTATTTTGCTCATATGGTGATCTTTGTTATGGTTGCTTTACATATTCCAAGACATTTTATCTTCCAATAATTTAAATAAAATTTTCTGATTAAGGCTTTCTATATCTTCTTTCTTTTTGCTTTCTATTGTCATATTAAACGTGTTTCGTCTCGTAGGAGACGACAGGGAGTGTTTTTGTGGCCAGGATAAAAGGTAATTAGAATATCATAAATAAACTTACATATGAAGAGTGAGAAGAGAGAGTATGAAGAGTGAGGAGAGTCATTTGCTTCCAAACGATGCCTATTCCCACACCCTCCGAAGCATAACCAAAACTCCCCGTTCCCAATAAATGATATTTTCCTGTGTATTCCACGCCCCGTAGAATATTGACCTGAATGCATTTCCTCCCGTTTCAAACGATCCATTCCTAGCAACTCTTAAATCTTTTTGTATTCCACCCCACCACCCCCGGTAGGATATAGACCCGAATGCATTTCAACCCTCCCCTTAGGTTCACTTAGCAATCCTTTCTTGGTAAATCTTAAAAGACCAGGCGAACATTTGTCGCGTGGGAAACTTATTTTGGGGACTCGGTAATTTCCCCATTTGCTCGACAACCGAAGAGGGCAGACGCTTAACGGAAGCCACCCCTCCGCCACAACCCATTGCAATAAGGAAGCACATAAAAGGGATGGCCATCAGAGGGCAGCTTTCTTACGATACTACAGTCTTCTTACGCTGTGATACTGCTGGTCAGTAGTTTTTTGGCAATTGCGTTGTGAGAATCATCACTCTATCAGCCCCCAGTCCGTCCATCAGGTAATCTTCCCCAACTAACAGCCCGTTCCAGTCAAAGCAACCAACGGTAAGCCATAAAATATACAAAGATAAAAACTAGGGAACCTTCGACTCTCTCTCACTCTCTTCTATAAGCCGGTAGCAGCTCCCTGCCAAGTGTATAGAGTTCGTGTGTACTCTAGTGAAATACTTTATTCTATGTAATTTGTCTGCCTATAGCTGTCTGTGTTCAAATTAAAACTCAGTAAAAGACTTATTCAAGGTATTCTTATTTCTCTGGTCAGCAGACAACCTAGCAAGTTCCCTCATGTGTCCAGTCATGGAATGATTCGTCATTCCATCGTCGTAGCGCACAACAGAAGTCTCTTGGCACGCGTGGTAAGACCCTATTATTACTCTATATGCCCATCCATCCCTCTCTCAAGAACGCTCAAGTCACCCCCTATCCTGCAACATCAATTTCTTATCTGGTTGCTCGAACCCTAAATAAATCATTCTTTTGAAACCAATCTACTTTCCAAGGTGTTCTTGTTTCTCGTTAATCTCGACGCCAGGGGCAAGAATCCTATTAAATCTTTTTTCCTGTTGCCGAGTTTAACTCTAACGAGGATAACTCGGTACCGCGGAAAAACAACACATTTTGTTTTATTATTGCAATTTTTATTATTGCTTTCTTTTGGGAGTTTTCCTAAAATCAGTTCAATCGTTGTTGTGTCTGAAGTTCAGAGGTCTTATTATGTGTTTCCTTTATTTAAAAAAATGTAGTAGTAGTATTTTTGTTTAACGTGCATCGACAGCTAAGGTCATTTCGCACATAATGTCTGCCACGTGCAGACAGGAGCAACAGCACTCGGACGAAACGGAGGATCACCCCTCCAAACTCGAGCCGAGCCCAACGATGCTTAACTTCGGTGACTGATCGGGAACCGGTGTTTCCATCATGGCAGGCCGTTGCCCTTAAAAAAAAAAGTTTCTCTCCGGTTGTTTTTGTGTGGGTTGCAGAAGAAAAAAACGGAAAGTACGCAACTGAAGGTAACGATGTCTCAAGGTAGTGCATGAGCTTAAATGTGAGCAGTGATGGGAGAGGCTGCTCAATTTTGCGAAAGAAGGGAGTATTGTGGTGCGCAAAATTATTCAGGTATTTTAAATTTCCGTGAAAGAGTGAATCAAGAGATTTAAACATAATATGATAGCAGCTAAGACCAGAGTAAAAAACAAGGGAAAGCTAGAGACTCCCTATGTAAATACATTCAGGGTTCAAGGAAAAATTTAAATACAATGCAGTCGAATGTTCCGGTGAATCGGCTCCAAGCAGTCTGTTTATACCGAATCAAGAGCCATTAAAGGGCTGCCAACACCCTTTCTGAGCCGTAGACCACACAAATTAGACATCTCTCGCCCCTCTACTAGCGCCCCAGATAGGCAAACAACTGGGAAAAACTCAAGCCAGATTTTATGAACACTGGCAAGCAGAAGACCTACCTACTGAACGAACGCTAGGTACCCTACCTGTACCGTGGTTGACCCTTTTGGTCGATTCCCAACCCTTTTAGTCGCCTTTTACGACAAGCAGGGATACTGCGGGAGTATTCTATATCCCCCTCCCCGCAGGGGCAGTAGCCAAACATCTACGTTTTTGAAAATAAAAATGCTATGAAATATTCTATGTACTTTTGAAAATAAAACGAGTTGATATAGAATAGCATCATTTATCAACAGCTCAGATACACGAATAAACGCAAAAGACTTCCCACAGAACAACGATGCCATTTTTTAAGCAAATTGAAATTGTCCATTTCATTTTCACATTAATAATTCTTGGATAAATGAAGAATTACCTAGCTGAACTCAAACTGCCGGTAAAACTCTACTTGAAATTTTGTTTTTCCAACAGCCACCCCAGCTCTAGCAACTCCATGGCTCTTTAGTACAACAATTTCCCTAAATGGATATATTTTTTCTCGTTAATGCCCGAAAACCTTTAATTCTGACCTGATGCTATACTGAAACCTGCCAACAACTCGATATATATTTCAGATGTATGGTCCCAGAGCTCTCAGCTAAACACGTTTGATAGAAAAACAAGATGACAAAGATAACATAAATTCTCCTAGAAACAAGTTAAAACCGAATAAGATGGAATGGGTTGAGGTTAAATTTGAAACAATAAGCACATTCATATCACTTTGAAGCGTATTGAAACAAGGTATCTTCAATTAATTATACATTCAGAATTTTCTGTTAAGTGTAGAATTATATTCATAATCTAATTTGCCTGCATAAGCCTCATGAATTAGGACCCTGTATCAATAAACAAACAATGAGTCTTTCAAAAAAGGATCCAACTAACCCAAAAGGAGAAAACAAGGTGCATACAGGACAATGTTGCTGCAATACATTCTAAGAATACACACATAATTAATTAACAAACCCATGAAAAATATATTATTATTGTGAATATACAATTTGGATTATTTATAAGAAACAGATTATAACTTCTTTCTCTTTAATCGTGGATGATACAACAAATATATCAATACATATTCATACAACGTGATGATCTTCAAATGCCATTCTTCTTTGGATATTATGGGCGGATTCACATGAAAACAACAAGACTAGTAGTATAAATAAGTGATTTTAAAGCCAGGTATTGCTCAATGTGAGTAACGATCCGCAAATCAACCACCGTGCCACTTTCGTTGTCCACAGGATCTGCATTCAAACATAGAAGCGGCATCCTCTCAGCAAACAACTCCTATGTCGACAAATATGCCAGTTCGAATAATTCGCCTGAAATGAAAATAAAAATCCAAGTCAGCATTTAGATAAAGCTTCTTGAAGCAGCAGTAGTAGTGTGAAAATTGTTCAACACAAAGAATGATAGAATTCCCTTACAGTTAGTCGAAGTTAATTCACTAAGAGGAATCAAATATTAATCGATTGTGGCGATAATTGATGGAAATTATTGATAGAATTCATGATGAGAAAAAAACACAGTGCAAATTCCACCATTGTTTATCAAAAATAGAGGAATTTGTATAGTATGAAAAGTATATCCAAATACTGGGAGTACAATAAGGAGTTTTACGCAATGTTTAAGGTTTCCAAAAGGCGTATAACAGTATAAATAGAGTTAGATTGTGGAGAAAAATGGATAAGATGGGGATCCCAAGAAAATTGATTAATCTAGCAAAGCTGAGCAGCACAGAATCAAAGGGCTTTGTACGGACCAATGGAAATATTTCCGAGCCGTTTAAAATAAACACAGGGGTAAGGCCGGGAGATGGGCTCTCCCCAATTCTATTTTTTAATGCAATTGAGGAGACACTGGAAAAAGTAGCAGAGATGGACCTTGGTATCAAAATTGGGACCAAAATAAACGTTTTAGCCTTTGCAGACGACGTAGCGATATTCGCAGAAATTTTAGAAGATTTAACAATGTTGACAAATTTATTTATGAAGGAAACGGAAAAATAGGACTGAAAATAATTAATACAAAAACTAAATACATGCATTTTTTAAGACACCAAAATGGAAATACGGGTCCTCTGCAAATAGATGGGCATGCGTTTTAAAAAGTAAACCATTTTCTATATTTAGGAGTAATTTTAACAAATGACAATACGGAAGAGCCAGAAATACAAAACAGGTTAAACCTCACCAACAGATGTCTACATGCATGCAACCGAATTCTATCTTCTAAAGCCCTGTCACACAAAACCAAAATTAGACTTTATAAAACAATAATATTCCCAGAACTACTCTACGGATCCGAAACGTGGAGGCTGTCGAAGAAGGTTGAGAAAAAACTAATAGTGTTGGAGAATAAGATATTGCGGAAAATCTATGGGGCCCACAAACAAAGAAGGACAATTGAGAAAAAAATACAACGGAGAAATCAGGAATCTATATAAACATCCAGACATAACAAGTGAAATAAAGTCAAGAAGAATCAGGTTGGCTGGACATATTCTAAGGAAAGAGGAGGGATGTCTGCTGAAGGAGGTACTAAATGGGATTCCTGAAGGAAGAAGACCCTGGGGAAGACTACGGCTAAGATGGTGGGACCAAGTGAGAACGGATATGCAAAATATCGGAGCAACAGAAAGAGAGGCTGAAGATCAATCCAGGTGGAGTAGATATGTTGATGCGGCTAAATATCGCCTAAGATAAAGATGGCCTGGGAGTAAGTAAGTAAGTGGAAATTTTACTGTGTTTTTTCTCATCATGAATTCCACTAACAATAAGAGGAAGTATGATTAGAGAGCACAAAAAATTAACTGAGCATTGGAGCCGTGGCCGAATATCCTAGACTGTTTGAGATCAGCATGCTTGAGCATAACGCGGTGATGACGTAGACGAAGTACTCAAGCCGGCTCAGCAAATCCGATGAATATCCTGCTATGAGATTCGGCTGAGGCTGGATCGTTTCGGCTCAAGGCTTCGATGTTCGGATAGACTTTAGCTCTCTGCGGAGAAGAGGAAGTTCGCTCAAGATGATCCGCACTCTGCAAAGTATGCTTTTGTTCTCACGAAGCACTCATTAAGGCCAATGCTCAGGCGCTTCATAAATGAGCAATGTTTTATATGCATACGAAACATTCACACCAAAATATCAGCGCTATATAAAAAAAGAACATTCAAAGGTACTAAGGGCTACACTACAGTGTTCAAGCTGGCGCTGGTGATGAGATATGGAAGATGGTGAAGCGGATCTGGGAGGGTGAGATGAAAATAGAGAAGTATCTAGCCGTATCCGAATCTTCAAGTCAATCAGTCTGGCGTCAATCATTCTTGAGCGTGACGCGGTGATGACGTAGAGGATAGCATTCAAGCACGTTCGACGAGTCTGCTGAACGATGAATATGTGCTTTGGCTGAGCCTTTATGCTTAGGGCCTAAGGCTACCGGCATCGTTATCCGGATAGGATAAGGCTGTCTTCGGAAAAGAGATAACTCGTGATCACCCGCGCGCTGCTGTAGAATGCTTTAATGTCTCTGCGAAGCATCTGTTTCGGATACGGCAAGAATTATACAAGAAAGCAGTTCCTATGGAGGTCGCAATTTCCCACAACCCTAGCTATTGTCACTTTAGAGGTAGGAAAAACACAGGGGACCTAAGATAGAAAAACATATAATCAGTATCTCTACAATCAATTCTCATTTGTTCTGTGCAGCGGCTAAGACCAGTGATGTTGATATTCAGTCAACTTTATGCGTTTATTTCAATGATCTAGTCTAGTCTAGATCTAGTTGATATACGATATTAAGAAAGCAGGAGTCGACATATCACCGATCGCATCAAGTTTTTGTCACTGCATTGTCCCTGTGTTCCAACTATAAACTGTGTCAAACATTTAAACATCTGTGAAAGCAATGACGGCTAAATGAAATATTTTTTCCACCCGTGCTAGGTCGCTTTTGGCACCTCACCCCAACCCACTTCGTCTTCCCTTCAAACATTCTCATGCGGCTCTCTTATCAACGAATTTATACATTTATGTTTCGGCCATTAATATGCATATTATTTCATTGTAAATACGTTTAAAACAATACTTTTTACGATTAGGTTCCCCCACCCAAGACAGTGCCCCGGGCGATCGCTAGGGTCACCCGAGCTAAAAGTCGCCCCTGACCCCCCTGACTTATTGTTAGAGTAGCGATTCCAACCTTTTTCGACTGGCGCTCACCTTGGCGACTGGCGCTCACGAAAGAACCCCAATCCGTTGGAAACATTGGTTCGTATTAGTTTCATCATTGGTATACGATTTCCACTCTTCCACCATCATTCTGCTTTTTCTTGCGTACCCCTAAACAAGTAAGAGCGTACCCCCTAAGGTTAGGACCTGCTGGCCTTCAGAAATTCACAAATATATTATCATTACGGTACGTCCAGCTGTTACACATACATAAATACCCATTACGCCACTCAGGGGCGGATCCAGCAGGCAATCTTGGGGGTGGGGGGAATCGTAAGTTTTGTATGCGCGTGTAAGCACGCGCGTGCCGGCGAGCTTATAGTGAATCTTATGTCATACATATTATATTTACTCATAGCTTTGCCAATTAGCGATTTATTTAACATCATTAACTATGGTTTTGTACACTCTTCTCCGCCCATTCTAGCCGCGAACTGGTGGTGCCTGTGTATGTTCGAGGGAACGCCAGAGTGGAAAGGAAGCAACATTTAACGAATTATCTCTATCCATACGCCTCTCTTTGTTCTCCCATCCCCGTCACCCACTTGTGCTCACACCAATTACTAGGATCACTTATACTTTCGGATAACCTTCTTCACCTGCATCTGTTTATTCCCAGCCAGCACAAGTAGTAAATAGAACCAAAATACAGAGAAACCTTCCATATATAACGGAGAAACCGTATACGGTAAGGGAAATAATTTCTGTGCATGGCAGAAGCAAATCAGAGAAAAGCTGGAGAAATAAAAGGGAAAGGTTTCCGAAATACGCATAAATCATTTCTCTAACAGCGAATTATTTGTAAAGGGAGTAATGATGATGAAAAAACAATTTCTAAAGATGCAAGTAAAAAAACTACGAAAAAAAGAAGAAAATTATTTTCCACTCTAAGGTATCGAACATCCCAATAAGAAAAGATTTGGAATTCCACGTGATTCCCGCGGAGGATCCACCACAGTATTGAGCCGTCCGCCTCGCCCGTTGGCGAGCGCCCCCCCCCCAGCCATCCTCCGGAAAGTGGTTTCCGTGGTGGTGCTACGCAAGGACGAGCCGTCCACCTCGCCCGATAGCGAGCCCCCCCTCCTCCCTGGGGGGGAGTCGGGAGCGGTGCGCCTGGGCCGAGGGCTTTCGGTCTTTCTGGTGGGGCATGGACCCCGAGTCCAATGGGACCTCCAGTATTTAAGTGGAGGCGGAGTCCGCGCTCGGGGGAGTCTTGCTGTCGAGCTTGTGTTGCCGAGACGCCTAGAGGAGCTCCCCCTCGTCAACGGCACGACGCCTCTGTGCACGGTCATCGGCTGTCCGGTCCTCTGAAGGTATCGCCGCCTCACCTCTCCCCCTCCATTGCCCCTTTTCCTCTGGTTTCCAGCGATCACCCTCCTCTCCTTCCGCCTTAGCGAGCTCGCTTGTCGTTATAATTTAAATAAATTGTCTGGCCTACGCGTGTTGTTTTTGTTGGTCCACCCCACGAGCCCTTGGGCAGTTCAAAATTGGTAGCAGAGCGTGGTTTGGACCAATACCCGTAGGCGCGTTACCGTCATGGCGGATAAATTTCCACCAGGAACCGCGTGGGTAAATCGACTTCCCAAAGTAGAGCTCGCTGACTTGTCCACGAGGTTCGGCATCGAGTCAGAGGGTACGTTGGATGAATTACGAAAGAGGGTCCGCGAGTATATCCGTTCTTTTAACGACGAAGAGGAGGCGACGGAAATAGCTATAGATTCCGATCACCATCAGGAGGCCGCCAATGTAGGAATTAACGTTTCGAACGTCAGCTGCGATCTCAAGGGCCTCGAGTCCGTGGTGGTAGCCGCGCGACGTTGGGAGCTGGGATTCGGTGGCGAATCAGGGGAAAGCGTAATGAACTTTCTAGAAAATCCAACGAGGTTCGTCAATCATTTCCAACTAAGCCATGAGGTTCAACTCAAGCTGCTACCCGAAATCGTGAGAGGAAAGGCAAGGGATTGGTTTTGGGCCAACCGTTTTCGGGATCTTAAAGAATTCCAAACGGAATGCAAGGCAAATTTTGGCGCAGCCAATTACCAATTCGTCTTAAAAGAGATCTTTATAACAGGACCCAAGGGAGCTATGAAACCCTGGTCGAATATGTTATCGTGATGAAAAACATGAACGCTAGGCTCGATAAACCTCTCGAGCAAAACGAATTATTAGAAGTCGTATGTGGCAATTTGAATTCGAAATATTTGTGGCACCTTGCCCACATACCCCTTAATTTCGATCAACTCGTCCAATGGGGGCGCAATCTAGACGAGAAAAGAGCAATGGCGGAGTGTTATAGGGAACCGCCGTCGAGCGAAGACATGGTCGACCCAGAGTTTGGGGACAGAAATCGACGCTGGCCGCGCGCGAGTCAAACTCAACGCTGGGGTCCGCAACGCGGCTGGCGGCCACAGGGGCAACGCTCGGGAGGTCAAAATTCGTCTCAAACTTGGAGGAGTAGGGAAGACCGACCCCTCGGTGCCTTGAGAGAAAACGGTAATCGACCGGGAAACGAGTACCCCGCGGAGCTATAAAGCCACGAAGGCACCGCGGGTACTTAGTGGCCTTCTCCACCCGCCCCTCCCTCCTTTCTCGTACTAATTTCTCGCCCATGGTATCCATTTGCGTAAACAAGGTAACCGTTTCGGCCCTTCTAGATACGGGAGCCTTCCACTCCTGCGTGTCAGAGCCCTTCTTGCGCAACATAAAACTTTCCCCCAGACAAAGAGTCAGGGTTGACACAACATGCCAAGCGATTGATTCCACGAAATTTACAGTTTCGGAAAAGGTTAAGCTCGACATCAAAATCGAAGGGCTAGCGTGGGAACACGAGTTTTTGGTATTACCCAAAAGTCCAGTGGATGTTGTCCTGGGCGCCGATTTTATGTCGCGGTCGGGTATGGGTATCAATTTCTTCGAAAGAACCTTCTCCTTCGCGTTCCAACCGAAGCCGATTGCCGCTATGTCCTGTCAAACCCCTTTTGAAGTACCCGAGAGTAGAGACGAGGCATATCATCAGTTAAACAACGCCCAACGGCGGCGACTGGATGACCTGTTGGCGAGCTACGGAGACGTCGTTACAGAAGTACTGGGTTGCACCGATATCATGGAATACAGTATACTTTTGAGTGATAGCGTACCGGTTCGTTCTCCTCCTTACCAAGTCAACCCAGTTAAAATGATAGAAATGAAAGAGTACGTTCAAAAACTCTTGCGAAACAAGGTCATTACTGAATCCGATTCACCCTATGCCAGCCCAGCCTTTTTGGTCCCCAAAAAGAATTCTAAGTCTCGTCTAGTGGTAGATTACAGAGCACTTAACCGAAAGGTGGTCTTTGACGCATTCCCTTTGCCCACCGTAGAAAATGCTCTAATGCACTTCGGAAAGGCAAAATTTTTTAGTGTCCTCGATTTGAATGAGGCCTACCACCAGATTCCTCTTACACCGGAGAGTAAGCGGTTAACAGCCTTCACTACACCCTTCGGATTATTTCAATATAACAGATTACCCTTCGGGATATGTACGGGAGGGCAGATTTTGTCAAGGTTGATCGACAAAATATTTGGTGACATTAAATATAAATACGTTTTCAATTACTTAGACGACGTCGTCATATATAGCGAGAATTTTAGCGATCACCTTAAACACCTAGAGGAGGTCTTAAATAGATTAAGAAAGGCTAAACTGACGGTAAATCCGACCAAGATATTAGTGGCGGCGAAACAAATTAAGTATTTAGGACATGTCATCACTAACCAAGGTATCAGAGTTGATCCGGAGAGGGCTCAAGTGATTCGTGAGTTCCCTACCCCCCGGAACTTGAAGTCGGTAAAGCGTTTCTTGGGGATGTGTAGCTTTTACGCACGTTTCATACCGTCCTTCTCTGAAGTCTCCGCGCCACTTAACCAGTTGAAAAAGAGGAATACTCCCTTCGTGTGGGGGCGGGCGCAACAAAACGCGTTCGAAAAGCTCAAATATAAAATGGCCAGACCACCCGTATTGCGGGTCCCGGATTTCAGTAAGGATTTCGTATTGCATACCGACGCTTCGTCGAATGGTGTTGCCGGGGTATTATCGCAATGGGAAGGTGACAGCCTCGCCCCCGTTGCCTTCGCCAGCCGCACGTTGACAGAGGCCGAAAGGAAATATACCACCTATGAAGCGGAATGCTTAGCGGTGATTTTTGCGGTCGAGAAATTCGACCAGTATTTACGGGGGAGAGAGTTTGAGCTACACACCGATAACGAGGCGTTATCGTGGATGCGCAGCCATCCCAAGCAATTAGGGAAAGTCGGGCGGTGGATACTTCGTTTGTCCCCGTACAAATTTCGCACCAAACACGTCAGGGGAAGCGACAATGTTGTGGCCGATTGCTTGTCGAGAATATTCGAGAACGAACCCCGAGGAGAAGAAGACGTTGGTCCCCAAATTAGCGTATTATTTAACACGCCCATAGTGTTTACCTCTATAATTGATCACCAGCGTAGGGACCCAGAATGCCACGAGTTAATAAAAAAAATTACTCTTGGAGAGAATATAAAAAACTTCAAAATGAATCGGGACGTATTGGTTTTTCGCGGTCTGAAAGGGAAGCGTAATCGTGTATATGTTCCGAAAGAAATAAGGCGTATGGTTATATCGTATTTTCACGATTCGGAACTGGGCGGCCACCTGGGATATAAAAAATCCAGAGAAAAGGTCTCACGCGAGTTCTACTGGCCAAAAATGCACCAAGACATATTGAGTTATGTTAAATCCTGTCCTGATTGCCAAAGAGCAAAGCCCGCTAGAAACACTCAAGTAGGGTACCATTCCGCCGATGTGGCAACCAAGCCGTGGGAGAAAATATATATTGATTTCATGGGTCCTATGACACGAACACGCTCAGGCAATACGGTAATTCTCGCCGTTCTCGATGCCTTTAGCAAATTCGTGATACTTATTCCCATGCGGAACATGACGGCCGCAGCGACAGTACGGTGTCTGAATAATAGAGTATTTGCCTTTGCCGGGTTCCCGAAGATCTTGGTTTCGGACAACGCTACGGTGTTCACTTCGAAAGAATTTAAAGACACATGCTTTAAATGGGGAATCAAGCACGTCACCACTTCGCCATATTACCCTAACCCTTCGCACGTAGAGCGCTTTAATAGGAACTTAAAGGCCGCATTAACGGTGTATCACCACGATAGTCAACTTCGGTGGGATGAAGACTTGGGCACGCTGATGATTGCATTTAACTCAGCTCAGCATGAGAGCACCGGATCTACACCCGCCAGCCTTTTCCTCGGGCGCGAACTCAACCATCCTCTGGCCATTCAATGGGGGATTGACGAAAACCTCACTCAACCTTCAGGTGATGAAAATCTAGAGGAAAAATGGGCAGATGCCCTCAGATGTTTAAAACGTGCCAACAAACGGGTGGCGTCGCGTTACAATGCAAATAGATTGAGCCAGCCTTTTTATGTTGGGCAGACAGTCGCTTACAAAACGCACCCGATAAGTTCAGCGGTCAATAAAGTTTCCGCTAAATTGCTGCCCAAGTGGTCTGGTCCACGGAAAATAATTAGATTTACCGGACCGGTAACGGTAGAATTAGGAGACTTAGAAAATAGCATGGCCAAGCGACGGTGCCACGTCTCGCAAATCAAACCTTTCTATGAGAGGTAAATTCCTGTCCCATTCCTCCCAACCTCAGACTCCCTCATCCCCTACCCGGCGGGATACCAGCCTCGGAGCGGGCGGCCGTTGTCAGTGACCAGCAGGGACTGGTTGTTCTTCGCGCGTATTAATTTTTAGTGAGGCTTTTTGGTCTCCTTTGTTTTTTTTTCTCCTTTCCTTTTGGTACTGCTGACTACTTCACCTCAAAGGGTGATAGTCTTTGGCCTCCCCCCCTCCTAGTTGTGGGAGCCTGGCGGATTTCTCTTTTTCTACTTTGATGCTATAGTTGTTTTCTTGGCTGGTTTATTGTTCTTCGTCTCTCTTTCTGTTAGAAGGGTTTTGCCCTTTGTTGTTCTTCGCCTTTTTTTTAAGACTTGGAGGCGTGAGTACAATCTTATCGTCTCCGATATTTTGTTTTCTTCCTGTTATTGTTGCCATATTATTTAGTTGTTATTCTGTTCTTTTCTCTGGTGACAACGTAAGAATCTAAGTATGCTATCGTGTGAAAAGTTTTGAAAAGTTTGGTTTTAAATAACTTAAAAATGCTGATTTTGTGACCAAGATTTGTGTTTCGTGTCATTTGTTTTTTTTGTGCGTTTCAAAACCTTTCATGTCACGAACCGTTGATTTGTTGCTCAATGTTAAGTAAGTGAAACATTGAACCTTTAGATTTTATGATTTTAAAGGGACAGGTATTTTGCCTGCTTTCCTTGTCATCTCGTTATGAATTTTATTTTGTTTGTGCTTTCTTCAACAAAGAATGTTATTTTGAACATATGCGATGTGTTTTTCTAACCATGCATGTTTCTTTTGTTCATGCTGGTGCACGAGGGAGGTCATTGATAATGAAAATTCCATCGGGTATTTAAAAATATCATTTATAATCTGGAAATGGTATTGGAATTTGTTTTTTTTTTTATTTTCTTTTTACGTATCAGCCATTCTGTGAAGGACTTATCTGAGTGAAGTGCCTTGGTTCATTGCTGTGTTCAGTGGAGGGGTATTTTGTTCTCATGTACCGTCCTCGGAGGGCAGAAAAATTGTCACCATCGCTAATGTTGAAGGCTACTGTTGCCATAGCATTGACTCCCTTTGCTTGCACGGTTGTTACGACTGGTTGTTAAAACCTATGTCTGGCTTGTTACCAAATTGTGGTGCTTTTCGCCCAAGGGTGTTCAAAAATGTGATGTTTTACTGGTCTTTACCATTGATACCAATTGAGGATTTATGACTGTAAAAGAGAAAAATAATTGCATATACATGTATTGAGCGGGCTAAGGCAAACATAACCTTCCCCTCCCCCACTCCTACCTTATCCTAAATGAAGAAGAGTGCGGGCGCGTCGCGAGGAGAGAAAACGACCGCATCGCCGTGCCAAACCACCCTGTGCTTTGGTTCGCCGGCAGGGAGGGAGGATGAGCCGTCCGCCTCGCCCGTTGGCGAGCGCCCCCCCCCCCCCCAGCCATCCTCCGGAAAGTGGTTTCCGTGGTGGTGCTACGCAAGGACGAGCCGTCCACCTCGCCCGATAGCGAGCCCCCCCTCCTCCCTGGGGGGGAGTCGGGAGCGGTGCGCCTGGGCCGAGGGCTTTCGGTCTTTCTGGTGGGGCATGGACCCCGAGTCCAATGGGACCTCCAGTATTTAAGTGGAGGCGGAGTCCGCGCTCGGGGGAGTCTTGCTGTCGAGCTTGTGTTGCCGAGACGCCAAGAGGAGCTCCCCCTCGTCAACGGCACGACGCCTCTGTGCACGGTCATCGGCTGTCCGGTCCTCTGAAGGTATCGCCGCCTCACCTCTCCCCCTCCATTGCCCCTTTTCCTCTGGTTTCCAGCGATCACCCTCCTCTCCTTCCGCCTTAGCGAGCTCGCTTGTCGTTATAATTTAAATAAATTGTCTGGCCTACGCGTGTTGTTTTTGTTGGTCCACCCCACGAGCCCTTGGGCAGTTCAGTATGTGGATATTTGGTGAAGTGGATTTTAGATGGAGATTTCTCCATTTACCCACGGTGGAAATTGAGTGGATTCTAAGTGGTAATGGAGATTTCTTGAATGTGTAAAAATTCACTTCAGTGAGTAGTTAGGAGCTTGTTAGTAATTGTTGTTCTTTTTAAAATATGAATAATGACAATCATTAAAGTTGAGAAATTGGGTTGCACCAGTTACTAATATGATAAATAATAGCTGCAGAATTCGACAGAGTGGGTAAAGAATGAAAAATCAAATCTAAAATTAGGAATTTATGCTAAAAGTATTCCAGTGTTGTCAATTAACTGCTCCACAGGGATCCCAAATGAAATCTAGCACAGTTAGAGGTTATTTGGTGGAGGTGGAAATTTTTAGAATTTCCACGATTTACCCACGGTGGAAATTAAGTGGAGGTGAAGTGTTATTGTGATTGTATGGTATTTCCCCAAACCATCATGGCATTGACATTTAAAAATTAGTTCTCACAGTTACAGTTAGCGACACTAAAGAACGCGGCTCTAAAATTCAATAATAAATAAGCGATCTGTGGTATTTGGCTGTCCATGAGAACCATAGTACGAGCTTCGGCTAGGGAACCATATAAGATACCCACTTTAGGCTCGGGAACCTAGGATAAGCTGCCCAACCTTTGGCTAGAGAACCAGACAAATACCCACACAAGGATTTGAAACCTTGTCGAAGAAACCAAATTGCAGGCTTGGGATCCTCAACCAAGAAACCCACCCATGGCTGGTATTGCACGGCTATCGGGCGTGACCACTATGGCGATGGGGTTACTGGTTCAAATGCCTGTAGTGGCAATGTCACCATGGACCAACGCAATATACAAAAAATGTCAACATAAAACAAACAGGACGATAAACAACAGACTGCCAAATGTGCTGCATACATCGTGTACTGCGGCTTGTCCTATCACTTAGGACATCACAATGTCAAGTCGAGCGGTTGGAGGTGTATTGTTTGTCTGTTCAACTTCATGGCGTAGCATAATGTTATATACTGTGCTGGAATTTCATTACATTAGCTGTTATATTCTCACCAGAAATTTTTTCTTATTATCATTAATATTTCTTATATTCTTTTTTCTACATTTGATGTCTATAATCTAGCCAGCTGTTGCTGATATTTCTTGGTCAATTGTAACTATAATGTTCCATATTCTATCTAAAATTTATAACACATAGATATAAAAATTTTATTATAGTTCCATATTCTGTATTTGTGTGAATAGGCGTATGCCATTCATTGATTTAAAAAGATAAAACAAAAAAGGCGTGTGGCGCCACCATAGCAACGTTCTCAACGATGTTCATGTTTTTAGGGCCGTATATGCTCGTGACGAAAAACCAAGTCTACATTTTTAAGAGGTTTGAAACATGCTCTTTCAAATGAAAATGATTCAAAAAAGTATCTAGAAGGTCTTTCTTTAGTAAGAGCGGGCAGAAAATAACCTATTTTTGTCGTTTTTACAAATGTAATCCTCAAATTTGTCCCTATTTTTAGGGCCTTATATGCCCGCGATGAAAAACCAGATATAGTGTTTTAGAGGGTTGAAATCATTCTCTTTCTAATGAAAATGGCTCACAAGAAATTCCCGAGTGTCTTTTTTTGTAAAAGTGGGGTTAAAATACCCTATTTTTGGCGTTTTTACAAAAATTGTCAAATTTTGACTCAATTTTTAAACTAATGGAAAAAACTAGGAAGATGAAATTTTATATTCATAAACCATGTGTTGATATGTTATCACACGCAAAGTTTCACGTTGAGTTCACCTTTACTTCCTGAAATATATAAAGCCATAATTTTAATTTTTTTCGAACCGCAATTTTTCGGCCCAGTTTCGCCCTGAATTTTCTGCAAGGAAGTCGCTTTCACAGTTATTTTTATTATTTAATTTAATTTAGCGCAAAAAGTTGTACAAGATAGCCAATGTTTGTTTCTCTCATCAAAATATCCCCTGAGATACTATGCCTCAAAGTTACCGAAATCTCATAGTCATAATGAAGAAGGCTGCAGCCAAGTTACTATATCTCAGCAAGTATACCATCGGCGAACGTAAAACTTTACAAATGTTCATTGGGGATATGTGTGAATGTCCATACAAAATGCCATTGAAATCCGTAATGGTCGACCACTTGGTATCATTTATTGTTATGATGTACTAGTTATTCACTGAGTTATATTTAAAAAACGTACTTAACCTTACCATACTTTATAAAGGTACTACAATACTGTCAAATAAGCCAAAGCAGTGATCCGTGAATATTTTAGGACGCGACAGCTGTGAGGAGAGGTATCAAATGCAGCAAAAATCGCATAATAAATCACTATGCCCAGGCATACCATAAACGTGCGCACAGTGGGTGCCCTGGGTGCCGCGACACCCCAAAAAAATTTAGGAGGGGCGCCAAAATTTGGATGGAACAGAAAACGTGGGAGAAGGCGAATCTTGCTGAGAAAAACTGGAAAACCAATCAATCTAAAATTTTTAAGGTCTGATTTTATTTTTTGATCTGTAATAAGGCTACTCAAACTATCATTACATGTGTTTCTTTCAAATAAGGTACGGAGCCCGACTGTGGGCACGAAAAAACGAGAAGTAGTACAGTATCCGTATATTAAAAACATTATTTTGATAAAGCTGATTACAAAAAGTTTTTCATATTTTTTTAACAGAATTTTCTTCCCTATAGTTACCCTGATTTTATTTTATACAAAGAAAATAACTGTCTAGTTAATATATTTTATGCAAGTATTATCAAAGCTTTACTTAATTTCAATTTTTAAAAGTATTTTTTAAGAAACGTCTTATCCTAGCATCGAGCATTAAAGCAGAAATGTAATTTATAGATTTTTTGTTTTACACAAATATTGGGGCCTTCTAATTCTGTTGTGGGACTTGCGTTATGGAACTGGCTTTCCTCTAAGCACTTGGGGTTAAGACCTATGGTTACGGTCATGGGAAATGGCAAAAGGCGGCATTTTTATCGTTGGCAGCCCCAATATCGAAATCCTGCGCACGCCTATGTCAGGCACTTGATCGTATTGTTAAGTAAGAGTTACTCTGGTATATTCCAACAAAACAAAAATTATTAGCCTGCCCGCGCGGAATAAAATGGATACGTTTAAGCTACCGCCCGATGCGAGGAGCCGAAGGAGACATTAACGAGACTACCAAGTGGCAAATTCTAGTAAGGGGCCATTCAAGTATTACGTAAGACGTTTTGGGGAGGGAGGGAGGTTGGGCTTTTCTTACGTTGTCTGACGTAGGGGGGTGAGGGGGTCTGAGATAGTCCCACGTAAGACATAAGTCACTTGAACTGAATTCGTATTTTTATCACCTTTTCAAATTATTTTTGTAGGAAAAATCTTATATTTTTAGGATAACCGCCACGGCGGTACGCCTGAATATACGCTAAAATAAAGACAAATGTGCAACCAATCCGTTGCGTTCATTAGTTTGGAGATGTCGCATTTTCAAAGATCACATGTTTTGCGAGTTGCACGTGCAACGAATCGCGAAATATCAAAACCCTTTATCGATATCCGTGATGAGGTCACTTTTGACATACAATCCCCCATATTATTACTATCTATATCCATGGTTTCAAAAATTTCTGATAACTTACGTAAGATTGGGAGGGGAGCGTTCGTGAAATCTTACGTTGTCTTACATGGGTGGGGGGGGTTAATAAGTGGTAAAAATCGCCTTTCGTAATACTTGAATAGCCCCTTACCAACTTAGGGGGGGAGGGGGTCGCCAAAAAACCTACGGCGGGTAACGAGGGGGAGGATTCACTCTAAATGTAGCTGTAACGTAGCGTACAATGCGCCTCTTAACGTTTCTAACTCGTCAACTTCGCGTCGACAACACTACGGAGTTTAATATGAGGAAGGGCGCACGGGGTCTTTACTACACCCCAAGCTTCTACTTTAACTCAGTGTAACTGAATCATTGCCTTTACAATGCTGCAAGTCTTCATACCGTCAAATTGCTTACATTTTTACCTTCTCGCGGGTTAAATAGCCACCTCGTGACAACACTTTTCAAGGCAGTAGTCAGACATGTGTGGAGGGGAGAGAACAAAGAAGACGAGCACATCACCTTGCGCCGTGATTCATGGTTCACTTTTAGAATTTAAAAATTAATATTACTTGTTGTAATTGAGATTAGATAGTTCTATTATATCTAGTCCGGCTACTTTATTTGTCTTATTTCAACCTATCCCTAAAAATTAACACTCTCAATAATTGAGAAAATATTTTTGAATTGAAAGTTTCATTTGTAGAGACAACGTTACATGTCGGGGGAGCGGCGGGGGGGGGGGGGGGGGGGGGCAGAGGAGGAATACTATGGTTGTCAACGAAGGAGTGGGAGGGAGTAAAGGAATCACCGAAAACGGTAACGTAGTTTATGCACGACCCCCTACTGAAAAACTCCACGTGGTACGTAGGAGTGGTTGGTTGCGGAAATATAGATAACTTGAGTAAGAAAATTTTCACGAATCTAATTCCCAATTGAAAACGTTTTCGTCTTGAGAAGTTCAATACTATCACGCTATATGAATAAAAGATTAATCTTCTAAAATGCATACCTATCACTTCTCATGAATTTCTGGCATGATTTCTACTTCCTTACTCCCTTTCAGCACCTTAGTGGTTGATTTCAGAGTAAGGGGCCTTTAAGTATTATGTAAGACGTTTTTGGGGGTGGGGGGTTCATCTTACATTGTCTTATCTAAGGGGTCTGGAGTCAATTTACGTAAGATTTTTGTCCGTCTTGAAACGTGTCGTTTCCGAATGAAATTTAGCATTGACATGAAGCATCCGCTCGTTAATGGCGTTTTTTCCGTAATCTCATCGCTACACCAATGCCCCTATTCTGTCGCATGACTGGCTAGCTACACTACCTCCATGCTCAATGAATCATGTACTCCAACACTGCATAATTATAACATATCCAGTGCTCAAAGCTGTACGATGGCTTCTATGGAGAGATGAAACTAGAGAAAGCGAGCATTAAACGAAGAGTAGACACAAATATCTAACGTCTTACGTAAGACTGAGAGGGAAGGGGGGGGGGGGAAATCTTACATTGTCTTACATAGGGTGAAAGGGGGGGGGGGTTACAAATGGCACAACTCGTCTTACGTAATAATTGAACGGCCCCTAAGGCAATTGCACCTGCGCGCGGGAAGGAGCGAATGAGAACGCGTTAGCGCCTAAACGCTCACAGTCAGCCCGCAACTAACTTAAGAAATCCGTGGGTCCCTTGAAGGTCTCGCGTGTTAATTAACATGCGCCACCTGCAAGGGAAATGAGCCCTTACTTTTTAAGGGGTCAGGGGAGGCTGTTTGAAAGAAAGTGACCGACGCACACCTGGTCGTCAGAGATCCCTTACTCTTTTGTGGATGGGGAAAGCAGCTTTACAAGAGGCGTTGGTTAGACAAAAGTGGAAGGGACGAAGTCTTAAGCCGCGTTTACACTATGTAGCAAAACCTGCTATATAGAAAATTTGTATAACATTTAGCAAGTTTATATAACATTTGCCAAAAGTAGAAAAAGTCACTAGTGAGAAGTGCTATATAACATTGCTATATTGTGCTATCCATTGGGAGTCGGTAAAGATCAAAAGAAATACGTGCTATATCTAACTTTGCTATTATGTAGCAATGTTATACGCAGGTTTTTCTTCTAGCATCTGTTATATGTAGCATTTTCCGTCATCAGTTCCGAGTTGTAGCCTCGTGTGCCGGCGGCGGGGAGCACTACATCTCTTATCTGCAGCATTTCTGATACTGGATGCGGTTGTATGCTATATATAACAGATAGCATGGGCACCAAAATCAATTACTATAAAAATGTGATATAATTTTTTGTTGTTTCGCAAAAAGTTATTAAACAACGTTATATATCAAAAGTTATATAACATTGTTATATAGCAAGTTTTGCTACATAGCGTAAATGTGGCTTTAGCTGAGACTCATCTCTTTGCCATCGGATGCTGGCTTGGGCATCTTCTTCTGTCAACATCGAAATTCCCGAAACAACTCGTTACCGAAAACTACAGTTCATGCTCGTTGGAGAGATGTTCTAGCTTATTGATGCTAATAAGTTGTTGGTACAATGAAGTTTACTATCAAATCCTATGCATTTTCTTTTACTTGCCTGATCTCTTAGGGGGGGAATTCCCGCCACCCCCCCCCCCTATGTGCTGTTCCCACCTTCTTCTCTAGCAATGAGGTATAGCTGTATATATGTATGAGGTACTTTCATTCTTAAAATACCTAATCCAAAGAGACAGACAATATTAAAAGAAATGCAAATATATTTCTCATAGGTTGCCCCACCTCACGAGGTATCTATAAAGTGATTTAATTCATTATTTATGACTATCGCAACACCTGGGCCCATGTGGAGGTGATGGAACACGCTTACACCCAATGCCAAAATTTAAGCATTAGGGAGTGGTAACAAGATTTTTAAATAATTCAATTGAATTACAATAAAAGATTTGGTAATTATCTCTAAAGATCTTGTCCATTCCCGATATGTTCTCAAATTCACTCTCAAGTTGAAAAAAATTGCAGCAGTTATTAGATTATTTTAAAGAGTATGCATGTGGCAATAATTCACACTTAGAATAATTGTTGCATGGTGTACTAGAGAAGGAAACTTAACTGTTTACAGACCGAATGTTTTTGCTTTTCTTAATAATTTAACGTCTAATTAAGATAAATTCTGAAGGAAAATATAAACAAAATTTTTTAAATGTGTTTTTGAGCATGTTCCAAAATGGGACCATTGGACACTCAACTGAATAAAATACTGAAAATTTTACTTTTGACATGGTTTTTATATTTGTCAATAATAGCATCAAAACTCTTAAAAATACACGTATTCATGTTGACAGAGAAAAAGTTCATTTTTTACCAAGGACAATATTGCCTAATTGTGAGAAAAATCATTCGTGATACATTGGAATAGTTAAGATGCATTTATTGTCACTCTCAGAACACTGAAGTGTAGAACTTTTTCTGCAGACTACATATCTAACTTGAGAAGCTTTACTTTAAATATGCCCCCTCTGTTTTTCGTCCTTCCTCTAAAGCATGTGTCTTAGGTCGTGGATGAGTCAATATCTTGGGGCTTAGATGCATAAGACTCATCACTATATCACGTAGGAATTCTAAGTGAGTTTTTGCCCCTTTCCAATGGATTTCTCTATGCACACCCCACGCACATACGACACTCATGTTTAGGGCACTAGGAAAAAGATCCCTCCTCTATTTCATGAATCAAAGTTTTGACCTGTTGCTACTTGGAAGTCTGTCCAATATATCAACTCCCCTCATTCCCAAATTATATTATTTTTACCAAAAGCAGTTGCGTAACTTCAATCCTCTTCCCATACTTTCTTTAAAACCTTTGATTGTACAGTACGTAATTACTCATGAGGGTAGTAATTTGATGCTATGTCGTCACGGAATTATCATGCCATCGACACATAAATACCACTCCATTCCATCGAAATTCATAATCCCCTCAGTCAGATTTTGCAGTTTCCTTGGAATGTTTTAGTGGGAATGTCACTATCCTTCCTTCTCAAATCGTACCCGTTGTTTTTATGCTCTTCTCTGCCAGCTATGAATATGAAAAAAATAAATTATCGAATATACCTCAATTTTTCCTCAATCCTTTCATCAGCCCTGATGACGATGACTGAGTCAGACATCGAAATGTCGGCCTACATGGAGATCATCACCCGGTTGGAAACCCAAGAAAGCTTCACCAAGTTAATATGCCGGGAAAGCACTAAATCTTACTTTACCTCAATTTTCTTAGGGTGCTCTATGACTGCCAAAGGAACAGATGCTACCTTATTCCCCAGAGGACCAGTGGAATGGTTATCCATCCCAGCATATATCTGCATCGCGTATAGGTATCCTGATGATGTGCATAGCATCCAAATTTTATTTGTTTTCCTAATTCTCTATACAAAGGTGAAAATTTTCCTAATTTATCACTCTTTTGTAACTTGTTGTTGTTGGACAAGTGAAAATATCGTTTTATCTCTTTGAAAAAACTCCTCGGCATCACTAAAGGAATTGTGGGAATCAACATATCTTCCGCAGAACACCAGCACATATTTTCATGGGGCACAGTGTGATAACCAGTAAACAAATGGATTCCAAAACCTAACCAATCTCTTCCTATGTAACATCAAGGGAAGTACCTTTTTGTTGAGTGTAAAGAGAAAATATCTGCAAAATGACCCATATACTCCTGTGGTAAATACATCATAAACACACTTCAGTGCACACCAGTTTCATTTGATGTGATAGTTTTAGTTGAAACCTGGCTATCCTCGGATATACTGTCCACCGAACTTGGGTTCAAAAATTACATTGTCTTCAGGTGTGACAGAAATCCAGGTACAAGTGCGAAGGCGAGAGGTGGAGGTGTACTAATTGCAGTACGATCACATTTTGCAGTCAAAAGAATCAGTGTAATGACTGAT
Organism: Pyrrhosoma nymphula; assembly: GCA_963573305.1. Lineage (NCBI taxonomy): Eukaryota > Metazoa > Arthropoda > Insecta > Odonata > Coenagrionidae > Pyrrhosoma > Pyrrhosoma nymphula. The sequence goes on along the minus strand of OY754335.1, from coordinate 71,872,395 downwards.
GACATTGAACAAATAATGGTTTCCATCTCCATCGGTACCGCAAAAATTCTGATTGGTTGTGTTTATTTGCCCCCTAATACTAATGCAGATACTTATGCACGGCACTGTGACTTTGTTGAAAATATTGTGTTGGGTAAAAAAAGTTGGGTAAATGTTTTTACTCAAATATAAGATATTTCAATATCCAAAGAATCATTTTTTTTAATGAAAGAGATGTTGTAGCAATGAAAAAAATGAGTATTTATTATTTAAAAATGAATGTAGAAAAAAAAATGGGGTTGAAAATGTAGAAAAAAAAGGGCTGTGGGTGAAGGTAACAGTGTCCATTAGTGCCCGTGGCATGAAGAGTAAATATCAGTAGAGAATAAGTCAAGATATTTCCTTATACTTGTAACAGCAGATGATTTGTCAATTATAGCACTGAAGAATTAGCAACCGAGAAAACTGGATGCCTAATTCATTAAACACAATCAAGGAGAGGAACTTGAAATAATGTAAACGTGCAGTTATGCTATTTAAATATGTATCCTCAATACGTTTACACGAGGTTCGTGTGCACTATACAAGCAGCTTTATTCCTGTAGAAAGATAATTCCTCTTAAGATGGTTTACTCTTATTCCGCAGGCATTTTTAGAGAATTTCCACTACATTTCCCAATCGCGAGCTTCACAAATACTATAGTCTGCATCAGTCTGAGGAGTTCGAGTCTGCTGTTTTGTTTACATTAGATCGTCTTCTGTTTTAGGAGTCCACAGTCATTGGATACCGAAAATTAGCGAGAATCGTACCAAGATGTTTTCATACATATCAACATAACCTCATATCACCTTGCCATCACCGGGTGGTGGAACTTCTACCCCCGGCTACAGAATCGCAAACGGTGATGACGGGTGATGTTTTTCGGTGATGTTTATCACAGGTGATAGTCTTCACCCGAATTACAGAATACAGCCCCAGATATATAAACAACCAACCAGAGTGAAGCTGAGCACCCACAATCAGTTGAACCTTAAATCATGACATAACCAGCACTTAACACTGGACCCTGTTGGATGGGGACATTCATGAAGGCTCACCAACTGTGTACAGAGCAGGAAAAAATCCAAGGGGAGTAAATTGAGGCCACTGAAGGAATATTTTCAGGGCTCGAATAAGAAAACAGCTTGAAAATGAAGAGATTGACAGCAGGGAAATCATTTCCTGCAGTTAGTAATAGTTACCTTGGCAATTAAAAATACCATACAGATAATGTGAATAATTTTCACAGAAAACTTAAGAGCCTTGATTACCCCATGCAACTCAATCCTTTTCCCATGATTACTTGAAATACAATTAATATTTATACTGTGCACCCACAATGCATACTTATTTACAGTGATCATGAGATAATTCCACTATGCACTGCCAGATATGTAGGTATGTACTTTTAATAAGTCACCTGGATTTCCTTCTTTCTTACTAGAGTACCTTAAGCAACAAGCAGGGTGTTTTTCCATTAAGACATTGCAGAAAAACGTTGCCAACACTGATGGAAACCTGCTATGTTTGTACACTATTGAAGGTTTCAATTCTATGAAAATGGAATCTAGACTTACTAGAGAAATTTACCAATGCACATTAGAAACGGTACAGTGGTGAATTTTTCTTTGTGGTAGGTAGCATAGGCATGTGATGGGCAGCTGCCCCCATACAAGATCAAATATAAAACCTACAAATTTAAGAAGAATCCCCCCCTCCCTGCTCAACTGATAAAGCATGAGCTGACCCTCCCTAGTTCAAGTCCTGGGTATGCCCTTGGTAGTTAGGATGAATAATTACGAGTGTATTGGCTACTAATTAAATTTGCACCATGATATATTTCTTCCTATTTACTGAGATTTATGTATCAAGAGGAACTCAAATTTTAAATATTTTATAAATTCACAATATGGTGCATGATGCACCAGTCATGGATAATACCTTGACCAAATGTTCTTTGTCCACTCTCTTACTCCGGTTGGCCACACACTGTACATATGAAGGATACAAAAGAAGCATCCTTCATTGTCACACTTACTAATCCTTTGATAAAGAGTAATCCTTTCCTCAATCAATGGGAAGGTGCATACCTTTGATTGTAGTACATGACACACATGATATAAACTTTCCTCATTTTTTCCTCTAAGGACAAGCTTTACTGCCAAACTGTCCTTCCAAATAGGACTTTAAAAAATTACCATTTACCTTTGCATTCGGTCTCACATCCATTGAGATACATATTTACAATGAACGTAAATAGCAACTACGCTAAACGTAAAAAGGATTTTACAAAATTTTAGACCCAATATTAGTCAGGTTTCAGCCTGAATGCAAATGAGCCAGAAAAGTTGTTAGGGTGGGTCACCTTATGGGCCTTCCAAGTGGGATACAAGGTATGGGCCACAGCCCATATGAAGAATGCTGTAAGGGAGTAGAAACATGTCACAGCTGTGGCATGCTGATAACAGGGCTTCAGAAATTACCATGTCTCAATGGACCAAGGGTCCACGTGGAATTAACATACAGACCAATTTGGTCAAGGAGCAGGTCCTACATATCAGGGCAGTGAACTATAATGCCCTGCAACAGCTCACCGATAAATTGGTTGAACAGGGATCTATGATGAGCCAGTGCCAACTGATAGTGAGGTCAATAAACCAGAAGGTCATAGGAGGAAGAGGGGAGTGAAACAGTGAGTGCAACTGGCAGTGATATCTTTGACAAAACAGGGGGCTGATGATGAACATAGGGCAGGACACAGATGAGAGTAGTGAGATCAAGTGGAGTTAAAAAGCAAGGGAAAGCAATAAGACAAGGTATACCAGCTAATCAAGACGACAACATGAAAGGGCAAAATGCAATTAGATGTCTGATGTTCAATGTGTCGACAATTGCAATTGAACTTAAATATTTGTGTGGTTGTTTTCATTTGTTTTCTCTACATTTCCTGAGGAGGGGAGGAATGTGGTATAGGTGTTTTACTGAGTCATTTACTTTTGTGCATTTCAACATTCACTTGTCAAACACATCAAAAACTGATACAATAAAGATAGCACAATAGAAGGATAACCCATAGATTATTTTACACAAGTATTCGATGGTATGTACCAGAATATATATATATACCAGGGGACAGCAAATTCCCTGCCCCATGACGCTTCTCTCCATGTATGAAAAACTGTGGCGAGCTGCCATAGATAGTTGGAAAGTTGTTTAAAACATTCATTGAATTCATCCACCATTGATTGTGAACCAAAAATATCACTGCAAGCTACTGGTAGCTCGCGATTAATGATTATCCATTCTTTGGTTAATACCAATAGCAATAATTCTATCTCCAAAATTGAGAAAAGGCTACCCTACTCAACCACAGCCAGTTCGACTCATACTAACATCTATGAGTAGAACTAATGACAGACAAAAAAAGAAGGGCAGAAAAATGTATTGATTAAATATTTTCTCTTACCAAAGGAAGAATATTCTTTTTACTGGATTCTCTACGGCTAATGTATTTAATTCCACATTTCCTCTTGAGTAGACATCTCAATGCACAGAGAAGGCAAACAAGAGCAGCCTTGGTCAATAGTTTCCAAAATCCATTAGTCACAAGATTCTGAAGAATTAGGTAGGGAAAACTCCAACCTCAGATTCAAACTCCATTCCAGTCTACCCACATTCACCTGTTGGAGGCAATAACATGATACTTAGGAAAGGGGTTCATTAATTTTTACATCTATATTATTCTTCATTATAGAGGTAGATATGCTAAAATGTTCATTAATCAGGACATGAGAAAATTGTATTCAAGGTCTTAACTTTGTTTCTTAACAACCATTTTGGTTGATCAAACCCTGCCATGATAAAGTTAGGCTGCTATTCTGAATGAAATAGTGACCAGGTTATAATTTCAACTCAAATGGCTATTTTCAAGATTATAGCAACCCAGTCACAATTAGCCGATTGCTTGAGAAATTCCGAACAGGTGTGTTTTAGTGTGACACAGAGAATATTTTTTTAAATTGCACTTTGATGCCACTACTTCTCCTCTTACTTCAAATCAGACCAGTAATGACTGGTATATAGACTCAGGTGCCTCAGAACATATGACTATGGGCAAGGATTGGATGGACTCCTACAAAGAAAGATGTTTTAAGGAAATTACCATTGCCAACAATGAAAAAATGTCTGCAGAAGAAAGTGGTGAAGTTGTGTTGCAGCTTAAGAATGGTAACATAACGAGGGTAATTGATGAATTACACATACCCAAGGTATCAGCTAATTTGCTTTCTGTTCACAGAATGGTTGAAAAGGATCTTGTACTAGTCTTCTCAAGAAAAGGCTGTCACATATTTCAAGAGAATGATTGTACAGTTGAAGGTGAAGTCAAGGCCACAGCAAGTATTGTTGGTGGAATGTTCAAACTTGATCAGGCACATGATCAAGAATTTGCCACATCGGTGACAGTGAAGGATACACAAATGTTGTGGCACAAAAGACTCGGGCACCTCAACCATAAATCAATGGATCTACTAAAAAGAGGAAAGGCAACAGGCATTTCCTATTGTGATGAAGGAATAAATCTTTGTGAGGCATGTATTAAAGGAAAGCATGCACGTATACCATTTAAGAAAAGTGGAGCATTTAGAGCTAGTAAAGTCCTAGAGCTTGTGCACACAGATATTTGTGGACCCATGTCTCAACCATCCTGGGGATGAGCTCGATGCTTACTCACGTTCACAGATGACTTGACAAGAAAAACTTGTGGGTATTTGATAAAAACTAAATCCATGGTTGAGGTCAAGGAAAGGTTTGAAGAATCTAAAAATTTGGTTGAAAATCAGAAAGGTGAGAAAATAAAAGTATTACGCAGTGATAATGGCTCTGAATATATGAATGATTTGTTCACAAATTTTCTCAAGAAGCATGGAATTGAGCACCAAACTACAACTCCATACACCCCACAACAGAATGGAGTCGCAGAACGACTCAACAGGACTATTGTTGAAAAAGGGAGATCAATGCTGCAGGATGCTGAACTGGAAGTAAGTTACTGGGGAGAAGCAGCTATGACTACAATTTATCTAAAAAATAGATCTCCTACCAAAGCACTAAAAGGTATTACTCCAGAAGAGGCCTGGTCAGGCAGAAAGGTTGATTTACGGCATCTTAAAGTTTTTGGATCAAGAGCTTTTGCTCATATACCAGATGAACTTCGCAAGAAGTTGGATCCAAAATCCAAAGAATATATCTTCATTGGATACTGTGAATCAACAAAGGGATACAGATTGATTGACCCTAATAAACCACGAAAAATAGTCAAATCAAGGGATGTCATATTTATCGAAACCAGAGAGAAAAAGATGGAAACTCAGCAACAGGAAATCAAAGAATGTGATGATAACTCTGAGATATTAATTCAAGTGGAAGAAAGAAATAAAGATGAGAAAGAAAGTATTACTGACCAAGATGAAATTGTTGAAGAAGGTGACCTAATTTCTCATGAAAATGAAGAAAACAACTCTCCAAATGACTGGAATCCTGAAATGATGGATTCACAGGATTCATCTGTTGGTGAAGAAGGGAAAGATAAAAGGTATCCTAAGAGGGAAAGACAACCCAAAAAGTGGTCAGATGATATGTTACTGTATCAAGCTATGGTGGAAGACTCAGATGACCGTCTCACAGTTTCTGAGCGTTATCCAGAGAAGATAAGGATATGTGGATGAACACAATGCAAAAGGAGTATGAATCACTTATTCATCATAAAGTATGGACTCTAGTTGATCCACCAAAAGACAGAAAAATTGTTAAAAGCAAAAGGGTTTTTAAAATAAAGAGGAGTGCCAAAAATGTCAAGACCTATGAAGCTCGTTTGGTGGCAAAAAGGTTCACCCAACAATTTGGTATTGACAACGGGGAGACATTTGCCCCAGTTGTAAGAATTTCAACGCTTAGACTATTGCTAGCTCTAGCTGCACAACTCAATCTTAATGTGGATCATCTTGATGTCAAAACGGCTTTCCTCAATGGTGATACATATTGAAGAGGAAATATATAGGGAACAACCTGAAGGATTCATTCAGAAGTCACATGAGAAGAAAGTGTGTCTTCTCAAGAGAGCCATTTATGGCTTGAAGCAGGCACCAAGGCAGTGGAACAAGAAAGTTCACTCTCTTATGATGAGCATGGGAATGAAGAGAGCAGATAACGAGCCTTGTGTCTACTACTCTATTTATGGAACTACAATTCTTATTGTAGCTGTCTTTGTTGATGAATTTTTTGTACTAAGTAACAATCAAGCAAAAAGAGCAGAATTTGTGAAAAATTTGAGGAATGAATTTATAGTGAAGGATCTAGGTGAAGCCAAGGAATTAATTGGTATGAGAGTTACACAAGATAAAGAGAAGAAGACCATAAGTGTAGATCAAAGGAAATATTTAGAAAATATCCTTAAGAAATTTGGGATGTCTGCCTCCAAGCCAGTCAAGACACCACTGGATCGCAACCAAAAACTATTGAAACCAAAGAACGATGAAGAACGGGAGGATGGATCCAAATATCCATGCCAGCGACTTGTGGGATCACTAATGTACCTGGCAGTTGCAACCCGTCCTGATATTGTCCATGCTGTGAGCATTCTCAGTCAGTTCAATACTGACTATGGAGTTACTCATTGGCATGCTGCTCTACGTGTACTGCGTTACCTACAGGGTACCAAAGGATATTCCTTGATGTATCAGAAGTCGACCAGTGGCTCGGACATTATAGGATACTCTGATGCTGACTGGGCTGAGAGCACTGAAGACAGAAGGTCATATACAGGCTATGTGTTCAGGATGAGCAGTTGTGCCATTGCATGGGAATCTAGAAAGCAGAGAACTGTCGCACTTTCAACAACTGAAGCAGAATATATGGCCTAAGGGGAAGCTACAACAGAAAGAATTCATCTCAAAGGGCTGATAAGAGAACTGTTTGGCATGGACAAACCCATCACATTATTCTGTGACAATCAAGGGGCTCTCAAGTTGTCCAAGGACAGTATGTCCCATGCCAGGACCAAGCATATTGATTTTCGCCATCATTTTATAAGGGATGCTATCACTGATAACCTTGTTTCTGTTTCCTACATCCCTACAGGTAGTAGGGTGGCTAATATTTTGACAAAAGCTCTTCATCGCCAACTACATGATCGTTTTGTACAAGGGTTGGGACTCGTGAACTGAGCATTGTAATTTTTGAGTTTTCAGATTCAGAGGAGGTGTTGTATATTTCAGTATAATTTGATTAATCTGGAAACTACGTAACGTCGTACATTTGATGTTCTTTTGTGTTCTTAAATCTCTAGAGTATCTATGTACGGACTTTTTGTTTAGTTAAAAAATAAATGTCTTAATGACGAGGTTCTTAATTATTGGACAATAAGAAAATTCAATCACTTATTTAAAAAATACAACTAATACTACTTCCAGATAGCATGTAAGTTTGCAGCAAGTCTGCACTAGGTTTGATTTTCACTTGCTAGACTTTTCTTGCTTTGATGGTGTGCTGCAAGTTGGCTGCCAGACACCATGCATGTCTGCTAGAAGTTCACACTAGACTTCATTTTCACTTGCCAGTGGCTGGCTGCAAGTTTGCTGAAAGCTAGTATCGTTTACAACTGTACGTAATATTTTATATAATTAAGTGCATATTGTATATATATTCACGAATAATCACGAACATGACGTTTAATAGATATTATATTCATGATCACGAATACCTGCAGTCTTTTACGCTTTACTGTTGGTACCTGTGTTTATGCTCGGCTTCGGCACCAAAGTAGTGCCGAAGCAGCCACTATATAGATCAAAGAATAGTTTGTATTGGTTTTAAATTTGAATGATATTTGAAGAAGTATCGCAGTGTGATATATTTTGTGAACAACAAATCATTTGCAACATACTATTCTTAGACTTCAAATGTGAATAGTGGTCTAGAATGCTGTGAAAAGCTATATTGGAAGATAGTTTTGATCGCATGTCTTGTTATGGATTTTAATTGTGACGATTTAAAGAAAATTATTCCTGTGGAGCATGTTTCATTGTGCAATTAACAACTGTCATTATTGGTATTAATATTTAAACGAAGTTTTTTCATATGTTTTGACTGTGCACATTGTGGCATGCCAGTGATTACAAGCTCTATTTATGTGCTGCGCTGGATTGTGTGTCTAATGGGTGATATTTTACGCAAATTAGTCGGACTTAATCTCTTAAAATAATGTATTATGACAGGAATGGTATTAAAAGTGAGACAAATGCATAGTAAGTGTTGGAGAAGACGTAACAGCAATCAGTTCATTGTTTTTACTATTGACTAAATAAAAATGTGGAATCTATGTGAATTGAAGTGAATTGCTCTTGTCTTGTGTGGTTGTTTACATCCCAGTGAAGGGATAAACAGCGCAGAGTTTTACTATTTTTCATTCAGTGAATTTTGCCACCCCAAGTGTCACCTTTTTATTTCATTTAATTGTTGGGTCCAATGTGATTTTGTTGAAATAATTAATCCATCAGAGTTTAAGGCAGATAATGACTAATTAGCAATAGGATTTTTCCTCGACAGGGATTATTCTTTTATTTTAGAGTACCGTAAATTGTTAGTGTGGAGTTCAAGTGAATTTGGTGATGATTTTTTTGTCTACTTATGTAATGTAAGTTGTTTCAGTATGCATCATTCATTAAATTTTACTATCTCAAAATTCATCTTTTCATTTACTCAACTTGATGTCATTACCAAGTATTGTTCCTTTATTTGAGTGCCGCTGTGTCTGGAGAAATAGTGGAAATGATTAATAGCTGCCTTATATAGCTCACGGTCTGTAATCATATTATATATAATAGATAATGAAATTACATATATTTGATATTATTTTTACCGACCCATTAACTGACCTGATGTGCCTTATGCACTTTCCCAATACATTATACTGTGGATTATTGGACAAATAAATATATTATTGTAATAAATATAATTTTTAGTCCCAAATGCCGATAGGTATATAAAATAAGAATACATACTTTCCATATGGTGCGCTATATAATGTAGACTTGCAGCAGACTTACTATGCACACTTGCAGTAGACTTACTGTGCACACTTGCAGCAGACTTGATCTGCACACTTGCTGCAAGTGTACAAAGTGGAAACTAGCAAGTTTGATGCAGAATTGCCGCAAACTTACAAAGACATGCAGACTTGTTTTGCAAGTTGGCGAGACTTGTTTTGCAAACTTGCAGCAATTTCACCGTGCTAACTGGGATTGCTTACAGACTGCCCTATTCTCAATAGCGACGGCTCTTCCCTAACTAAAAAGTAGTACTCCACGTCAAGTACTTAGTACATGGACGTCAGCACTAAGTACTAAGCATGGTTATTGCTTTACAATTAATACTTCATAGTAAACTGTAATTCCGCAACGTAGTACTCAGTGAGGAAATACACACAACACTAGCACTTATACCTAGCCTGTGATACCAATCTGGTTTTAAGAACTTGATTAGTGAACACGACTAGAAGTTAAAATAATTTAAACTTATCCTAAATCAGAGAGTGGAGCGTTGAGCCGCTAACTGTAGCAGCTTAAAGTAATTGATCACGTTGACAACGCCCGCCTTTTCCGGCAATATCAAAATAAAATTTCAACAGCCAATAAGTGATGAGAAACAAGCTTGCGGCTTGCGGTGTTGTTCTTTCCCTCTGCAATGAGTCTTTCGAGTCTTTCACCCGGTAATGCAGGACTTATTTCGCTTCATAATTAAGAATAATTATAAATATAATTCTTTTACATATTATAAGCTATAATATATAACTTAAATACAAGAAGCAATATATTCTTTAAAAAAATGACTGACGAATATAATATCGTAAAGGTGAAGGCGGTGAAGGTAAACAGGGTAAACGTGAGTCTTCCGATGCAATGACATTTTGCTTTGGATTTTTGCAGCTATTATGCCTGTGATCCCAAAGAGTAAATAATCTATGGAGTTACTCTTTCTCTGTACCAATTTTTTGGTAGTAGTGACGGAGACTTTAACTTGCAAGTTCCGTAAGTATTCCTTCGATAAAGAACTATCAGTATTGTAATCTACGTTGTTCTATTCAGTGATTGTTTTATAATGGCAGTAATGGGGTGGATATCTGACTCACTGCCTTCTGTTTTAGCGCGTAATGAGATGACTTCATGAGGTCAAATTGAGGGAGAGGTTGGCGTAGAAAATTTTTAATATCGGCCTCAGTTTAATTGATATAGGAACCAATTCACTGCAGTTGTCACCGAGGGAGATAAGGGCGAAAAGTAAACACCTAAATTGTTTCTAGTTAATGACAACTTTAATAATTTTTTCCCAGAATTCTTTTGTTTTCCTGGCCGGAAATCGGGAGATCTGGGCTCGAATCCCGGGTCAGGTGAATTTTTTTCTGTTTGAATTCGACTCATTTTCATCTTACCCACCAAACCCTGTGTTCGTCCTTTTATGTGTTCCCATCTCTTTCCATTTCCTATGCTTGAGTGAATATATATTCACTGCAGTACTGCAATGTTCACCAAACTCAGGCTCGAAACCAGACTCACCATCAGATTCTGCACCCACATATATCATGCAAAGGTTATGCTACTGGGTGATGCCACAGCTGCCACCTAGGTTAAAAACTTGGCTACATACCTAGCTTTTATAATTTAACTTCTATTTTTGGCTTTTGCTTTTGAATGCAGCACCTGATGTCATTGCTGGACCAAGGCATGGGCAAAAGACACTGGTGGCCGGTCGCTGGGGTGGATAGCGCGTGCGACTTATTAATCGATGTGAAAAGGAGACAGAGAGTATGAAAATCAGAAAATGTAACCGAATCCTGCATTTATTTCCATCCATAATTATCTTCTTTAGTATAGGTACCTATTGTAAAAGTCACTGATACCCCATAACTAACAGTTTAATTGTAAGTTCAATAAAAAGCACAATGAAACTATAATAGGCTAACGATTTTCTTCTTTATCATTCTTATCACCAACCTATTGAATGGAGCTGTGGCTAAAATTGTACAATGATGAATGGTTAAAATTACACCTACTCACAAAGAAGTATGCATAAAGTAAATAATCCTTATAAACACTTTTCCTTGTAATATTGGAACCTTGGAGAAAACTTTAATTATTGAAAATTGAGTTCAGGTGCAGGCAAGGAAACTACAGTTGCTACAAACCAGAGGTAATGAAATTCCAGGACTTTTTCAGGACAAAATTTAAAAATATTCTAGGTGAAATATCCATTCTCTTGTGTGCATTTCAAACAAGGCACAAGAATAGCAGCGCAACACATTAACCCATGTACTATGTGAGATTAAAGTTGGACAAAGGGAATGCAAAGCACAATTCTGAGGAAAAATATGCTTCCTTTCTGATGTCTTATTATTCTTAGGTCCCATCAACCGCAGGGGAAAGTCAAACACAGTAAGGTGGTGGACTCATCATCCAAGTTGGCAGCGTATTACAGGTTGCTTGCCTGTCGCAAGCGACACTGACCACCAAACAGAGTCACGTTTGAGAACCTTGTATCCATTTGAAACATTCTATTTGCCTTTCTTGTTCTCTAAGAATTTGTCATAATAAATTTCTAAACAATAAATTAGAACTCCACTGCCTCATTCAAGTAAAGTACTAAAAACCTGTCCCCACACCAAAAGACAATGCCTAAAATGGTACTACTCACTTATTGAAAAACAATCAGATTTTAACTTGGACAAGCAAATTTCATAGCTAATTACTTATTTTCCATGACTTTCTCCGGTTTTCCAGGCCCATTTTCAATTTCCGTGACTTGAATGACTTTTCCAGGATTGTAGCAAACTATGCAGAGGATCGTTCTTCAATGCTAGAGTATTCCTCATATTACAGTGTGATTTAATAAATCACAATCGGGCAAATAAATTCTTTATTTGGAGTGGCCTAGTAAAATTATGCCCACTCCTGTAAAATAGCTTGGGCCAGCACTGCCCATATTCCACAAACGCATCTTACACCTGTCTATCATGCCCACATCCTGCACCCATGTATTTAGCTTTCATCTTTCACCCACATCCCTCTCCTGCATTTTACCCTTGTGGCCCAAAACTGAGTCCCGCTCCCAGGTTTTATGTCTGTATACTGCACCTACATGTCCCTCAACAAGGGCTATCAACCAACTCCATTTTCCTAGGCATTTCCTCTTTTTTTCTCAAACCACTATTGGGCAAAACAAAAATGTTGGTAAGGAAAGAATCTTCCATGCCCCGCTTGATTTTTGAGTCTATCGAAACCACAAAGTGGCCCCATACTTTTACCATGAGAATGGCTTTCAACTCTCCCATGCCTGGAATTCCCTCCTAGGTAGACACATATGATACAGTAGACTCAGCTGAGGCCAGCAGCGAAAAAGATAAAGGAGGCAGCACGATGTAAATAAAAACATCCCTGACTGTCCCCACAACAACAAATGTGAAAGATCTCTAACGGCCACGACACTTGATGGCCAAAACATGGGGGTACAAGACTGTGATACACGGAGCAACACTCAGTTCTATCCTGAAGATGCTCACTGCAAGGCAAGGGAAATGGTGAGCTGAATATGCTCCAAGTGCATCAACAATCAGAAGCCACATCAGCATCTTCACTTAAGACTAAATATGTATATCAATGTTAATTAAACTAAGCTTATAACCTCTCCTGCTTTCACCATCTTTCATTATATGACCCAAGGTTACCTCTATCAGCTAAGGAAACTGATAGTAATATTTGACCATGAAACCATAGGCATGCGCAGGATTTTGCTATTGGGGGTGCCAACGATAAAAATTCTGCCTTTTGCCCTTGCCCGCAATCATTAGTCTCAACCCCAAGTGCTCAGAGGAAAGCCGCAGTTCCATAAAGCAACTCCCACACAAAAATTAGAAGGCCCCAATATTTGTGTAAAACAAAAAAATCTATACATTGCATTTCTGCTTAAATTTTCGATGCTAGGATAAGATATGTCTTAAAAATACTCTTAAAAACTGCAATTAAATAAAGCGCTTTGATAATACTTGCATAAAATATCTTAACTAGTCAGTTGTTTACTTTTTATCAAATAAAAGCAGAGTAGGGAAGAAAATTCGATTTAAAAAATACGAAAAACTTTTGTAATCAGCTTTATCAGAATGTTTTTAATATACTAATACTGTACTACTTCTCGTTTTTTCGCACCCACAATCCGGCCCCTTACCCTATTTCAAAGAAGCACATGCAATGACAGTTTGCGTAGTCGTATTACAGATCAAAAAATAAAATCAGACCTTTAAAAATTTTAGATTGGTTCATTTTCCAGTTCTTTTCAGCAGAACTCACTTTCCCCCAAGTTTATACTGTTCAATCCAAATTTTGACGCCCCTCCTATAATTTTTTGGGGGTGCTGCGGCACCCACTGTGGGCACGCCTATGCATGAAACATGCCAGCATTTTGGGGCTTATTTTCATCCCAATGATCAATGAGATATGCCTAGGAACCCATAAGTATTTCATTTTACATTTATAATGTGGTGAAGGTTATCTTACAACTCCTCAAAAATGGGTCAATACCATTACCAACCTGGCAGACTTGGTAGTTGGCAGTGAATTTTCTCAGATGAAAAAGCAGAGGAATCATTTGGTCTCAGTTTTCCAGCAGTTGCCACATCATCTTTGAACATTCCCAAACATCATAATGAAGGCTTTTGAGTAATCAAGTGGGAGAGTCTTCTTTTTCCCTAGAATTGGAAATACCCATCATTGGTATATTTATACTTGTTGGTTAAAAAAGAAATATTATCAAAGAAAATATCACCAAGCAGGACTGGAAATTATACTTCATGGATACTCTTGATATAAATAATTATTTCACAAAATAAAGTCACCACGTATATTCCACTCAAATTATTTATTGTGCAACCAGCATGGGCAGGTGGCCTGATGATGCTGCTGATGCCATGTAATTGGAGGGACATACTTAAAATCATGTGGAAATATGCATACTTATTTAGTCATCATGAATTTTCACAAAGCCTGACACAGTAGAGTTCATAATTATTTAACAGAACATATACTGCATCATAGCATGTCAGTAAATCGAACATACACATACTTCCATATGGTGGGAGGGAATCTATGGTATGCTGGCTACTAAGGTAGTACTTGCATGCATAAGCTTGTCTATAATTGATTGCTGGAATAGCAGATGGCTGCAGCTTGGCTTCTATTTGAAATTTGCACAAAAAAGGCAGAAAAGGGTAAAATGCCAAATTTTTTAGGTAATTCTGCTTGTGGCGTGATTCTATAACCTATAATACTTGAAGAAGATAATGATATTTGGTGAAATTTAAATATTTAATTATTTATTTAAAAATTTAACTATGGATTCATTGCCTTTAATTAAAAGAAGATTAATGATGATGCTGGGTTTCTTTCAATTCTTCCTCCATTCTGCAAATAATCCTTCTTCCCCTTAACCTACCCGCCTCTAGATAGGAAGATTGAAAAGCTCTGCTGTTTTCTACTGGGTAAGGCACTCCATTTCTTCTAACATTCCGACAAGAGACTTGCCCATGATGACAATGGGTGAGTCGCCGGTGGAAACTTTGGAAGTAGTCCAGTTTCTCACCCGGTGGAAAACCAGAGAGCTTTTCAATAATCAGATTTGCTGGGAAAGCTCAAAGTCTTATAGCTAGGAAAGTCCATGAATAATAATGTAATTTTTCAATATGTGGAGCAGAATACCATATACTTTGAGATTTGTACTGCTATCTGACTGATAAGTTCCTCTTATTGTTAGCAACACTATGTGTCCCTCAGAATAGCATTATAGCAGAGAAATAGGCTACCTTTGCATCAACTCATCTCCTTCATTTAATATCATATAAGGAATGAACATGTGATTTGTAATCCGAAGATTCATGCAAAATTGAGTGGAATTTAAACATGGTAAAATAAAAACCATGCTATTTTCCACAACATATATATACTATCAACCCAGGTTTCAATATTGATACATCATTGTCAGGTGATTAATATGTATAAATATTGAAACCCAGGTCAATGGTAAATAAATATTGTGGAAAATTGCACGGTTTTTATATTTTATTATGAAGCAAAATTACTTACTGAAGGGGATATTTTGCATAAGAGTTAAAATCATGAAATAAAATTGATGGTGAAATTTTTACTAAAAATTAGCATTGTGCGTTTATGATACAGTAGAGTCCCATAGTCATCTGAACCATGCTAATCCAAAAATTTCATTAGTCCGAACAAAATTTTAACCAAAAATCATCCATCTCTTCAACTGGGCCCATATATAGAGACAGGTGGGTGTCTCAATCCTCCTCTGACCACCTTTGTTATTTGCAGGCATGTACATATCACTGTTGGCTAGCTACTGTTTACACCACTCAACAATCTTGCAAGCACACTGCTTCCAAGCACTTTACCCATTAATTTTGCTAGAGCCAAAAATTTTGCAATCCAACCAGATCTTGCTCCCAAAGCCTGGATTAATGGGACTCTACTATATTCAACTACACATTTCTATGAACATATTTTATTCCAAAATGATGGTCCATATATTTTTTACATTCTTTAATTGCAAAGAAAAAACTCTGAAAAGTGACGCAAAGTATCCTCACTCTAACAATAAAGCAAACTGTACAGTTACTCCTACCTTCAAGAAGAACCTTCCAGATGTTTGCATTGTTCACACGTTTTTAAAATTAATGATGTGCTGTTCCTTTGTGGCATCAACTAGCATGGTGTATCAAATTGTTGGATGCTATTTAGTTTTTCCTGGTGAGGATCTGGAGAATAGAAAAGGATGCTAAATATTTTCCTATTAGAAGACCTTTCAATGCAGCTTTTGGCTACTTCTAACAATATATATGGCTGATATGTTCACATGCAAAATAAATGTCGGAAGCACTATAAAAACATATCCCTTTACCGCACAAAGTTAACATGTGGTCCCCATACATACTATTCATCGAACAGGCTGCATGTTTTATCTTTTTATTCGCAAAAAGCACAAATATAATTGTACCACATCACCAACAGCTTTCCACAATGGAAAAGTATAACATGATAAAGGTGTAGACAATCGATTCAAACCATAAACTAGACTAAATCAAAAATATGAAGTTTTCGTCTCACTCTTGTGATAGATTCTATGATAAATAGCAAAAAGGAAGAAAAAAAAGTTAAATTAACGCCGGTGCTGTTAAGAGCAAAAATGCATCCAATTATAAAAGTATGCTCTCATGACGAAACATTAGCACGTGCACTCGAGTAAAGAAACAGAAGAGTTGTCCACGACAACGATTCTGATCGTTAGCGTCGACGATTTAAAACGTCGGCAACATCAAGTTAGCACCAAAAAAATTTCCAGCCCAAATTGCGCACTACCGCTCAATTTACATATCACACAAAAACTGCACATACCCGCAGTACTATTCTCTGATAACAGGATCCAATCATGGTTTAAATAAATCCAACAAAAATTACTCTCTTCAAAGAGATGTGATAATCAAACGTTAGAACTGTAAAACACTCAAGCAAATTTGTTAATTACCTCATCGAAATACCACATATAGTTTACGTACTCTTATAATACACTACCTTGTACATTTCCTGCCCTCCTGAAGGCAATCTGAAACTCTCATCTTCAACATACGCCAGCCATTGGAAAATTGCTTACTGCATGACATGACTTCAGCGAGAAAATTAACCCCAGGCACAGCGACCGTTGCAGGAGGACGCGTCGCAGCGATTTCACAATTCCCGCATTCCATTTCTTAGCCTCGAACGAAGTGACAAGTTCTTACCCTACCTTTCACGCCTTTCACCTTTCGTAGCGTGGCAGAGATCACAGATGGTGATGTGGGTAGGCAGCGATGACAGATAATAGCTAAAAGTTTTGTTTTAATTAGTTATATTTATTAATAAAAAATTTAGCCGTGCGTACATTTTTTTTTGGATTGATAACTACAAGAAATCTAAATCTGCGAAAAACAGAAAATTTCGGTACTAGCAGCGCTTTATTTCGAAATGACTTATGCCAGTCCTTTCACGGGAGTGCTATTATTAGCTAATAGGTTCAACGTGCTTCGACAGCCAAGGTCATTTCTCACTGACCGCCTCTCATTAGTACATGGGGATTACAGTTCTTGGGACGAATAATACAACCACCTACCCGAATTCGGACCAAACACCACGATTCTTCTTTTGCGTCATTGAGTGGGAACCGGTGTTTCCATCGTGGTAGGCCTGTCTTATGGGAAATATGCCAGCAAGTCCATACAGAATTAGTTCATATATATCACAGGAGATTTTATTTTACTCGACATTTAGTTTGTTAAAAATTTATGGGTAAATAATGTCATTGATAAATAGAAGCTCTCATTCTCCTTTTTCAGGCTTGGTGTGAATAATGTTGATATATTCTCTCTGCTCACTTTCACATACCTTGACCCACCCTGCATGGATTTACTGGCACCCTAAGGGAAGAAGTGGAAAAATGACTATTCTTTCATGACAGAAGCTTTCAGACAGAACCTTAAAATCACTAAGCGGGCCTAAAGTTTCGAGCGAGGGAACTGCCAAAGGCGAAGTGAGAATAATTTTCAAAATAACTGTTGCAGTGAAATCAAACAATAAGTGAACAAAATTATGAGTAGAAATGTAAAACTACTTTATAACACGAGTTAGCACTGGAAACGGAAAGTCCATCCCGCCTCACACTCCACGTATAATGTGTAATAAGTAATATATATGGATAATAAGTAATATAATATAAGATATATAATAAGTAATATATATATAGATCCCATGCAAGGTTGATTCCATTGATTTTTGCTCTCTCGTTATTTGGGGCGACGACCGATTACAATGATCATTTCCGCCAGTAAGGATGTCTATACCCTGTGTATTGGTAAGGTATGGATTACTTGTGGTACGGAGCAAGGGTGAACGCAACCCAGCGTCGTAACTATTAGCCTACTTTTACTTAAAGGCGCCGAGGGGTCCACAGTTTTCCTTCTCATCCGACGGAAGGAGTAACTACTTTCCTTGAAGTGTCCACAGAACACTCAAGTAGGGAGCATGATTCCTTTGAAAAATCTCTGCCCCCACCTGAATTCGAACCGGGACCTTTGGATGGGAAGCCATTACTCAAGCCAGCATTCTATTATTTTTGGGATTTTTTAATAGCCCAATCACCTTTCAGTCGTTCCTCCGATCTCATCTTGGATTCAAGGCGGTATAGCATGTTTGGAAGCTCTAGGCACCTCGATACGCAGAACGGCAGCGAAATATCAAAGCTTTGAATGTCTTGTCCGTTTTCGGAAGGTACGGTCCTAATATTCATCTCTTTTTCGACTTTGTTCTTCTCTAATAAGATCTTAGTTGTCTCGAGAGGAGCGGGATTTTCCTATGGTAGGTTATCTATTTAATGTGTTTTTTTTACCAACTTTTCACCACATCGGTATTTGATGGTTGGTGCGGAACAGAAACTATAAACTCCTACCATGGTATATATCTTTTCAAGGATTGTAGCTGTCATTAATATTTCCATTTACATCTACGCCATAGATTTCGCCAATGATGATAATGACCGGGAACACAAGTCGTAAAGGAATATTTGAAGAATAGTTAGGCATTCTTATATATTCACCTATTCTGAATTGTGCTAACTGATTGTTTAATTTAATTGTGATAATTTAGGTAAAAAAATCACTTTTGCGACTTATTTTTAAATGTTTTTAAACTCGTTTTAAAAGGTTTTTCTTCTTCGCTACTGATGTTTACCCTATTTTTACGCACTCTTTTGGAACTGATTTCCACTAACTTTTGCGCCTTATTATGAAATTTCTTTTTACTGGAGCTGACTTGCAACTGATTTTCAGTTAAAAATCTCTTTTGTAACTGATTAATAATTTTTAAAAGTCATTTAAAGAGCTCTTTTCGTCCTTTGTCACCGTATTTAAACTGATTTACTTATATTTAAATTTGCGGAGGAATTGCAGATGAGTGCAGAAAACGAGTTGAAAATCAGTTTAAAATTACTAAACATCTTTTGCTTTCCCGGCATAATAGATGCAGAAATTCCTCTCTGGTTTTCCACCGGGTCAGGTTCTCCACACTGGGCGACGTTTCGATGCTCGAGGTGGCATTTCCATGCACTAGTCGAGCATCGAAACGTCGCCCAGTATGGAGAACCTGACCCGCTGGAAAACCAGAAAGAAAAACCAGTTTAAATGAATTGCAAAAATTAATTTCTATCTGGGAAGGTAATGTGGGAGGGAAAAGGGATTCCTAACATCGGTTAGTATTTAAGTCTCTACTGTACCTATATTATCCAAGAGTTTCCGCTGAACACTGTAATATAGGATACAAATAATGCGCTCTTGGGATAATTAATTTCTAAAATGGTTTATTTCGCATGCCTTCAGAGTACTTTTAGCGATTGCCCCTAAATTAATTTAATTATAGCAGGACACCTGTTCCTGCTTAAAAGTTTCAAAGAGTCGAAAACTTTTCCTGATTATTTTCTTAATTCAGTATTTGAAAAAATCTGTCCATACTGTAGCTCACGTACATCTACATATCACCCCGCAAGCCGCCTCAATAGGCGTGTGGCGGGGGGTGTTAGGACACCAGCCGTTTAAATATAAAAAGGAAACGCTCAAATGAAATTACGCCTTGCATTTATTAAAGTCCCGTATTGTTCGGGGGAAAAACGAATTCCCATACCTATCCGTTCGGCAAAATATCTCTCTTAATTTATCGTTTCTGTCGGACCTGGACATATAGTGGAGTTCTAATATGATGTTCTCCGTGTCGCTCTGAAAGATATCTATTCTCAATTGCTCAAGTAATCTAAGCCTAGCGCTCAGCCTCCGAGTCTCTAGCGGCTCCCAGCCTAATTCGTTTAACATCTGCGTAACGCTGTCTGTACGCCCGTAGCAGTTTTTGACGAATCGCGCAGGTTTCCTTTGTATTTTATTAACTTCCCCAATTAATTCTTTCTGAACCGGATCCCATATGCTTGCTGCATATTCAAGGTGTGGCCGGACGAGTGCGAAATAGCACCTCTCTTTTACTTTTTCATCTGAGAATCTTCCCACAATACGCTTGACGAATCCTAGCTTCTTCAGAGATCTGCCACAAATATTTCTTATATGTGTTCCCCACGATAGGTTTGAGGTAATCGTAACTCCCAGATACTTAACTTCATCTGTCGCCTAACGTATATTCCGTTCGAATCAGACCAGCAGGATAGCTAATCAAGATAGGAAAGGTAGGTATGTGAAAGGGAAATTGAGAAGCTCGACATCGGAATCAACCACCTCTCAACGAAAGAGACCATCCCTTGCAGCGGAAAGAGTGTACCCTTGAAATATCCTCTTCATGGCACCCAACTGGGGATCTAAATATCCCTGAAAATATCTACCACTGCCGGGATCCTAATACGAGCCTTCGCGATAAGAAGCCGGTCATCTAGCCACTACACCTATCTGGTCCTATCGAGTTAAAAGTGTCTCCTTAAAGTAGTTTGAGCGAGAAGTCATTAAAAATAAAATTCACAGGGTTTTGCCTCATCACAAATAAAAATATGTCATCTTTCCAATGATAAAAAAATATCATCCACTTACCGCTATATTTCTGATTTTTTTTCCAAAAAATTAAGAGTCATAATCCTTGGGGAATGGTACGGGGGTACGGATATGCACTCCAAATAAAATTTACTTAAAACATGAGGAATTCCTAACGCAAAGATCTCGTCAGAAATTTAAGTGTGCAGTTTGTATTCATTTTGATTCTCAAATACTTTTAAAAATAAATCAATTACTCACCGTTGTAAGTTTTGCAGAATCACAAAAAAATCTTCGATTGTGAAGGTATGTTTACACTGCTGGGGCTGTTGGGCGTAAAAAATTATCCAAGATAAAGACTTATATACCTATACCATACTATATGCATATATAGTTAATTACTGACAATTACAGTCATATAAAACAATACATTTGCGCCATTGATACAATATTTACTTCGTGCTTCTTACAGCTGTAGAAATTAAAAAATAAAATTCGAATGTGGTCTCGTTCATGACTCGGGGAAAAAATCACTCAAACTACCTTAACAATCAACTAAAGAAAATCTGGTCGTACCTATAGATGTCACAGAACTAGGTGGAACTCGCATGTGTAGAGCTAGGCGAAGCGTAAGCGGGAGGAAATCCATAGAAAAACATGGTACCGATGGATGCTCTCAGAGTAAGGATACAGGGTATTTTTTTCTTACTCCGAGGGGATGTGCCATGACTCCCATGAGACCACGATGAATCTCTCTGGTTTCCCAACCAACACTTATCCCACCCTACCTGGCCCCAAGCTCTCCAATGGCGAGGGCCAACAAGTTATGGGATTGTCGGATACTGCCTTAACGCACCTGGGCACTTGCGGGGCACAATCAGCCCATAGACATACATTAATACAAATGTAGGTGGCAGGAACCCTATGGACCACCAATGCAGAAATTTAACGTCCTTTATCCTTGGAGATGATTAGGTGAGTTTACGTATTTCTATGGTGAGATGGAACACGATACAGAGTGATTATACATTCCATTAATTAAAATAGCTTGAAAGCAGTAGAAAAGCGATCCCTGATCCTTGTGGGTCGAATAATCCTTTCAAATGACTTTACCGTCGAATTCCGTCGATTTATCAATCTGTTTTACGTCACATCACAATGTATTTGAAATTTAATTTTTTGAGATTTTTCATGGAACCCGAAAAATGCTACAGCAGAACCCTAGGGGGCCACGTTGCACATTTTGGAAACCATTGCAGCTGTAGAGCACTGCATGGTCATTTTAGTTAGTCGGTTAATAAATCAAGGGCGTAACCAGGTGGGGGAGCAACCCCCCCCCCTATTCTCTTCAGAGTATTCTCTGCAGAGTAAAGGCGCAATGAAAAAGGGGAGATCGCTCCCCCAACGATGGAGAAAAAGCTCAATTTTAATATCCTACATTCAAATTTTGATAAATGCAAATGTGATTACCGTAGGTTTTCAATTTTTAATTGTATTAGATATGATAAAGTGTAATAGCTGTAATTAATTATAAGGCTTGTTTTTAAATAAAGTGGTTATAAACTCTGTCAATTTTTTTGTTATTTTACTCGCCCATCGGCGCGCAAATACTAATCGCCCCCCCCCCCCCCCTCCCGAAGGGCTTAAGCTTAACCAGGGAAATTTCCCTGGTAACGCCCTTGTAAATGTATAGTTAGCATATGCAGCTATAGTTACTATAGTAACTCCAATTTGCCATTATGAAACTAATGATAATTCTAGTCTTTGAGTATCGAAACGGTAAATTTTTCGTGTTCATCACAAATGTTAACTTTGAGAAGAACGAAAAATAAGAGTATTTCATTAAATTCTTCCCCTGCGAGCAAAATAAAAAAAAACATTTCAGAGAGATGCCGATATTCTAATTAATACATTAAAAACTTCTCCGTCAAATCGATCCTGAAACGGTCTTCCGAAAAAAGTAAAGTAGGCATTTATCACTTGAATTCTGCAGACTTAGTTTTGAGCACGAATGTGGGTTTGAGTTTCCTTGCCACCTCCCCCCAGGAACGGATGTCGGACGCTGTGAATGATACTTTTGAAGCTAGCTACTAGATGGCTTCCAGCATCATTTCCCGTATTTTGTGTGATGCAACTTTCAAACCGTTTTAAAATAGAAACCGTGACACAATTCAGTATTAATCGATTTGACTGTGTAAAACCAATAGATATAACATAGATTTAAATTACTTAGGTAATATTCAACAGGACAATGGAATTGGTGATTATAAGAATCGCAGAAGGCACGCCAAAAACGCATTAAAGAATGTAATTTTTGTCAAAAAATTACTCGGTCTAAAATAGCAGCAAATAGGACTATATGTTACTGCCTTCGCGTCATTATTTCGAATGGCACAACCAAAAGTGTCTTCAAGTCAAGAAAAATCAATTCAGGTAAAATTATATGAGATATATTAACATTTTTACTCACCATTTGACTTGAATTAAGGTCCAAAAAATAGCAACGGATAAGTATGTCGGCTTAATGTAAGTATGGGGTAGGGATTATCTTTTTGCTTCATCTGAGGTACAGATTTAGAAAATTATATCAGAGGTAAGGATTATTATTACGTGGTACAGATCTCCAATTTTGGCTCCAAGCTCCAAATTATACGTGGTACAGATCTCCAAGTTTGGAAAACGATTTGCGCAGTATTGTAATAGAAAACTTATGCGAGTTGTTGTAGATGAGAAACTTAGGTAATATCCTGAGCTTAATCCATTATTCGCCTGTACAAATAGAAATTTAATAAGGGCGGTATATGATATCAAATAAAGGTTAATCTACGCGGTTTACTTCGCTGGTAGAACGCCTGCTCAACTTGAGAGTGCTGCCACCTCTCGAGTATCGGAAAAATTTCATTTATGTCACGTGATCCTCTCTTCCGGCCTCTTATTCTGGCAGTGGTGTAGTTGCGAACAGCTTTTGGGACGTAGGTGTAACTGAATTGCCGTTTAAAATGGCATTGTTTCGTTTAGTAACTTCAAGAGTCATCTTTTCAACTCAGGTAAGTGATTATTTTGAGTCACTCGAGAAATATTTTCCTCATTTCATTTAAAATAATTATCCAACCGTTGTGTTCTTCGCTCTGCTGTACTACCTTTGTGCTAAGCATACCCTTTTTGGATTTTTCTCTCTACCATTAGTATTCCTGCGGAATATCGTGTAGTGTTTACCTTGTAGAATTTGGGGTCGTGTTGTAATTCGTTTCAAAATCAGAATTATCTTGTGTTATAGTTCATTTAATGTATTTCAGAGCTATCTCTTGCAGTCATAAATTTTGAATAAGAAGTTGAATTACAGAAATAACTAGTTAATAATGCCGATTTTGTGATGACAATAGCCGATACTGGTCAAGACAATATTAGGTTACTACACTTGGATCATTAATTGCCACGTAATTACGTTTACCTTTGTTGCATTTTGCCTTTCCACCTGGAAAGAGTACCTATACCTAAAAGCAGCTATCGATTATGGTGAATAGCTGTGTACTTGCTGTAAGGTTTAAAGCTACCCCTAACTAGTGATTTCGGTGCATATCACTTTGCATGCGCCGCGATTGATTTATTCCGATGGTTCGTTCGAGGATTGTTTCTGCTCAATAGGTTTACGGGAATTTGAATAAGTGATATGCCGTGTCAGTGCTTAACATGTGCCTTAACGACTGTTGTCCTCAGTAACGTACCTCTGTTTACATTCCCGCGTCGAAATTTGTATATTTGGATTTTTATATAGCTTTTAATCCACCGAACGGGAGTTGGTTAAGCTCCCAGATGTAGGCCATTGCCAAGTTGTAAAAGATTAACAGTTTTACGATTAATGGGTATCAATTAGTCTTTATGTAAGGACGTTTTTTTAGCATAACTTGATAAGACTACTTCATGCGACTTCCCAATGGCCTTCCGCTGCTTAGCTCGTGAGAGTGGCGCGTGGGCAGGGTCAAGGGTTCAGAGAGAAAATACAATTTTAAAGCTAGGGGTGCAATAATTCATAGGTGATGCAGCCATAATTCGAATGACTTATCAGCAGAGGTTTTAATATCCGTATTGCTTCTGTGAATAATTGTCTTAGTTCTGCATCAAGTAAATCAGTCTTTCTTTTTTGCTGTAAACGAAGATTCAGGGAATCTTTGATCCTTGTAATGTGAGTGGCAGCAATGCCTTTTTATTCATGTGTTTAATCCCATGAACATTTCCAATAATCAATGAAGGGCTGAGTGGAATAATAGTCATACTAATTTCTGCCAAACGTTATGTATGTGAATTGTCCATTTCATTTTATTTGTAAAAACCTGCTTCGAGTAGGTGAGAGTAGCTTGTATCTTGTGAAACAAATGTCTGTTGCAACGGTTGAGTGAGTACTCCTCTTAACGGTCTTCCCCGACCTAGTTATGCATAGGAGGACATGGCCATGTGTGTGATCGATGCAACTTGAAAAAAAGGTGCGAAAGGCATTTTGTCGGCCTTGGTTGGTTGACGAGGTAGCACCGAGTTCCGTAAATGCTTGTGATATAACATTATCCTGTAATACGTATCCATTCGGAATTCCACGCACCCTTGGAATAGGGTGATAGGAGCGAAGTCATGAGAACATTGCACAAATGGCGGATGGTGCATTTCGCTATATTTGCAGCTTTTGAGGGAGGGGGATAAGCCATGATTTGCGGGGTTGATGCGGGGCGAATCACCACCTCTAGTCGCGCAGTGTACCACGAACAATTTTTCCGTTCCCATTAGTATGGTTTAGGGTCATATAAATGTTTAATTTTTCGCCGTCATATATAGTGGTGGTGAGGGAGGTACAATTGCAGCAAATACGTCGTTGACAAGCCTTTTCTCCATAAATATTCACTTTCATTCTCTTAGAAGAAATTCGATACTCGTTTCTCATATAAAGTTGCCACAATTTAAAAAAAAATGAGATACTGGACGAAGAAATCGAAGAAGAATTTGGGAGGATAATTTTAAACTTTTTAGCATGTGTAAACGAGTTTGTTCTACTATTCTTAAGTGCCTGTTGTGGCCAGTGTTTCCCCCCTCGCAATATGCAGAATTACAATGGGAGAACCCTCGTCTCCAGCGCCAATTGGCTTTGCAAGAAGCCGCAGACTTCTCGCTACTCGCTTTTTTGTATTAGAATCCTTGATAAATTCACTGAGTGGCTAGACAGACTCCAGTGTCAATTGCACTGTCTGGTTCTAAATGACCCGATATCTTGGGCCGTCCATATACTTCCTTGAATGGATATGAAGAGGGATCATACGATGATTATGTATACCAAGTCTGTGTGGCAAGACGTCTGACTAATTGGGGGAATTGCTTTGATGCTCATAAGGGTATAATACTGCCGCTTCCCAGGGTTTTAGGGAAGATGCCATTTGGGGAGAGATACCATGGGGAGGGAAATTGTTTTTGAGTAATAAGTTTTCGTTGATTATTGGCAGCAAACGAGTACATTGGTTAGTTTAGAGTGATGAGAACTGTCCCTGTCATACCCATACTGTGTCACATAATTGATGTTATGGGCTCCGGAGATTATTCCTCCCGATTGTGTTTTAAATTAATGATCGTCGTTTTGAGTTCGGTGCAGCATCACTTTTGGTGCAGAATCTTCTCCGCGTGAACTGTAACCTAATTTCATTCCTATGTATCCGCTATAGATATGATATAAAAAAATAATATTCGATAGCACGGTAATCCGATTAGATTATTATCTTATTTTTTTACAAGACGTGATATTTACCGACCCGTAATCGTAATTGTGTAGGTGGGATAATCCGTGGCAACTCCTTGAAGAAATGCAGTCCTTTGTCTCATTTTTGCGTTTTTCCTCATACATGTTTTTTTTTCGTTTCGTTAGTCCCTACGAGGGTGGAAAAATATTAAAATTCTATTGAATTGTTTTTCGTTGAGCGTCGTTGCAAACCTTAATTTTCGTTGGCTATTGCTGCAATGCTTAGTGTCCAAGTGGAAGGGGCGATAGAAATTTTATTTCTTGCAGCAATTTATTTTCCCACTTCATTAGGGATTCATTTGGTTTGTTATATTTAGTGACAACCAGTGCTAATTGCAATCTGCTAATTGATTTATGGTTATAGCCTTGGACAATGTTTCTCATGATTGGATAAAGATACTTATTAAATACACGTTCTCAAAACAGCTCCCAAAATGCTTATTTCGGTATCGTAAATTTGCATAACGCCCATGTTGAGTACAGTGCTTCATCTGTTATTTAAAAAAAGTAATTAATTTATATTTGCAGCAACTGTGAAATATATGATCTACATACTATTGAAATTTATTATGTAACACTTTTAGATTTAGGTGAGAAGTTGTATGAGATGATTTATGTGTGATAGAAGTAGTCTTTCGTTTATAATTAAGATGATTCTTTAACAACTGTGAATTAATAAAATAAAATGATATTGGAAATTTTTAATTTTATTTTATTATATTATTTCACGACATCAAGCCTGAAACAACTTTTTAACTGTGAATTAAATTGAAATTTTTTAAATCTAGGTTAATCCAAGCATTTGTGTCCTCCTTCGAAATCTCTCGGCCGAGAGCACTGATTTGAAGGAGGTCTTAGCGGCAAAAATTCCCAAGGAGCAGGAGAAAATAAAAACATTTCGTCAGAAACATGGGACCACCAAAGTTGGCGAGGTTACCGTGAATATGGTGAGTGCTAATCATCTGTATTCTGATTCGAATTTTCTTGTTATCGGAGGTCAGATATTTTGTGTGTGATTATTAATCATGTCTGCTAAACTGCTGGTTAGAATCTGAGAGACACTCTTGACAGGTCATTCAGAACTTAATATATGATTGTGAATGCGTGGAAGTACACCTTGTTAAAGTCCGTGAAGGTAGTCACCCATGGTGATATAAATATTTTTATTTTAAGCATTAATAAATATTTTTTAAGTCACGACCATGGTATTGGAAAAATAAGCTCTTATTTTTATTTTTGAGAGTATAACTGGCATTTGGGATAGGAGGAAGATAATATTCTCGGAAGGAAGTAGGAATATTCATATGCATATTAAATACTTCTGCATAAGTTTCTAAATGATTTGATTTTCCGGTTTGCTTAATGTTTCAAGGACTATTTTTTAGCTATACCATGGTATATTTGTCAAATACATCTTGGTAGGTAGGGAAACAGTAAAGTGTGGCGAATCGACTTCATCCCCTGTCATTGATGATGAATGTGAGTTATGCTTATTCCTCTTGTTAAGATGAATTGAACTGATGATTTTTACTAAATGTGACTTCAAAATTTCTTGTGTATTGTAACTGTATTATGATGGTGTTATTAACTAGCAGTACTGAACTAATCTATGCAATCATGTTTTTGTATAGTTGATTGGTGAATATTTTTGCTATTTTGGTTAGAATATTATGAAAAATTAAAAAGAAATTCAAATAAAAGTGCTAACGAGCATTGTGGACGAATGAGAAGTAGCAATTTTTGCATAATTAGTGGTGAAAAGCTGAGGAAAGTTACTGCTCAAGATTTTGTTAGGTGTTGTATGGTCAAAATATTCCCACACGTACCAAATGATGCTCTCATGCGCATCTAAAATTACTTTCATTCTGTTGAATGGATGCCAGTACTTGGTCACACTTCGTAGATATCAGATCTGGCCTGTTTGTATGGAAAACTATCATGGACCAAATGTATTGTCCTATCAAATTCGTGTTAAATAATTATAATATGGACACCCAAATCTTCATACCCCCGAAAATATATCTTTTTTCTCTTCGTTTTTGGCAAATGGTCATTTTTTGGTGTAAGTTTTTGCAAAAGTATACAATTTTGTCGTGTTGTCGCATTGGTTGTAACCTAATCGTTTGGGATGTAGTGAAGCTTTATTCCAATGATCATAAAAACCGAAAGAAAATATGCTTAATATACAGAGTATTCGAATATTGTCATCTTTTGACTCTTGTGTCTTGATACTGGTTTCCAGTAATACAGTTCTGGTTGGATGATGTCCATTAATAAATATCTTGGAAGCGGAAGATCTCGAAAGCACGTATGAGTTTGAGATTATGTTCAATTAGTGCAATTCTATTTTTCACTGCTACGTGAACCGGGCGAACTAAGGTGGGACGAAAGTTGTAAATTATGTTTTCATCACTTCGTTTTTTTCCTAAGGCGGTGACTTCTTTTTTCTTTGCAATGAAGTTTCACAGTGTTTTTTTGCTTCGATTTCACGTCTTAGGTGAAGTTTGCGCGAGATCTCAAATCCACACACTCTCCGCGTCTGGGTTGTCGCATAGCCCTGGCTGCTCTGTTGTCGTGCGTCGGCGCAAATCACATAATCCGTCGTTTTTATGATCCCACCGTCAAATCGAGAACCTCCTTGGCCGACATTGACGGCAAATGTTCGGTGAAACGGAAAAGACGCACTGCTTCGCGGGAGGTACGACGTGTAACTCGTTTCGAATCTCGCGCCACCTCTTTCCCGACACGGAGGCTCGTAGGTCCCGTGATCACGGCTACCCTATCTACGCGTAGGCCTTCAGAGAACGAGAAAAAGGAAAACTTAAGCCCCTCCGTTCACTTATTGGCAGCAGTAGCCAGCCCCGGAATATCTCGCCAGAGGTGTTTCCCTTTCGCAATCATAAAGGGCATGCGTAAGGATATGCGTGCTCTTATACGGCCGTCTGTTGCTTGGAATGCTTGTCTATTGTCCACCACGGGATGCTGAAGTTCGTCCAGGCCATTCGCGTGCCTTTCTAATGAAGTTATGTTGGTGATCAGAGCTTGGGAATACTTATAAACAGGGATCGGCTGCTTGTGGTGGCTAGAGCTCCGGCTTCCCGTCCCAAGGAGCCGGGTTTGACTCCTTGCATTGGTGAACATTTTTCGTTTAAATCACGATTCATACTTGGGTGCTATGTGGAGGGTATTTCAAGGGTAGCAGTACTTCATCCGTCGGAAAGGAGGTTAAGCTGTTGGCGCTATTAGTTACGAGCTGGCGAATGCAGAAAACAGATTTTCCTCCAAACTTCATTGTTTATCTGTCTTTACCAAGCAACACAACATCCTCAGCGGTACAAATGACCTGTTTTCGGCCGCCTTCCCAAAATAACCTGACCGAATCGGTTCTGGATAACGGTTATTGTCCGAGTAGTTCGTTTTACTGAAGATGAATTATGAAAATTTTGCGGCCGAGTCCCGAAAAAAAGATTGAAATTACTCCGTGAAATATTTTTTAAAAGTAAAACTTATTATCTTCACGCATGTGGTTTTCAATTCGGAGTGATTTCATGGTTTTCGTATTGCAGACACCCTTTCCGAATTTTCATCCCGAAAAACATTTTTCCATCAGAAATGCGAGGCAGAAGTCGTGGGATATCCTAAATTGAGACATGTACCGACATAGGATCAAAATAGCGGACGCTCTTGCTCTCGACTGCTGGCGCGGCTGAAGTGGCCTTAGGGGAAAGTAAATGTGAAGGACAGCCGCGGTGAAGTCGGAGCGATTCAATTTCCATTCTAAACAGGCGGTGGATGACTCGCCAAATCTGGCTCAGTACGGATCGCGAAGCCATATGCATACCCGTGCGAGCTCGGCATCGGAACGAGTTTAGCACCGTTAGCCTTCCTGTTACATGCTTCTCAAGAATTGGCACAGTTTTCCAGTCAGTCTTCTAGGCCATTCATGTCAGACTTGTGCGAATGTTTGCTTCGCCTGGAGCATAAAAGAAATTTTCTATTTTAAAAATATGCGATTTCTCTTCGTGACGGGGGTAATAAAATTTGGTAGAGAAGACTCTTGCTGGGCTTGGAATATAATTTTAGGTTATGTGCTGGCTTTCATCCTTGTCTGATCAGGAGTCATTGAAATATGTTGATTTTAGTGTGTTTCAATCCTGTGTTCACTTGCAGTCACTCCTTATGTTAATACTTCTGTCATTCTAGCAATCCATATTGATCACTTCTTGATTTTTAAGGCGTTTAGTTCTAATGATTGAGAAATGCTACGTGATCAATCTTTGAATATAGTCGGCGAAGCGGAGGTTGATAATTGATAGGCTTAAGATCCTAAATTTTCTCGTCGAATGCGGATAAACGACTGTAATTATGAAGGCCTGGTCTGTCATTAGTGTTTTTCTCGAGTAAATTATGGTGGCACGAACCAGTGTAAATTTTATTTGGTAACCGCACGCGAAGTCCCGTCAGATACCTAGCTGGACTCCATTTCGAACCGAATTGTAATCGATTATTTTTACCAGGTGATATCAACTTACATAACCACACGTTAGGAATCTGCTGTCTTGTTATGGGTTTGCTGCGAAATTGACCTATATGATTCTCGGAAGCATTTAATTGCGAAGAATACTATCTTCTTGTCACTTTTATTTTTACAAAACCAGTCTTTCTCGATGCAGATAAAAATATTCCCTGCCGTTAGTGTTCGAGCCCTCTTATAGTAAAAAAATTGAATTAATTAGAATATGGTATTTTGTGTGGTTAATCGCTTGAATATCGGTAAATTTCACTGTATCTTCTCCTAAGGTTTAGTCGAAGTTCAGTAACATCAGTACATGCTCCGTCGATTTTTTTTACGGTTTTGTGATAGTGGAAGTCGCTCATGAAAATGTTGGGGAAGACGAGTAACGTTGAACCTATACCTGTGGTATTGGTGATAAATATGTGTTAATCGTTTCATTATATTTATATCCTCTCGCATAAATCACATTTTATGTCTTTTTGAATTCATTTCAATTGTAGCTAATGAAAGTGCAGGAGTAATACTCGGGCTAAACATGTATGTAATTTAGGCGGTGTATTGACTTGAGTTTGGGTTACTCATGTTCTCACCGTTGAAATGCATTCGCTCAACATGAAGTTTCTCTCATCGCCAGTGAATTACAGGACTAAAACTAGAGGATAGGCTACTAAAAAAGTATTGAATGCTGCATTGAAGCTGTAGTTTGATGGACCGTTCAGTCTGCTGTCTGTATTCGTGTATGCGGAAGCAGTATTTGTGTTTTCGAATTCTTCCGCATTTATTTCTCCAAGCGAGGTTATTGACGGAAGATAGGCTTGCTGATCGTTTCAGTATCACGTAAAAATATTCCATTGTGAGAAGTAAGCTCTCCGTTTCAACGGAGTGACAAAATGTATGGGATCCCTTTGGCATTGCTTACGGTGAGATGTCATCATTACATGGTTCATAGTCACATTCGCCGGGCAATCTCGCTCGTCGCCTGCTGGGCACAAGTCAACATGCGTTGCCGCTCACTTTATATGCAACTCTGACCATGCTTTAAACGGCAAGTCGGAATTGGTAAAGGGAAAGAATGGCCTTGCTCTTAGAGTGGCTGCCGAATGGTCTTCCATCATGATACGGTGCGCCCAAGCCTATCCCACGCGGTTATTCGTGAAGATGACCCGAGACACCGTTTAAAAATTCTTTCCCCAAATACTTCCGTTAGGTTTTCCTCTCGGGTAGGATAACCAGGTGACAATGATGGTTTTATATGTTTTGAAATCGCACACGAGTAGGAGGGGCGAGGGTCAGTTTTCTGCATTCATATTTTTATGTGCGGGGAGAAATTGAGTCTGTCCGGGTTTTAATTCAGCGACGCCGAGTTTTCATAGTAAATCGTTCTGTGATGTATAATGGTCGAAGTATATAAAGTCTCCTAGGTCTCGCGTTGTTGCGTTATCACGCCGATCAGATTGTCTGAATGCCCAAAGTGTTTCGTTTGTTGATTCAGGTTCAAAATCAAATTTTAAATCTGGTTTTAGCTAGCATTTTACTGCTAAATTTGGTCACGTTTAGCGATATTTTTAGGTTGCAGGGAAGTTTTTCTTCAGTCGATCTATTTTATCTGCGGTAAATTTTTTTTCTTAAATCAAATAATTGCCCCTGTGAGGTAAGCTCTTGTGGCCTCTTTTAGGTTCTGATCTGGCTAATTTTCACTTGTCATTTCCACAGTGCGGTATGATTACGAGTCCTGTTTGCAGTTTTATCGCCCTTTTCATTTTTTTAGCTTGCAGCTCTCTTTGAGCTTCCCTTTTATAGTGCGAACGTTTATTATAATATGCCTAAACGCTATGCTATTAGCTCCTGACTAAGTGCTTCGTATCTATAATACGAACTCGGATTCTTTGACTTGCGTTTGATAAAAATGCCATCTCTAGCCTGGCGTTTAATTTATGTTGCGACTTCTAAGTAGTTCATCCGTGTCAGTCATTGCGTGAACTGTGACATCATCTTTATCGGAAACCCATCACCGCAGTTTTGCCGACAGTTCCCGTCGTTGACTCCGATCAGCTGATTGTATGACATATTAATTAATGAAAATGATCCTGTAAAAACTGAATGCTAACTGCTTCGTATCTGAATCTGATTTTATCTGCCTATGGAGTAGTCACTAATAAAAAAAGGCGATTACATGTAATCAGGTTATTGCTTCGGTTCTCAAGTTCAAGGTTTAGATCGTAGAACTTACGACAGAGTCATCCACTGTCCATAAGGGAGAGGGGTACTTTGTACCGCCTGAATCACTCTGCGTACATGAGTTGGTGTGAGGTTTAGAATGTGGTTTAGCGCTTACTCGACGTGTGAAGGCGATGCCAATGGAAATCGTTGGCGTTTATATGTCAATTGATGTCCAACAATAAGGAATTTAGCGTCCATATTGTCCCCGTTAGAGGGACTGTTTATCAACTTTATGGAAGAGTTGTTCAACAACTCTTGGAATGACCGGTGTGACATAACGCATTTGATTGGTTGGGCGGTGATTACTGTAGTGTCCAATTTTTTATCATTCCAGATAGAAAATTAAAATAATAGAATTACTATAAATATGCTCGAAGTAGCCTAAAACGTACTATATTTGATGGTCTTTTAAAGTAAATATTTTAATTTTTCATCGTATGTACATACATACAAAGATCTCTAGTTTCAAAAAATCTAAGTTTTTTTAATGACGATATATTTTCTTTCCAATCAGCGGTAGTATCTGCCCAACTTCAATTCTGATTTAATGTTAAGTTTGTTGGTCATTATGTTCGCTTTTGCTATCCAATACAAACTGTTCGTTTTATACATTAATTATGCCTATGCCATCCATATCCAGAGTTCATCCCTCATGGCGGTATAGTACACCAAAATGCGCTAATTAATTTAGCATCATATTGATTCACCTTGAATCCATTCATACTTTACCCGAACGAAATAGTCGGCTGGTCTCTTGATTTTCCAGTTATACCAACCTGGCTTTCTTATTTGAGCTCAAGACGTAATGTATATCATTTGTAGTAATTTATTAGCCTTTTAATAGCGAAGGGGATTCTTAATTGTGATTGTGATCGTTACGTAGTGTTAAAACATTTTTTCATACTTATTATATTTTTCCTATCACTCATAAATGTACAAATGTTATGGTATGCAGTGTTGCGCATGGGTGCAAAAATGGCATATTTCATATCGTTGGCGTATATCTTTGCACCCATGCGCGTGACTGCGTACTATATCATTTGTGCATTTCGCAGTGATTGGAAGATGGTCAATTAGTCGTTCCAAAGCGACAATGTTGTGCTCATCCGTAGCCGGTTCATCCTCCGCGACAGTGGCTTAGTAAGCACGGCCACGTCTCGTGTGCTACGAAGTGAACTTGGGAAGAGAACACCTAGTTCGCATAAACCCTGGCCAAAATTCATCTTGAATTATTGTGGCTCGGTGATGTCACTGGCTGACACACCTGACCGGCAATTGGGAGATTCGGGTTCGAATCGCGGTCAAGTCGAATTATTTTTTCCTGTCAAATTTTATCCCCTTGGTGGCTCCTGTACTAATCGTGTCATGATTTACTTCGGTTTTAAGCGACATAAGTCGTGAATATTATAGATATATCATGGAAGTTATTTCATCGGTTGATATGAGATTTATATCAAATGCCTAGTCCGATTTCTTGTTTGCTTTCTTTCAGTGTAATGTGATAACGACTTATCAGATTATTGCGGAGTCTCACTTATCACCACTGAACGCTGTCGGTTGAAGATCAATGAAAGGTGTTCATATCCGGCTACTATCAATCAGTCAGATATTAACTAAGATTTTAACTGGATACGATATCGTTTTCGTTCAACTCAAGGGGTGGAATATTCGGGATCCCGAAAAATTTCCTAGCAGACGTGGAGTCGTTTTAGAGCTGATGCATGCACATTTTTATACTCAGAATTCCGTTTTCTCCATTCTTTGCGCGATTTTCGAATCGTAACGTAGGAGACAAATGCTATTCAGAGATGCTTATTTCGATGTGTGACATTGTTTTTCTATATGTAAAAACGATGACGCCATAGTAGTTATGTACTAGAGCCACAAGTAGCACAGAGATATTTCTTTGGTTCCCTCTGCGCAGTATTGGCGATCAGTATACCTGCCAATAAAACATACGCCTATCGTTGTCGATATGGAATCTGGAAGCTACTTCCAGCCATCGTTTTAACCGATCCCCAGAACTCAGGCTTCGGGTAGCACGTTATTCTTAAGGAGCGCTTTAAATTTGCTAAATTTGGCGTCGTATGTTTACCGCTTGATCGCTCCGGGGCGCTAGGTAGTTTATTATTAGTCTTATATTTTTTTCAAGACGTTCTGCCGGTGTAGAATAACCTTTGATGGCTTCCAATTTTTTTAGCACAAGCACTCATTAAGTTCTTTTTTCTTCCGATGGTGCATTTATTGGCAATATGGGAAACATGTATTGGGAAAATCGAGATAATTGAGAATAGGAAATATGTCTGTGCCTACGTAGACAACACTAGCGGTTGGGATCCATCACAGTAAACTACGATGCTCGCTGAAAGTGCCGCTAGAATCATGAAGCTTAGGTATCGTGGTGGTTGGCGCATTGGTCCAGCAAATCTATGGTTCAATTCCCGGTCCAGATGAATTTTTTTCTCGTGGAGTTAACTCGTATGTGATGCCACGGTTAAAGTTAAAGCGGGGAAAACCTCCCGGTTTAATAAAGACAGTTATTACAAACTCGATGAGTTTTACAGTAATTGCTCAATAAGGGGGAATGAAACTCTGAGATTGAAGTTTCCGGCATTGCAGTGTTCTTATGATAGTTTAAAGAAAAAAGTAATTCCATTTTCTCCCTTCTTCACTCGTTATGGTGAAAGCGATATAATGTCAATCAAATGATTCACGTGTACTCCTACCCAATACTCAACTAAACCCTGAGAGGTGTTAACAATGCCTGCCTATAAATTATCCCTGTGAACAGTTTTATAATGTGCATGGTTGCCTTGATAGTTTACCATCACTCTCTCCCTTTAAGTGTGTTGTGTGATATTGTTGGGAAGTTGATGGATCTGTTGCTGTTCGTGCTTCAGTTACACATCCTTTTTTACGTTACCTCAGGGATAATATGTTGATACGTTAAAACTGAAACATTTACGCTGTAAAAATTCAATTTATATCGGCACGAATTTATCCCTCCAAATTCCAACTCAATGGCCGCTTAGCGTAAAAGGTCGTTGTTACTTAGCACATTTTCACTTGTCTTGAAGTGATTGATGAGTTTATCTTACTCAGTGCTTCGGTTTCATTTATATGAATTTCAATGGGCTTTTCTTAGTGGCTAATAGTCCAATAAACTAAATACACGTGCTTTTTTCCTTTGGCCTGCGTGCCATGATGTGTGGATTTTTGTTTCGAAGCTATTGAATGACAGTTGCTGGCAAGGAGTTGGGTGGGATGAATCAATGCCATAAACTCTATGTGGACGTGGCCTGAGGCCAATTTAGTATCGCAATCAAGTAAAATGGTTTCAGCTACGATGTGTTCGATATGCGGTTCACGTACGTTAAAGTGGGTTAACTTACATTTTTAAACTCCTTAATCTCGAAAAATCAGGTACGTTACGACAATAGGTATACTTTCGAAAAATGTTTGGTATGGATTTTACTTGGCTGTTGGAATGAAGAAACTGGTTTTCTTCTGTCTACAATTTATTTAAACTTGGTGAACTTGGTTTCGACGAATTAAATCATTTTCAAATGAAGTCTTCTTCACTTCTTCTCATTAGTCCTTCTTTGCTTGGAATGACCTTAAATCGTTGACACGCGTCGTTTACCAAGTTCTTTGCGATTCATTTATTTGTGGACAATAGTACTGCTGTTTTCTTCACCTCAACATGATGAATCTGTTCCACAAAATCTCGCCGGTATCGTTAATTGTACTTGGGTGGCTTGTAGATAAAGATTTTTGTTTCTTGTAGTCTTGTACCGGATAGGAACAGGATGAAATTCAAGATGTGGGAGCGATGACGGTTTTGTCCTTTTAATACGAATCTTTGGTTGCCCTCAGTGGCCTCCGCCCTTACAACACTATTGAAAATGTATGGCTTCCTAGAGATGAAATTCTGCTCCAGAAAGAGATAAGAGAGTTATGTGTCGATAGCTGCTCGCGCGCCCGAAATTGGAATATCTTGTTATGATCCAAATACGTAGATTGCGCTGCTTCGCTGTCAATGGTTCCGCATCCCGGCCATATTTATTTTAACGCCCTCATTTTGGACGTTTAACGCTTTGATGGAAGGTTATTAGCAACAACGGAACTACTTTATGCCATGCGAATGGCCGTCGACAAACATGACTGATCCGACATTTTTCGTGGAATTGGTATCGCGAGATAAAATGGGCGAGATACAATGATTTCGGACATCTGGTGCTGTCCTAGGCCATGGGCTTGTTTGATGAAACATGAGTCGAATCCAGGCGAAATGGAAATTGTGCCTTGCTCACGCTAAGGGATTAATGTTTTATCCGCAGTTCCCGAGGAGAGGTTCTTGTCTTTGAAAAATATTTCTTCGTCTAGGGCTGGGCGGTTTTCCAGTATATTGGCTCCAATATCAATATTTTTAAATTTTGGGATTCTAACATCACAATTTTTAAACGACCAATACCAATATCCTGTATTGGATATTGGTGGTCGGAAAAACCAATATTTGTAATTGGAATATTGTGTATTGAAGAATAAATATTTCCAATTGTAATATTTAATATGGGATTACCAATGTTAAAAATTTAAGTTTTGAATATTGAAACCCGGCGAGAGGGTGGCCCCAATATTTGAAAACAGACGGCGCGTGTGGCACTCAGTGCAGCACTTCCTTTTCCACCATTATTTATAGCAATAACTCGGGAAAAGAAGCATATGCACGTAAATTTTCTTGTTTTATTAACATACTTTTACATAGATAACACAGGCAGCATTTACAAACCATTGTAAGCAAGATAATTTTACCTGTTAATATTGCTATGTTCAATATTTTCCAATATACCAATATTTCATTTTTCTCATTATTTACAATATTCTAATATGCCAATATTTTTCCAATATTCAATATTCCAATACAGATTATTGATATTGGTCCATTGTTAATATTTTAAGATACTGGATATTGATATTGGGATTCAAATACCGCCCAGCCCCAGTCACATTGCACAGTGGGCGGAATTAAAAAAAAGCTGGCTAAAATTCATATCTCCGTTATTTTTGTGAAGTAGAACCATGATTTTTTCCACATTTTATTATTTTTACCCCCTGAATCCGAATCTAATATTAGTTTTCACGTAGGCCAATCAGGGGCTTCTCGGAAAAAAAATGGCGGAAGCAATTAAATTCTCTCCTTCGAATATTATAAGGTTGGTCAACTATAATTTATATGTGTTTGTCAGATACCATAATTATTTCTGGATTAACTCTAATTGTGTTATCAATATCGATTTTAATCTGTATACTACTTTTTACGATGTGTCGATGGGCGGTATCGATATAATATTGAAGGTTTATTTTAATGTAAGGAAGGGAATTTGATCAAAACATTCCATGGAGATTAATGTCATTCACTTCTTTTTTGACTTGGTATTAAAACATTATATTTCTGTATTTACAATTAATAAGAATATAAATAAATGCATTAAAAAGTTATCATCTGAGTCAAACTCGTCGCTGTCTCCGTCTATTCCGTTTGCTCATCCATCAACAGTAGATTACGAGCTGCTTTGGATACTTTCCCATTCCCCTTGCATAGTGCTTGCGATGATAATATCAGCAGATCGGAAGTTAGATCCTTCCTTAAAAAAATATCCTCTAATATTACTATCCTTGAAATTTCCCTTTAATTCTACTCCCGGAACTTCCTAATATCCTTATGCCTTGATTCTTGGGCCTCCTCCGACAATTGGCCAATTGGTAACACTGCTGCTTTCGCAATGGTTTCTCCGTGAATAAGAACTTTGTGAACGGTGGGTTGCATGTATGGGTACAAGTTTACGTAAAGAAATGTAGTGGAATAGCAGGATCGTTGAAAGCCGTACTTTTGAATGTGAGTTCAGTAGATAAGGCCTTCAGAATGTTCGAAAACCTCTGTATTGGCTTCTCACTAATACGGCAATGGAAAAATTTAACGACTAGATTTCAGTATAATGTAATTTTTTATCGAGTGTGCTGATTTAAAACAAAGATTATAAAACACGAGATTTCATGTCTAAATTCTTATTTACGTACCAGAAATTTCCGACTAAATCTTTGCATTGGAGAATAAGCGTCTCACAAAATTGCTGACGTTTGTTGTTCCTCTGCCATGTTTCGGGATGCCAACTAAAGTCCCATTCTTGTCACAAAAGAATTTCGTAATTCTATCTCCCTCCTTTCTACTTCAATTGTACTGCCATCAGTGGCCTTAGTCTGAACAGAGAATACGACATTCCATTAAGATAATGAGTTTTTGAACCCGTTTGGCATGGTTATTGATAATCCAAAATTACTGTTCTCCATAACGCGTGCGATCGCGTTATCTTTATTTTTCAATTGCGCAAATGAGAGCGACAACATGATTGCCATTCTTCATATTTTAACAGGTATTTTATATCACTAGTTTTAATTAATATGGTACATCCTTAGGACAGTAGCTGTAAGCATTTCCATCCTAGAGATGTTTGCATTTTGGATAAC
This sequence comes from Pyrrhosoma nymphula, assembly GCA_963573305.1. NCBI lineage: Eukaryota > Metazoa > Arthropoda > Insecta > Odonata > Coenagrionidae > Pyrrhosoma > Pyrrhosoma nymphula. Next base: position 71,832,680 of record OY754335.1, on the reverse strand, counting down.
GATAACGACAATGTGATCACCCACGCCTGTGATCACAAAACGGAAAAATTCGCCTCACACAGTGATGGACCTGCTATTTTTTTACATCATTATTAAAATAATCTTTTCATGAAGAGAAAATACCGAAGTTGCAAATCTGGAGGTATTCACGCTGACTGACGCTTCTCACTTTAGCCGTGAATGCATATTCAACCACATAAATCCTGAGGTTTATGATGCATAAAGTTAAATCCAATGACACAAAGGCATCTGCACACTATAGCAATGGAAATATGGCAACCGAACAACAAGCATCTTGTTGGAATTTTATAATGTAAGGCGTGGGTACACGGCGCAAGTTTCAAGGGTCAACTGCTCACTTCCTGTGCCAAATATTTGCTCCCTGACATCTATGCAGTATCTTAACATCGCCAAAAGGTATACTACTAAGATTTAACTCTTTTAAATTCCTTATTTATTTCACTAGATAGAAATGAACACCTCTGGCTCACGTTCCTCCCAATAAACACCGGCCATTTTCTACATAGAAGTGACCCATGCCGATTGCAGAGCCAACCTGTAGGCAGAACCTTTTGCGGAAAGCTAAGAAACACCGCCTGCCATACAGGGGTGCTGAAGATTAAGATCCATATGTATATTCATGCATGTGAGAATGAATAGCTGTAAGGTAAAAATATTCCACTCTGCAGTCATTTGCCCACTTGTCTGCCTCATACGGCTGAACGGTGGCCGCGACGAAACGTTCTCTTTCAATATGCCCCTTAGGGGGTCAGAGGGCACTTGTGGACTAACTTTGCACATTTATTTTAAAATATTGTATTTTTCCTAATTTCTACAGTAAAAAAACATATATATATGGTAACTTTATTTGGCATTCATTCGAGCAACAACAAAATAAGGAAATTCCGCGGCACATTAACGCGGCGGCGCCGATCGGCTGACCTGCCGTCTTATACATATCCCATCCTCAGTGGAGGGGGGGGGGGTGTAAGTTGGGGAAAGATTTTTATTTAAGACGTTTTTAAATCGAGTCTTGTCGCGAACATAAAGAATTTTCCCACTTTATGAAAAATATGTAAAAATAGAGCATTTTTGAATGTTTAATAAGTACTTGTAAAAATAATAAAAATAAATAAAACTTTCACCAAAAGTCTTAAGGAACATGTATAATTTTGGAAACTATGTTTGAAAATCGGAAAAGAAACTTATAAACGCTTCCCGAGCGAAAGTAAAAACTCGACTTTTGCGGAAAATGCAGAGTTGAAGTTTTTGATGATTTTTTCTCAACATTGACGACTTCTGCTGACTCAACGGTTGCTCCAAAAATTTAAATAGCTGTAGTTTCCTACAGTATAGATAATGTTCAATCAGATTTTAGTATTTTTATATCCCGAAAAAAAGGTCAAAATTAGATTGCATTTTGGCCAGCTTTTTTCGATTTCCGCCCACTGTGGCGTCGGTCCGGTATCGTGTATTGGGGAAAGGTTGTGGCAGAGAATACTATTTCAGTTCTAGATGTGCAATTTTTGTGCTAAGCCTTCTTTGAATTAAAATTGTAACGGTCATATCTGTAGGAGTCCGTGGAGTGTTCGAGGGGCGTTGAAATGTAAGGTGCCTTACATAGAATCAAGCTGTGAATAATTTCGATGTTCTCTTATGGTTAGTCTGGTTGGGGTCACTCGAAGCACATATCGTGGTATAAACGACCATTTGTCTCTAGTCTTACGCTGTTTTCGTGGAAAATATGATGGAGTGTTTCAGTTGCAGATTTTGTTGATAGATGATCAAATACCGAACAATTTTCCACTATTTTTTGCCGGTTGTTGTAAAGCATTTGCTCGTCCATTATGTTCCAAATTCCCCAATATCGCGCCCCATACGTCACTTGTGGTGCGATAATTCCTCATTACCCTTCCAAGACGGGCGTGTTCGCGAGCACGGTGCTTAAATTTTGGTAGATTTGTCACTTCAATTCAACTGATCTTTAATTTATTTGCTACCACAACCTTTCTTCGTTCGTGGAATAACCAAATTGGACCCTTCCTCTCTGTAATGAATCGCTGTAGTTGAGGACTAAAGTCATTAAAATGTTCACTAAAGTGGTCATATCGCTGAGCTTAATTATTACATAACATCATTCTATGTATCAAGAAATGTTCTCCAGAAAATATTTTGCCCCTGTGAATTTTCCATTTCATTACGGAATTCGAGTCTGGGAATGAGAGACTGTTTTGGTGCGCCGCGTAAGCGATTTTCCCTTGAAATGGGGTAATTATCGCGGCTTTAGAAATGATTGATGTGACCTTGGCCTTAATATTTTCAAGACTTTTTTTGACTGGCCGTGAATTTTTTTCCGCACTTGCAATCTTGCTGAAGGCAGTGTGACTAGTCTCTTGGCTGGAGTGTATGCACACGCGGTAACTCGTAAGAATGGAAATTTTACTCGCGTAGAAGTCCTGCTCACTCCTAAATGGGGCTTATTATGCAACGGTAGCAGTTGATCCTAAAGGCTTAGCAACTGAGTACAGAATTGATAATTGCTCATGTTGGATATCCATTCTGCATTCCTATTAATCAGAATGGTTTTGGTGTTTTTACGTAAGTATTGGTGGCTTTAGCAACGTAACGTCTTTCTCCTCTTGCCCTTTCATTTCACTTTGCCTCTGATCACCGAAAAAACGTCTGACTCGCGTCCACTACATTTACGCAACGCTTAATTATTGCTCATTGTCTCGAGTGGCTCTGGTGATCATCAATTATATTGAACCCGACTATCATGTTGTTTGCTGTTCCAAATTTACCTAAAAAAAGATTACGGGGCAAAATGGCCCGTAATCTTTTTTTAGGTTTGGATGTTTTATACGGATTAAATCGCAATTTACTCCTCGCTGTTGGTTCCCTTTGTAAAATATAACTATTGCAGGACGTCGTCATAATTTGGTTCAGTTGTAGTAGTTGCACAAACCTTGATGTGGCGTTCCTTAATTTAGATTGTTTCGCGTACGTTCTACCACACAAGCCGCCTGCACTGATGGTATTCCTATGTTCAGTGACTTTTAAGGCTGGGAAACAACGTAAATTGAAGCACAACGTCTTAAAAAATACGAGACTGGAACTGGTGCTCGTGATGGAATGGTAGCGGTAGTCAATTGAAATACCATCCGTGGACAGTAGACAGTCGTGGTTTTGTGTGCTGGCCGTGCGTGTAAGCGGATGAAAGTTGCCCATTTTTCAAGTTATTAGTGTGCAATGGTGATTACGTCGGCACTGATTGTGACCGACTGAAATGCCTCTGCACTTGTTTTTCTTTGTATGTACGCAATTCAAAATATTTTAATGGCGTCGGTTGTTCCCCATCCTTTGGTATTGGTGAGTGCCAAAAAAACAGCCTGAATCCATTGGATGTTAAATTAAGGTCACTCGTGATGGAAGGACGAAGTTCTTTTTAAGAATGAGGTGGTCTATAAAGTTAAAATGGTAAGGCCTCTTAAAGTGGCCTCTCTCGTTCCTTCCTCCATGTCTGTTTCCTCTGGAAGGGATGGTGCGCATTCTAATACGAAATGGTGGGTTAACACGAATTGCTCTCTTCTGTTTCATAAGATCAATTCGAGACCCATTTCCCTCCCGTCCTCATGATGTGACCTATTTTTCGGTCATATTTCAATATCGCAAATCGCACGCGAGCTTACACTCCCAAAAGTTTGACCGATGTGGTGAACTTTTTTATCTGAGCCGTCGCGGAGATCACAGCAGACTGCCCCACAGGGGAAGAGCTTGTGGGTGGCTGTAAGAAATGTTGGGGGAGCATTCCAAGATGGCAGTAATCTTCTTCTTCGATATAATATCATGCATGCACGAAAAATTGAAAGAAAAACATCACATTCCGCGACCACGTGACACAAGGCGAAATCTAATGAAATGAATTTACGATAAACAAATAGAAGACAAAAATTCGAATGAGGAATTTCTTGTTTTCGTTTGTCTCGGCTATAATATTCCGATTTCATTGATGACAGCCTTAGCTACTTAAAATCAGATGTAAAATTTCTCCTTTAGTATGGCAGAGCGCCGTTTCCTTTTGAATACACCATTTCTCTTCAATAATTGCTGTAATTTGACAATGAATTAAGAACTCAGATGAATTGGTGCCATAATTTTATTTCCATTTAATTTTCTGGCAGAATTCGCTTCCTATATCCGGTTCTCGTAAAAAATGACAAATGTTTCGTAAATTTTACAAATATTCTGTGGCAGAATTACATTTGTGTCTAATGTTTCACCCATGCAGTCCTTACAGTCCGTGTAATTTCAACTTCGACTGTGTAAATATAATGGTGTGGAAAGTTTCGTCGACTTTATCAGGTGGAAGACACGTTTTTCTATTACTAACACGAGTTTGAAAAAAATGGCATAAAATCATATTTCACCGTGGGACTCATCTCGATGAAATTATATTATCAGTCCTCGAAAGGCGGTTAGTAGTGCCTCCGCGGCTTGCACACCGATAAGGGGCCGATTATTTGATCTTGTTTGACACGTTCGTTGTTCGCTCCTGTCAAGATAAGATGCCTCAGGATGGAGATAGGATAAAATATTTTGTTGATAACGCTGCGTTTAGCGTACGAGTCGCATCTCAGAGCGCCGGGATGGTACGAGTATTCGGGAGTGGCGGAATTAGGCGCCTGCTCTGGCGGGGAGGACTCGGCGCAGACGTCGGTCGTCCCCATTCAAAGTCAGCGCAACTCTGAGGTCACTTCGCATTTGAAGTGTGGCTTAATGAGTTCGTTTTGCGTGCGAGACGAGACAGAACTCTGCGGCGGATTGGGGTGCGGCCGCGCCAGGACCATCCTCCTCTGGGCATCTAGTTTTCTTGCGTCAATCCCAGCTCGGCTATTTATACTATATGGCTTTGGGTTAAGAGTCCCGCTGATCAGCTGATCGTGGCGGTTTCTTTGCCACCATTGTTCACCGTGCCAAAAATGAATTCCTTCGGCAGCTGAGCGCATTGCCACTGCTGGAGTAATGGTTCTTCTAAACTTTTGCTTGCCTGCGAATTGAATTTTTTGCTTTGTTCTCGTGTGTTAATTAAATTAACTCGCTCGTAAAAGCTTCAGCCACTCGCAGTCTGTCGTCACAGTGAAGTGACAGTTTCGTAGGCTTTGAGGATGTTTCTTTGCAAAAGCAGGAATTTATAATTTCTGTTTTTTCATGCTTACATAGTCTTGCTTTAATTGGGCAGGCTTTTAGGAAGAAGCAGTGAATATTTGTTTCCTCGTACTATTCTTGCCCGTTGTCAATTCATAATGGAGTATTTTGAAGCGCAGTAATATCGTTGTGTCCTGGTTTCTATTTCCATGTTTGGCATTATTTTTAAAACTGGGATAACCTTCTTTAGGTCTGCTGCTCACGAATCCAATAAATGCCTGCAAACTTAAATGGCACATGCTTTCACAGTGGCATAGGCAGTTGTTATATTTGTGGAACACATTTTGATATGGTTAAGGGATCTTATTAGAACGAAATCAACTGTATCAGGCTTAACTTTTAGAAATTACTCCCATCAAGTCTATAGATTCCTCTAAATGTAGTGGATTCTACATAGTTGGTCCTCATATTTCTTGAACATAGAAGATTTTTATATACATCCACGAGGTTTCCCCCAAACCGACATGAGAACCTGTTCTTGTAAAATTCTGGGTTAATCGGTTGATATTAGGATACGTTCTTGGCTTCCCCGGAATCTGGCATTTTCTTCGTGTAGGTTTTTTGCGTTTCGGTTTTTATTTTCTGCACATTAGTTGCAAGATTATGAAAGTGATATTGAGATGTCTTGGAAGGTGTCTATACACCATAACTAGTTGGGAGGTGCCTAAACACCATAGCTAGTCTGCGGACTTGCTAGTGCAGTGATTTTTAAGTCACTCGTCTTCCGCCCCGTGGAAGGGCGCCAGAAAATTGCGAAAGGGACCTGGATACCGATGAAAGTACTCTGCACTGCTGCGGTGGTGTACGTAAGATTCTTGGAGATCATTCAATGCATTCCTGGCTATTTTTTTTTGTTATGCTTGCATCAACTCTTTCATCTTTGTCATTTTCTAATCTTCAATCGTCGTCGTAAGTTTTTCTCAATGCACTAAGTCACTTGTTTTCCGTAAACGGTTCTTCGATGAAACGTTTATTAGTTTACGACCGACGGAAATGTTAGTAAAAAATGCTTGTAAATCCATGACGCTGTTTGAATCATCCTCAGCGTTGAGAAATCGGTATAAATTTGAAATCTAAATCGATGAGTATGGAAAATATCGTCATTATTTTTAATTTGTTTTTCAAGGGAATGGAATAAATCTTTATAACTCTTCAGTAATCAGGTTTTTCTTCCTTTTTCAAATTTACTCTTTTTAGAGGGATAAAGACAATTTTAATTGCCCCGACATTTTCTTGGATAGTGTTTTGATAAGAATGAGTTTCGTTATTTGTCATGATACAATTTTTTGTGTCGTTTTTCGTCATATTTCGTGTCTGGAACAGTGTAAAAAATGAGTTCTTGTTGATTTTACAACATGCGCTGTGCGCGCGTATCTAGTTTCATGAGATACACGATGAGTACGTATGTCTCATTTCTGTCAAACACTAGAACCAAATTCCTAAACCTTCACTTTCTTGGGATGGATGCACTGAGTTGATTTCGATGTCTTGTTTTTTTTTGTGTCACTAAACTCCTTTTGGGAATTGTTTCTGGTGATTTTTCGGGGGTAGAAATGATATGGTGAGAGTTAAAAACTTATTTGTGTGCCAAATGCATGGCGGAGACATGTCACTCCATCAGCTCATCGGTTCACGATTACCCAAAATATTAACCTGACTTAATAAGACTCCAAGTTGGCGAAGATATGGCATTAATTGGGAGCGGCTGAAAATGTAGGATTACAACCACTGGCAATCAGAGGGGAAGCCCGTGATTGAATCTGCTTCTCGATATTTTTTTAAAATGTAGATGCCATTGCTTTCTCTCTATTTCAATAGAAGTAATTTTTAATGGAAAATATTTATTCTTAGATATAGGTACAGCGTTGAAATTATCGCGTTGTATGCGTACTGCAGTCCTTCCACGGTAAGAGAGGTTTCATATGATTTGTAATGAAGATGGTGTGAAAAAACTTATCCTGCAAGAGATATAGAGACCTCTGCTATTTTTTTCTGATTTGATAGTGTGGTGTGATTTGTTGTACCTTGTTAAAAGATGATCTATTTTGGTTTTAATAACATATTAAGGAAAGGGCATAGATGCATTCGATACGACTGCGCGAGGTAATATTGAAACCATTCAAACGCCCAATCAAACGGTGGTATTTAAAAATCTATCTAATGTGGTATTTCCTGAAGTATTATCGATGTTTCGCGATGGATTATCTGAACTAAACAATTCGCAGCATATTTATTATTCAATTAATTAAACAAGCACACAATTTTATTCAAAATTCACTGAACAAATTACGCGTAGTAGGTAGTTTATAATTCTTTAAAAGGAAAATTCACTTTCATACGTATTTGCGCCATATACTCTTTCCTGTCAGTGGTCTCTTTTCATTCCAACCCATTCCTATGAGGAATAGTCGCGTAGATCGTATTAAAACGCCGCTCTATGGACCAAACGTGCGTGAAATGGAATTTTATAGTCTGGCCTGGGAGGCGCCCGCCTAAGTTCGCGAATTCGTGATTCTGGGCACACATCCTGGCGATAATGAGAAACACCCGGCTGGTCGGGCTACGTCATCCATTTTAACGTCCCCAGACATTCAGGCTGTTCCTTCTCTCTCTCTCTCGCTGTCTTTTCACAGAAGGTCAAGAGCGGAACGGAATTCCGAGGGCCATGCCCGTCCGTGACCTAGCTCAGGGTTAAATAACGCTTTAGTCGCCCTGCTTCTTAGGGCGTTACCTGATGGCATTCAGTGTTGTCACACAAGGATGGGCTCATGGCTGCCTTGAACTTGGCTCTTTTCTCCTGCCCAATCATCTTCGCCTTCGGATGATCAGAAGTACCGCGGTTTCACTTATTGGGGATGTAAAACTTAGTGGCACTCGATCCTGGAGAGCATGACGTCCGTGAGAGGAAATCATGCCAGATTTGTGGTACAAAGGATCCTTCCATTAGTCCCTGCCCTTCAATACATCTGCGTGTTCGTAAACATTTAATTCACCCGTAGTGACAGCAAACACTCTTCTGGCGAGTGCTATTCAGTTTTGCTATGACTTAACTAGTGGCAGTAGACTTGTTTTTTTAAAGGATATGTCCAAGGAGGTTAGAAAAGAAAAAGAGGTGACATACCACTTGATTCTTGAAGCCAATTCCGCCATTGCAGTCGGCACAGTTTAGACCTTCCTCTGGCTTACGAGTACGGCGGTCGCGTTCGATTTTCGTCAAATCTAAGTTGAAAACCACAGACAAGGCGATGTTTTGTGACCGGTTTGGCAACACCTACTCGGCACAAAATCCTTCCCAAGCACCCCTATTCTTGCTTCACATTCGCCCATGAGCGTTCACGGTCTTGCCTCCTCCATTTCATTTTAACCTCCTTGGATATATCGCCCCGTCAAAGACGAACTTAACGTTGATGCCCATCGCCAGATTTGTATTCGCGACCTGCGGTAGCAAGAGAGTAGCGTCATGTACACTGGCTACCGCGGCCGGAACAACTGATCATCAATAAATTGGGTTTAGTTATAATGAAATAATGAACCACATAGAGTAAGAAAAGGAGGTCGTGTGAAAATTTTCCGCAGAGCTGCCATTCACCATCGATTCCTAATGCAACGAAGACAATAATTAAACAAATCGAAATATTTCTGTTTGTGAATATTATATTATAAGTTAAATTGAGAGTCAGAAATATTCTCAGTACTAATAACAAAAAGAAATTGGCATATCGGCATGTTACGTCCGTCTTTCTCATTTGTTTCAAAGGAAAGAAGTGGCACGATCGTGGTCGGGAATAAATCTTGGGAATGTATCTCCCTCATTTTATTTATAATCTCACTGAACCAAAAACGGAACAATGGCTTATTACATTGGCCGATGCAATAAAATAAATAAACATGAGTCGGGAATGTTGATTCATTTTCCTCAGCCGTTATTTTGAGCTTGTAATGCATAGCAAATCATAGCTAAAGTTTCTAAACGAAAAACATGAGCTTAAGTGCTCATGCGAACCACTTAGCCCCTGCCTGGCTACGTATCTAGCAGGGAATAAGTTGCTTTCCGTCCAAGCGGATACGGATGGATATATAGCGATGATTCTTTCCGCTAATCAAGAACCAAGGAGGCCTATCGCAATAGTTCGCGTTAATACGAAACCAAGAGGTTATAATGATTGGGTTGGGTGTTGAATTTTTGCTTGACTGGGTGAAGGTGGAATTAACCCGATGGGAGGAGTAATGGTTCCAGAAATAGGCGGGGTGTATAGTGTATGTATGTACGATGTTGAAAACTCGAGAAGTGAATCGTTCGCTGGGAAATTTAGCACCTTCCTCACTCGATAATGAATCGAAATTCGGGAGGCCGGTGACGTCGTTGATGTGGATTCGGTGTCATCTTCCATGAATTCCGTGTTACGCTATCATTACTGGTAGTGTTTCTTTAAGGGAGAGGCACTATTGGTAGCGAATAGTAAATCATCCAGAAACTATTAATTTATTAAAAGTTAAATTTTATTTTTTGTTTCATCAATTGTCGTGAATTGGATTTGTGATATATATCGGCTATAGTACTTGCGTGAATAAATTTGAATTTCTAGGGGTATTCCCAATTTTAAAAAAAATACATAGTATAAAGTTTTTTTAGCGCATAAAATACGATAATAGATGCTTGCTGTGTAATTTTTATTCATTCGTGGATGGCTCTTGAAACCTTTTCGTACTCGATTGCTGAAAAATGACGAGAAAAACTAACCCTTCATTCGTATAAATGCCTTCAGCTACCATGTTGTAAATTTGTCCAAATAATCAAGTCTTTGAAAAACTTGAGATACCCATTTGCTAAATCGTGCATGATTTTATATTCGCGCATTTGACCGTCTCTTTATTCTGCCCACGAAGTTGAAAGTGGGTGGTAAATTTACCCTTCGGGTTATCGGTAATGCGGAAGGAGTCGATGTAAATGGAATCATGCAGTATTGATGCGCTAGTGATTTGCATAAATTGACGCTGTATAAATATCAAGTGAACTAGTGAAAGTGATTTCTAACACGAACTACGTAGTGCTGTCATCACCACATCGTAGAGGACGGAATTTATCATTCTACTCACCGTTTTTCTTGGAAGGAATTCTTAAGTGATTTTGTTAGCATTCGTGGCACGTTTGTCCTTAGACGGTAAGACACGTAGATCAAGTGAATTCAGGTGATACGTGATGAATATCAGTAGAACAACGTGAACAATAAACTCTTTAACGATTACAAAGTTTGGATAAGACGGCATTCACAGTCTCTTCAAATTGATGATCAATTTTTTATAAATTTAAAAGATTTGCATGAAGATTTGCTATCCACACGATACAGTGCATCATTTATTAAACCTTGTTCCACTTCAGAAGGTTTGATTGGCATCACTGGGGCAGCACTCGTGCGAACTCTTAAACGTTTTCTCCTCGAAGTGAAGAGTGGAAAGTGTCCTAAACGCCAAGACGTGAGTTTCACCACGATCACTCTCCACTAGGCCTTCTTTCTCTCTTAAGTTTGATTTTGCATGGTTTGGCATGGTCCTGTTTTTATTTGAGGTTTTCGATATGATCCATAGACAGTGAAAGCGAATTAATGGCAGCCAAAGCTTTTGAAAGGTACGTTTTGTGCGGAGGCAAAGAAATTGCCTGGTTGTGACGAATTGAACTGTTCCTGACACTTATAAAATTTATTCTCATCAAACTATATTTGTCTAATACTGTAAATTTCGTTTGGATAAATTTTTACCGTGTCGCGAAAGCTGCTTTCTTTCTTCGCGTAAAATGGACACGAGTGAAATTCGACACGGTTCACAGGCAGTTTCCGGGTCCCAAGTGAACTACATTCAGCAATCTCCGCGTTGAATTTACGATTTATTCGTTTTGCTTATCCTGTTCAAGTTTTCTTATTCCGTCTCCTGTTGTTATTTTGTCGCTGATCCGCCTTCCGAAAAGAACAGCTAGGGAGTGAGAAATTACTGATGAATCAATGGTTGATAATTGTAACTCCCTATGATGCCGTTACGTACTGTTTAAATTTCCAGTTTGTCGCTTTCCTCTCAATAGTCTTCAGTGTTTATGCCTTCTGCTCACTGTACAAGTTACTGTGAGGTATTTTCATGCTCAGTTGTAAAGCTGTGCTTGCTGACGACATTTCTTTGAGACGTGACTCTAAAAAACGCTTTATCGAGTCGGACTGGTTCTATTACAATTATTTTCATTTATAGCACTTCACATTTTCATGCATTCACATTTCCGCGAGGAATTTTGTAAAACTCTTTCTCGGATAATTCTGCTGTCAACAGTAAGCATTTCGCATCCATATTTTATTCAGCAGCAGTGCAAAGAAACGGCGTTGTTTTATAGATGCAAACAAGTTTTGAGTGACTACATAGCCTCCCGTATTACTCGATTTTTCAATTCTCCGTAGTGCAAAGAAATTGCTCATGGGTACTTTTACTTTGGGTAATCGGGACTACTGTATCCTCACTTCATGTGTTCTGCGCCAGACCCTAGAGATAGAGCTCGGTATCTGTTATCGGTGCCGCGCGAGATAATCTCCCGTATCTCTGAGCCGTGACGGCTCACTATGCTTCAATCTCTGGTTTCGCTGTCGTAGCTCTGGCGGGAGTCGAAAAAAAATTAAGGTCAACGAATGACAAGTATTGCTCATCGCGTGCTTCTGTCGACTTATTGCGGTGAGTTGAAGTTCCTAAGTTTACGTGTACAATACACGAAGTGAAGGAATCTTATTGTTATGTCTAATGAATCATTAATACAGCTGTACCCAATTGCTAAACTGACGTTTATGTTATATATGCAATCGGGGATCGTGGAATATTTAATGAAAAATGGTGTTTTGAAAGTAATTGAATTTCTAAAGTGGTAGCAAAATAATATTTTTGTTGATTTCGAACATCCTGCATATTTCGAAAAATGTCACGGCTGTTTACCACCACATTCGAGATATTTTCTTTAAAATTTTCGGCAAGGTATAACTCACACGGCCATAATATTGGAAGGATTCTGTGGTTTTAGGCGTGGGTACGTCCGTCAGGAAATGTTTACCCTAAGGAAAGTTTTCCTTCGCGTCCAGCGTGTGGATTCCGACACTCCCTGTCCTTCGACTGGTACACGACGGGAAGAGGAAAACGATTCGAGTGGGGGGGGGAGGAGATAAGTTATGTCCAGGAGGAAAAAGGGGGCCCCAGGTGGAAGAATCCAGGCCGAAGCAGTCATGTGGTGGACTGAATGTCTTCTCACCGTGTCCCGAGGTACAGCGACTTCTTCCTGTGCCGTGTAAAGCGGGGATTGGGGAAAGCCGAGATATTTATATTTTTTCCTGTCTCAGGAGAGGTGTAGGGAAAACATGCCCGACAAGGAAAGAGGCAGTGCTCTGTGATAGGCTAAGGAAAATGGATAATTCCTCTTTCCTCTTACGTAATCGGTCCGTTAAAGGTGGCTCGGCATTGAGATTCCAATGTGGAGTCAGGGTTCCTCAAGAGGACCCAAGAGTGGAAATGACTAAACCATTACTCCTGTCTTCCTTTATTTGTTGAGCCAGTTTATACCTCGCTGATTAGTGTAAGAGAGAAGAAATGTCTCCTCCTGAGCGTCGTCCATTAAAGTAGTTTTAGCGAAATATTAATACACAAACTCTTTACGTCTTTGTCGCCATCGTAATGAAAAAGATGTCTCTTTTTTGTAATTATACCAAAATACCTATTAGCCTTTTATCGCATCTTTTTTCGAGATATTTTCCAAAAAGAAAATATCACCCATTTTCTATGGTATTTGAATATGTTGTGCGATCAAGTGAAGATTAAAAAAATGAAGTCCTGACGGTGTATGTTATCTCCATTATTTTTTAAATAAAAGTTTTTTAATCGCCATGTACATATAGTGATGTGAGTCAGGTAAATACCCAGTGAGTAGGGTATTTATAAATGGGTAATTACCGGGGTATTCAGCCATGGCCTGGGTAAATACCCAAAATGAGTGTATTTATGATTTTAAGAACTCTACCACTTACTATTTAAAAAAAAAGATTTTATTCTTTTGGGAGAGTACCTATTCATGTACAGTGGAACCTTGGTTAACCCTGCAACGGTCGCATGTCATCTGATATATGACTTTTACCTACAATGTCATGACATTTTACTAACGCTTGAGCTGGGGGAGAACGACTCATGCTATCTTTCAGCCTTTTCGTCTTCTAACCGACAATATATTCAATGATATGTTGCAAATACATTGTGCTCTAATTTTGACTTTAGAATCTCTTAGAAGAGTCTCGACTAACTGCATTATTCTTTGTAATCATCCTCCAGATGACTTGCGACCTGGTGCTTTCGAGTTTAGTACTTCTTGAAACATATTAGAGCAACGTCGATCATACCGAAGTCTTGCAATCTGTTCTTCACATACTGTGCCTTCTTCAGTGCGAAAATCACCTGTGTATTTCACTTGGATTCTGAACGTGATCTGCAAAGGGCACAGCATTTGCTACTGCTCAATAAAGATGCGAGTGGTGAACCTTTTGAAGAAGATAGTGACACGGACACTAAGGAGAGAGAGCCAGAAGTCAGAGAGGGAGATTGGGACACAGAACATAGTGATGAAGACCTCCGTGATGTGGACATTCACAGTGATCCTCAGTTTTATCTCGGTCGTGAGAAAAATTGTGATATAGCAAAGTGGAGTCTCGCATCAATTCTAATTTCAGCTGAAAAACACCGGTCCACAATGTGATTACTTGACTGCCTGGTGTCATTGCGGAAGCAAGAAATGTCACAACGCCACTTGCGGCTTGAGAACGTTTTATTACAGAAGAAATGGTCGACAAAATAGTGGTTTACACAAATAAACACATCAAGTCAAGTCAATCAATCCAAAATTCTCCGGAGATCGTGACGCACGCATCACAGATACTATTGAAGTTAGGGCTTTGTTCAGACAGATATATCTATCAGGTGCATGCAATGCTAATCTATTAAATATATATGAAACGAGGGGAACGAAGAATCGTGATGGAGAATTTTAATCTTGTAATGAAAAAGAGAAGATGCTTGTTTCTACTAAGATACCTGAGAGTTTACGTCAAGGAAAGTTGTTTACAGCGAAAAGAAACAGACGAATTGGTAGTAATCACAGAATTTTGGTGAAGTTTCGTCAATAAATGCAAGAAGCTTTACTCCTCAGGGTATAATATCACAGTAGATGCTGGCTGCGTTTTGAGGACGAAGCAGTTTCCCCCAATATATTCTACCAAAGCCAGAAAAATATTGCTTAAATTTTTGTGCTAGCGGATTGCAAATCATTTTACTGCTACAACTTAAAAGTATGCATTGGGAATCAAACCAGAGGGCCCGTTTTTGGTGAGTACCTTTGGTACTGGGCTCTCAATTTCTGTTTGAAGTCACAAGTTTCACTTCACCCAAAATCATTAGGTTGTATAAATTCCTTTCCAATAAAAAAGAAGAATATGAAATTTTTTTCTCATTAGCATATAATGAAATTATAAATAGGAGTTCTCAAAATCAAACAAACTCTACCCACTTACTATGAAATCAAACTTGCAAGAGACACGACCTTCCCACAAGCGGTATGGTCACAGACTGCTATTTCTATAGGCAGGATGGCATCTCGTCCGGCTCAATATCGATAAAATGTAACAAACAGTAAATTTTTGAAGTTGATGACTGTGTATGAGTAATACAATCAGAGCACCTATGACTACATTTGTGTCTTTAGACATATATACTGTGTACTAAACCATAGACAAAGAACATTTTTAAGCATGAAATTAATGATGAAAGATGATAATGATGATGCAAACAGCTCTTAATATAGAGATTCCAGCGTTACCTCTTAAAAAGGCTGAAGAGAAACAGTTGCTTATCAAATTTCTGATGCGGAAAAAATTTGTTGTTGGCCAAATACATTTTGCAGTTGATCTGTTAAACCCTGCTACACAGGGTTGCGGATTGAGGCCTGAAGAACTACTCGATGCAATGACTTTATGTTGCAAAGTTGGTAACCACGGGCTTGAGTTTGACCTTCGCAAAGATATAGCAGATTATAGACATATAGCTTGTTTTTGTGCTCCGTCCGGTAATGACCGATTCTCTGTGCAACCATTTTTTGTTGGTGCATAATTAATGTGTCCCCCCGCGATTTTTATCTTTTCACGATATGGAAGGAAAAACGTTTAGGGTTTTATCGGCAGCTAACCCCAGAGGCACTATCAGATGTTGATGAAATATGTGATTGGAAATCCCAGAATATCCAACTCGGAGAAAACTTTCGTTATCAAGCCGTTTTTTTCACTGGAATTACTGAGTCTTACAGCGTAATTCTCAGCTTCAGAACTGACATTTTCATCTCTTATGTTAGTCGTCCATAGTTAAGAGTAAGGAATCGTTTTCATTAAAAAAAAATTTTAAGGAAACAGGGTCCCGGAAAAATTTGAAAGATGCAATGATTCCTTCCATGTTTGAGGATAGTGTGGAAGGCATTGTAGAAAAAAGGAGTTAATTAATTCAAGAAGGAACTAATTATATATACCGAGGAACTTTGCATTAAAAATTTTAATGAAGGTGTTATTCATCATAATCTCAGATATTGTGACAAGTAATTTAAGAGTAGTAAACCAAATAATTCGGGCAATTTTGGAGTATGGGTTTCTGCTTTAACGATTACTTCCTTTAAACTGTTGTCTGGTGTTTTTTTCTTCTTTTGGCAATAGTAATTGAGAGATAATTTTACATCCTTCGTCGCCCTAATCTGCTTTGCCACTGAGTATCTTATCTCACAGTAAGCAATGCACCGCAGTCTAGATGAGTGCACAATGGAGCGTGCGGTTTGCAGATTTTATCATTTTTCCATTTATTAACTGTCCATTGATAAGTTATAAAAATCTCCAATGGCCGTAATAAATTGGCACCACTCGTCAAAATTACACAACAATTGCAGTATTGGTTTGCGGGAAAAGAGAGCAATTCCACGCCAGTGACCAGAAAACCCCTGTGGTGGTTTACGGGAATTTTACTTCCTCGCCAGTGACAACCACAGACACACCCGCACAACCCAAACAGGGATCCTTCGCTAGGGCTAATGGGACCCCGCTAAGGATGCCTATGCCGGGTTATGAACACAAACACACTCACGAGCACTCAAGAAATCACTCACACACACAAACGGACCCAACTTCTAGGAGAATCTAGCTCAAATGAGCGTAGTCAAAATATGGCACAAAAAACTAGGAAAGACGAGGGTGTGCGTCGGATACGCGTATTTCGGCCACAAGGTGGCCCTCTTCAGCGAACTGAAGGGAGTAGTCACTAGCAACGCAAGGTTGTAAGTGAATCGTGAGGACAAGCTAGAATAAATACGATAATGAAGCAAAGGGGGGAGAGGGATGGGGAACCAATGACGTTGAGTTGTGGGAGAGGGCAGAGAGGTATTGGTGGGGATTGTAGTGGGTTGGTGAGAGGAGGAGTGGTGCCAATTTATTACGGCTATTGGAGATTTTTATAACTTATCACTTGCCTAAGGATGCCTAATAGTTTTTGGTGAATTATAATATACAGGGAAGTAATATTGACAACAACGAATTAGCATATATTTACTAATAACCATTGTATATATTTGTAAAGGTCCTAATTTTGATGTCTGATATTATTTGTATTGAAAAATTCACACCATTTGCGAAGTCCAGGGATAATCTGAGATAAAAATATATATTTCTTTCGCCAGACAAACACTTACTGGCTGAGAAATAAATGCATGTCGGTTGTCTTCAGGTGAGACTCGAAACGTCAAACCTTGGCAATCTCGAGTTTGTGACAACAAAGCCTCGTTACGCAATGATTATGGCTCACACGTCTCGGTATTTTACGAGGCTATGACGCGTCACATTCGCCATCGTCGAAGCTTCATTCATGAACCAAGGCTCCTGATTCCTGAAATTTAACAATAGCGGTCCATACGAGGAAGCTTTGGCGTGCTATGGTCCGCTTTTACAAACAATTTCCTGACACAATTAAAAGGTTGGTTTTCTCTGGCGCGAACGAGATATGACGAAACATTCGGGTGTTGATGTTTCCCATTCTTTCTCTCGCTTCGATCAGTTGCGCAAAACGTCTCGGATCCCATTTCACAAGTTCCCTCTCAAACGAATGTAAACAGACGGGCTTGTTTGCAGATGCTGGCTGTGGCGTGGAAACTCACTGGCGCGGGCATTTACCTTGGTGGTTGAGGAAATTCCGCATTGCTTCTCTTGTGCCTTCACGAGTAACGAAGTTCTTAAGAGCAATTAAAGTTCCTTTTACATGTATATTTTTTGTATCCCCTTGTGTGATGAGAAAACGAGGCGTTTGACCTTGGGATTGATGAATCATCAAGCCTTTGTTTTGATCTATATCGGCATGTCTAAACCTTTATACTAAGTTATATTTTGAATATTATGCTTTTTATAATAGTAGGGCTTTGAAATAATATTCACTCATCGGAGAACTGCTGTGTATAAATTATCGTAATAGATGTTTAAATTGCCTAATAAATTCCAGAGGCCTGACTAACTTTTTACATACCGACAGGTGTCCTTACTAACGTTTCCTATATAAAAGTTTTTTTTTCAGCATTGTTCCTTTTTCATGTATAGTCTCCCGCAATGCAATCTTATTTCCCTGTGTTTCCCTCTCTCTCTCTTTCTCTCCCGCTTTTACCCCATATTCTCTCTACTGCTAACCTCTTCACTATGCAGTCACCCCTCAGTCACCTTTCCACCTTATCTGCCACCTTCGTATTTCGTCCATCAATTTTCTTTCAATTATCCTTCAACTCCTAGCTCACCTTTCCCGTCTGTCTCCGCGCCCATACCTCAAAAGCCTACAACCTACGCTCGTACTGCATCCCGGAAGTAAATTTGTTTATTTTTGGCGTTTTAACGGTGGTCCATTATCCCAGTGAAAGAGTATTTAAGAACAGATCTCAGGGCCTGGATGAGGCCTCTTCAAAATCCGAGCCGCGCAGTGTGTTGTTGATCACGGAACTTGGTAGGTAAAGGAGCTGCTCTCTGCCTCAGTAAACACTGGATTTTGACACGCGCGCCGCTATGTTTAGCACGACGTACACCCTGCCCTCATTTATTTTGCCCATCTTTCGGGTCACGTGGAGAACTGAACCCATTATGTTTCGAGTAGTTACAGTTAAGAAACGCCGATTTTAGATGAATTATATGCCAAGCTGTTTCCCATATTTATTTTTTAAGCCAGGCTGTGAAAATATGTAGGGGGAGGTAGAAATGTTTTTGTGAATTTTGTATTGGTTATCCACCTTTGGTTATTTTCAAATGTAAGCCCTGTGGTTTTTTTTATCTCGATAAAGTTGGGCTGTTACATTAGTTCACCTAATATATTGATACTACAATTAATCTCTAGAGGAAGGATTTGTTTTGAACGAGTCTTTACGACCGATGTAGACGTAAATGATGTTGATATTTCGTTCGTCATTGTTAAACTTCACGGGCATCTTAGCCATTGGGAATTATTTTACGTAACGTATGCTTTAAATAACCGATTGAATTATGGAGGAGTGAAGGATCCTTTGCTTACTCTAGCCTTCTATATCCCCGCCTTTCCTTCATTCGTTACTCTCGTGGATAGTAGCAATATTCCGTGGGAACATAATGGTCATGCTTGCCAATTTTTGGCAGCGAACTGGTTATCACATTGACGAATACAGTCCGAAAATTCCATTTGGGAGAAGTGTAAATAGTTCTCTGATAACCAACCAGTTCTCTCCTTATCAAGGTTAAACAGCCGCAAGATAGCGTTGGCAGCAGGCATTTTCTTTTCACGCCACTGCAAATTCCGGTCACGCGCTGTGACCTCTTGAGTGTGGTATCAATTGAACAGTAGCTGGGTGACGTCGAAGAAAAAGGTTATTGAAATTTTTTGTAGATTTTCGCAGCTCATTG
Organism: Pyrrhosoma nymphula; assembly: GCA_963573305.1. Lineage (NCBI taxonomy): Eukaryota > Metazoa > Arthropoda > Insecta > Odonata > Coenagrionidae > Pyrrhosoma > Pyrrhosoma nymphula. The sequence goes on along the minus strand of OY754335.1, from coordinate 71,813,487 downwards.
TTTATTGTATGACTTTTGGTTCTGCGATTAATTATTTAGTATTAGGTAACAGTTTCGCCGTGCTATGCTGCCGGCTTCGTCGGGCGAAACTGTGGCCTAATACTAAATAATTAATCGCAGAACCAAAAGCCATACAATAAAGGTTATTGAAAGTCTGCACTGATTTGAGTTTTTAACGGATACCGTTTCATAATAGGTGCCTGACCGGAATACACGTTAAAAGGTGAAAATATTTGTCTAATTATTTCACCTTTTTTGTTACTGCTTGTTTTTCTCCAGCAGGAATTTTTATCTCGGAGTAAAATTTTAATTTAGATTGTTATCGCTAAATGAATTTCAATGCTGATTATTACTGATTATTTGCAATGACTTTTTCCATCAAATTGTATTTCGCTTGAAATTAATAATTGGGTTGAGATGTGAAAGATAACAAATTAATATTTCACACATTCAATAGCAAAATGACTTTTCATATTCCTAATGATTAAAACATGTTTTTGGGCCCGAAAAAGCAGTTAGAAACATCATGAAAAGTGCACGACTTCCTTTTCCCTAACTCCAGCAAAAACTGAAGTAGCTTTGTCTCTGCTCTGTAATTATTTCCGTCTCATAACTCCTCAATAAATTAACATCAAATTTTCGCTCTTTGTATTTTTAGGTTTGAGCTAAGTAGTAGTTTATTTTGAGATGTCTTCTGCGGGCAACCAAAACATGTCAAGAACAGGTAGTTCTCTATGACTACATCGCTCTATGTTGTTATTCTGGACAATGTCGAATGCATGGAAGAGTGACCCTTTCTGTTTTCATAAAAACTGTGATCTCTCCAATATTTTTCTTTTTTTAAATTAAGAGGTTGTACAAGAGTGTGATTAATGGTTGCAAAATCAGATATAAATGCGAACTCTTAATAAATTCTAGTATTCTCTAATACTTCATTAGAATCCGAGTATAGTGATTGTTGATATATGAGCTCGTGATTCCTCGGAAAGTGATTTCAACCGAATGATGTGCCGAGATCTCCGCGTTCATGCAATGTAGAAATAATGAAGGATGTGGGTTCTTTTTTCTCTTTTGGGTGACTTTTGACAATACAATTAGCACTTCTGGGGAACGACGCCAATTTTTGTGCTAATTTTATGATCTTAGGCAAAGAGGGATACAAGGTTACCATTTAGGTAGATTGGTGATAAATATTCTCAAATTTAAAACTGTCACTATTATAAACTAATTTTTGCGATATCGTTATACGATTGTAGTAAAATGATTACGCTTATATCACCGAATTATAATGTGCACTCCTGCATGTATCTATGGTATCAGCGCAGGGTAGTTATTTCATTTGCGTATACGTAAACGGATTCCGCCACCGGCTCGTATGGAATTGGTCAGATCTCCATTGCTTAAGGGTAATTCGCGATTCCATCTGAAAATTTTAAATGCTCTTGAAATTGTTTACATTTTATTTTCATTGGTTTTGCATATTATTTTTATTTCCAGTGGTTTAGCCTATTGTTTTATGCGTTTGTAAAAGCATGTTGCCCGCATGGAAAAATATTGATATTTCTGTGCGACAGCGTATTTTACGTTATCCTACACTTATTTTAGCCTCGCCTGCTTATCTTATACAAGACTGGAGATATTCCCTCGGATTCGCTTACTACTCGCGCTAACAATAAGTATAACTATATTGTCTTGGGACTGATGTATTGGAACTTTAACATGACGAAAGAACTCATCGTAGTTTTCCACATTTTTTTACGTACTCCCACGTCATTTTGACTTTTTTTCCATGTGGGAATCTGCTAGGAGCTCTCCTTTCGTCATGCTTAGTATTATTATTACTAGGTGATCTACCGGGTAATGCAAGTTTAAAGGGAAATAAGTTTTTTTTTAAATTCCTCTAGATTTTTACATGAGTAGGGCCCTGTCTACCAATATTTCTTTTTTCATCTCAGCCTACTGCCGTTCCTTCTTTATCCCGTCCATAAAACGTATTTTCTTTCTTCCCCTTCCTCACTTACCCAGAATCCTCCCCTCGATTAAATCCTTAAGTAACCCATCGCTCCTCATTACCCCCTACAACCACCTACCTTGCCTCTCCCTAATCTCATCCAGAAGTTTCCTTTCCTGGCCCACCATACCAAGCACTTCCTCGTTTGTCTTCCTTTCCGTCCACCGCACCTTCATCATCTTCCTCCATACCCACATTTCTAACGCCTGCAGCCTATTATGGTCCTCCTTTCTTCGAGTTCTCGTTTCTGTCCCATACAACGCTCCACTCCATTTCAAGCTCTTTACCGACATCTTCTTTATACCCTTACCCGAAGTCCCCGTCGTCAGCTCCCTCCTATTACTGAACGCTTCCTTCGCTAGCGCTATTCTCCTCATAATGTCTTTGCTACTTTGGCTATTTTCTTGTAACGTACTTCCCAAGTAATTATATTACTCCAGTTTGTATCTTCTCTTATGGCCAGCCTCGCTTCCTTTGTCCTAGAGAATCTCATTACTTTTTTTTCTTATTATTTATCTTCATTCCGTATTGCCCGCACTGCTTTTCTAAAGTTTCTACTAGAGCTTGCAATCCCTTCAGTGATAGACTAACCAACGCCTGGTCGTCTTCGAATATAACGCTCTTATCAGCTGGCCTCCTACTTTGATTCCCGCATCTAACTCATTCCATGCGTCTCTTACCATATCCTTGGTATATATGTAAAAAAGCAAAGGCGACTGCGGGCATCCCTTGCCTTTTAACTGATAACTTCCAACCCTGATTCACCATCAGCCACCCTAATATGTACCCTCCGGGCCATGTGTAAGTTTCGGATAGTCTCATATCCCACCAATCATTCCTATTTTCATTTGTTTTAGAGTCGTTTTTTCGAGATTTTTCATTAGAGTCGCCCTTCCCTTCCGGACCCTAAACCAAGTCGCCCTAGTAGTAATTTGCACTACTGTCCAACTTTTTTAAAATTTATTCTCGGCAAAACTTTTGCCGCATGTGATATCAAACTAATTGTTCTCGCATCGCATCTCATCGCATTCCGACGCGTTCTTCTACTTCTGGAGAAGTATCTGCATCATTTTTAGGAAATCCTCTGGCCAAACTCCTTCCTCGTAGATCCTACGAATAAGAGCGGAAATAGATCGTCTTCTATTATTGCCTACATTTTTCTAGCTCTGAAGGTATGTTATGTACTGCCACAGCTTTTCTTGCCTTCGTCTCTAGTAATGCCTTTTCTATTTCGAGTATCTCTAGTCAGAGGTTATCCTTTTCTATTGTTCTCTCATCCTCTAAATCTACTCAACCCTTTATATACCATTTGTTTGCTCATAGAAACTTAACTGGAAGAGGAAGCTGCCATTTTTTTATCGATTCCGAAATGAAAAATTTCTCCTTTGTTCTGAAAATGCTCAAAACCTTATTTACCATATCCATTATAATTCTACAAATCACCTTCTTTTCATAGAAGGTAATGAGAGGCAGGGAACCGTTTACAGTGGTGATGCTAAGGAGAAAATGTTGAACGGAGAAAAGGGAGTAAATGTTGGGTTATTCAGGTGAAATTAATGGCGGCCGAGGAAAGTATACCGAGCTGTGGGATGCGTTGAGTAATGCTCAGTCATTAACATACAAATAGTAGCTTTCGGAAGAAGTTGTCTTGTGTATCCTTACTTAACCTTAAATCGATGGAATACCGGTAGTAACCTATGCAGTTGCCTGCAGCTACCTAAATTTCTAGACATTTGCGTACACTTTCTCCCCGTTCAGTGTGTTAGGTTCAGCGTAGTTACGGAAACATAGTACTTCGCTCGGTCAGTTTACTCGTCAACTTTCGTATTTCACAAGTCTTTTGGAATTGGACCCTGAATGCCTCGTGAAGTGACAGCAGTGGACCCATGTTCGTCACTTAACACCAGATGGTCTGTAGGCAGCGGAATTTGAGGCCCAGCATCGGCACCTTAGTGTATTCGTTTTGTATCGGTTGCCAAGTTTGGCTTCATCGCGAACGGGAACGTGGTTCTTGAGCCTGCTCACGTCAAAGCTGCAATCACCCAAGAGAGCACATCCGGTTTCCCGTGTCGAACTGGGACCTCCGTGAGAAGATACGGCAACGCATTTCAGGCATGGGGGGGGGAGTAAGGTTTGTCTCCGGTGTCGCCGACGCGTGACGGCGACGAGACGTGGATGTGTGTACGCAACAGGCGAGGAGAGGCCCGCTCAACCGGGAGGAGGGAGGCCATAGGTGCACTAGAGCTGTAAGGTGGTGGTGATCGAAGAACAGGGCGGTGCCTTCCATGCCGGGAAATATCTTGTTTTCCTTGCGCGCAGAACATAGCCGTTGATAATTACGAATCTTTTCGCCGCTCGGGGATAATGAAACAAGTGGCTCGGCACTGGTGACGTAATCTTCTCGTGCGTGTGCTGATTTTGTGTCGACGAATCGTTCGTCGCCTCGGAGAAAGATGATATTTTTTTGAGACTACATAAATGCCAGATCATTTCCTGTGACGCCGGTTAACGAGAAGTTACTCCGTCTTGCTCTTTGTTCCTGTCTTGTAATTTTTCTGCCGGTTGTGGCCTATTTTTTGCTTAGGTAAATAAAAATTAAGATAACTTACGTGATTCCCAGCATGACGAGCATCGAAATATGAAAAAATGCTTTCTCTTTTTGTCATTTTATGTGAATAAATGAATAACACTCCGCTAGTGTAATTACCTATGCACGATAAAATTACTCCCTTCGCTCCTCTCTCGGCTACTTTTTTTATTGAAAGTCGATTTAGTTGATGATTCTCGTTTGTTTTAAAATCTTTAATCGATACTATCACGTTCATGCCGGCAATTGTAATTGCTCTAGAGAGCGAACGTGACAGCAGCGCGGGGAATTAAATTCAGAAGAACTATAGTTATTTATGCGCTCGAAAATTTCCGAGAACGATGACGTGATTTCTAAGTCATTACTATGTGTTAAATTGTATTATGTATGCGGAAATAAAGTATTTTATCGGTATGCCATTTTTGTTAACAATGTTACCATGCGGGAGTGTGTTCTTCGCATGGGAGCCCGTGAGGACTGCGTGGATTTTTCTTAATTTCCTTGGTGTACGACGTCTCCTATAATGGCCAACAGCTCACCTAAATAAGTCTTCTTTCTAATTACTTTTCAACGAAAAGGTGCGTGAACTATTTTGAGCAGTTGAAATTATGTGAATGCAAATTGCAACTCGGTCCGACAGACGAGTGTGCTTAGCCGGATATCCTCCGTTTCTCGTGTTAGAGGAATGGCTTAAGCAATGTGGCGTTCTAGCTTCTTTATATTCTGACCGAAGGTCAACTTGGATCGTTATTTACCTCGTAGCTGTTCGCTACGCTACACCAAAGTCACCCTTTCCATTTTCTAAGCCCTTACACCATCCCCAACTGCACACTATACACTCCTCCCCTCCTCTCCATTGTCTCACGCCATGGCCAGCCAATCCCTTTCCTTTTCGCCTGCTCAATGCAGGTGACCTTGGGCCACACCACGATTAAATGCAAAAGCTATTGCCTTCTTTTTTCCCACGGAGTGAATTCCTGGGAGCCATTGGGAAGATTCGCCGGCTAGTGTCATCTGTACTCGCTCGTGAAAAATTGAAGTGCTGAAGTTGTTCGATAAGTTGTCACTCTATCCATGATACTACTAATACATTATTAGTAGTACCATGACTCTAGCGGCTCTAGCGAGATTTTTCAATCGCCGATCAAGTTTCGCCGGATCATATAGCCGGACGAAGTTGCAGTCAATGCGGAAGGTGACAGCTGATTGGTCGAGGACCCGACACGCGATTGACTCGCTGTAATCGTAATAGTATAATAAAAAATGCTAATCTTCAGCATTGATTACATTTAACAGCTAGATTCTACCATTTTGACAATTCCCGGCTTAGGTTTGCGTATTTTATTGGTTACTTTTTATACCTCTTAGTGATTCGCTTTCAGATAGGATGTCTAATGAAACCCCAAGAATTTATCGTTCAAACTGACATGTTTATAGTTACTAGTGAATTTTATTTTCTCTTATGTTTATTATTTGCCACATTGGGTAGTTTAAAGTAATCCGTCATCATGGTCAATTGTGTGTGCAGGAGGGAGAACTTGCCCAATTTACGTATACGGTGATGCGGTACTAATTCTGTTGTTTAGTGTTGCTGCCGTAACTCATTGTCAATGTGGCATAATGGATACGCCTGTTTATTCTAAGCATGTAATTTCACGATGCGTAAACAGATGCCCCTTAAAAATTGCGTTATGCCCCTTATGGAAATTTCTGATCCAGGTCTGATCTGAACCTGATCATGTCCGATCGGAGCCAGATCCAGTCTGATCTGAACCACTTCAGGTCTGATATGAGGATCAATCAGGTCCACCCCTTTCAGAAATTTCTGATCTGAACTAGTGCCAGTCTGATCCGAACCAGATCAGGAGAGGGAGAGAGGTCTGGTCTGAACCAGATAAAGGTTGAGATGCTGCTACATACCTATATCAGATCTGATTTGAATCAGAATATGTTTGATATATATCTCAAGTTAAGTTTGATCAAAATCAGCATATCAAATAAAGGAAATGAGGTCTGATCTGATCCAATGACAGCTGATCCGATAAGACTGTAAATCCGGTCAAGGGATGGTGCTGACCACCATGGTTGTTGCTGATGGGCTTTAGTGTGTTGCCATGCCAACTACAGACACAAGTGGATATGGTTTTACCCGGCTTAGTTGATTGCAGTATACAATACTATCATGAGGTGCAATTCCATTAACTGTTGAGCGACTATTTGAGCATGTTTCAGTAGCTCTCACAATGATATCACCTTGTAAAACAAACAACACTTGAAACACGACGGTTCCAGGTGATACATACCGTATACACAGTTCAAGACCAAATCAAGACCTGATCAGGTTTGCCAGATCAGACCTGATCAGGATTTAAATCAGCTCATTTCCTGATCTGAAATTTCCATAAGGGATAGTAGGAAAAGTTGCTCCAACAGATGTGCAAGAAGTTCTGGTTCCTAGTATTCTTTATCGCAGTTTCCAATAGTTCTAACATCAGTTTACATAGAAGAAAAAAAATACCTAATCGCATTTTGCAGACTTAATTGGGTGACTTGTACCTTAAATCTCTGAATAATGAGGAGTTGTCTGTTGGAGTTTTAATGGATCTTTCTCCGGCATTTGTGATATGCATGATAACGATGTGAAGATTATTTTTAAGGACCATAAATATTGTGTTGATTTTTTGTTGTATTTTACTGAAGTTTCATAAGATAATTGCCTTACATTGTATACAATTTTGACCTGTTCTATACATGTAATACTTGTCTTGGGACGAGTAAAGGATTATTGTTGTCAGTTCGTGCATACACTCTTGTAAGTGGTGTAATTCTGGAGTGGCAGTTGCCACCCCAGAATTGTCCAACCCAATATTTTGCCACCCCAGAATTATGAAGTAAAAATCTCAATGATTTACAAACAATTGGAAAATACAATTCAATATGCACAGCCCTTTCTTTAACTTTCTTGATTCTTCATTAATCATGACCCCAGACCCCCCTTACACCTGGGGGGTATTCCATACTCCCCGGTAGGCCTTGCCACCCCAGTTAAAAAGCTGGAATTATGCCCATGAGTAGGCCTATATAATGTGTAACACGCAACGTACTACTTGGAGTACTGCAAGACTAGTCATGACATTTATGACTCATTCTGGTGCTTATGCTGTAGCTCATGTATCATATAGTAAAGAGGCCTTTCCAAGTGATGCCAGAGGCATATACAAATAGGAAATAACTCTGGAGGACTGTATCTTCTGGGCTAAATTGCAGAAACCCTGATTGGGAGCTCTTCAAAGATCGTATCCCTTGATGGAGTACTACCTGTTTCAGTTTAGGATGCAGTGATATTTCTTGTACTTGAATACTGTACTGGCAGTTCTTTCTGCTTCCAATGCCTTTGGCAGTTTTCTGTTTGCGAAATGAGGGTTTCTGGGTGTATTTAATATGCACTAAGTGTTACACATTATGAATTCTTATTCCTTTGTGTATGAGAAAAAGGCATTATAGCTGTGAAAGCTTTGAAAATAGTATTTTCTTATGTAGTCTTCTACTTCAAGACTTAAAGATATTTTTCAGTCTAAATACAGGAATTAACATTTTTCATATCTTGTCATTATTTTGAAGTTTTTTAATCTTTTATGATTTCTGATAAATCGAAACTGGAACATTTTTTGTGTTGTACTTATTAAGGGTCTTCGAGAATTATGATCATGCTCCATATTTGTGGTCAAAATCTAGTTATCAGTGTCCTTTGGGAATCTAGCTTTGTCTCCCTGTGCATCTATGATTAACTCATAAATACAGGGAGATCTTGGTTCGAATTCCGGGTCAGCTGAAATTTTTTCTGTTTGAATTAGACTCATTTTCATCTTCCTCACCAAACCCTGTGTTCATCCTTTTATGTGTACCTATCCCTTTCCATTCCCTATGTACGAATTTATTCGCGCCTTTGAACGTCATCTTTACGAATGACTGACTAGGTTGTAGTGTATAGGTTGCCCTCTTAATGCAGATTAAAATGATTGGTTTCCAAATTCTGATACCATTTAGAAAAAAACTTTGACATTTGAGCATAAATCTCAGAAACTTCTGGGAAAATATCATGATCATTTTTTAATTCCCTGCTAGTGCATGCCATTAGAATTTTAAATTAATATCCAATTAGAACTTCTGTATTGTGACTTCTCTACTTTCCTTTACAGATGTATGGTGGTATGCGTGGTATCAAGGGTTTAGTAACAGAAACATCTGTTCTTGACCCAGAAGAAGGTATTCGATTCCGTGGCTACACCATTCCCGACTGCCAGAAACTCCTACCCAAGGCCAAAGGTGGTGAGGAACCTTTGCCAGAGGGCCTCTTTTGGCTCCTGGTTACTGGTGAACTTCCTACTGATGCCCAGGTATCTAAATTGTGTATTAAATGCTTTATTTACATTGATTAAGTTACGTGGAAAGAACTAGTCGGCAGTGCATCTTTGTTGAGAGAAACTTTCGTTAGACCTCTTCTCAAAGTTTCAAATTCAGTCCAAAGTACTATATTTTGCTGCATAATTGATTGAGGCAAAGGAATGTTTTTCAACCAAATTTTTTTTAATAGCAAAAGATTAGCCGTGCCTTTAATTTTCCTTTTGTCCCACACTAGTTGTCATGTTAATATTTTTGTTTAATTAAAAGTTATCATCTGAAAATATGCTTAGCTCTCTTGAAATAACTTTACTCATACCCAACCAAGGATAATAGAAATATTTTCTATACTTCATGTAACCAACACTGAATTGCATCTTAACTGTGCAAGGAAAATCTTGGAGGCATGTATAGAATATATGGTGTACATTTCATTATGTACATTACATGGAGTACAACTTAATTATTAGCATCAACGAAAGGAATTGGATGTCATGACTGACAGTATTGTGCCAATCTTATACCCCTCTAATGGAGTTTCTGGTTGAATTGTGTTGCATTGTTTGCAAAGTTTCTTTCTTTGATTTTATTATTAGTTAATTGGCTCAATTTAAAGCTCCCCTTGGAAGTGTTCATTAGTATTTCTCCAGAATATTGATTTGAGATAATGTGTCAGAGTGATTTGTAATTGAATATGTGTAGATAGAAGACTGCTAACAATAAACTACATATTATGTCAAGCAAGGAAAAGAAAATGTCTTAAAGGTTTTCCATATAGTTAAAGTTCTCCTCGGACTGTTCTAATCTTGTCAGTTTCTTTGTTGTGTTAATAGGTGTATCTGCTAGTTTTTATGACCTTTGGTACAATGAGGTTAATGAAATTGAATTTGGGTTCTAGTGCTTGTAACAGAACTGTAATAGAAGAAGCTTATCATAAATGTTTTCTTGTCACTCCATGCTGACGTTGAATATCAGGCCTTGAATGGTTTATGCATTAAGCCTGCAAATTTCACCACATCTGCTAAGATAGCTGATTTATTTATACATGTTGTTTTCAATAAATACCTACCTTTGAATGTATATTGTATGAGGAGCATGAGTTATTTGTCATTTTTTGTGTTGAGAATTTTATTAGTAGACAATTGAGAGCTCATCCTACTTCAGTGTAGTAAAAAAAACTTAATTATTAATTTGCATTGCTTATCAGATTTTTTATGTTGTTTCATTTTTGTCTTCAGGTCCGAGCTGTGTCCAAAGAATGGAACAAGAGGGCTGGGCTTCCATCGCATGTCGTCACCATGCTTAACAACTTTCCTTCCAATCTACACCCGATGTCCCAGTTCAGTGCTGCCATCACTGCCCTCAATTCTGAGAGTAAATTTGCGAAAGCTTATTCTGATGGAGTCCATAAAACCAAGTACTGGGAGGTAAGAGATGACTTTGTCTGCATAATGCCCGTCTTAAATGATAAAGGTAACTACTGTTAATGGTGGACTGGAGATTAAAGCTCTATTCGTGACTGGTTATACAACTAGGGGGATATTATTGTCTACATACTGTTGATAGAATCTTTTTAATTATATATTTGTATAGATGTACATATTTAATCTTCAATAAAGGTGATTTTAATCTATCTTAATAGCCCATGTTAATGATCTAGTGTTATTTTGCTAAATCTCATAAGAATTAAATTTTTGTTCAGAAACTTTGACCAGAATTAAGTTGGCTGCATGGAATCCTCATTGGCTGCATGAAAATATTAATACATTGCCTTAGGTTACTTAGTTGTCCTTCGTGGCCATTTTTTTGTAGGCAGAGGTTCCCCCACAGTTGTTGACAATTTTATGATGGTGAAAGATGTCTACATATCACCATCTAAAACCTAAATAAAGGGGTTTCCATTGAAATTGAACTTAATCATTTGAAAGATTTGAATCAATAACCTTGGATTTCTTTTTTGCAGTATATTTATGAGGACTCTATGGATTTAATTGCAAAATTACCTGTTGTGGCTGCCACCATATACCGTAACATGTATAGGGATGGCAAAGGCATTGGTGCCATTGATAATGCCAAAGACTGGAGTGCTAATTTTGTATCAATGTTAGGTTATGAAGGTCATGAGTTCACAGAACTCATGCGCCTGTATCTCACAATTCACAGGTTGGTATTTAATTATTATTATGAATAAGATGAAATCTCTTCTTGCAAATCATGTAATCACGTTTGAATATTTTACCACAGTGACCACGAGGGAGGAAACGTTAGTGCACACACTGTACATTTAGTAGGGTCTGCCTTGTCTGACCCTTACCTGTCATTTTCTGCAGGTATGAATGGCTTGGCTGGTCCTCTTCATGGCCTCGCTAACCAGGAGGTGAGTCTATCCCAAAGGAAACTTCGTGGGAGATCTTTCTAGCATACTGTGATGTACTCATGAAGATATTTGAATAAATGAAAAGTGTGTCTAATTTAATTTTGTTTGTTTTGTAGGTACTACTTTTCCTTAGGAAAGTTCAGAAGGAATTGGGTGATGAAGTAAGTGACGAAAAACTAAAGGAGTTCATTTGGAAGATGCTCAAATCAGGACAGGTTGTGCCTGGCTACGGGCATGCTGTTTTGCGTAAAACTGATCCCCGATATGTGTGCCAGCGGGAGTTTGCCCAGAAGCATTTACCAAACGATAAATTATTTAAGGTAATTTAACTTTAAGGTTAAAAAGCATCTTAAGTTAAAGGTTCATGGTTCCGTCATACCAAATCATGAAGGAAAATTGCATTTAGAGCATAAAATATTATCAGAATTTCATAGTTTTGCATGCATATGCCCGGTAATCATATTTGTGGCTGTGTTCCCTGTCAAAGATGAAGTTTTTTAATTATTGAAATCAGAAATGTGATTTAGTTAAATACAATACTGTGAAACCTAATTAAGGATGAAATTAATATGAACTAGTCTGTTCAAAACTTTATGTATTCTAAAACTTTTTTATTGAAAATAATGTCATTTCTTGAATGATTTTTCATTTGTGGACCATTTGTTTTCATATACCTTGGAGAATATAATTGACCTTTGTGATGGTCATGTTGACCTGATCCAAAAAGAGCCTTTGGCTAAGCTTTTGTTTTTTCATTTGAATAGATTAGCCATTTTTAAGTTAACTTTTATGCATAGTTTTACTTTGATAAGATATATTTTCAAAGAAATAGTTCTCCTAGAAAAGGATTTGGTTTTTTCCTGGCACACAATGCTGAAGAAGTCTTCTTAGTTTTTACATTGGGTCAGGGAAGTGGCTGTTCCCAATGTCTGATTTAGAATGCTAACTCTGGCATTTTCATCATTCCTGATCGGACATTGACAGCAGTGACTTTCCTTATCTGGTTGGAAACCTGAGAAGACTTCCTCTGTCTCCTAGGTAGTTCATCATCTAGAGCAATCACTCCTCATTTTTGTATTAACCTACATAATTTGCCATCAGGGAAAAAATCATCATCATTAAAAATTATCAAGATGTTGAGGTTTCTTTTCAGTAATTTGTGCTAGATTTAATTTTATCATATCCTGAATGCAATGATTTAAAAATCCTTGCTTTGAACATTATGATAATGGTCTTACACAGTGTAATAATTTTTTTATTCAATGATGTTTATCATATTGTAAGTGACCATTTTTCTGTGCTGTGCAATATTGTGAAATACATGGCTAATGGGAAAGAGTATGAAAAATGCAATTCATAACTTCCTTAAATGTCTAGCCTTCCATTTATTAATTTTTCTTCGCTTGCAACCAATGTGATTTGGGATACCTATTATTTATGTACGCATACATATTTCTTTTAGTATTTTGTGCTTGTGTAGTTCATCAGAATGCTGAAATGAATTTCAACTTTGTAATTTCCTCAGTTGGTGGCCCAGCTCTACAAGATTGTTCCATCCATTCTAACTGAAACTGGAAAGGTCCAGAACCCATGGCCAAATGTTGATGCTCACTCTGGTGTCCTTCTCCAGGTGATTTTTTTTTTTAAATATTTCTTGCAGTGGTGTAATCATTTTGGCTTAAAACTGTGACAGCTGTTGCTTATAATATTATATCCCATTCACACTTGTACCTGTATTTTGGCTTATTAATTGGTTACTTATGGTCACCAAACTTATATTAGATGTAGGAAAAAATTAAGTTTTGGGCATTGAACGCAAATGAATGCATTTCTCTTCCAATTTGCTCATTTTTCTCCCACCTATAAACATTAAATATTTTACCTCTAAATTTCTTAGGTTTGATTTATTGGTTGGGGGGAATAAATTTCTTGGGGAGATTAATATGTTGCACTCAAAACATTATCATCTCAGGGGAATGATAAGAGTAGCAGCTAGTATATTTAAAGATTACAGTTATACAGTCTGAGGGATACCCTATATTTGAATCATGAGGAATCATATTATTCCATGTCTGTACATTTTTTATCATTTGAACTTAAAACTAAATCATGCTCTGTTTACATCCAATGAATGGTAACATAACTACAGCACCCAATATCAAAAGGATGTCCATCAATAGGACTACTAATGCACTCCATGTCAGAATAATGGAATGGTTTATTCTGCGTCAGTAATATATAACACATTTCCATCCTGTATGAAATCCTCTCCCATGGTGGAAATATTTTAAAAGAGACTGATCATACCTCTAGGAAAAGAACTTGGTATATTAGATTAACTTTGTCTTTGTTGTAATATTGACTTGCTTTATGTCAAAGTTAGGACTATCAAGACTAGTGAAGTTATTGTATTAATATTGCGTAATTAGTGAATAGAAAGAAAGGTTGTATTTTTATGGAACTACCTTAATTTCCTCCTTATAAGATGCACACCCTAGTTTTGGCCACCATTTCTGGGCACCTTGACCTTGCTCATATAAGATGCAGGGTGATTTACTGTGGATTTTTGGGGGAAAATGCACATCTTATCAACAGAAAAATTTGTTAAATAATTTTAAAATTAAATAATGGTATCCTCCACTTTTAATACCATCTGGTTTTTATATGTCCCTTGGAGGTAGCATATTGGTGCAACTCTTTGAAACCTAGATAGAAGTAAAAATAATAAAATGTCAAGGTGCCATTTCCTTTTTTTAAAGGTAGCTCATGAGCCTAAGTGGTGGATAAAACATTTGCAAATGAAGAAGTTAAATGTAACTAGTGCAAAAGGCTGATGAGGAGATTACTCTGTTGCTATTTCAGTTTATGCTGAACCCTGTCTTTTCTTTTTTCAGTATTATGGAATGACTGAAATGAACTACTACACAGTGCTTTTTGGTGTTTCAAGAGCTCTTGGCACATTAGCATCACTGATCTGGGATCGTGCTCTTGGTTTACCCATTGAGCGCCCCAAATCTATGTCAACAGAAGGACTCTTGAAGCTGTTAGGAAATTAAGAGTTGTTTGTGATGGACTTATAAGAAGGATCCAACTGGTGTTACATCCTCCTCATGCACTCTTCATCGAAGTGTTTTGATTGCCTCTAGTTTCCTAACCTTCTCACTCATTTGCTGAACAATTGCGATTATTCACACTTCCTCATCAACAGCAAATAGGAAACACATTGGCAGTGATTGCAGAAGGCAAGGACTGCAAATATTGAGCCGAGGATATTTTTTTTTAGGCTTGGGCCACTTTTACTTGCAAATGGTAGTTTGCAATCAGTTTTTGTTAGTCAGTCTCTGAGCTAATGAAATGTAAATTATTGTTTCTTACAAGTCCAGTCTTCATAGAGAGTGTACTTTTTTATACCTCTTTGCACCTATTTTAATAACCTGATTTGCATTGGGATATTTTTAGACCATTTTCTGCTCTGCTAAACCTTGTGAATAATAACTGGTCTCAGAATGGGGATTTCATCGTACTTACCTGTGGTATGAATGCATGTGTTTATTTGTGGGACCTAAGGAGTGAGAGGGGGATAATGAGGCAGAGGATCTCATAGTACAATTTTCAATGGAGTCAGTATTTAGCATGCATGGAATTGAACAACATTTTTAGTAAGTGTGCCTTGGCAAAGTGACAATTGGCTTAATGGAAGTAGCTGTGACATTTGTGTGCCCCAGTGATTTGGTGCCAATAGTTTGGGCCGAGAATGTTAACAGGACTGGAGTGATGTTTTTGAGCTGACAATGACAGGACTACCTTTACTTTTGTCTGTCTCTCGGAATAGAAGACATTCCCTCTCACTCTCATCTAGTCTCCTGACAGGATCCTCACATCTCCCATCCAAATGGTAGCTTGTTAAATATTTTTTGAAAGTTGCTTTTGGTTTATGTGTTTTGTCAATCTCATTAGGTGTGTGTGTTAAATGTGTCCCAGTATGGGTGTGTTTTTCTTCCTTGTCATGTTCTAGTTAATCCATGCTAAGTTAAGAAATAAATTAGAAACAGCCTGAGTAATTTTAAATATCATGTAAATTAATCATTTAATAGTTTATTTATTGTGTAAAGAGAAACGAATCCAGCTGTATATGTTCTGCTTCAAACATAACATGCCTCCAATACATGAAACAAGTGCCTGGTTGGACACACTAGTGTCCTGGCCGATTTTGTTTTGTAATTTAATTATTTTTAACTTTGTGTTGCATCATTAAATCTGGATGATATTCTCCCCCTGAAGAGGGCTATAAATAGTGCACATATGCTACATATTTGTCAATTTAACCCAGAAATTCCTCTTTGGAGCCTGTGTAAGTTAAATTCGGAACTGAATGACTTTTGAATCTTCGGTTCTTCTTCCAAGAATTGCCAATTTTAACTTGTGGTGTCATCAGGAGACTGGACATTGTAAGCCATTGGAAAAGATTTGCGTAATTGTTCATTTCCCATGCAGTCAGAGAGAGCCTTATGCTATGTTCCTACATATAGGAGTAGCATGCAAAATAAAAGTTAAAAGGAGAGAGCACTGCCTTTTTTGTTTTTATTCCTTATGTTAACCACATTTGCTGAGAGTAGCAAAGCATTATCAATGTTTCCCACTGATTTTCACTACCTTTATCAAACACCAATTGTTTCTAAGGTCCTTTGCTCCTTAGAGCAGTCTAGCCTTTGCTAGCTCTTCACTTGTTGATAGAGGTGAGAGGAAACTTAAGATGCATGGTGATGGGCAATACTTAATAGGACTGGCCAATGACAATAGAAAATTTGTAACATTGTTTACCTTTAGGGTCATGTGCAATATAGTTAAAAAGCCTGTACTGTAAAAAGAAGAAATTTGTGAGCTAAAGCCACCTAGAAAAAGTATTATTGAAATACGTGTCTGTGCATGTAAATATGATAAATACTGTACTTGATTAGTAAATATATGACTTATTTAACTTTTCTTAGAACTCCTTCAATTTTCATGAATACCTGCTGACCCTATCTTCACTCTAATTTTAATTCAGAGCTTTCTCAAATTCACTGCAAAAAATGCCACAGAGGTAAATTAAGCAGTTACACTGGAGTTGGATTACTATAGTAATATATCTTATAAGAACAATAATATGCAAATATAAAAGTAATTGCTATCTAATGACATTTTCGTATGTGGAATGGGGGTGTTTACTCAACTGAAATTGCTGTTTTATTCACGAAATCGTTAGGTGGAAACAAAAAATGAATTTTAGTGAAAAAATCAATCTTTTAACTGTACCCATTCACTCATAATTTGAAAATTAAAATGTGCAAAAGGTGACTCCCATTGAATATCAGTTTTGTTGACACTTCTACGTCATCCACCTCCCCTCGTTGGCTGTTTTGGGGAGGAGAGGATTTTGATTGGGCAAAGGAGCTGTGGAGGAAGGGATGACGTAAGAAGTCCCACCATGCCCATTCCAGGGAAAAAGTTAAGAACATCGAAAAACTAAAAAATATGGGTCTTTTTATTTTACATTTAACTTATCAGATTCGGCAATTTAAAAAAATATGGTTAACTCCCCCATCGCTCCAATTTTTTCTTTGTCCATTTTAATGGAAATTTCAGTTTAGGGGGATGATATGTTTGTTTCATAACTGCTTAGTGGGATTCTAGTCATTTACCAATCAAAATTTACTTGACATTAATGCTAATCCCAATTCAAAAAGAGGGACATAAAATGACCATCAGTGAAATATTTATATGATTTCAAGCACCTATTGTCCTTTTTTTTGGAATAAGCAGCAAGTGCTAATGGTGGTTTGTTGGTTTTTGCATGGTGGTAGATCGTGTATTTATTTGAAGTTTGCTATTGATTTTGGTGGTGGTAAAACTCTTGAGTATCACTGCTAGTCTGTTCTTTGCTCATTTCTGATGGAGGAGAGGAGCTAATTTCCCACAAATATATTGCTCTTGGACAGTAGTCTCTCATTTGAAGGTTTGTGGAACACACATGTATTAAGTAAGCATAGTGTACTAAGCTCATACAGCCATATTCATACATACAAACAGTTGTTTGGAAGCATGTGCAGTCTTCACTGATGCTTAAAACTAAGGAAAGAAACACCCACTTTTCTTTTCATGAAGATAACAAAAATGTTACTAAAAAGTGCTTCTTTCAGATATTTTACACTTACAAAATTGTGCTTAGCTTTGAAAGTGGTGATTGGTTGAAATCAAAATTCATCGAATTTGAATGATTTTTTAAATCAAATCTTAAAAACTATATCTCTTATGAGAATCAGTTTATCACCAAATTATAAATCCCAGTTCCTTCTTGTTACCAATTCATAAAAAACAACTCCAATATTTTTTTATATTACGTATAAGTTAATGAATTTCCATCCAAGGTTAGATATAACCATAAAAGAACCATTGCTTGAGACAACCAGTCCTTTGGTTTGAAGCCTATGATTTGATCAGCAAGTGTTTCAACGATTATAGTCCATCAGCATCTGTATATGCCAAAGGCCACTAGATGCAGCAGTGCAGCTTAACTCCCTTAGAGAGGATGGCTGCTTAGTATTATCATATGATAACTAATTAGTCATGGTCACAGTCATAGTCTGGAATTATTTTAGACAGTACCTACTTCCTGACATAATAAATGTCTAAATGTTCTGAGTACTTTAAGAAATCATACTACAACATTAAACTGTAGCAATTTTTAATATAGTTTGCTTTAGTAAAAATTCCATTAATCATTGATAGTCAAAATTTCGTTTAAAGCTAATACATAAATATTTTTGAAAATGCACACTGACACAGTGCTAGATTGAAATATATTCCATGCACCTGGGAAAACCTAGTGACTAAAACAGCTTCAAATGCATGAATTATGATTTACAGAAGTTCCGTATTATCAGAGGTACAAATATACCTCAATCCTTTGCCTTGATGATGTACTGATTGTATCAATAATATTTGTTATCAGAAAAGAGAATTATTTCTTTTTTATGAAATATTTTTTAAACCAATTATTTGAATAAAATGACATGTGGTCTGTACTGTAGTTTGATCACTGTAAACGGTAGCTCTGGTCAGAGTATTTAAACTTTCCTCTTTCAATGTCAACATTTTTGTGTTTATACAAGTTACATGAATATACGCACAGAATTGTACTTACAAATTCAAATAAACTGCTGTATGATGAACCTTCTGTCACTTATAGATTAAATAATTCAATTATGATATCTTGGAATGATGCCTACCTTTTGTGGAGCATTTATCAAAGTTCACAAATGTAGGCAAGGGGTATGGAACCTTCTGGGGTGAATGAAAAGCTAGGAAATTCAAAGGTATACGAAAGGTACGAGAAACAAAAATCGAATGAAATCAGCAGAGAAAAAAGGACTACTTGCTCAAACAGGAGAGCAACATGAATTTGTCAGAATGCAGAAGTAATCCAGCTTGGAACAATCTCGCTATGAATGTCTAGGCAAATTATAGGTAGTATCATAGAGTAAGCATTATGCAAGTATGCTTCCTCTATGGTAGTATGTACTCAAGAATTTTGAAATGAGTGTAATGGTTGAATTTCCAAAGAAAATGAATGCAAGGAGACAGTGGCAGGTTTTGGGTCTAGGGGGGGGGGGGTGGCGCAGAAAATTTGGTGCTGGATAACTGAAGAAATTAGTGAGGCAATGTACACAACTGAGGATACTGATGGAATATGGAAGCATAAAACAGTCATGCATTAATTATGAGAGGAAATTTGATAAGGAAGACAGGATGAATTTGATATTAATTATATAATATAAAAATAAATTATGAATTAATTTAAAGGAAAGGTAACTTATCAGAAATCACAGTGTGAATTAGACAGCACAGGTTACAGTAGCTGATGGAGAATAAAAATGTACTGTGCTGGGCCAGAAGTAAAGTAGAGGTGCCTATTCAGCATGGTGTTCTGTTTAATTTAGAGGTGCTCACTTTCACAATTTTTTTCAATAGGTGCATGGAGAAAATGGTTAGAGAAACATGAGAGGAGTGGGTATGAAATTAAGTGCAAAGACACTAGCTGCATACATTTTCAGATGGCCAAATAGCTATTAGCCAATCAATCATGAGCACATCAAAAGAGAAGAGTGAAAGGTTTTATATGAATCTTCTTCTTCTTCCTCCTTTCCAGGTTTAGGAAATTTGCCTGTTCCGGCTTCACCATCGCAATCTCAGACTCCCAACACTAGCTCTCAAACACCCAGCACAAAACCTTTCTGGGAATCCTTTTCAGATGCATACACTCAACATGTTCTTTCCATATTTCTTTATAATTTGTTGCTACTTCTGTTACTGGTTGTACTTCTAATTCTTGCCTTATGTCTTCATATTTTATATGGTCTAGGCATGTACTGCTTATCACAGATCTAAGGAATGTAATTTCTGACGTTTCAATTTGTTTTAAGTCTCTTTTTCTAAGTGTCCAAGCTTCTGACCCGTACAGTAATGTGGGGACAGCCATTATTTTGTAAAATTTTATTTGAATTTCTTTTGCAGTTTTTCCCTTCAGTGGTCTTCATATAGTCCCACATATTCTTTGGTAAAAAGTTGTTTTATTTAAAATGTCTCTGTCCTCTTCATAGGTGATGTCGCATCCCAAATATTTAAAGTGTGATACCTGATCCAAGATATTATTTTCAATTATTATTTTAGTTCGGATTGGGTACTTTCCTCGGAATGCCATTGTCTTGATTTTTTTTGCAGATATCTTCAAGTTATAGTGTCTAGATATCAGATTTAATTTATGGAGAGCCAATTGCAAATGGTCTTCATTATCTTTAACTATGACTTGGTCATCTGCAAATAGCATTGAGCTTAAAAATTCATTTTCTTTTATTTGTATTCATTTGTATTCAACACCAAGGATCATAGATATATCTATGATCCTTGGTGTTAGTTTTTGATACTCATATATACAGAGGTAGAAACATCAACACAGACCATCATTCAGTGAAATCCAAGATTCAGTTATGGTCAAGATGGACAAGAACACAGACACTTCAAAAATGCAAAAGAGACGACAAAGTCTATAAGATACACCTATTACAAGAAGAAAGTATCCAAAATTTGATATGAATATCAATCATAAAAAAAGTAAAAAATAATGAAAATCCCCTGAAGTCAAAAGGAAAGAATTAATAACGAGGTGAGGGGCATGAAAAAGAGAAGGTGGAGCAATTCATGTATGTAGAAAGCATTTTGGATGATAATGGGTTCAGCATAAAGAATTAAAGGTGAAGAACTGCATTGTTTGAAGATGATGCAAGCATCCATTGAGGCATTGGCACAAAAGTTGACTTAGAGGCTCTCACATCAGATCTGAACAGCCCTAATTAGCTTATATGTAGAACCTTGAGTAAGAGTTTGAACTTAATCTAAAGTGATAGGAGTATAAACATATAAGATGAAGTCATATACCTGGGAATTTCACCATGACTTCAGACCAAATGAAGGGAAAACATAGGTGTAACATTAGCGGCACTTCATTACAAAGACTAACATTTATTAAATGAATATCCTTATTCTATATACAATTGTGGGAAGGTCCGAGGATGAAACAATGAAAGAGAGATATACGCTTCACTTTTTTAACGTCAACTGTTTCAGTTTTGGGCATTACATTGTGGAAACTGTTTATGATAGAAAGATAAAATAGTAACAATATTCCAAGAATAATTAATTACATCACTGTGTGCAATGAAGTTTTATTTGTTAAGAGGAATACTGCTACATATTTCTATCATTTGTTAGGTCTCATCTCAGGGATGCCATGAGCATTTTGGACCCGGCACAGAAAAAATTAATGTACAAAATAAACAAATCACATACAAAAGAAAACTACACATTTCATTTAAAACTGCCAAGAGCAAATGGAGTGTCACACAGTTGATAGAAGGATTAGGTTGGGAACCACTAGAAACATATGGAGCTTGGGATAAGATAACTTGAAAATTTTATATCATAGAAGTTTCAAGATGGCACAGAGGATATTTTTTTCAACCCTGCACTATATCTCTGGAAGGGCAAGGGCCTAGCCACGTTGAAACACCGGTTCCCATCAGAACACCGAAGTTAAGCAACGTTGGGCCCGGACGGTGGTTGGATGGGTGACCCTCCTCCATACCTCAACCAGACATAGATGGATAGATGATACTTCCTCCATACCTATACCGGCAGGCCTGAGAGGCCAAACCGGGCCGGTCGGAGGGAGGACATCCTCTATACCTGGTACTGGGGTGAGGCAGGGGGAGGCCAATCCTCCATACCTCTACCGAGGTGCTCTTGTCCCCTGTCTGCAAGTGGCAGACAGGCATGGGGTTGGCACAATGGACCAAGAAAGGTCTAAGTGCCCGGGCTCCTGACGAAGGCCCCCCCAACAGCAATCTAACTATCTATATCTCTGGAACCAAAAGATGTGATGAAACAAGAGAGATAGGTACTTACACAGCCAAATTGATAGAAACGAAAATCCCTTCCTAGGCACCATTAGCGACTAAAACAAAAACAGAGCAAGACACTCAGTCAGCATTTAATTCATTTCTATCTTTTATTTATTTCCATTCCCTTTAACAATTCCCTCCATTTTTCAAGGTTCTAATGCCTCCTGCCTCATTTATCTTTATCTTTATTTTCCCGGAGATCTGGTACATAAATATGAACAAGATATAGGGAACGTCATATTCATACATACATTAATACATACATAATACACACTTAAATGTTTGAACACACAGCATCATTGAGGTATTCCTCAATGGAATAGAACAAATGATTTTTTAAATATCTTTTCAATACAGATTTGAAAGCATTGATGTTCTTTATTTCTTTTACACACAGTGGCAATTTATTGAACAACTTTGTGCCCATTTCTTTAGGCCCCATTTTGGCTACTTTTGTTCGTACATAATTGATGTGGATATCATTTTTTGTCCTTGTGTCGTGACTATCATTGTCTCTTTGATGGCTTCCTAGGTAGCATCTAGATGTAGATTTAGGCTAAATAAGCATTTGTGAAGAGAAGTGGAACTGTACGGAACTCTGAGATATGACAAAAAAAGATAATTTGAAACCTTTATTCTGACCATCAAGTCACATGGTTTCTAAAGTTGATCATTTCAGAAAGAGGCTGGGTGTGGACTTCAGACTTTCAATAAGTGAGCAGGGAGAAGGATAAAGAGTCAGTTGGATAGAAATGAAGATATTAAAAAAATATAGGTAAACAGTTCTCTGAAGAAAAGGTTCGGGATGATCAGGTAATGGGGTTAACTACTTGTTGGGACTGAACAAGGGCCAACCAAGTGGTATAACACCAAAATTAATGTATTTTACAGCAAGTATTCATCTTTAGTTCTTGAACCGTTAAGACTCTTAAATGGCTCAAAATATGTATTGATGAAGTCTTCTGCGGAGTGGTGGAATAGCCATGGCTAATTTTCTGAGATGCCATCTGCATTGATGCATCGTTGTACAACAGTTTCCACGGTGTTTCAGCAGGCGTCTTCAGGTATGAAGTGAATTCCTGAAAAAATATCTGAAGATGCTTGCTGAAATGCCAGCAAAACTGTCGTACGAAGATGTATCGATGTGGAGGACATCACGGAAAATTAGCCATTCCTGGCTCAAAATATGTTTTAAAATAGCCCAGTGGTTGCTGAGTCAAATTTTTCAGTTAAGGGAGCTCAAATCAGAGGAAGCAATCTCAAATATCATTTTAAGGAGGCTTTATATTTAATATCTTCCATCTCCTGAAACAAAAATGACAGAAAATTCTGAAAATGCAATGTAAGCATTGATATTTTCTTATTGGGACTATCATGGATTGCAATGAACTTCTGACCACCAGCCAGATAAACTAATTGTAAATTTAAAACAAAATTTTAGGTAACATATAAAATACAAAGTAGCCTTAATTTACAGCTGAATTGCTCCTGGTCCATAGTTTCTCTTGCATCCTGCCTACTTCCACAAAGTCAAGAACAGGGAAAAAATAAAACGATAAAACAAAATTCATGAGATTAAAAAGATACCACTTTTCGAAAACCATCCATGCAATTCAACATTTCTTCTCCTATCCTGGAGCAGGATATTACCATAAAATACCTCAATCAAACCAAAAGCTACCTGGTGAAATTTTTGGTTAAAAAATATTACATTCATGTGCCTACCCCAAAAATGTTAACATTACCACATAATAGAACACGAAAGTTTCTGAACATTCACAAAATGAGAGTTTTTTGCCAATGAACTGCTTTGTAAGTGCAAGGCAGAATGCTGAGGGCAGCCTTTAAATATTATGGAAATTGGGAAGTCTGTCTGTATGTCCCTATGACTGGTGTGTTCGCCGCACTAGCTCAGGGTGGAGTAATTAGTTTTTATCGATCGATTCTTCCTTTCGTCTGCCTTAAGAAAAATACCGTTCCTTTTTTCCCAGCATCTTGAAGCAATCTTGATGCAAAACTGTGAAAAACATGTTCAACTTGCAGAGGGTTACACAGTGGCGTAATTCGGGGGTGGTAAGTTGGCACCCCAGAATTGTCCAACCCATTATTTTGCCACCCCAGACTTTTGAAGTAAAAATCTCAACAATTTACAAACAATTGGAAAATACAATTCTACATGCACTATTTTAGGCCCTTTCTTGAACTATTTTGATTCTTCATTAATCATGCTTAATTTAGGAGGACCCCCGGACTCCCCTTCCACTTGGGAGGTATTCCATACCCCCCCGGTAGGCCTTGCCAGCCCAGTTTAAAAGCTGGAATTACGCCCATGGGGTTGCATACATTCCAAGGGTATTGTACAGAATGCTGTTAATTGCATAACCTTGCAGGATACGGGTAGAATTCATATGACAGCGAATCCCGCAATGCACAACCAGTGATATTGGCCATCTATGCCATTGGATATGCAATTCCGAAAAGGAAAAATAAAAAAAACGCCATGAACTATACGATGTAGCACCGGTAAAGTAGTTGAATGCATATGTAACCCTTTCAAGATGCTGTTTTCATTGTGGTTATTCTCACGCGTGATTTGGGCCTAAAACGATTTTATTTCCATCAGAAAGTGATAATATGTTGGTATTTTCGTCGAATTTACCCTTAAAAATGCTAAAAGGCAAATAAAAATGGAAAATAAAATTTTTATCATCTTGAAAATGATTTGAAGATGAAATTAAAACTAATATAATCCAGACTGTTCGGGTTCTTCACCTGGTCAAATACTGCATTTCTGCCGACGTTTCGATGTACTAGTCGTCCATCATCAGAAGGAGATCGTCGATGTTAGGGCATGCCGTGACTGTTAACTGGGTTAGTTTATATACACTTTGCCTGGGGCCAGGTGCCGTCCAATTGTTAGGCTGCTCCCATCTTTTTCTGTCATCTTGGATATGCTCCTCAGCACTGGTTTTCAAGGCTGAGATAGTATCGGTGTCACGGTTGATGGTTTTCTTATCAACCCAATTCTGATAGCTTATTTGGTTAGACTCTCTTAGAATTCGTCCACGTGAGAAATAATTTTTGTCTTGTCACAACAAATGGCATGTTCGAGGGAAATATGGTGCTCAGCTACGGCAGATTTTTCGTTCGCTAGGGCTGGCCTACCATTCGTTTCCACCGTTTTCGAAATAATATCAATAACATTGAAGAGTTACAACGATACCTACTTCCGGCAATTTTTGTAATTGAGAGACCAACTCGTAAGGGCGAAGGACTCCTATGACCTCTTGACACCTGGAGTTTACCAGATACCTTGTGAATGTGGCTATGGCATGTATACTTGGGAGAGATAGGAAGGACGATTGCTACGAGAATTAAAGAACACTAGAGACACTGTAGACTTGGCCTGCCCAAAAATCTGCCAGAACAGTATTTCCCTCGACAGTGCCATTTGTTGGGACAAGAAAAATTCTTTGTCGCGTGGACAAACTCTGGGAGAGACAGACCAAGGAAGCTACCAGAATCCAGATTGAGAAGGAAACCATCAATCGCAACACCGGATACTCTCTCAGCATTTTTCTTGATAATCAGTGCTGAGGAGTATCCCAGAAGACAGTGCGGTATTCCACAGAGGAAAAATCATTCGCCTCGACCGGGACTCGAACCGGGATCCCTCGATTTCGCGCCGAGTGCTTTAACCAGTTTAGGCATCCTTCTCCCCTGTGGATTTTTGAGAAGGACGCCTCGGTAGCTTCACTGGTTAAGATCCGGGTTCGAGTCCCGGCTAAGTCGAATAATTTTTCCTCTGTGGAATATCGCACTCGTGTGCTCTTGCGGGGAACTCCGTAAAAGGTATTACTGCGGCTATTCTCGGTGTCCTCAAAATTGGGCAAGAAGACAGTAAAAGGCGGGAAGCAGCCAGCCAGTCGGACGGCATCTGACCCCTGGGCATCTATATATAAACCGGTCTAGTTGATAATCACTACCGAGTAAATCCTGAGAAGAAGTAGTCTTAATGAGGCTTAAAGAAGAGATAAGATGATGTCCGACAAGAAGAAGGAAGATGACCGGACGGGGATCTCTTGGATGGCCAAAGCAAAGAAGCCTGTCAAAGTTACTGGGGTCATCATGGCCCCTCCCGCCGCCAAACCACCTCCTCGGACATCATGCTCCCTGACCCAATCCCCCTCACCCTGGTACTTCCCCCTCCTCTGGCCCTCGTAATGACACTTCGGTGTTCTTTACGCACCTTTCCAAAGCCATCACCCAAAAATCCATTTACACCTCCCTCGTCTGTACTTGCCTGCCATACGCCAAGCCAAGGTCTCGGTATTTTCCTCGGAAAGGAGTCCGAAACTTCGCACCCCTGCAGCGCAAGCACACCTCTTTGAAGGAACCGAGAAGAATAAGCTCGACCACTGCCTGGGCGGGACGAGCCGAGTCTCCGTATGCGGCCCGCCCCAGCCTTGGGCCATTAATAAGAGTTATCTATCTTTTCCAGTGGTCGTGCGGGGAGGGGACCTGACAAACATGGAGGACGACATCAGGGATGGCTTGGACCTCGCCGGGTATGCCGTGGAGCGGGTCTTCCGAATAACGGCGCGCCGCTCCGGAAAGCTGACGACGCTGATGTGCGTCGTGACAAAAGACCTGGAGACGGCACATCGGATCCTCCACGAGGGCGTGATCACCTACGGCAAACATTACCGGGTGGAGCCATCGAATCCTCCGAATGCCCAGCCTGCGCCCAGTGGCGCAGGAGCCAGGGGTTCGACCACTGGGTACGAGAGTGCAAGAGTGACCTCCTCTGCTCATGATGTGGAGCAAACCGTCGCTCGGAGTGCAAGGAAGCGACTCTCCGCTGCGCTGTGGCGGCGGGCACCACGCCGGTGACTGGCGGTGCCCTCAGGACCCTAAGGAGCCGGTAGGGCTGGGCACGACTAGTCAAGCTATTCTTCGGGAGTTCCTCTAAGGTGACCAGGAACATATCGGAGGAAGTAAAAAACTTCTTTTGTCTGAGCAGAAGAGTAAGGGAGATATGTCGTCCTCAGAGGAATTTAACTCGGAAGAGGAGGGTGCACCATATGAATGAGAAGTTGTAGCGTTTGAGAGATCAATAATACAAGCCTTTTCGGCAATAATATTTTCTCTATTGCCAGGCTTACGTGTCAGAATTTCATGTTTCAAGACCTCTAAACACTTTTTAAATTGCAATTAACTTATTTTAATTTCTTTTTGACAGTAAATGTGTTCATAAATATAAAAAATAGTTTCTTTCCACTAATATAACTACATTAAAACTTTAGCGTGCCCCTGAAAACATGTGACCCGCATAGCTGTTCCCACATCCTTACCTCTCATTGCCCTCTATGCTCCAAATCAGCCATAATAGGTTTCACGATGTCTTAAACATAGGTGATTGCTAAAATGCGCAAGAATTTACTAATGAATACGGCTATGGAGAGTTTTGACAAGCTTTTTACGATTTCAGCCGACTCTGCCATTAACACCTTGTGCTTCTCCCCTCTTCACCAAGCCAGAACTGCTCAGGCTCCTAAGCCTGCTGTTAGAAAATCTCCCCACCAAGGCAGGTCGACGGTCGCCAGCCTCCTGGACGCAGCGGCTTGCGTGACCCTGGGATACTCCATCCAGGCCGTGTATTTCTGGAATACGCAGCTGGCGGTTGTGCAGAAAACGGACAACTTACATGGCTAAAATGACATACTCATTAAGTCTGGATTGATTCTGACTAAAAAGGCGATAGCATTTAGATAAGTTAAGAGTATATTTCAATAAAAATGTAATCTTCTAAATTTAAGATATTGTTCCTTTTAAACTCAATTATCCAGGTGAGATGTAAGTATATCTTATGTTTTTTTCTAATATCTTTTCATATGACATGCTTGTGTGAATATTTCACTAACTTGGGTACATTTAATTCTATCTCAATCTTTGAATTCACTCTATTTCTGTATGCTATCCTTCATATAACGAAGGCCTCTATAATGATAAACAGGTCATACATGTAAATATTTATTCCTAAAGGAATAAAAAGCCTATGTAAATAATTACCTGTTCTGTAAATATTTAGTCTACACATGTAAACTAATTCACGTCTTTTTACAGAAAAAACAACAGTCAAACGCGGAAAACCCACCAGAACACCAGCTATCGGCCATCAACCAACCTGAGTTCCAATAGCTCCATGCTCAACAACACCATAAGCTCCATGGACGTCTACAATGCTAGAGCATCAGAACAACACAGGAGAAGAAGGCTACCATTATCGGAATAAACCTATGTTTACGGCGGTCTGCGTGAGATTTTGCCATTCTCCCTCACTCCTAGGGTTAATTCCGGGCCAAAAGCCATTCCGGAAGAAAAGAGTCGAACACTTACTTCAAATCCAAACTACTATACGCTGTAAATTCATAAATTTATCAGACACGATATTTGTAGACTTACTCTGAAGAGAAGATATTCCTTAAACTGGGGATTCACTGTTGTAAATAAGAATATTTAAATTATTACGATTAAATTAAGCAAGGGTCACGAGACAGACGAGAGAATAAGAGAGTTTCAATGACGTGACGTTCGACAATTTATAAGAAATATTCATGTTTTTTTCACAAAAACGTGGTAACGGCCAAGAGGGGTTCGGTGAGGGGGGTCCCCCCCGTGATTCTCGGGAAAATAGAAAAAAATGGTAATCATAAGGTATTCCAGACCCCCGGAAAGTAGCAATCCGCCTCCCCCTAAACAACGACTTTAATTCTCCCCTGGCTGTAATAGTCTCGAACACAAATGCGCACAATAAAGTCACAATTTAAAAATGAGGGGCTAAAAATCATATTATTTTGTCCGGCCTTACTATGGACTTACTTACCGGCCTGCAATACTATGGCCTACTTAAGTTGCATAATGTCTATCTGAGGAGAGTGAAGATAATATAAACGATTTTCATCGCCTTTTGCACCCACACAGAATGGGATGGGAAAATAAAATAAGATATTTCAAGGGAACCTAGTCTATATGCAATCAGCAAGGAAATCAATGAAAGTGCATTCAGATAGAGAATAAAATGCACCAAAGTGAAAGTCATGGTGGAAATAAAAGGATTTTGGGCACATGGTTACTGGGATATAAGTAACTGCCTTTCCTCCACAAAATTATAAGAAATCGGACACAAGAAATATTTCGACGTTCAACCGCCTACCGTTCCACGAGATTAAGATTCAAATGTTTCGGCAAATTTCTGCTCAATAAGCTTTGATCATTCAAGCCTTTCGTTTCAGAGATCTGTTGGCTGCACTTTTTACTTTTTCCTTCACGAAGTTATGAGATTCGTCCTTGGGAGGGAATATGGGAAATGCATTCACCGAATTTCATGCAACTTCATTCAGTGAACGTGCATAAAAGCATGGATTACGTACGAGTAACCTATGGAGAATTCCTTCGCTAGCGACCGCTGCCTCCGAGCTCCGCCTCCTTATGGTGCTTGGTTGCACCCGATAGGAACACGTTCTATTACTCCCACTGCAGCACGAGTCATATGCAGAGTTTCCCAGGTGTGGGAGGCACTGGGTTATGGGAATAACCGGGAGGAATTGGAGCAGCCTTGGACGATTGGGTGCTTTGTCCCGTATGCCACTTTCGCCTGCAAGCCGAGCTTCTTTCACTCCGAGAGCTGAGATAGACACACCCTCATCGATTTCCAGGACATTCACCTCGGAACAAACACTGCAGTGATTCAATTTGCAGTACTCCGCGCGGTCGAGGCTCGAATCCGAAAAGAACTTGGTTTTTCTCGCGTTTTCGAGCATTTTCCTCAGAGGAAGGGAAATTACCACCGATTAGGTGACCGTTTTCCTTGAGATTGTTGATGCACCCATTGGGATTCATACTTCGCGCATGCAGCCAACGACTAGCCTCCCGCCCATCAAATCGGCGCCTTGCAGCACGAAAAAGCCATTAGTCATTTCCGTGATGAAGCTATTTTTCTCGCAATCCTCTCTTAGCTTCGAGTTAAAGACGAAACAAAAAAGATGATGATACGAGCGTCAAGGGCGAATCCAATGCAGCGTCATTATCGTCGCTATTGGTCGACAAGGAGAAGACTATTCAGTAAAGCATCTTCGGGATAATGCTGGAGTCGTGAGATAATGGCGCTAAGTTACCGGCCGTGCGTGTTGAAATTATTTAAAAAATGGTTATTTTTTTCTGCAGCAAACAACCAATAGGTTCACCCATCCCAGAGGATATACTCCGTGATCAAGGTTGAAAACGTGAATTAAGTCTAATTCGGTGAGGGGGGAACTGTTTTGTTCATCTCGAGAACCGAGGACGATTTCAAACGGCACGAACGGGCACACTTTTGGCAAATCTGTTTGCGAGTTGAGTTATCCCAAGAAAATAATACTGATATCGCAAAACGTTGTACGTAAAACCAATGAACGCAAAATTTGGAATAAAAGTAACGACAATGGGCCTTAGCTAAAAGTATATTTTTGGCGCATGTCATTCAACGCTTAGGAGATGGAGTCATCGAAAAGGCCGGCATCAAAGGCAGCCTGATCTGCTGTTAAATTATCATGAGCTTACTACATACTCACTACCACGCTAGGGAGACCAAGAGATAAAGCTATAGATCTTGTAGAAGGGGATTTAGGAAATAAGTATTAGCAGAGTATAAGAGAATGACGTTTGGATAGAACAAAATGCATTGCTCTAGCCCCGTCTCCTACTAAAATCCCGAAAGCTATGATTTTGATTTTACCACCGAAGCCTCGAAAAATCATCAATTTTTATGATATGTTGGTCGATAATATAAGTGCAACTTTTGACTTAATGCATCTTATGTCGTTTATTTTAAGGAAAATTTAGCTAGCTTGTCATTTTTAAAAAGTTCACTTAAGTTGAATGGCTTTTACATTTATCAGCTCAAAACCCTTTTATCACAGCACTCGGCTTTGCTTGCCGTATGAGTGACTGAGCGTTTGCCATGGTGATTCGTTCGCTACTTTCACAAGCTATGCGGCCCGTCCCCTGTGGGTAAACCAAGGATGTCAGAAGTGGAGTTCTGGAGCAACAGTGCCCTAATTAGTTCTTGACTGCACTTTATGGTCGAGGAAACACACACTGCAAGGCGCCAGCCGGATATTGGCCGACTTAGGTCGGGAAATGGTAATGAATAAAAATTCTCATTTGAATATTCCCGGCAATATTCGAGTATCCTCGTGGAAATTATTTTTGAATGGACGTGATTTTAGCTACTTGTACACGCTGGAACATTTCTCACCTAGTCGGTGCCTCACAATTTGCCTCATCACTCATGAGTGTGCGAAATTCACAGTGAAAAAATATCATTTCGCTTAAAATTTCGCTCCAAGAGCTAAACCAATTGATCTCCTCTTCCAAAATGCATCTCACAGAAGTTTTTAGGCACTAGATGGTCTCACGATGTATCAAGCATTCAATGACAGGAGGTACTCGCACTCGTACGCATCGCGCCAGAGTCTACGAGGTAAAACCACTTATAGACACGTACGTTTACCATCGACACAAACAAAAGCATTGAATAAAAAAAACGAGTCACCCGCTTGAAATGCACAGATGCACGAAATTCACTATGAAATGATGGCTACATGCATATAATGCTTTTCTGGGGACCTACCTATGATCAACCATAATTAGTCGGAGACAGACCGCCCAGCGGGAGAGGGTTCTGGTGAACTTGACCAACTCTACTATATTAAAAATAGTTTTTCTCAACGACGCTCGACGATGAATTTTAGGGATTTAGCGTATTTTGGCAAATATTGCCGCAGCGGTTTGACAGCGCTTTGACAGGGGCGGAAGGCGGAGAATATCGACATTATCAACCGAAATTATAAACTGCCTGGACTTGAATTCGAACCGAGATCCCTAAAACACTTCTTCTCTCCGCGGCCTACGCATAGAGCTTTTAATGATTGAAAGGCTATTCACAGAGAATTTCATAAATATTCATCCCTTTTCAGCGTGTGATTCCCGCGAAAATAACCATGCTTTGCTTTAAAAAAATATAGTGAAAAATAATTTTTTATTCTATATTTTCTTTCATATTTTAATCCTCTTTCCTCCGGATAAAAATCGTAGCTGTGACGCTCTAACATATTATTAAATCAACTGAAGAATAAATGATTTTCATTTATTTCTATTTATTTAAAAATGGATTGAGATATTTTTCTGTGCCAACCGTTCAGCCATAAAAGATCTCAGCGTTGGTCGCGGGCAGAAGTAATCGAAACCAAGGGATACCGATGCGTTACAAAGAGGCCAAAGGAAAGAGAATGGAAATCCATTACAAAAAATAAGTTTGCTGAAGGACACGGCTGATATTATAGAGCGAGTTCAGTCATCCGTCTTTTTAGCGACCGAGTTTCGAATTTTGTAACAATAACGGCTCGTTGTACTGAAGACATGGGCGACCGCCTGCGGTGAACGGGGAGTGCCTCTTAGCATTTCACAAGTCCTCCAAGGTGGGTGACGGCGTAGAGGCTGGAGCGGAAATCAGATTGTGACTCAACGTGATAAGAGTCACCCTTCGCAGCAAAATTTCTCAGCCAGCGGCCCTAAATATTGTGATCGATCGTAATTTTTAAATTCCTGGATATAGAGAGGTGGTTCCAGATTTTTTTCGCAGCTAAAACGAATCCAATTAGTGATTTTAAATGAAAATTTGAGCCACCGAGATTTACTTCACCTCTGTAATCATCTGAATAGCATATCGAAATACTTATCCGTCAAAACACATACGTAACTTTCCATACATGCCATCTCTTAATTCAGTAGCGGATTTAACGGTGGGTGAACTGGACGGCCACCTGGGGCCCATGAACCAGCCAGGAGCCTACAAAATCCCAAGCCAAGATATTCAAATATTATTCGTATAATAATATTTAATAGAACAAATTTTAATTTTTATCAAGTCTCCCGAACATATTTTGCACGCAGAATCACAACCCTAGTATGCGACTTTACTGTGAGATTTTTATGCATGTAATTTTTTTGTAAGTCATAAAAAATAACTGAAATATAAATATCTGTTTATTTTTAATATTGCCATAGTGTTTATTGAATTCCATGTTTAGTTTTAAAATAAACCTAAAAAATGTATTCATTATATAAGTGCAATGTCATGGATCTAAGAAATGATATTCGTAAATTTATCGAATTTATAAAATTTTCAAATTAATTCTTTCTAGAGCCATTATTAGTTCTACTGCCCGGGCCCTCAAACACCGAAGTCCACTACTGTCCTCATTGCCTTTCATTAACCTTTACTTTTTTGCTAGTGTCTCGTGAACCCCCGCCATAGGCCCTTGCAGCGGCTTGAGGGTACTTCATATAATATAAAAGTGTGTTCCTCCCCACTTTATTTTATGGTAGTGAGATACCAGGAAAAGCATTAGTGTACGCTGCATGCAATGGGTATGAGTTCCCTGAGTAGTGTTTGCGGTAAAAGTACGGGGGATAGGGTTAGGGATGAGTAGGTCTTAAAAGAATTTGGTATGGATGCTCCGGTAACGGACGTATTTGAGAGGAGAGTGCTCCGTTGGTTTGGCCACCTTGGAGAGAATGGATGAGAGTCGAATAACGAAACAGATATATGATGTTGGGATTAATGGCGTGAGAGGAAGGGGTAGACTGAGAGGGTCAATGGGTGAATGTGGTAGAAGAGAATTTGAAGAAAGTAATGTTAAGAGTCTTTAGAACATGAGAGGGCGAATGAAGCAATGCATGAATGCAACAGAAGAAAAAGAGGTAAGGACGAGGCAGTATGGAAGAAGTAATTAAAATAGAGGTCGTCTCTTGGGTTTGACACTAATAATACCCATAAACGAAGCATTGATAATTGTTTTAATCCAAAGATAAAACACCAATCTTTACACTCATTACGTGATATCTTTTGTTTAGGTACAAAAAACTAAATGAAAGTGAGATGAAAAACGAGAAAAAAGTCAGTTGACACAACCTTTCGTCAGCGTGTAATCTAAAATGAACAATTTCTCGTAATGAGTGATAAGATTCATATTTTTCTAAGAAAACATTGGGAACCGAAATTGCTTTAGAGCCAAAGTTAAGCTTCGGCAATTAAAATAGAAATGGCCCGCAGCGACGCTTTCAGCCGAGGGAGGGAGCATCCTAAAGCTCTTTTGCTTGCGCCAATCCCAATTTGGAACGGAGCGATGGACATATATGTGAGTAATATCAGAATCATCGTAATTCTATTGATTCTTTGAGAGACGATACCATTATCTGTGGAATAAACTAAGATGGCTTTTAAAATGAACCGTAAACTATCAAAAGGTATTCACTGACAAAGTTTTCTAGTGTTGAAAATCTGCAAATCAAGGTACACTGAAACCATGCCAGTATTATTGGATATTACTTATGATCACCAAGAAAAGTGTATGATGGGATTTTTTTTTGACGTTTTGACGTTTAGAAATCAATTCTTCCGCCGGCACGCTATTATATTAGTGCTTAAACGCTTACGAGAACCCTGACTCGGCAACGAATGCGGTTTGCTTTACATTGCAGTCATTAAACTGAAAATATTCTTACGTTTTTACGAACCGTTCCTTTAGAGATGCTCCGCGCTGTTTACAATGCTGCAAGCTAAGATTTTTCGTCTGACTATGCTTCAAAAAGTGCGAATGTAATAAAATAAAAATACGAACGCGCGAGTTACACTCAAAATTTTACGTAACATGACCTCCCCCCGCATCTCCTCACGTGCGGCAATGTAAGAAGAGCCCGAAATCCCTGTTCCCCCAAAACGTCTTACGTAACATGTACCCGAATGGCCCCTTATCCGAGGTAGGACGCGCTCGCAAGGTGGTGCTACGCCGTTGATAACACACACTGGAACTTCCGCTTTTCGAGGAGGAGGGGGATTTAAGATCCGGTGCTACGGACACGTCATCCCGAGTTTTCGCTCCATTGACTATGTCAATTCTTCGCACGTAGGGCGAAATTTCACGAAGCACGCAAATGCCAATGCGTTTTGATGGGGTGGAAGGAGCTGAACGATCACTCCGATAATTTTTCGAGAGGGGTCTGTGGGAGACATGGGCGCCCATACCATATTTTCCAGGGATGGGCCAAGACATAGGTTTAAGAAGGGGGGATCCGAGGATCCCTCCCGGGTCCCGGAAAGATTAGTAAATTTGAGGTCACAGGCGTACATTTTTGGAATTTCTAAGATGAATGACAATTTTCTAAATTTAGTTTGTATAATAAAAAATAGTTTGCTTGCTTATGACATTTATTTCAAAAAGGTGTATTAGGCGGAGCTCGGATTCTATCGATAGAATGAATGTTTGAGTTTTTTCCTTAGAGAGACATAAAACTACATTACAAGGATCGGTGATAATGAGCACTTTTTCTACTAACGCCCCGAAAGTTTAGAATGAAGAAATGATTTTGAATTTTTATAAACAATCAATAAATGGGAAGTAAAAAGGTAAATTTATGCAAAAAACATAGCATCAAAATCGGTATCGGCGCGGTTTCCTCATCGTTAGCTTCGCTTCGTTTGTGTTTAAGTAGATGAGTTCAAATTCAATTGCATATCAGAAAATGAACCTATATTAGTCAATACAATGGGGTCATGGTCGCAGTGAAGAGGGCACAGAGCTTCTTCAGCTCATGGAAATAATTTTTAAGCAAAAAATAACAAAAAAGATCCCTTCTACTTCGAAGCACTCATCGTTTTTAATTCCTCGAGAATGAAATCCTGGCAAAGACGGACACCAAATTCTGATTTTTTTGTGCAAGGATAATGTGAAATACTATTTGAAAGCGAAGTGACCCTCGGATGCATTTTTTTGCGGGAATTACGCAACCCATCTATATGGTCATCGTTACCGGGTTATGGCACCAAAAGCGGCCCTCCAGGTATGATTAATGGCTTCGCCAGAGGGGAAAGTGTTATGAGCAAACATTGAGATCATTTATGGTGCACTCACTAAGAAAAAATATGATATGATTGTTATAAAACTAAGCAGTTAAAGGTTCCTTAGTACAATTTGGTGCAATTACACATCACTATCATTCCTTAGCTGGAGGAAGGAGAGCCACAGGAAAAATAGGAGCTTCGGATGACGAGGCAAGACAGTTTGTAAATGCAACGGTGAATCATTATAGCCACGGATATTAGAGAATTTTTAAACTTCTTGAATCCGGCGCTTGACATGGCACTTGACGCTTCGTGGACGAGAATGCATTTTATAACGCTCCTTTTCAAAGCCGTTAGATGCCTGAAGAGGGAGCCCAAACAAAATAAAAAGTAGCTTAAAATTTCTGACAGATTAAATATGAGGTTAACTATTGTAATTCGGAACCCCAAAACAACGCGTTTTTGTGACCAAATTGTCGAAGTAAATGGACAAAGGTCAAGTTGCATCTCGCGTAAGATAAAGGATTACACACTTACGCTTAATAATTAACTATCGGAAAGTAAGGAATTTTCACAATTTATGTTATTTGTACCTACATGTGGAAGCCGGAATTTATTTCACCATTAACCAGAAAAAACCCAAGAGGTATTTTGAGTGTTACTGGCTGTCCACGTTTTAGCGGCAATTGGAATAACGGAATACAAGAGCCAGTTCCTCCAACAAATCTTCCGTTACGTTCGCATGGACACGGTTAGAAACTTTTTTATAGGCACCTCCGCCCCTATTTCAACAGGTGGTGATCACAGTGGAGCATGTTTACTTAACCGTAATGGGCGACGAAATGAAGTTTATTATTATCACCATGCGATAAGAAAAACCAACAATTCTAATAACACACGAGGGGAAATAAAACGAGAAATGGTAAATAAACAGTCTGATTGCATTTTATTACTGCAATATTCGCCTCGCTAAATGGTATCTCTGAAGGATCCAGGTAGTCTGAAATAAGTCCAATTCTGATTAAATATCCACGAATTGGTACAAGTGTATTACTTACGAGTAAATAATAAGACAGCAGCTCTTGCCTGAAATATTTTAATTTTGAATAAATCATCAAACTTTTTAAGTAACGAGGTACCGAAGTCAAATTGATTATGACCTTGCAAAAGTTCGAGAGATATAATTGTTAAATCAAATTTTTAATTTTTCCGGCGCTAGGTATCAGCATTCGTCACGAGGGTGCTACATGTTCTTTTCGTAATCGAATTCATAGACGGAGAGAATTGCCGGCTGAGAGGGCTACGAGCGAGTTGAAGTTTGTCAAGGCTAGCGAGCGAGCCGTAGTATTACGCGATCGACCTTTCATTGTGAAGGTTGAATCGGCGCTCGCAAGTTGTCTGCTGTACGGAGCACTGGAAATTTAGTGAAGTCTCTGAGCTGTTCGAACGTTCATCATGTCTAACAAGTAAGTTAAACTTTGTAATGTATTAGTGATTAACTTAAAGAGTTCATGAATATACTGAAATACAAGCATCTAGTCCACTTGGCAACTCGAGCAACCGGCAGTGTCATGCTGATTATAGTAACTTTAACTAGTCTTATATGCGGAAATTTACACAATAATGATAAAATTACTTATTGGTATGAATTATGGTTTGAAAATTCATTAATATAAATTACCAAGTCTTGATTTTGCCGCCGATTTATTGTATTTGAAATGTCCTCAACAAGTGTTTCTATATGTTAACTCTAATATTACTTTTCGTGATAAGTCCCTAAGAGAGTAGTGAGTATATTCCACAAATGGATACGAGGAGGTGTTAAGAGTGATATAATCGAAATTAACCTAATGACTTTATTTTTCAGAGCTGATATCGCCCTGATCGGCCTCGCCGTCATGGGACAAAATCTTATCTTGAATATGGATGACCACGGCTTTGTGGTTTGCGCTTACAACCGCACAACGGAAAAAGTGGAGCAATTTTTGAAGAATGAAGCGAAAGGAACCAAGGTGGTCGGCGCTAAGAGCCTGGAAGAGATGGCTGCATCCCTTAAAAAACCTAGGAGGGTGATGATGCTCGTCAAAGGTTCGAACTACTGATATTTTCAGCCATCCGTAAAGCAACACAAGGGAAAGAATGGTGCTGGTACAACGATTTTTCTCTCACGGAAAATATTGCACATTTCTTGGGGCAATGTAATGGTTGATTGAAAAATAACCAACAACTTAGCTTCCCCTGCCTGTCAAGTTCTGATATTCCTACTTCTAATGTGCTGAGTATTTTGCGGTATGCGATAGCCTTTCAGGATTAATAGTAGAATATTGTGTGAAGATTTTTAGTTCAAGGTATGATATTTTTAAACAAGCGATGATAAATAATCTCACAATCATATAGTGCACTTCTTCAATAGTAGGGGTGGTCCCAGAAGATTAGAAAGGAAAGGGAAAAAAGCTACAGCACTATTACATGTCTCTAGAGAAAGCTCAATATGTTCAGAAATTAGTGATGTATTTTACTTCACTTTCTCAGTGTGACAAAATATTAACGGAAGCTTAACTGATCACCTTTCTCAAACCTATTCAATATTCTACATTATTCCTTAGGAGCAATTTATTGAGTGTCTGTTTGTTGCATCATTGACACTTAAAATTAGTAGCTTTCTAAAGCACAGGAAGAACTGTGAGATACCTAACTGGAAACTTCACTTCTAAACCTACCAGGGATGTCATAGTTTAGTTGCAGATATGTAGACATACTGAGAAATGCCCTCTTTTAACCTTTAAAGGACTAGCGAATATTAAAATATGCACTGGAATGAGGGGTACACTGGCCAGGCATTAAGAAAAATGTACACTGGATTAGCTAGTTACACCCATGCCCACACAGCACACTCAAAATTTATACCGTATAAAAGTTGCGTAAATAGTATAGTATAAATTGTAAATAATATTCCGTCGATTATGTACGTAAAATGTGAATAATATGCAAATATTATGCCATCGATAACTGTAAATAATATTTGCATAATATGTACATATTTTCAGAATATCTCGGCGAATGAAATGTGCATCATTTCTTAAAATTATGCCCTAAAAATTGGCGAATGCCATAAAATGCCCACTAAATTATTGTCACGTATATAAATCTCCAGCCTCATAATTATGAGTTAACAAAAATATATATATTCGCATAATATGCCAAATAAATGCACAGAACGAAATGGCATATTATGTGCATAGTATTTGAATATTTGGGGAATAAACATGGAAGGTATGCACATGAAGGTTGAATCCCCAGTTCCTGTTTTTATCATTCTGTAAATGCATTTTTTGTTCACTTTTTCCGCCGTAACGTAGGTATATGAATTTATCTTTATGAGCGCGAAGGAAAGATGTTAACAAAACCATAACTTCACGAAATACATGGTGTTTCAATAGAGTTAGGCATGTCACGGCAGTGTATTCTGATGAAAATGGTATAATAGTTATGCGCATAATATGCCAAATATATGCACAGAACGAAATGGCATATTATGTGCATAATATTTGAATATTTGGTGAATAAACATGGAAGGCATGCGCATGAAGCGTTGAATTGGTTTGGTTTGTCAGAAGAAACCATGAAGAAACCATGTCAGAAGAAACCAAATTCAGAAGAAACCATGGTTTCTTCTGAATACCGAAAATTAAATGTGGCTGTTGATTTAAACGTAAAAAGTTTGCTCAATGCCAGTGGGCATTTTAATCCATACAGTCAAGGTTAAATAGTCTTCTAATTGTGGGTTAGATGATTAATTTTCTTAAGCAATGAAATTTCTCTAGTGAGTACATCTGAATATTCAAAATACCCTGATCTTGTAGGGATGGCATAGTGAGAAGTACTCAGCTAGCAATTATAACCTAACAAGTATAGAAAACTGCATCACTCACCCATGAACTACACTTGGTGACGATTCACCCCCTGCCACACATTCTTGAGACTGCTTCCAGTATATTTTTTTATGTATACTTATGTGATGTAAACTTTGGACCCCTCTTCTATTTTGCTCAGTCATGGAAATCCAGGTGTTCTAAAATAACACAAACATTAAACATGAGGATTCCTTACTACTTAGTTCTTAGTCCCAGCTCTTTCCCTAGGTTCCTTAATTTTTATTTGCATATTTTTCTTATGAAAGAATGAGCAGTAAGTACAATCAGAATAGATTCTACTTGAAAATTAAAACCTGAGAATTTCTTGGCTTTTCGACACTAAATGAAAAATATGGCTGCCAGAGAATGTCTTACAATTAGATGTGGAACTGAAGAGTAGAGCTTAATGCACAATGAGCAGGAGAATACATCATTAGACTGATCTTCGAAAGGAAGACTTTTTCTTTTAACTACTAAGGAAAGGAATTTTGAATAAGTATTACTCATACTCAGATTAAAATCATTAAGGAACATAATTGGCTTGTGAATTTATTTTCAAGGATAAATCAAAGTAGCCAATTGAATGCTGAAGGAAATGAACTTCATTTTCCAAGTTGAGTTGAGCTCTCAAGTTTTACGGTGTCAACACCACCTCTCCTCCCCATTGACGATCACCTCAATGACTGAAATGCTGGCAAGGAGTTCATTTCATTATGCATTCGATTGACTCTTGGGATTTATCCTTAACAATGCACAATCTCATATTCTTCAATATTATATAAAAAATATATTGAGTCTCTTTAGTTTGCTCAATGTTTTTGTATTGAACAAGGCTGTCAGTAATCTAAAGCGGTATTTGTACAAAATGCTTAAGTAACTGATATTTATTTTTCAGCTGGGCAGGCTGTGGATGATTTCATTAACAAGTTAGTCCCACTGTTGGAGAAGGGAGACATAATCATTGATGGGGGTAATTCTGAGTACCAGGATACTCAGAGGAGAAGCAAGTCATTGGCTGAGAAGGGAATATATTTTGTGGGCTCCGGTGTGTCTGGTGGGGAGGATGGAGCCAGGTACGGACCCTCCCTCATGCCTGGTGGCAACCCTAAGGCATGGCCACATATCAAGGACATATTTCAGGTATGTGAATGACTGTAACAGTCTAGGACGTGGAATATATTGCAGTGCAATGTATCTCATAAGGAGGGGAAAACTGAATTGAACGGCCCATTGATACCATCAATAAATTAAGTGTATAATGGAGGAAAGTTAAGACTGCATCAACAAGTAGTGACTGGGTAGACATATTGTGAGATTAATAAATACTTAATTAAATTGAAGATGTAACTTTGTATGACACATAGTTATCATCTTTATATTGCAGCTAGGGGCAAGGGCCCAGCCACATTGACACACTGGTTCCCGTAAGATCACCAAAGTTAAGCAATGTTGGGCCCGGACGGGGGTTGGATGGGTGACTATACACATCTTCACCATGGTGCTCTTGTCCTCTGTCTGCATGAGGCAGACTATTTTTCGTGATGAGTACGGGAAGAGCATGGGGTTGGCACAATGGACCAAGAAGGTCTAAGTGCCCAGGCTCCTGTCGAAGGGCCCCCCTACAAGCAATCTGTATTGCAGCTAGATCCAATTATTTTTCAAGCCGATCCCCAAATTTTGCTCTGATAGGAGTTTCATATTTCTTTCATTTGATCTTAGGCAATCAATGGAAAATGAATGGTTCGCTGGTGCCACATATTCATTTGTGATTTTTAAATCATATCGCCTTGCCCCAGATTTACCATCCAATTACTTTGAGGAGCAACATGAAATTCTTCGTTGTAGTCCTGAAGAGACGGATGAAAAATGGTCCAAAATTATGGGATGCACGCAGTTCCTAATGAAGAAAAATGCTAGCTTTATGTGTTAGAAAATGATGGTTAAAAACAATTTTTCTCACATTTTTTCTTTACCAGTTTTCTCTTTTTACTTCACCAGTCAATATCAGCTAAGGCTGGAGGAGAACCTTGCTGTGATTGGGTCGGTGAAGATGGTGCTGGACACTATGTAAAAATGGTTCACAATGGAATTGAATATGGAGATATGCAGCTCATTTGTGAGGCATATCAACTCATGAAAGATGCATTGGGCATGTCACATGATGAAATGAGCAAGGTATGTAAAAATCATGTGTGCTAACTCTTAGTTGAAATTAAAATGAATTGGAGAAGTAAAATCTAAAGTTACGATTTAATGAACTTCGCTTTATTATTTTGTGTTGTAGGTTTTTGAAGATTGGAACAAGGGGGAGCTGGATTCCTTCTTAATAGAAATTACGAAGGACATCTTGAAGTTTAAGGACAGTGATGGTGAGTTTTATAAAAGCATCATGTCAGTTATATTCCACACAAATTGTCAAATGATTCCTTTTTTGCATTGGCCTGATTTTTTTCCTCCCAATATTTAATGAAATGTGTATTCTGATGTGCTGTGCACATAAGTACTTCCACAACCTGAAAATGAATAATTGATTGATTTTCTAACTTTTTTCGGGTTGGTCATGATGAAATTATTTGATAAATGCTTCATTTTCTCATTTCCAAAAGCTGAACCTTGCCATTGTAGATGGAGCCTTTTAGGTTTTAATTGTAAAAATCTTAGGTTTTATACAACTACGTTACGTATCTGAAATCATTCCTAGAAACCTTGCATTGTTTGCACATCAGCTTAAGAATACAAATGGCTACTGTTATTTAAATTATCTAATCTAACAGCATCTAATTATTGATTGGGTACATTTTTGATCCATTATTCACTGTCTTTTTACCTTTATTCATATCTACTTCAAAAATTAGTGGCATTCATGCCTTTGGTCCACTCTCCTGCTTATGGAATTGATGATTTAATATTAATTACTCAAAAGATTAAAAAAAAAAATGACTGAATGAATTTATTCTAGCCTGCCACAAATATGGCAATGAAGTTCGTAGAAATTGCCATAAGAAAAAATCAGCCTGGACTGGGAATCAAACCACGGACCTTTGGCTTGTGGGGCCAATGTGCAGAACACTTCTCTACCCAGGCTTCCTAATTCCTGTGGTAATTTAGGAGGATGCAGGGAAACTAGATGTTAAGCCCTTACAGTCCATCAAATACGCAAGGGAGCATTTTTTTTCAATTTCTACGTATTTCATCACTGTATTTGCAGCATGCAAGAAAAAACTCATGTGTGGTCTAGCACGGCATAAGTACTGATATTAGGATGCAACCGCATGGGTTGGGTCTTATTTGAAGTCCTCTACTCCCTTGCATTACCATCTTTGATGGACTGCAAAGGTTTAACATCTAGTTACCTTGTATCCTCCTAAATTGCCACAATAATTAGGAAGCCTGGGTAGCATAGTGGTCTGCAAATTGGCCTTGCAAGCCAAAGTTGCATGGTTCGATTCCTGGTCCAGACCGATTTTTTTTTCTCATGGCAATTTCTACGTAATAAAGACTGCATTATATGTCTATATACTGCAAAGTCATTTTCAAGGCAGCCACTTACAACTCATAACCTATTCAGTGGTATGCATGTAAAGGTTACTGGGTCTTCTCTGCTGCTACTCGTTATTCTAAAAATTTCTATTCTCCAAAATTTTCTATTCTTCTTTCATTTAGTACCAAAAATAATATGAATTTTTAAAACCTAGCCTGGAACATGAGGCATGGTGATGCCGACAGTACCACTAAAAGGGATAATATGTAAAAGGCTCTGTTCAAATTTACATATATCCACATTAAAACATATTTTTCATATTTTCAGGATCTCATTTGGTGGAAAAGATTAAAGATTCTGCTGGACAGAAAGGAACTGGAAAGTGGACTGCCATAGCAGCCCTGGAATATGGCATGCCTGTCACACTTATTGGTGAATCTGTGTTTGCTCGTTGTCTATCTTCATTGAAGGAAGAAAGGAC
This sequence comes from Pyrrhosoma nymphula, assembly GCA_963573305.1. NCBI lineage: Eukaryota > Metazoa > Arthropoda > Insecta > Odonata > Coenagrionidae > Pyrrhosoma > Pyrrhosoma nymphula. The sequence goes on along the minus strand of OY754335.1, from coordinate 71,769,794 downwards.
AGAAGCCAGTAAAGTTCTTAAAGGCCCGCAGAAGACAAAATATGAAGGGGATAAGAAGGAATTCGTTGAGCAAATTCGTAAGGTAAATGAATTAATTAGGTATATAGTCTTAAACTTGCTGAAGGATTGATGCTAAATTGTAATTGAAGTTTATGGTAAGATGGGCAGACTAACCCACCATTTGTGGGAATTAGTTATTGAAGGAATTCTATAAGCCTTAAGCAAGCCATGATGAACACATTCATTGAAACTTTTAACATGCTGTCAATCTTCGATTTACATGGAAGGTGTATGCTAACTTATGCAATGGAAATTGAACTTTTTAAAATTTGAACTGGATATCCCACAATATTATAATTCATAAATGTGAAGAAGTGTTGCCCAACATTAAATTGATGGTACAGGTATAGCATTCAAGGATACCTAAAGCTTGCATTTACAGGCAGTCCCTGAGTTACGTAATAGATGCGTTCCGACACTAGCGATGTAAGTTGAAATTTACGTAAGTTGAAATTTATGGAAGTTGAAAAAAAAGGAGTCTGAAATTATTCCATAACTGAGTCCGTGCTCTCAAGATTACAGTTGATTCGGAGAAATACGGGGAAGGCCAGCTCTTACTAACATTACGGCACATGCGCTCCTTGAAAGTAGGCAACCATCCTTCCAAATCTGTAGCTTTCGTAATTCTAGTCTTTTTTTGGGTAAGGTTGCCACTTAAGGGTAAGTACGGATTTATGTAAGTCGAGGCTTACGTAACTCGAGGACTGCCTGTATTTTGCTTCATTTATGAATTTGAGCATTATGGCCATAAGAGAAATATTATTATAAATTGAAGAACATGCTTAGGATAATTTTTTCAGTTTGCACACTATATTTTCTGATTCGATAAAATACAAAATTAGGAATTATGAGAAAAGGTAGCGGTGGTGTTGTTGTTGATGAGGTATTTCATAATGATACAAATTAGAAAATTGAAATGGAGGACATGCAGTATTATAAATATACTCTTGTCATTAATTTCCCTTTATAATTCCAATTGAAGGAATGATTTGATTGAGGTATGAATGATGAATGATTCATCCTGAAGAAAGAATGGGGAAGAAGAGTAAAGGCATATTGGCAGTACAACAAAAGGATAATGCTTATCAAGATAGGAGAACCGACAGACATAGTAATAGTGCAGGTGTGCATGCCAACGTCCAACCATTCGGAAGAAGAAATCAAAGAAATGTATGAGCAACTAGAAGAGGTCCTGAGCACAGTCAAAGGGAAGGAAAACCTGATAGTAATGGGAGATTGGAATGCAGTGGTTGGAAAGGGAAAGGATGGGAACACAGTAGGAGAGGTCGGGCTGGGGAAACAGAACGAGAGAGGAGAAAGACTTGTGGAATTCTGCAGTGAGAAGAACTTGGTGGTGGCAAACACCCTCTTCATGCAACACCGATGGAGAAGATACACATGGAAGATGCCAGGAGACAGAGCCAGATAATAGATTGACTACATTCTGGTAAGACGAAGGTACAAGAACCAAGTGAAGCATTGCAAGACTTACCCCGGGGCGGATATCAACAGTGACCACAATCTAGTGGTAATAGAAAGTCAACTGAGATACAAGAAGATAAGAAGGACGAAACGAGAACATAGATGGAACCTAAAGCCACTGCAAGAGGAGGAAAGAAGAAGAACATTTGCTGCTGCCATTGATGAGAAGGTGGAAATAGCAAAAGGAATTCAGCCAAAGTGTAGTAGAGCGATGGAATAGCCTCAAGAAGACCATCACAGAAGTAGCAGAGGTGCAACTAGCAAGCAAGCCGGTCGAAATTAAGAAACCATGAATGACGAAGCACATCATAGCCCTCATTGAAGAAAGAAGAAAGTATAAGAACGCAAGAAATGAAACAGAAGTACTGTATAAGAGGTTAAGGAATCAAGTTATCAGAGAATCGAAAAAGGCCAAAGAGAAATGGATTGAAAGCTGCTGTGAGAACATCAATGAAAATATGATAAAGGGGAACTCAGAAACGGCATACAACCTAATCAAGAGGCACTTCGGAGAAAGGAAACCAAGATGCGAAAACATCAAGAGATTCGGATGGAAAACTGCTAATGGAAGATAGAGAAATCAGCAATAGATGGAAACAGTACATTGAAGAGCTATAATGAGGCCTGATCCCCCTAGGAGAAGCATTCACAGATGACCAGAGCCAAGTGGAGGAAGATAACCATGGACCAGGGATACTGAGAAGCGAATTTGAGAGAGCAGTTAGAGACCTGAAGAATGGAAAGGTGCCCGGTGAAGATAAAATCAGAGTGGAAGTAACCAAAGCACTTGGTGAAAAAGCACGAAACACACTACATGAAATAATCCAAGATAGCTACAAATCCTGAAAGATGCCAGAAGACTTCAAGAGGAGCTCAATGGTGACCATACTGAAGAGAGCAAGGGCTGAGAAATGCAAGGAGCACTGAACCTTGAGTCCAGTGTCACATGCCTCCAAAATCCTTACCTGGATAGTAGGTAGAAGAATTGAAGAAAACCTGTCAGAAAACCAATTTAGATTTAGGAAGAATAGGGGGACAAGGGAGGCAATACTATGCCTGAGACTACTGGTAGAGAAAATGATCCACGTGAGCAAGCCATTGGATATAGCCTTCGTGGACTTGGAGAAGGCATTCGATAATGTCAAATGGAATATGATGTTCTATACTATGGAAAAACTTGGCTTGGACCACAATGACAGAAGAATCATCTACCCACTCTACAAGGACCAGGTAGCCACAACATGCACGCAAGATGGGAGAAATATGGAGGCAAAAATTAACAAAGGGGTCCGACAAGGATGTAACTGGTCACCAGCACTCTTCAATATGTACATGGAGGAAGCAATAAAAGAAATAGAAGAACAAGGAATCAAAGTGAATGGAGAAGAAAGGAACATGCTACGCTTCGCTGATGATATCGCGATCATAGCAGAAAACGAGGAATACCTACAGAACTCACTGAACACAATTGAAAGTGTTCCAGGAAAACAACATGAAAGTCAATAAGAAGAAAACCAAGATACTTGTGTGCGGAAGAGAGAAAGTAGTGGCTGACGTCCGCCTCAAAGGAGAAAGATTGGAGCAAGTGGAAACATTCACCTACCTCGGGAGCACCATTACCTGGGATGGAAAAAGCACGACAGACATCAAGCGTCGAATAGCCCAAGCAAAGACTGCATTCATGGCCAAAAGGCCGCTACTCTACTCAAAGAGAACAAGATTGGAGATAAGGAAAAGTATGTGAAAACATTTGTGTGGGCAGTGGCACTCTACGGTCATGGACCATTGGAAAAACTGACCAGAAAAGAATAGAAGCCTTCGAGACATGGTGCTGGAGGAGGATGCTAAAGATCAAATGAACTGATAGGGTGAGAAACGAGGAGGTATACAGAATAATTGGAGAAGAAAGGACACTGTGATACGCCAAAGAAGAACACGGTGGGTTGGCCATGTTATGAGACAACGATTACATAAGAAGCATAATGGAGGGAAAAATTTAAGGGCAAGTCCCCAGACGAAGACCAAGAGACAAGTACTTGGGGCAAGTCAATAGGGATACGAGGAGGAAGAACCATAGGGAGGAAGAACCATAGGAGAAGCATTTACAGATGACCAGAACCAAGTGGAGGAAGACAACCGTGGACCAGGGATACTAAGAAGCGAATTTGAGAGAGCAGTTAGAGATCTGAAGAACGGAAAGGCGCCCGGAGAAGATAAAATCAGCGGAGAAGTAATCAAAGCACTTGGTGAAAAAGCACGAGAAACACAAGACTGCATTCATGGCTAAAAGGCCGCTACTCTGCTCGAAGAGCATAAGACTGGAGACAAGGAAACAGTACGTGAAACATTCGTGTGGGCAGTAGCACTCTACGGTCATGGACCATTGGAAAAACTGACCAGAAAAGAATAGAAGCCTTCGAGACATGGTGCTGGAGGAGGATGCTTAAGATCAAATGGACGGATAGGGTGAGAAACAAGGAGGAATACAGAAGAATTGGAGAAGAAAGGGCACTGTGGAGCACCATACGCCAAGGAAGAACACGGTGGGTTGGCCATGTTATGAGACACAACGATTACATAAGAAGCATAATGGAGGGAAAAATTGAAGGGAAAGTCACCAGAGGAAGACCAAGAGACAAGTACTTGAGGCAAGTCAAGAGGGATACGGGGAAGAAGAGCCTTAGGGAAGTGAAGGAACTGGCATGGGATAGGGTGAAATGGAGGGCTGCAGTATACCAATCCTAGGATTGTTATTCTATGATGAGGAATGATGAGTAGTGTAGTGTATGGCCTGCCAGACGAGCAAACCAGTCTTCTGATTGATGACTGCTGATTATGTTATGTAGTTGATTAAAAGATCTTGCATATAGTTCGAGCTAAGCCTGAGAACATAGTGGGTGCCCAGGATGAAGAATCTTTTGCTAGCTGTCGGCATACTCAAAATAGCAAATTTATTTCTTGACACATGAACGTTATCTCAATAAAAGTCATTATCTTGAAAATAATGTTCTTTTTGCCATGAATTTGCAATGAGGGGCAATGCAATTTTGTATTTACCATTATATACTCGATTGAGTTAATATACTTTACAAAACCTGTTAATGCTGAAATTGTATGCCATAATTTTTTTCTCTATTTCAGGCACTGTATGCCTCAAAAATTATTTCATATGCTCAAGGATTCATGCTTTTGCGGGAGGCTGCAAAAACCTATAACTGGAAACTCAATTATGGTGGCATTGCCTTGATGTGGCGAGGCGGTTGCATAATCAGAAGGTAATGCTTAACTCATGGGTTAAGGCTGCAATCCACCACCTTGTAAGATACATATATGTATACATAATGTCTACTTTCATTCTATCTGAGTCTTTCATATCTAATTTTTTTAAATTCATGCATGTAAATATGTACTATGTGCAATTGATTCACCCTCTTATTTTGATATTGTTGCCAGATGAAGCCAAATGAGGTGGAATGCAATAATTGCTGATTTTCCATTTCAGTGCCTTCCTTGGAAATATAAAATCAGCTTTTGATAAAAACCCAAATCTCTCCAATTTGCTGTTGGATGACTTCTTCCGAGATGCAATCCATAGATGCCAAGAATCATGGAGGTCTGTGGTTGCAGTAGCAGCCAAGATTGGCATACCCATTCCTGCCCTGTCCACTGCCCTTTCTTTCTATGATGGGTATAGATCCGAGAGGGTACCAGCTAATCTCATCCAGGTATGCTTTGGATTTTTTTATTTATAATTTAGTCAAGAATGTAAGTATATTTTATAGTTATATCACATTGATGAGTGGCAACCCAGATTGAGCCATAGCTAAGTTAACATTTTAGGGTTGGTAACATCAGTAATGGAGAGTAAAGATAGTATTTGATAGGAAATTGCATATCTACTAATTTTTTTAGTTTATTGTAAAGTGTAAACAGCTTAGTATCAGTTATTCAAGCTCTATGTTGGTGGGCCCTTGGGATGGTAGGCTCAAGCTGCCTGTCGGTTTGAGGAATATTTCGAGTTCAATTCTTTAAATCCTGAGAATATTCATAAAAAAATTATTTTACTGATTTGAGATAGTGTTGGGAAAGGAAATGCGAGAGCATCCAAATTTATTTATCTAACCTGCACCTCAAGAGCAGTGAAAGTTATGTAAAATAAAATTTATTTATAGAAATGGGATTGTGAAAACTATTGTGTGGTTACATACCCATTTGGGAAAGTTGAAATAAATTATTGAGGACTCTTGTACAAATGCTTTCCATGCCCTTTAATTGCAGGTGTAATAATGCTCAAGAGAGACACTTTGTCTATAAATATATACTGAAAAATAACTTTTTGTTCTTCATAAAAAATTACATCCCTGGACGTAGTTAAAAAGAAGCTTAGATTGCAAATATGTTAAAGGGACATGTTGGAGAGCCATCAGTAAGCCAAGTGCTGATTTGAATACCCTGCAATTCTGTCTTCTCATCCTATTGATGTATCCTGCTTGATACATCATGTATTGCTAAATATAATTGCATCATACATATGATTGGTGCAATGTTCAGTGATCTATCCTCTGATTTCTGTTTTATTTATAACTAAACAATTTAATCAGCTTGGGTTTTCTCAAAACTAGTCACCATTTATTATGTAATTTATGGAGCAATTTTACTTATAAAACACTATCTTATTAGATTGGCAATAATCATGCTGCAATGTTTGTTTTCTTACAGGCCCAACGAGATTATTTTGGTGCTCACACATATGAGCTCCTTAATGCTCCTGGTAAATTTGTGCACACAAACTGGACTGGCCATGGAGGATCCGTTTCTGCTAGTACTTATCAGGCATAAAGTACTCAACAAAATACCAAGAACAATATCTGCTGAGGTGGTAATTGCCCTTAACATGCTGTGAACACAAACATTCCTTTCCAGTGCATTTGGACTCTCTAGTTTTGATAAAGAACCCTATTTTTGAAATTTAAAAAACAATGCTGAACGTGCCTTTTGAATGAACTGGGTTTTGGATGGGGCTTATGATTGAGTATTATTCCGATGAGGAATATATTTGTTATATTTTATTTATTCAGATATAATTTTTGAAATATTTATGGATGGTTTACTGATGCAAATGAATGCTATTACTCTTTAACTTTGTTTTTTTTAAAATATTATTTGGTCTACCTCTTTGGACTAGAAAGACATGTATGAAATTTCAGGAAAGAAATCCCATGAGTGTTTATCTTAGCTTGAGGACGTATCAATTAGTCATGGAGCATGAATTGGGGTTATAGAATTTTGAGAGGGACTTAAAATTCAGGGAGACTTTACTTTGAGGTGGGTGGAAGGAGGGTGATGACATAAAAATGTCATCACCCTCACATGCTGGTCATCCATCCATAATATACTGGTATTGATACAAAAATGTCATTACCAGTATATGATGTATCTTCAAAATAGTACAGTAAGCTACTTTTTTCACATATGTTACATGAAACAGCATTCAAAAGTGGAATTGTAGATGAACCTGGCAGCTATGATTATTGATGTAGTACATAAAGTGATCAGAAAATATAAGTGTGAATGCGGGACTAAGCCATGGCTGAATTTCTAATTTATCCATGTTCAGATGAAACATGGTATTAGATCACCAATAAGATAAAACACAGAATTTGAATGATGTTGCCATGCAGTGTTGCCAAGCAGTGCTCACTGGATTAATTTCCTCCATGTGAAAAATAATGGAAATTGCATCATTAAAAACTTGCTAGAAATACTCCTCAGTAAACCTAAAGGTGATGAGACTTAAGGACTGAGGGAATACGATCTGTTCCAACTTCTTCTAACCCTTAAAGTTACCCCAGTCATTAATCGAATGAAACTACTTACCCCCCATATTAGCCAATTTAGAGATGGTTTTAGATTTAAACCGTTGGTTCAATAATGCACATAGGCCCGAGACAATTATTAAGGTTTCTGCTGGCTAAAGACTGCCTGGTAAAAATTTAATGCTCCCATCAAGTGTTGGGGAAGTGCACAAATCAAAAAGTAATCCAAAGGATTCTTGCTCTTCTTCATGAATATACATATATGTAGATCTAAATCTTCGGTATTACTATATGGGCAGAGGTGTTGCCTAGCTTTCCACGAAAGATAAGGCTTCTGTGTGAAAAATGGCCGGCTTAATTGGGAGGCCAATTCCTGTACCTTTATTACCAGTATCTCCATTTGAATCACGGCCTTTCCTTCAGCATGGTTTGCTTATTTATGTCAAAAATGGCCGGTGTTAATAGGGAGGTCAATTCCAGTACCTTTATTTCCAAAATTCCATTTGAATCACGGCCTTTCCTCATTAGAACCACCTCATCTAGAGTGGCGGTGCTACAATCTGCTTGGTCCTGATTTTTTGGTGCATGTGGAATATTTGGCTACACCCACTGGGGGCAAGTTTAGGATCCGTATGTATATTCTTGCTCTACTTAATGGAATTTCTGCATATTGAAAGTAATTCAAACACTTTGTACTTCCACACATTACTTTCATAATATGTAGCCTAGTGGTTTCAATACAAGATAATCATTATGAACTAAATTTCCCTCACTCTGTGAAGGTCTTTTATACATAGTGTTTAGGCAAGAGAAAATGGGAGGGAGAAATGATGAGGAGGGGATTTGGGAAGAGGCGAAATGTATGTACCCAATGAAAAAATCACATGGCCAGTCTATTGCATATTTTGCAAAGAATGATTTGCAGTCCTGGGGTGCATGTACTCTCAATATCACAATTTAATTTTACTTCTCATATGTCTGACATAAACACTTATGCAGTCATTGCATGATAGCTCATAAACAACTAATTTGTCTAGTATGCTAACTTAGTATTTAGGTAACATTATCACAAAAAAGAACTTGGTAAATTTCCACTCCAAGTTTATTTAATCAACCTAGGTTTCGGCATACATTTCCTATTTTAAACGTGGCCAAGGTTTAACCGACCTATGTTATGGCAAAATTTTGCCAAAACCTACAACTTTGTGAGGAAAATAACGAAGTATGTGATATAATATGTCTTTTGATATTATCATCTGCCACCTATTTCCACAAATTGTCACCTGACATTTTAAAATTTAATGTTTAGAATTTAAAAAAGTTCATAAATCTCAACCTACTCTACTCTGAAACTGTTATTCTTAGAGCTCTAAAATTTCTACTTGACTCCTAACCTTCATGTATGGTATCCCCTCTTCAACTCCTGTGGAATTCTCTCTTTGTGGTGGTTAAATAAAAAAAGATAAGACTTGACATGGAATGCCGCTGTCTTTGTAGACCAGGAATTTATCTAATTTCCAGTTGTGAAATGGTCCAGTAGGATACGGTCATTAAATGAGTCACTTATTTGCAATATAAAGAGCTGCAGACCAGGCTGCGGAGGATATTAATAGGGTTCAGAAAGCAAAGGGAAATCCTAGGAAAGATAGGAAAACTATATTGTTGTAATAATTCAAGAAAGAAACTTAGACCAGAAATTGGTATTGACTGTGAGTATATGTGAAAGAATGATGCAAATCATCAGGAATGAACCTGGCAGGTCATAATATTACGGCCTTAGCTACCGCCCGACTTATGGCCTTTTGCTCGGATGGGAATCGCTCGAAGCCATACGTATGTCCCGAGGCCGTAGTTATGGCCGATTTCGACTTATGGCCTGGCCATACGATTAGTGGAATAGCCCTGCTGAAACTAATAAGAGACATTTCGATGGACCACTAGCTTTTTAGGTACTGCCACTCAGAACTAGCATTACAATAAAAATTTAGCCAATGAAATTTTGATAAAATAACTTAAACCTATGTCAACACTTTAAATGATGAAAGGTTATTGTATCATCTTAACAAATGAAAAAACGTGACAATAAATGGCAGAAAACAGTCCTAATCAGTACATATTACCCTCTTCAAATACATTAAATTTAGTCTGATACTACTTCCAGTACCTAAAATTGTGCGGATAATTTCAATTTTTTGACATGGTTTTTACCAGCAGACTACAGGTTAATAAAGATTTTGATACACATTAACTCTAGAATACAATGAAAATATCTAGAATGAACATATGCCAACCACGAAAGCTGCAATACTGTTTACTGATGTTGAAGACTGTGCATTATTGAGAAGCGGTTGACTTGCCACCAATGCAAAAAGCATACAAAAAAATTCAGCCAAAACTAATACATAGACACTTATAACCATGTCCTACCATTCTGACGGATCCTTTTCAGTAAAGCAGCATTTAAAAATGATCAGTTGATCAGGAAACTAGAATTTGTTGTGATGAATTTTAAGAATGTGCAGGCGAGCAGGAAAGCTGCATTCCTAGCACTGATTGAATTCTTAAATTGTATTAATCAGGCAGGATTACTAGGGGTTAGTGTACGCAAAATGATTATAAATTATTTTCCACATGCATATATACACAATCAAACTAAGCCTAAATCCTAAAAGAAAATAATGTAACTTTGAAGTAAAATAACTTTAATAGCTTCATGTACATAATGGTATTATAGGAGACCAAGGATACACATTTACCAATATTTTGAAAGTTCTCAATAATAGTCCAAGGATATAATAGAAGAATCAAATATTAAAAATATATTCATTCTGTTCTAAGCGCAGGCGAAAAGTAAAACGTGTAACAGCCGAAGAAATAAATATTCCTATTATTTAGAGAGTAAATTGATAACAACTTACGATGAGAGAACACGACTCGAGAATAACAAAGAGAAAGCTCGATGAAATCCTCAGACAAAAACTGGAGGGATGGTAAGTACGCTTCTTAAAAAAGTAGTCTGTAGATATCCGTATTTACTGCGGAAGATATGTCCGCGCCATGTAAGCATGGACCAACTTTCCCAAGCACCGTAAATAAGCATATATAACTCGTCCACTTCCTTCCAGTTGAGGCAATTTGAAGAGCACATTGAAGGGCGCGCAGCACTTCGGATGACGTGCTTCAATTATTTTTTGCAACAATTAAAACGACAGGATTTTGTCTTGCGAGCTTGCGAATATCGTTATTCATTCAATGTGCTCAAGTTATTGCCGAATTTAGCTAGAATTTTAATAAATATACGGTGATACTTTTGTTATGTTGAAGGATAAGCTCAATCATTGAATGCTTATTCATCTTATGGTCTATAAATGGGGGTGTTCTGTTATTAAATTTCAACCGGCGTCCTTGGGTCTTACATCACCTTCTGCAGACTCACGTGTTGATTGTGTTGGGATCAAGTTATCCTCGGTTTTAGCAAAATGTCGTGGTTGTTCGGATTAAGGAAGGACCAAAATATGCCCACAGATATTCCTCAATTTCCCTCGCCTCCTGCAGCTGCTGGGGGAGGAGGAGATAGTGGTGATAATAGTGGTAAAACAAAAATGGAAGCATATAGGTTTGACTCCAGTGCTTTGGAAAGGGCAGCAAAGGCCGCAAAAGATCTGGAAGCATCAGGTAAATTTGAATTTAAGTTTTCTTGATACTGATTAAAGTTTTATGTAGGCTTATTCTGACCGTTTCTTGTATCAATTAGCTCATGCAAAGGAAGCTTTAGAGTTAGCAAAACTTCAAGAGGGCACTAGACAGCAAGAATATCAGGCCAAAATTAAAGAATATGAGGCGCACATGGAGCAGCTTAAACTTGACCAAAGGAGAGTTGATCATGAGGAAAAGAGGAAAACTTTGCAGGAGGAAACCAAGCAACACCAAATGAGAGCACAGTATCAAGACCAGCTATCCCGGAAAAGGTAAGATATTATGGACAGATTTCAAGTGAATTGTACGCCATAATTCCTTTACTCACTAGTTGACTCGGTGCAAGTATCTAAACTTCCTTGGTTTTAACAATATTCATCTCAGCCTCACTTTATCCATCTTAATTCTCTAGGTACGAAGATCAGCTTCATCAGCAAAGAATTGTGAATGAAGAGAATCTTAGAAAACAAGAGGAATCTGTTGCTAAACAAGAAGCTATGCGGAAAGGTAAATTGAGACAGTTTGTTACTACAACAGTAACTGTTAGGGACTACCGAATTGCTCCTGGATTCAGGGTTTTGCTCTTATTTCCTAGGGAATATGCCTGTACTTCTGAAGGAATTCTAAGTTCCGTATTTTTTCATGCTCTTTGATAAAGCTGCTTTTATAAGAAGCTGATACGATCTGTTGTATCCTGAGAGGATAGAGAGCCACCCTGACTAAATGTGATAAATGTCAAACATGGGCCCATCCAGTAATTTAAGGTTTTAATGTCTCCTAATTGAAATTTGTTTTACACCCCTACTTTCGTGGTATGGATTGTGATTGTGTGCACATTTTATGGTAGTCAATTTCTCTTGATAAATGATTCATTGCAATGTTCAACTAATAATGCATAAATGTTACTAAATTAGTTGAATTAGATGTTTTACAGTGTTAAGATTGGAATAAATAATCATTCACTGACTCAACGATTACTTGAAGAGTGCTCACTATTAGCCACTGCTTATATCAGTTCTCTCTAGATTAGATATTAGTTGTGGTACATAGCATGGTTTTGTGGTCCTATATTACCAAGCTGTGCAACTACATTAAGTAATGCGATTTCCAAATCCCATGCTCTTCATTAGTGTGACCACTCTACTTGAAATCTGGAAAACTGTGGAAATCAAATTTGCTATTCTCCTTGATTTTGGCATTATTTGGAACTTTCTCATTGATTTTCCTAATTTTTATGGTAGATATAGTATAATGCGAGGCTAATCTTGCTAAGTCATGTTAATTTTGGGAGCATTAATATGCTTTTCTAAATATGTTAAGAAATCCTTGCGGTTGAAAGAGTATATTTTATCACGTGTGCTCTGTTTTTTATTTCTGAATTAGTAATTTGTTAATACATGCATCAAAGAATCTCAGCTGCTCTTTGGGTGAAATTTAATCTCAAAATATCCATGCAGAGGCATCCACTATGCCATCACAACATGTATAGTTGCCAAATCAATGGTATAAAAATAACTTGATTCAACTTTCTGAAGTAGAGAGTTGGATGGTACATCTTTTTTTTCTTTTTATTATCTCCAAAATATTCTTGGATATGGAACATGGCTCGATGTTTCTGGAAAGATGTTAATTAAGTGAATAATTTTGTGCCAAAAACTCTTACAAAAAAGTGATGTCATCCGTAATATGTTTTTCAATATTGAACAATTGAACAAAGACTATGATGAACAGACAGCTCTAAAGATGGCGTACAATCTTAAAGCGTGAAATTTTGCTAAGATAATGGTTTAAAGCTGTGTTTATGTGGTGGAAGACTTCATTTACTTACTTACAATTAGTTAGAATGGCATTAATTTGTAATCCTCTCAAAATCTGCCACTTGCTGTTATTAAACTGATTTTTTAAACTGTACTTTGATATTGTAACTGATTACTTAAGTGGGTCCTATGCCTGGGCTAAATAGCTCATTTCAGAGGTTTACCTCTTTTCCAGTGGCAGATTTACTGCGTTGGCTGAAGACTTGCAGAATTTTTTCCCCTGTAGACGAAAAATCATTTGTTGCTATAAATTGAGTAATTTTCTCATAAAGCAGTTGAGTTTGTATATATAAAAACAGAGAGATTTTTTTTTCATTTTTTGTAATATTCCAGGAGACATTGTAAAGGCTAAAATCCGGAACGTGTATTTTAAATCAACTTAGAGCAAAGACTGACTTTCATCTATGCATACAATCGACAACTCTTGATACTGTTTTTGTATTAAGGTAACAGCGAGGAAAATCATTCATGTCTGTATTGTATGCAAGATCCAAGGAAGAATGGTGAGCCAGGACATAGCTGATATAGCCTGTCCTTGGCCTGACCCAGAACTGCACCCAGGCCTCACCACCTCTCTTGTTTACAGCATGTAGTCAGTGATGAGGCACAGAAATATAGAGCCACCTTAAGGTTTATTTAGATTATTTGGGCATTGAGAAAGCAGATAACACAAAAATGTACATGGAATACAAAAATGTATAATATATGGGTATTTGATTGTTTCAGGCTTGACTTCATGGAAATGAAAGATATAAATTTTTGAATAAAAAACTTCGTACTTTTCCACACTATATTTAAAACTGCGACCAGTTTCACCATGATAAGGCATATTCTGGCACATTCTGAAGCTTTGTGCATTCTATATGTACTAAGAGAAAGTTTAAAAAATTGGTGGGGGTTGGTTTGAGATGAGAGAGAGGGGAGCAGGGAGTAAAAAATGCTCTTCCTCCCTGTTTTGTCCTCACTCTGCCATGCCCTAACCACACTGCTCCCCTCTCCCCCAATGCAAAACAACCCCCACCAATTTTTTAAACTTTCTCTTTGTATATATAGAATGCTCAAAGCTTCAGAGTGTGCCAGAAGATGCCTTACCAAGGTGAAACTGGTCGCAGTTTTAAATAAAGTGTGGAAAAGTATGAAGTTTTTTATTCAGATATGGATAAGGGTATTGATTTACTGCCACGAACAAAACACCTGTGTTTTTTTATAGAGAACTTTCAACTGTTTAAAATTGTTGAATTTGAAACATCCTCCTTGAAAAATTTTCTTCTGTGAGACCTGTATTATCCCTTGATTTTGAAAATTGAAATCCTGTGACCACCACGCACTCAGTGTTTAATGTACATTATGTACATGTACGTAGCCATGAACTGTTTATATACATCTATCTGTGCACTACCTTGTGAGCTGCCGCAGTGACCTGTGGCTGGAGGTGTTAGGACACCAGCCATGTAAAGGGGAGGGAATAGGGAAAATGAATTGGGAGAGGGTGAATGTGAACTGTATGTGAATGGATTGTCATAGTTTCATTCTGTTTTATTAAGTCACTAATGGTGCAAGGAGGAAAGGAATTTTTGTTCCCATCAGTTCTGCAGTGTATCTCTCTTATTTTTTCCCTTCTAACAATAGGTTCTAGAGATATATTGCAGGTTCAAAATAATATCCTGTGTGTCATACTTTGTTTCGCCTGATGTGAATTTTTCAAGTAATTTAAGCATAGTGTGTAGCCTCCAATCTCTAGCGGTTCCCAACTTAGTTCCTCCAACAGTTGTGTTACACTCTCTATTTAATCATAAGTTTTTGACGAATTTTGCAAATTCAATCCCTTTGCAGGGTCATAAATGCTCTTGGGATATTGATTTACTTTGATACATTTGAGATGTGGCCTATTGATACATTTGAGATGTGGCCTAACCAGAGCAAAATAAAATTTCTCTTTCCCTTTTTCATTTGAGTACCTTCCTACATATTGCTTGATAAATCCTAGTTTCTTTAACACCATCCCACCAATTTTTAGTGTGTGTGTTGCATATACTTCTTGGTCCCTATATTTAATATTGGCACGATCTGTTGGGATGCTGTCATCTATAACATGTCCCCTACCTCACACTATTAGGGTGGCTTGCCAAGTATTATGTAGATGCATAGTCCAAGTGATACTACAAAATTGCCAACAGAACTTTGGATACTGCTGGTGGCTCCAGCACAAGAATTATCACCTGCTTCTCTAAATGTACATATTTCACCTACCGGTGGCGAAAGCTTTGGTCTACCCATGCCTTTCCAACCAAACTTCAGGCTGATCATCAAGGGAGTAAAATGTGACATTGATGAGAATTTTGGTTGTCGGAGGGGATCTGTAATATCCATTCTCTCCCCAATGTTAATAATATATATTTTTTTGTCTCTTTATTCCTCATTATTTTGAAAGTCAATATTTGTTTTGCAGCAACTATTGAGCACGAGATGGAGATGCGCTCAAAGCTTGAAATGAAGAAATTGGAAGCAGAATTACGTGCCAAAGCTAAAGTAGATCGTGAAAATCAGGATCTTAATCTGGAGCAGATACGTTTGAAAGCAGCTGAGAATAGAATAACTGTCTTGGAATCTATCAAGTGAGCTTTCTGGAGATTTCTTATTTGTATTTATGCTTTTTTTCCCAAGGAAGTTCAGTAAAGTCTTTCACTGTGCATTTTGAAGTTTAATGACTGACTTAGACTGACTCATGCTGGACCTGTTATCTTTTTATTGAATTATGGTTATCATTGTAGTGAAGCCAAATAGTATCCAGCCTTCACAATATACTTAGATCCTGAGGAAACATTGCTTGGCAGTGGTACATATCCAGAGATTTCTAATGAATTGTTAATTATTCACTTGGTACAGTCATGAGTGGTATTAAGTATCGTGTGCACGAACTACTTACGATTTCTTGCAGTCTTCCCATATGAGTTTCTCCCCCCTGAGGTTTGCTATTTGAGTTACCAACAGAGAGTTAATTTCTAACATTTTACAACACTCCCTCTGAGGGCACCAACATTCTAATTAGCATTCTAGGTGTGTCAAGTTGAGAAATAATAGGATTGTGATGAATTGTGACACATGGGCAAGTTGATGCCATGTTTGTTGATTTGGAATTCGGGTATATTTATGAAGCTGGAAAAGGGAAGTCTTTTTTCATAGTATAAAAGTGATCTATCTTACTTGGCACTTATATGATACATTCAAAATTTCATAGAAAAATTAGGTGCTGATAATTTTGATTAATTAGTAATTAACTGATTTAAGTAGAAACTCAAATCATAAGAGGGTCCCATTTCATGAATCAATGGATAAATATGTATCTTTGTGGATTTCTTAATGTCATAGATGTATTATACGTAAAGATTTATATATTGAGAGAATTAAATGTTGACATTTATTGCTCTTGTGACATGTTTTCATACTAAGGGGGCTTTCTTTTAAAAAGTCACTAACTGTTCACTATTTTGCCTAGTTAGCACATGTGGAGGTTGATGATAGACATACATATTTGGTAGATTATTTATATTTCACATGTACTAGTTGTCATGTGGCCTTACGCTAAGGAGGGGGGAGCAATTTCTAAGTAAAACCATCTGGAGTCGATAGGTTAACGATCTTTTATTTGCTGTTGTGTACAATGAGGCCTTGTAACGGGGGGGAGGGGGGTGTTCACGGAGAGGTACTTCCTTGGGCATGGACCAGCAACAGGCAGACTGTGGGTCCACAAGGTTGGAGGGAGCGGTGGGATCCCCAAGGTTGGGTGGGCTGGAACTTGGGCAGCGAGAGGGTGGTGGAGTCCAAGCCTGGGTCTCCGGGGTAGGGTGGCGGGGTCCGCGAGGGTCTCCGGGGGAGAGGGTTGGCAGAGTCCAACTGTGGGTCTCCTGGGGGAAGGGTGGGCGGAGTCCGAGCATGGGTCTCTGAGGGTAGGGTGGTGGGGTCCAATGAGGGTCTTCTGGGGGGAAGAGGTTGGTGGAGTCCGATCGTGGGTTTCAGTAGGAATGGTGGTGGTGGTGTCCAGCTATGGGTCACCCGAAAAAGGGTCCAACAACGGGGTCACCGGCGAAAGGAAGGGCTCTGGAGCCTTGTCGGCCTCGGTGCTCTGCTTTTATACAAGAGCACCGAGTAAGTACGCGGGGGAGGGATTTGTAGGACAACAGACCTCTTCCCGCAATTCTGGCATGGGGAAAGGATGGAAGGTTCTGGAAGGAGTCGGGAGGATTCAAGGGCAAGGCCAAGGAGTATCCCTAAGGGCAACGTCCTCGTCATTCTGGAGGAGGGGGGAGGAGAAAGGAATATTCCAGAAACCTGCCATCCTGGCAGGAAGGGCCATCATGCCTTACAACATAGTTATTGAGGTTGTTAAATTTAAGATTAATAAATCAATTTGGAACTTTTCTTGACCACATACATGTCGGCCTCGGTGGCGGCAGGGTAACATCCTCGCCTACTAACCCAAAAGTCACGAGTTCGAGTCCTGCCTGGGGAGGATTTTTCACCTCCCAGGGAATGGTTGTGTGTGCTGTCTTGTATTCACGAGCTAATTGTAGCTCAGGATTAAGGGTCATTATTATTGTTATTAGGTCTATATGTTATAGTTTATGAATTCTTGAGTGTTTTCAATATAATGAAACAATTTTTCATCGCCTTTTTTCAAATAACAATGTTTACTTGTTGTTAATAGGAATAGTTTTCAACTGCTTTTGAGGGACTGGTTGACAGTTCCTCACATTTTATGTATAAATTTGGTTAATTTCATTTGTTGGTAAAATTGATATGTACACACATTAAATGTCACAATTTTGTTGTAAATCTTTGTGCATTTGATATTGTATTATAGCCCTGATGATGTCAATAAACTTAGCGAAATGTTGGCGATGAAACATTGAGTTTCATTATTTGACCAACACTCAAGAATTAATAAACTATTTATGATTAATGTCATACTTTTAAGTTAAATTGTAGCTTTGGGAAATGGTTCGTGATCAAATTAATAATATATCTCTAAGAATGTATTTTTCCCTTGTTAATCAGGACAGCAGGATCTGTCTTGGGAGCAGGAGCGCAGGCGTTCCTGCATGATTGGGACAAAATCATTTCTGCAGCTGCAGGCCTCTCCCTCCTTGCCCTTGGTGTTTACTCTGCTCGTGGTGCCACTGGTGTTGCTGCTCGTTATATAGAAGCTAGGCTAGGTGAGTCATGATTAGCATGCAGACATATACATGATCCTTTGTAATGTACATGATCCTTATTGGATGATTTCATGAGTAGTGTCCTGTCTGTGTGAGCTGGTAAAATGAATTTAAACACTTCAAATGTAAGTTCTTAACCCCAGAAAGAGATTTTTCATAAAATTATGCATTACACAGTAAAACCTTTACCTTACGAAGTCCCGCTAAACGAAGAACTCCGATGAACGAACAAATGCTATTGGTCCCGCCAAATTCCTATCTAAATGCATTAGTAAATACCTCTAATGAACGAACTCCTACTTTATGGAAACTCCCGATAAACGAAATGAAATATTAGCCCTGTATTGTAATAATTACCTCTTCAACACGTATGTGCAAAAAAAAAGGTTTATTAAACTGTTAACTTCTATAGGCGCACCACGCACAGAAAATTCTGCAGGCGGTAAATCGGATTCTGGCCGTCACGCTCTTTTTCTCACATCTCACTTAGCATGCCGAATGTAAACTCTAGAGAACGCTCTCTCTGTAACAGAGTATGATGGTGTAGTGTTTAGAGTAGTCTTCCCTTGTACCAAAGGTCCAAGGATCGATTCCTAGTGGTGGAGTTTTTTTTATATATTATATTTATCAGAATATAGCCATTAAAGTTTACACTTCTCCCGTTGGTCTTGAGCACACCATTTTTTTAAAAAACATTTAGTGAGGTTTTTGCAGATTTCAAAGTGAAAAGGACCAATCAGAGACTCCGTATGAACAAGCCAATCAGAAAGCTCCTTCTTGTTTGTTATCCAGTTAATCGCATTTGGGGTAATTTGCGTCAGTGATTTGAGTGATTTGTTAGCTGAGTGGTTCCCGTGTGGAGTTACTAGTCTCCCATCGGGCGCCTCCCCAGGTGGCGGATCGGGGAATGCTCACCAGATATGGTGGGTACCGAGGAAATAAAATACTCGGGGTGGACCAAAACTAGCACTACTGCCTTGTAGTGAGGTGTTGGATCACCAAAGGCTAGAGGACGGAAAACCTTGATCAAAAACCCAGGTCCTCCAGGTTGGGGGTTGGTCGTAGGGCTAACAACCCTACACTGGAAAACAACAAAAAGTTCACGAAATCAAAAATCAGCCTCGGACGGATGGATATAATGGCCAAAGACCTTTGCAAGAACGGAAAAACGAATTACGGATTGCGACATGGAATGTTAGAACAATGTTGAAGCCAGGAAAGATGAAAGAAGTAGCAGATGAGATGCAGAAGTATAGAATTGATGTAATTGGGTTACAAGAGATAAGATGGCAAGGACAAGGCAGAATAAATAAAAAGGAATACACATTACTATACAGTGGACCAGAGAATAGGACAGGAAGATATGGTACAGGATTCATTATTTCGAGTAAGATAAGAAAGAGCCTCTTATTATTTGAACCAATAAATGAGAGAATTTGTAAGATAAGAAAAAAAGGAAAGTTTAGAAATATGACTTTCATTACAGCTCATGCACCTACAGAGTACAAGATGGAACTGGAGAAGGAAGAGTTTTATGAATGCCTGGACAATGTGTTAAATCTTTGTCAAAAATATGATATGGTTACAATTTTAGGTGAATTTAATGCAATAATTGGGAGGGAAGACAAAATGAAAGGAGTAGTTGGTAGACACTCAATACATGAGAAAAGTAGTGAAAATAGTGATATGCTTGTGCAATTTGCAGCCAGAAACAACCTCATCATAAAAAGCACACGTTTCCCTCATAAACGAATACACTTAGGCACTTGGAAAGTCCCAGGTACAAACATAGTTAATCAAATAGATCATGTGCTGACTAAGAGAAGGCATTCATCATCAGTTATTGATGTCAGAGCCTGTAGGGGTCCCAACTGCAACAGTGACCACTACTTAGTTAGGGCAATCATTAAGCAAAAATTGTCATAAACCAAAGTAACATCCAAATCAACCAGAAAACATTGGAATGTCGGAAAACTGAACATCCAAGAGAGCTTAGACAAATACCAAAGAGGTATGGAGAGAAAACTTTTTGAGTACCAGGCAGATAAGAATATCAATGAAAAATGGAATGATTTAGAAACAATCATTAAGGAAATAGCAGAAGAAGAAATTGGTGAAAGGAGGACGGAAAGGAATAGTGACTGGTTTGATGCGGAATGTATGGACGCCGTTAGAAACAAAAACAAAGCTCGGGAAATAATGATTGCTAGGGATACAAGAGGCAATAGAAGAGAGTATAAAAGGTTAAGAAGGGTAGCAAATAAGGTGTGCAGAAGAAAGAAAACAGAAGCAATGCAAAAGCAACTACAAGAAATAGAAGAATTAAATGATCAATCAAGTGAAGTAAGAAAATTTAACAAAGCTGTTAAAAGAATGACAAAAGAGGGATACACCGCACAATTGGGCATGTATAGGGACAAGGAGGGAAAGATGCTGGGAGATGATGACAAAATAGTAGAGAGATGGACAGAGCATTTCTGCGACCTGTTGAATGACGAAGTATTTGAGAAAGAGAGCGAGGTGCATGAATACCAGGAGGAAATGGGCGAAATTATTATTTTCTGAGAGTTCAGGTTGGTGTGATTGTTAGAATACTGGCTTGCCATCCCTAGGGTCTAGGTTCAAATCCCGGTTGTGGTAGGGATTTATCTTTGGAATTCTGATCTGTAATTCGGTGAAATGTGGGGTGCTCTTAAAGGTGTAGTTCTCCTTCCATCAAATGGGATTTTAACTGTTGATCTACTGTGCACCTCTCCTTAAGAGTAGGTTGATGCCGATGCTGGGATTCTCTCCACCCTTTTTACATTTCCCAAATAAGCCCACTGACATATTTTATTCTGTAAATTCACAAAGTTTTTAATTTTATGATTTCTGAAATTATACCCATTTATCCTTTAAGATGAAAGTGGCCTTAGTTTTCTACGGTCTACCCAAAATGACAACAATTATTCATTTTTTTCTAGGTAAACCATCACTAGTTCGTGAAACTTCAAGGTTTTCTCCATTAGAAGTGTTAAAGCACCCAGTTCAAAATATAAAGCGACTTCGTTTAAAGCCTCAAGATGCCTTAGCTGGTGTTGTTTTGGAGCCAAAATTAGAAGAGAGACTTAGGTAATGTTTGACCATTTGTATTTTGAGGTGGATATAGATTTCTTGCAGGAAATTTCCTTGTTTATGAATGTATTCTGATGATTTTTTTTGTTCTGGTGAGGTAATATTTGTTAATTTTTCTTTTCACTTTCATTTCCAGAGATATAGCCATTGCCACAAAAAATACTAAGCGAAATCGTGGAATGTATAGAAATATATTGATGCATGGACCTCCAGGAACAGGGAAGACTATGTTTGCAAAGGTAAGAAAATATGATGCATGTAGGAACTCTACTTCCAGGTTTCTTTTGGTTGGTTAGCATTGCTTACTACAGTTTTGCTGCCAATCCAGGACTGGTGGGGTAAATGCTGTCAGCAATCCCAGCCAATGTCGAGAAACCCAGAAGTAGAGTTCTTCCATCAAACCCCCACCACATAAACCTGAAGAATTGAAATTCATAATTTCCTTTCCAATGGATTTTTTAATTTTTGGAGCATTTTTTATTAAAAGTTTTCAGGTTTGGGAAAAATAAATGCATGTTAGGGCCATGTTTACAAGGGCCATTTTTAGGCCCTTGTCAAAGTATCCCATTGGCATTTGCTAAACCTGAGGCATTTTTTCTACCATTCCCAGTTATATTTTCGTAATCCTTATTATGAAGTCTCAATCTCAAATGGCCTATTTTCCAGATCTCTTTTTACATCAGCTGTTTTTGTGAACATATTACTCTAATCTTCAGACAAGGATCAATTTAAATCTTAATTTTTTTCCAAATGTAGGTGTTCTTATGATATAGTTATCGTAAAGGCATTAATTATCAGTGATATGAAATGCTCTGACTTGCCTATTGTTCCTTGTCTCTATCTCCATTGCAGTGAATTCCCCTAAACTTTTTTCCAAGGTTTTCCTTATAAATACTACATAATCAATTTGTACCCTAGACTAATACTTTGAAGAATGCTTGTGTTCCACAGTTCAGGGACTTCAAAGGTTTCATCTGGGAGCACTGTCTGATATCAAGAATTTCTACTATTTTTTAATGGAAAGGGTGGATTTTCAATCAATTAAAATTAAGAGGTACATTTTTACCAATGAGGACATAGTGTTTAATCACTAGCCCAGTCGTAGTCGAAAGCCTCATTCAGAACTTGTCAACCTGACCAGATACTTTTAAATTGCAGAAACTGGCGATTCACTCTGGAATGGATTTTGCTATCATGACGGGTGGTGATGTAGCACCCATGGGTCGAGAAGGTGTCACAGCAATACATAAAGTATTTGACTGGGCGGGCAGCTCTGGCAGGGGTCTCCTGCTATTTGTTGATGAAGCAGATGCCTTCCTGAGAAAAAGAAGCTCTGAGACGATAGGTGAAAACCTTAGAGCAACACTCAATGCATTCTTGTATCGCACTGGGGAGCAGTCTGGAAAGTAAGTTTGAAGAATTGACTTATTCTTATTGTATTCTGTCATGAATACCATGGGAGTCAAACTATCATGCATACCGTATAAACTCGTGTAAGAGGCGCACCTTTTTTCCCAGAAATCGCATCCGAAAATGAGGGTGCGCCTCTTACACGAATCTGTCCGTTGCAAAATTCCGTCACCCGAGTTTGAAGACTAATATCTCAGAGATGGCTCAATCGATTTTAAAATGAAGTACATCAAATTAAAGCTTGTTTATTTCTGCGTTTATTGATTATGTACAAAACATTTTACCATTTATATTGACTTCAGTGTGTGCTTAAAAACAGAATTTTAGCGCATTTTCCCGAGTAACGGACGGATGCATCGCATTTACGGCTTCGTAATAACAACACGGATCAAGATATCAAAATTTCCTTTACAAATATTGTAGCACAGATCTTTCCTAACAGCTATACGAAGTTTCATATTATTTAATGCATTAGTATTTTAGTTATACATAGATGCAAATGCACGGATCCGTTATTTTCCGTTCCGCGCATCCCTGAAAAACGCCGTTTAGACCTTCTTCAAGCTCTCGAGTTCATCATCATGAATCCACTTATAAAATCTTAAAGGAATTCGTTGGTTAATCAATATCGATTAACATTTATTTTGGAAAAAGAGCGCATTCAACTGCCAGGAGCATGCACGGAAGAGAAAGGGAGAGGCGCGCGCTGTTGCCCAGTCGGAGGGCTATCCGTAAGGCTCGCGAGGGAGTCTACTACAGGCATTACCTGCGGGGGAAAACCAGTTGTCTTTTCTCTGTGCATGAGTCATTTGGACTCAGTAAATAGTGGCATAAAGTGTGACGCGGCGTTCGGGCACACGGCACGCAGGCGTTCCTCCACGTTGTCTTGTAGAGGAACACCCGAAAGCCGTTACCAATATGGAGAAACGCCGCGGAAACCTCAGATCCAAGTGAATACTTACCTCCGGGGTCTATACATGCCTATGAAAAATGCCGCGTAAATTATAAGAGAATATCGCAAGCGGAAGGCTTTGAAAATGGCTGAAAGTTCGCAGTTAGGCCCGCAAAACCTTGCAATTGAAGAAAAAAAAACTCAAAATTTTTTCTTCAACTTCGACGCACAAAAAGAGGGGTGCGCCTCTTACACGGGTGCGCCTCTTACACGCGTTTATACGGTACATTGTTGTAAAATTAAATTCCTTATATTTCCATTCATGAATTGTTTTCAAACTTTTTACAGCATTTTTTATGTGCAGCACCTAATTTATGATACCTTATTTCATGCAGAGGAGTTTCACTATTTGCATAACTGAATCCAAAATTTTCATCAAATTTTAAAACCTGGTGAAAATTTTTCATGCTCATTCAAGTACTAAACCATTTTTCACCAGAACTTTGAGAAAGGAAATGCTTTCCCTGATACATGTAGTGTTAGCATTTCCTCTACTCCTCTGTATGGAGCTTTCTTGTGGCAATGAATTACAAGGGTATGCTCTTCAAATTCAAATTCTTTATTCATCCTAGGACCCATGTTTACATGTATAGGACATGGGATCAAAGTCAGTGGGTTTCGTGTCCCTTTACTCACCCACTGGGCACGACCCTCTGACCCATTAGCACCTTCTCTTGCAGAATGCATCCGTGGTCATTAGTTGCATTTGCTGTGGTTTTTTAAACATAATTTCTTGTATACTCCAAAAATGTTTTGATCTCATTTATGGATTCCATCAATTGATCAGCAAAGCAGAACTTTGAATGTCTACATGTCTACATTTTTGGTGTGTGCAGCTAATATTTGTTCAGAAAAACCAATGCAAATAAAATTTGTTGACCGTGGATTTATGCTGTGAGAGGAGCTGTTTTATCTTGCTACCATTCAGAATTTTAAGCTGTTTCAATGCTTGTGTTTGAGTTAAGTACATTAGTAAGTACTTGGTGAGGGTTGGTACTTATTTAGTAAAAGCTTTGTTAAAAGTCATGGTTCCTAGTTAATTTCGTTCAAAATAATGTGAAAGTTTGCACTCATCTTGATAAATATTGATGAAATGTGACAATCTACTTCAGGTTTATGCTGGTGCTGGCATCTAATACTCCTGAGCAATTTGATTGGGCTGTGAATGATCGATTGGATGAGATGGTTGAGTTTGCTCTTCCTGGTCTTGAAGAAAGGCAGCGTCTTGTACGTTTATACTTTGACAAGTTTGTCCTTCAGCCTGCTACAGAAGGAAAGAGGTAATAAATTACTCATTCTATTTTAAGTAAATGTTTAGGTTTAGTCACATTTTCTTGTGGTTAAAATTTCCAAAGACAATACATATCATGCTTTGTATGTGTAGCTTAGGTAAACATAGAAATGAGTGTAGGTCTCTGGGCTAGCTTATGTCCTTTTAGTAATAAAAAGGATGGGTTTTGACTGTGCATCCTTAGAAATTAATTTGTGTCTATTGAATTATTGGCTATTATTATGAACAAGATATTGTTAAATCATTTTGTTTGAATTGTCTAGAGAAAATAGGTGCTACATTAGAAACGTGGGGTCTAATTTTCATGAGTGAGCCTTTTAAATTGTTGCAAAATCTTGTGTTTTTTTGTGTTTGACCTGCCTGTTTTCGAGAGCAGTGCTTTTCAAATATGTATGTATATACACTTCATAGCACACTCTGGAAAATGACAGCTCACCCTAAAAATTAAATGTCCATCAATATTGCTATTTTTTGTAGTTGATAGTCTCATGTGTAACTGTGAAACTCTGTCATCTTTGAAATGAAAGGTGAACTTAAAAAACTGCTGTTTCTGTTATTTTATTGCTCTAAACCATGGTTTCATTGCTAAGTAATATCATACAGGGTGATTAATGTGATGATGGGCAAAGTAGCTCCGATATCTATTTTAACTCTGATGATGATGTTATGAGCATTGTTCATGGTCAGTGAATTAAACAGTGTGGAATGCAAATTACCAAATTGTTACAGTAGAAACTCGAAATCACGATGTCGGTGGGAACGGAAAAATCAGCACTTCATAATATCGAATTTCTTATGAATAAGTATCTTTCAACAACATCGTGATGAAGCTATTTTTTTTTGTTTCTTTAAATTAAGATGTACTCTGGTGAGGTATTTGCATGATTTATGAAGTTATAATTCATGAAAGTATATTTAAATGTGTACTCATGCCAACAGGGTCAACACAGTTAAAAAAAACTAATTTGTCAGAGGTTGATTCTCCCGATTTGCGGGATTTCCACCACATCGTTCCGTCTTTTCGTGGCGGAAATCCTGAAAATTGAAAGTATCAACCTCCATCTAACCCCATGGAAATTTACATCACAACAACTAACTTATCATTCTTTTTTCCAATTAGGCAATAAGTCTTTGCAAAATTTTCATGCATTTTGGACTAAGGGCCATAACGAGAGTCTCACCTTCGAAGGAAGCCTTGGCGAAAGCATAGGCGAGATCGTAGGAACGAATTCTGTACAAGAGAAAAAGGATACCTTCGTAGGTCAAAGGGAGCCTTCGACCCGAGTTGATTTCCGCGAAAAGCGCTTACTGCCAATGACGTCATGAAATCGCTGTGGTTACGCGATAAACATTCAGGGAGGAGGGGTGGGAGGTCCTGTTTGTAAACATTGGCATTCATGCAAATAACCTAATGTGAAAGAGATCTGCTGGCCTCCTGAATGAGGTAATTCTCTTTAAAATGACAAAAACGTGCCAGAAAACAAAGAAATTGTTACTGTTACAGTTCTGCATGAATTGCGGAGTTGAATGGTGTCAGGATAAATAAATAATCGCAGTTAGAATGTGAGACAGGTAACGCAAACATTTTTATATCTGTAGAAAGTTACGATCTTTTGCATCAACTTGTGAGACACGTATTAGCTAATCGTAGACATTCAATTTAAAAGCATTTACCAATAAAAAATTCTCAAATAGGTAACAAATGTGATTGTAAAAATATTAAAATGTAAACACATTTTTCAATTCATAGTTCGCTTTTGGCAGCAATTGAGGAAGGCAAAGAAAATTATCAAGCTGAGGAGGAAGAGAGTTCAGACGTACAATATTGTAAACATGTGAAAGGAGAAGGATGAAGGTCCTTGGCATTTTACCTTACTTTTTTACCTTACCATCCGTTATTTCATTATATCGCATGCTGTAACATGCACTTAGATACCCTTATGGTCGGGACCGAAGATTTTGCTTCGTAAAATCAAATTTTGTAATTTTGAGTTTCTACTGTAATTCTTTAATATCTTCTAGTGATGTTCGATAAAATATTGGAAGTATGTAGTTGTTTTTAAGTGCAACAATAAGTTTAGTTAATTTTTTATACATAATTGTAGTTGCATTAAATGGATATTTCTTTCTTTACTTAAAATGTTTTTCGTAATAATACATACATAAACATGACAAATGGACCCTCATTTGTAATTTGTAATTTTTTTGTGGCAATCTGGTCCTCACTTGACCAACTTGAGTAGCCTGGCACATTTGTTGGGGAGCACTTTTCTTGGACATGGATATTCTAGATGTCAGTTTCGAAGTTATTTTTGGTGTACTCATAGTTAATTTGACCTTGAAAGTCAAATGAGAGAGAGTCTCCTATCTCTCAAAGGAATTTGTTTTGAATTTTCATGTGAGGGTCCTCATTAATTTCCTCGGTGACCCAATAGTATGATTTCCTTTATTAATAGGCTTAAATATTAAAACTTATAGTTGTTGTATACACTATTTGGATTATTAGCTATTTACTTGACAGTCCATTTATATATTGGCCTATGGTGTATTATCAGATGAGAAAAGTGTTATTTAGCAAGGTTTCCCATTTCAGGAGACTGAAGGTGGCCCAGTTTGACTATGGAGAACTCTGCTCTGAAGTTGCCCTCATGACAGCAGGAATGTCTGGAAGAGAAATAGCCAAACTGGGAGTGGCTTGGCAGGCAGCAGCATATGCCTCAGAGGATGGTATACTTACTCGACAGATGGTGATTGAGCGGACTATCGATGCTGCTGTTCAACACAGACAGAAGGTTTGTCTCTTTTACATCAAAATATACATATTTTTATTTTCCCATAACTCTTTTACTTGGCATAAAAGGAAGACAATTGCTGGGAAGACCTTTATAGTAGCTGATGAGTTGGTAGTATGATACTTTTGTATAAAGCTATGAAGTCAAGAATATGTAGAGGACCAGTGCTTGATAAGCACTGCTTGTGGGAAAACGTGTAATGTGATGTTTTAAAGTTTTGTGGCTGAAAATTTGAAGGGTTGGCTGCAGCTTGGGGTGGACTCTTTTGCTGTCAATGTAGTAGTGGCAAAACCTGAGGCAAATATGAGTGGGCCTAAAATACATGCTGCGTCTGTTCATTGGCCTTACCAAAGCCATCGCCCTACCCTGTTTCCCTCAACCTAACCCCCTCATTTCTCGGCCTGACAGGCTTTGGGCACTTGTACACCAGTGCTAGTCTCTCAAGAGGGAGAGGGTGTGAAAGGAAGGCAAATGGCCTTGACCCTAAACATAAGGTGAAAACCAATAAGTGTGGCATTGTCATAAAAGAATTCAACAGGTCAAGTAGTGAGAGGGACAGAAAATCAAGCAGGGCTGACCAGTAGTTTCAGAGAGCATGAATGTCCCCTGATTTGCTCTAAGCTGCGTGATGATTTTGGTGGTGCCTACCAGTAACTCAAGTTTTCATGCATTTGATTTTGCTTAGCTGGGGAATTAATAGACATTCAGAAGTGATATTGCCAATTCGGGCTGCTTTGATGTTGATGTTGCCCATATTTGCTTATGGCATGTAATTTAAAATATCTCTCATCTTGTAGAATTATGTTTATGTCTGGCCTGTGAAATTTATTTCTATGGTGTAGGTAAACTCACTTTGTGGATTCACTATCATTTCACCCTCTTCCGATCAGCATTCTTTTTACTGGTCTTATATTAACTTGCTTCGTGAATTTAAACGCATATCTATTACCCAATTTTTTAACCCCTTCCCGTTGTTCAATCTTTCCCAAATTTTGCATACATGTTTAATCTCGATGACAGTACATGAATCAATCATTATGCATATTCACTAATTACCCAGTTAATCTACTAATTACTGGTCTTATATTAACTTGCTTCATGAGTTTAATCGCATATCTATCACTCAATTTTTTAACCCCTTCCCGTTGTTCAATCTTTCCCAAATTTTGCATACATGTTTAATCTCGATGACAGTACATGAATCAATCATAATGCATATTCACTAATTACCCAGTTAATCTACTAATTACTGGTCTTATATTAACTTGCTTCATGAGTTTAATCGCATATCTATCACTCAATTTTTGAACCCCTTACCGTTGTTTCTTTTCCAAAATCTTTCCCAAATTTTGCATACATGTTTAATCTTGATGACAGTACATGAATCAATCATTGAATTCACTAATTACCAAGTTAATCTAATAAAATTAAATGGTTTCAATTTTATATTTCTTTATCCTAACATTACGCAATCCGCATTACATTGTCAACTCACAGTCAGCGCTGTTGCAATTTATTGCAACCATCATTTTAGTATTTACAGTAAAACCCCCATACAGCGAATTTGTTGGGACCGGAAAAATGACTTCGATGTATGAGGTTTTCGATGTATGGAGGTGGTGTGCGGGTTGCGTCTCCACAGGGGCATCCAAGTGTTCCGCGTGCTTTACGATGCAAGTCGAGAAAATATCTCAATCTTGCTTTATTCACCGTTAAAACCTTTCCTAGAGTGACGATAAACAATTTTTATTATTTACCATCAATTATCGTGGCTATCTCCGCGTTATTTTCAATCTGCATATTTCTAATTGAAATTATTGTCTTTCTCGTTGATTATGCTCTACGCCTCATCGCTTACTTTATTTACGGTCTGAAATTAAAGGAGCGCCAAAATTAATGCCTAAGGATTACGTATTTTAAAGTGCTCCATAATTTTTCTGAGTATCTAGAAGATATTATTCATAGAGTGCAATAATTTAAGTCGATATCAATTGGCAGTTTTATGCAGCAATTTTGCTTGAAAGAGCACATATTGCCATTTAGACTTCCGAAATAAAACGCACTGTTGGAATCCCATTGAAATACCGGTAAATATCTATGTTCGTGACCAGAATATACTAGATATCGACAAACGACGATGGAAGTTAGGTGGGGCGAGTTAGTTACCACAAGTAAAAACGTGGCAGTCGGCAATGCACTGAGGTCACAATGGCAATCTCAGGTGATAATGCATTGACGTTGCCGTTAACGCGTGTAAGAGGCGCACCCCTCTTTTTATGCGTCGAAGTTGAAGAAAAAATTTTGGGGCTTTTTTTCTCCTATTGCGAGGTGTTGCGGGCCTAACTTCAAATTTTCGGCCATTATCAAAGCCGTTTGCGATATTCTCTTACAATTTCCACGGCATTTTTCATAGGCATGTATGGACCTCGGAGTCAAGCATTCACTTGTAGCCTTAGCCCTACAATGTTTATTGTCCTTTGGAATGAGTGGAGTAATTGATATTCATTAAAACAAAACAAATCCGACCTCGCTACAATTCGTGTTTAGTTGGTAAGTGCGGACAGTCGCACCGAGCTCTGATTTATAATTCCGAATCCCCCCACCGTTTTCCTAATGCACAAGTCATAGTCGCTGTAAGTCGCCTTTTAAAATGTGGTTAACTTTTACAAATTATATTTTGCAGTAAACGATGACGAGTGGGAATGCAAACACGTTAAATGCAAAATACCCAAGCGTCAGCCACGTAACAAATGAACGATAAGGCGTAGATACGACATCAAAACTTGAAAAAAATCAAATTTTGAAAGAAATCATAACTGTCAATGGAATTTAAAGCATTTATTATTTCAATATGGTCCAACAAAAATCTTCAATCAATGAAATCTTCAAAATTTCATGATTTACATAAAAACGGCTGACTTACTAGTGAGACGGGCGTCGCAGTACAGCGGCACGCACGCGCATGTCCTGGGCAGAGTGGCAACGCTGAGTTTTATGTTCCTAATGTTTGACATGGAACGCACTCAAACCCAGCCATAATAGACGTGAGCGGCATAGGTGCCGCTCGCCGCCAATCCCAGATATTAATTTTTTCTTGTGCTGTTCTACTCATTCGGTGGCAAAATGTCGGCTGAGATCGTTCTGTCTCCTGACAGTATGCAATGACATTTCTGATTCTGAACTTATCTTAGGTCGAATCACTGCTCGTTTCGTGGCCACTACCGCCCTGCCGCGATACTGCTCTGCCGCCCGCCGGTCATATCGTGACCGAGGCTCGAAGGCTGGCAGATAAAAAATTCGTGTCAGGCGCACCCTCATTTTCGGCTGCGAATTCTGGGAAAAAAGGTTCCTCAAGCAATCAAGCAAATATTAGGGCGATCTCGAGGAAACGCACCACTTGCCGGTTAACAGACCACATCCATCAAGGTTAAGACGGCGATAGCAATATTTGGATAGAGTAGAGAGGTTACTCCAGATTTTCCTTTGGGATGGGGACAGAGTAGATAAAAATTCGCTCTCATTGGTTGAATACCAACCAATGAAGTTTTGAATACTTCGCCCTCCTAACAAGGGGAGTGTCCGATAAACGGGTCGCAGATCTTGATGAAAATTCGTATGCATATAGAACTCCGAATGCTTTTCACGAATCACCCAACATATGGGCGTATAAATCCAATAGTTTAAACAAAAAAGGCGTTTAAACATTTATAGATGTTATAAAAACCCTATTTATTAGCCTCCGGCATCAAGGGTGGTGTGGTTCATTGATCAGCGTACGGGGCTGCGGTGCAGAGGGACCGTGTTCGATTCCCATTGGCGACAAATTTTTCATGCTTATTTTCTTTGTTTTTCTTTCGTGGAATTCAATGTTAAAATCTAATTTTTACTTTTCTATTCAAAGTTTTTTTTAAAGAGTGGAAATATTTTTTTTCACGAATACCATAGGGCTTATTTTTTTTCCTTCCCGCAAAGTCAACCTAATTTCTTTGTTTCCCCATTCTTTCACCACGCAAACTTGATTTGTTCCTTCATTTGCAAGACCTCCTGTTGATATCATAATTATACAATAATGAAAATTTTCTGCAAGTGTTCACTCTCGCCATTTATAACACGTGCATTTCTCGACGAGCCTTATTACAATGTATTTATTTGTAGGTATGTCTTTAGATCGTGAAATGGTGATTCGATTACAGAAATTAGTAGATAAGCCGATCACATTTTCCCCTCCTTTTTTCAATGCACGACAAAACAGGAAAACGGGGATCTTTGATCATGGGTCTTATAAATAATGATGTAACAATTATTTAGACTATTGTCTTACGACAATCACGTATTATAGACAAAGGAATTACGTTGACTTCGCGGGAAAGAAAAAAAATAAGCCCTATGGTATTCGCGAAATAAAATATTTCCACTCGTTAAAAAAAACTTTGAATAGAAAAGTAAAAATTATATGTTAACATAGAATTCCACGAAGGAAAAACAAAGAAAATAAACAAAAAAATTTATCGCCTACGGGAATGAACACGGTCCTTACAGGCAGGTGGACGGTCTTTCGATAACTGTCCACCTGCCTCTCCCAAAAAAAATCCGATACCGAAAGGTAATTTGAAACCATTTTAGAGGAAAACATGGAGCTCCTCCCATTCACGGGGTCCCGGGGATGTAACCCAATACGGAAAAGTAATCTGATACGATTTAAAAAGGGAAAATTGAGCTCCATCCTCACCACCTGCACCTTCGCAAATGAGGTGGGGTGGATGAGTGAGTGGGGTGGATGAGTATTGCACCAAGAGGGGAGGGGGGAGTGCCAGTCGGCTAGCCGTAACCCAATACAGAAAGATATGTACTCTGAAAAGATCAGATCAGGGGGGCTATTCTCTTTCTCGAAGCTACCGATGCAGTAGCTTCGAATAAGCTACCATAATTGGCTACCAACCGTATTCTCTAAGTCGCGGGAGATTTCTCAAGAACGTAATAGGAAGTGGAGAGAGCTTTGGCGAAAGGCGGGTATGAGAACATTTTTAAACCAAATCCGCAGAAACTTCATTTCTGGTGATGTAATTCTTAGAACCAATGGGAAAGCTCGTCTCAATGTTTTTCCGTGGATAAAACTGGTGAAACCTGGAAAGGCCGTTTTAGACGGTGAAGATGTTCGTGCATCGTGTTTAGCGAAAAATTCCACGCATTAAAAATCATGCGAGGAAAATTCTAAAATATTTTATTTTTGCTCTCATAATCTCGTGATCAATCTCGTGAATACGAACGCACGACGTCCATCTTGGCTGTTTTGATCAATTGAAATAAGATTGATTGTAAATATATTCGGGAATTAGGGTTCATGTCAATGATATGATCCAATATGATTCGTGCTATTTGCTTTTGTCAATTACTCGTTGCTTCAAATCATTTAAATAATATACGAAGATGAAGCTTTCAAAATAAATGCGAAGGTGATACACGCTACCACTGCCCAATAAGTATCCCATTATGGGCTGGAATCACGTTACTTACTGAAGGTAAATATGGCTTACCGTCACTCGAGTTAATATATTTCTTGTGAAAAATGCCGCAAATGGTGAAAATGACAAAGTAACCCAGTGAAAGTGCAAGGAATGCGCATTTAATAAATGTAAGAAACATACCCGTGCGTTGGATAATTATAGATAGATAGGCGTTATAAAATGACCAATATTTAAGCAGGGTATTCGGAGGCCGCGCTTCGTGAGGCTACCGTGAGAGCTTATTGGGGCTACAGAATCGTGACATTTACAGAATACGGGTGGGAGCCTAATAAGCTACCGGTAGCTTCTGCTTGCACTTTCTCCGGTTGCTTCCATGATAGAGAATACCGATGGGAGCAAGTAGCTTATTGAAGCATCTTTCCGCCAGAAAGCTCCGATGCTTCGAGTTAGAGAATAGGCCCTCAGAAAT
Organism: Pyrrhosoma nymphula; assembly: GCA_963573305.1. Classification (NCBI taxonomy): domain Eukaryota; kingdom Metazoa; phylum Arthropoda; class Insecta; order Odonata; family Coenagrionidae; genus Pyrrhosoma; species Pyrrhosoma nymphula. Next base: position 71,736,217 of record OY754335.1, on the reverse strand, counting down.
CTCAGATTACCTTTCTGTATTGGATTACGGCTGGCAGGCTGGCACTGATATTCCCCCCTCCCCTCTTGGTGAATTACTCATCCACCCAACTACCACCCGGCTCAGCTAACGCGGAGCGGAGCTTTGGCTTCCCTTGCACGTTTCTTATTGTGGGAATCGTCAGAGTTGAAGGTTCCCACCATAAGAAACGTGTAAACGAGCCTTCACTGAGCCAGAGCGTCAAGTTTCCTTCATGCCCTCTGCTCTGTAGGTCTCGGATGGGAACATTTTCGAAGCCTGGAGCGGAAGAGTTAAGACGCGGTACTCTCCGCTGCGGTTCTACTTCCTGCTTATTATGTAAATGTCTATGGAAAAATTACCTGTAATAGAAGAATGCTACGTTTTTTTCTCAATAATTCGTTCTAGTGGGGCACTTTTCATGTTTTGGGCCCAAGCACAGACTTCGATGTACGGAGTTTTCGTAGTTAGAGAGGTTCGTTACGGGAGGTTCGTTACGGGAGGTTTTTTTGCATGCATTGTCCATTGGAAGGGTCCGGGACCGGGGCAATGACTTCGAAATAGGGGGTTTTCCTTAAAATTTCGTTGTATGGGTGTTCGTTGTATGGGGGTTTTACTGTATATTGAGAAGAAATGCTAATAATTTAAATTTCGAAAAACCGTTGCACAATTAATGCATTCAAAAAGGGTGGTATCAGGCGTGATGTTGTGGAATATGAACATAATAAGAACTAAGATATTACAATTTTTTACAACCTTTTTATCTGTGGAAAATTGTAATATCTTAGTTCTTATTAACACATCCAATGCGGGCCCGATTTTAATGAAAGTCGTCAAAATCGGCTCGAAAAAATTTAAAGTGCTTCGGAAGGGAACGACCACGTCAATTGACGTGTTCCGTCAGTCGGTGTAGCCAGGAGCACGTCTATTGACGTGCTCCGCTTTGCATGTGTTAATATGAAGACGAATTTTCAAATCCTTCGTGAGTTTAATCGCATATCTATTACCAAGTCACAACCAGCAATGATGCTAAAATAATGAAAACCTACGAGAAATAAAATTTGTATTATAATTGAGATGGAATGGAAAGCACTGATATGGCCAATAATTGACACCAAGAAAGGAATTTCCGGCCTTTTTAAATGCTAATGGTCCCCCTTGAACTGTTAAGCACGATTCTTCAGATGGCAAAAAAATGCAAAATTTCTTCTTAGCATGACAGCCACTGCCACCACCACCAGGCTAGTCTTCAGTCCACCAGGTCATTTCATCGCTGTGGTGAGGAGAACCTCCTACCCCGAAGACCTGTGCTCAATCTGTCAGCAAGCTCGTGGGTGGGATGGTCGTTTTGGATGTACAGGGTGGCAATTGTCAGGGAAAACTGGGAAAACCTGGAATTGTCAGGGAGTTATGAATTTCTGGAAAAGTCAGGGAATTGTCAGGGAATTCTCGTAACAGTCAGGGAGAAACTGCGATAGGAAATTCTCGTTATTTTTCTATCATTATGTTTATCGGCCAGTCATTCCTGCCATTTGTTTAACCAAAATATACCACCAACTAAAACTAATGTTGGTCTCTGACGTGCATGGTATAAGCCCCATCAATTCGTGGGACATTCAGTAGTGAATCTTATCAGTTGTGAATCTGAATTATTTAGTTGTGAATCATACGTACAATGTATCTCTTTTGTGTATCCATATTGCGATATTTGCCTAGTAGTGTTAAAATTCATGATCACAATGTATTTCGCTCATAACAAGGAATCCAAGGCTACGTTGTTCGGAAAACTTTACCTTGCGTTTTTTTTCAACTTCCGAGACTCTGGTCGAGAGGTAGCTGGAGCGCACTAGCTCGTAGTAAATAATTGCTTGCAGTTTTAAAAATACGAGACGATGATTATTAAAATGGTGACACACGTACGATCTCATGTGTAAACAAAGTCTTACGCAAGATCATCTTTGATTCTCATATCCCCCTTTCGTGAGACAGTAAGAAGAGCCCTCCTCCCCTCCCCACCTTTCTCGCTCGACGTAATTATTGAATGGCCCCCTTAAGCTCCCTCTCGAAGCAATTTATTCAGTTCACAGATCACCTCAAATATGATATTCCTCAACATGATGCTGCCATTGCTAATTGCCTCTTGATGTCCTTGCTCTTAGTGGCGTGCATTTTTTAACCAAATACTTACATTTTTTTAACTAAATATATACATTTTTTTGTTCCCCGATTCACGTAAATCAAATTGTTCTTCGCTTCTGAAGGTCACTTGTGGCATCCGATTTTGATCCAGCCCAACAACTTTGCTTTGGTTTGTATTTTTCGCGCACCTTAGTGATACCTGTGCCGGAGTCCGCCAGTAAATTGGCCATTAACTTTCCCTTTGATGCCTTTTCAGTAATTTTCAACTTCCCAGAACTCTCATGACGTGCTACCTCTGTCTTGAAGAATTATACATTGTCAATTTGTAATTTTACCGAAGGAAACTCAGGGCCACGTAAATATGATACACGGCCGCTGATACGCGGCGACGGAAGAAATGTAGCTTGCTTGCCTGGGTTGCCCCAACGCTCGCAATGGTTCAGGGGACTCACCATCATGCAAAACTGTTGTATGCGTAATTCAATGACCTGCTGTAGAAAAACCTTGTGTGTAGGGAAATGTTGCAATTTTTTAGACAGTAAAACGGCCACTGCGACTGCCCTCAGTGGTCGGAAATCGTAAAAAGTCGGACAAAATCCAAAATTGCTTCTTTTTTACATAAAGACTTGAAACATGGCATTTATACTCACAAATGATTACTTATTATGAAATAGTAAGTCATTTTTCTGAGCTCCTACCAATTACTTGTTTACGGAGGTTCAAACATGACCAGCATTTAAAAAAAACACCCGTTTTGATTTTTCTTTGAAAATCTTAAAAGTTAAGCAGTTCGTAGAGTTGAGGAAGGATTTTAATGAAATATAAAACAATACCATTTGTGATAATGGTACTTTTCTGTCCTATGCATAAGTTTAAGAGATTATTGTCGATATTTGGGTGCTATTACGTCACTAAATGGCGGACATTTTTTTAAGGCAAAATTTCACATAAAGTAGTCATTTTAATTGGTTTCACGTACATATGCACCGAGATATTTGTACAGAGTTTTAATTGAAGACTTCTTAAAATTATTCTGAAAAAATCTTCAAAAAATGTCAGCATCTTTGGGGTAGCGGGTGGGGGTGAGATAGTAGTTTCCTTCGCCTTGCCAGAGCATTCAGGGGTAGAATGGACCCTCAGTGTGTTTTTTCATTTGGATGTACTTTGTAGGTTTTAATGTATTGATTTCAGCTGTTAACATTTTCTGATTGTTGATAAAAATTTAATTCAGCAGAAATAAAATATTCCAATAATAGGTGACTTTTTGGCGATCGGTCAGGGAAATTGGTGAATCTGTCAGGGAAAAGTCAGGGAATTTAAAAATTGGATATCAGCAGCCACCCTAATTTAGTACTGTATTTCTTTCGGAACACTCCTCTGGGCCATTTCTTACCTGCAACACCATTTGGTGGTGATAACATTAACTAGTTGAACTGAATGATAGGTGTCTAAATTTGTAACATTGTGTGAACCCACTTCGTATTCTTTTCTCTAAGGTCAAACCAAGAGTGTACTGGAATATACTGAAAATATAAGGAACTATGTGATTTTTGTCCTTGTTTGGCCTCATCCAATAATCCACATAGGATTTTTGATGAAACTATCTTTACGTTAATGAAAACATGTGATATTTATTATTTTTTTACCTTTGCCAACAACTGTCACCAAAATCAAATGTGTTTGATTTCCCGAAGTTGCTCCCGATTGTGTGTGTGAGAGATTGTACTTGTCAGTGTTTGTGAGGTCTCTGGGGAGAGATTGATTATTGGAGAGGAATTAATTTCTCTACAAACATGTGCATTGTGTGACCTATCAGTATGTATCCTTTACTGACAATGACATCCAAAAAAAGCTCTGATAAGATACTGCTGGTAGGTGGTTTGAGTGTGCTCTGTGATTGTTCCTGGTGCAGAATCTTATTCCTGTAAACAACCGAGGATGCTGTGTTTGCTGATCATTACCCCTGGGTAATATACTGGGCCCCTTACAGCCTCGTGAAGGATCTCATTGTTGGGTTGAGTGAATGTGTCCTGTGGTTGGTCACTGGCAAAGGATTAGTTTTCCAGTAAACCACCACAGATTTGTTGATCAGGAATAATTTTAGTGTTTAGAGTGTACCTGTTTTGCTGACTTGTGGTGCGTAAAATTTATACAGCCATTGGAGTGTTATATCCCTGTACTCATAAAATCATATGACTACTTGTAGTATGGATACCGTAAGAATCATTGTCAACAACTTGTTTTTTTTACCCTCAGGTTGATTGGCAGAGCGATCAGGAGAAGAGGGAGTCTAAGTCCATCATGTATCACTCCTTGAAGGATGCAGCAGCTGTGAATGTAAGGGGACCTTCGAAGGATGGGAAAGGTGGAGAAGGAGGCCAGAGTGGTGGGGGCGATGGTACATCTAGTTCGAGCCCCCATGTTGCCCTTGTGTAGTGATGTGCCATTCTAGGATCTTGCCAGTGCTCTTCCTGAGTAATCCCTTGTAGCCATTCCTCATCCTAATCATGACACAAATAACATTTAAAGTTAGTATTGGGGGTGGGAGGATTAGACAGAAGAGGAACCCCCCGCCCTTGTTATGCTGTGAGATTTAACTGCAGCAGAGGTAGGGTGATAGGGAGCCCAGTTTGTTTGAACCTTCTGGTGTGCTCCGGTCCCCTTGCTGTTATTATGTGAGTGTCAGTGAGTGCTTGTGGCCTTGAGTGTGGGAGAAAGTGTTGAAAGCAGTATCGAAACAGTTCATCATGCAATTAGAGGGGTGTTTTATGTGGAAGCTGGCATTTAGTGAACCTGTACAGAGATTTTTTTAGATATATGTTGCCCCAGTGGCATGCAAGAAAATGTTACAAAGACTTGGAATGCATTTAAGTTTTGATTCATTAAATGAATCTAGTTGAATGAATTTTGCTTCCTTCTTGCTCAACCACCATCAACCAATTCCCAAATCACACTCTCCAGTTACTTTATGTAAAACGTTTTTAAACAGTGGTCAGAATAGCATTTGAAAACGTAGTGCTATTTCTTGCAGGTCCTGATTTTTGGTGCTTCAATAGGTCGAAAAATGCCACCAATAGGTCGTTGACTGGTTTAGGTACTATTAAGAAGTAGCATTTTTTTTGCATAGCCAGACAATAGAAGTTTGTAGAGTTTAAAGATATTTTTCTCTTTCCAGTTTGTGCTTTTCTCTATTACCTATATTATTTCCTCTTGTGTTGAAGTGTTAAAACTGCATGTTCCTGTGATCGTCTTTAAGAAAACACTAAAATTCCTCAGTTATTTTATTTTTTCTGACATAGGTCTTGACAATTCAATTGTCATTATCAACTTCAATGATACAGTTGATCTGTCAAAACCTAGGTAAGAGAAGCTGAAATAATTGTAGAATTTAAAAAAGTTATTTCTCTAGTAAGTGATCTCTTCCAACCAGTTCCACAAAGAGATTCCTGATACCTTCACTTTTGTTCTGTATACTTCTTAGGTAAAACCACTGAATAACTAATATTAGGGTAAAAAAGTAGCTAATTCATTGTTGTGATATTTGTTTATTGAGAAACTACTTATACATTTGTTAGCTTTAATATTTTCAACCACTTCGTGCTGGAGCCTCGTGAAAGGAAATGCTCTTCTGTTACGAGTGGCAAGATCATTTTCTCTTCTTCTCTGTATGGAGCTCTCTCATGACGACAAATTGCACGGGTGCTCTTCGTGTGTCTTGGTACCCAAGTCAGTGGGAAGCTGGTCCCTTTCCTCAGCCATGGGGCTTCGCCTTCCAACGCAGTAGCAGCCTCTCTTGCTGTATGAGTCCTTGGTCAACTGATTGCATTTGCAGTTGGTTTTTTAAAACATAAATTTGGTTATACTTCGTAAATGTAGATTATGAAATGAACTCCTTTTATTTTACTGAGCATTCTTAAACTTTAAACAAAATTCTAGCATTAATATTAACTATTTGTGTGTAATTTTGCCATTGATAAAATGTAGGAGTTGAGTATAACAGCTCCGTTTTTTTAAACGCTATAATTTCATTTTAAAATTGCAAATTTTCAGCGGAACATAAGGAATTCATTTCCAAGTTTCAATTTTTTGGAGTATACAACAAATATTTGTTTAGAAAAACCCAATGCAAATAAAAATAGTTTATGCACATTAATGCTGAGAGGGAGGCTGCTGATGAGTCAGAGGGTCAAGCTCAGTTGCTAAGGAAAGGGCCTGGACTCTTGCTAAGCTAGGTCTCTAGGGGTAACAGTATACATATCTGGTTTTGTTTCGGTGGCAGTCATTTCCCTTCACTCTGCGTCGGCTATAGCAGACATTCATTCTTTTGCGTGGAAAATCCTCATTGGCTATGGCAGTCACTTGTTCTTTTGCGTAGAAAATCCTCATTGGCTATGGCAGACACTCATTCTTCTGCGTACAAAATACTCGTCGGGATATCTGACATTCATTGCAAAAGGGTTAAGTCATTGGTTAGATACAGCAGTAGACTTGTGTACTATTTGGTAACGCTGTGTAACTTCATGTATTCCTTTCTTATAAATATTGGGCATGAATAAAGTTTTTATTACTGATACATAGACGAGAAATCTGTGAATCTTGTACTACATACCGTGAAATCTGTCTCTTCTTTTTGCACAGTGCACTTTGGCAAATATTTTCAATTTCTTTTAATAGAGAGCCATAGCGACCACATGTAGGCTATTCCATAGACCCCTATTTCATGCTATGCCTACACATTTTGAAAAGTGATTAAATGCTCACAAGTTAGCTCCATCGTCTCAGGCTCAACCTTGTGGAAGTTCATTTTATCGTAAATGAAAAGGTACCTGAAGTTGACGCAGCTGCGTCGAAACTAGTTGTACCTGAAAATAAATTGGTGGAATATAACAAAGTTTTCCTTCTCATTTACGATAAATGCTCAAAAGGTTTACTGGTGCTTATTTTCTTCCTCCAACTCATTTGATGTGGGTAACATAAGATTTGTGTTCTTCCCAAGGGTCACACTCAGCATCACATGCCCCAACACATATCTGCATTAACATTTATATATTTCTCCATATTAGTATCAACCTCAGCCACTCTTTTTGCACACAATGTGAAAGCTGCAGAGAATCCTAAATAACCCTTCCATCAATTGAACCCATAGGTTCCTAGTGAATACTTTTTAATGATCATGGTTTCAAAATAAATATGTATATCACTTTGTTGAAAATTATAAGAGCATCTACTTTGTTAGTAGATCATAGCTTGGTTGATTTTGTTCAATCGCATCAACGGCCAATTCACAATGGCTGTGCAATTATGTGGTAGTCGAGCTTACTTGTGAATAGTATAACACAAGACAGTTGAAACATACTGGTGAATAGGGAGAGGATAGGAGGAATGGGCAAAGCAGTATGATTTATTAATGGCCATTTGAGGCCAAGTGTTGATGAGAGTGACCAAAAAATACTAGTTGAGTGATGATGTCATGACAACATATGACCTATCCTCTATAGGGTATAGTTATGAAGAATTGGGATGAAGGAAGGGGAGACATATTTGTTATTAAGTTAATAAAAAAACATTTAGGTGAGATGTGGTGGAACTTTTCTGTAACTACTGAGACAAAAAGCTTGCAGTTTTCGGCAATTAAAAGATCTATTATGACTAGTTTCGATGTTACTACATCATCTTCAAGTGAAGATGATTTACATACATAACTACTTCACTTGAACACTCAACTACCGGCAACTAACTACTTGAAACTATTCGTATTGAATCATTAGTGAAAACTGCAGGCTTTTTGTTTCTGCAATTGGGGTCTCATTTCTCTGCTTGTATCCTACCTTCCCCTCCTCATCAACATCCCTATTAGTCCTGCTGTGCCTTCCATTTTCCCCCTTGTCCTCTCATCCGAGGCTGTACCTAGTATTAGAGAATAATTGTTTTCTCAGAACCCAATTAATATTTGGCTCATTCTCTTCTTCGGTGATAACCCCACTAATCGTGGCAACCTTACTAATACATATCCATGCAAGGCTGTGAAAGAAACATTCTTGTATGCCAGAAAACATCCTGCATATTTGTCCTAGCATTTCCCCAAGTTCTGACCAGAAGGGTTTATCTTTGGGTCTAACTATCACGAAGGGTCACCCTTTCTGTAACTTTCATTCTCCCTGCTCTTATTTTGGAAGGGGTCTATTCATTCGTAGTAGTTTCCATCACTTCTTGCTTACTGTTTTTAATTAACTGATCCATGCAGTGTTTGGTTTCAAATATGTACTAAATTGCTAGGAAAATTAATATTATGGCAATCCCAAAAATAGATGATATAAAATAACAGATTTATGTTGACAGAACCACAAGCGATTTACTGAGCAATGGCCACCAAGCCTTAGCCCCTTTTTTCCATCACTGGAGGGACTGAAAGAAGGAGGGATCAATAGGATTTGGACCATATTGTAGTTTTCGCTGCTGCTGGTGGGGAACAGGGACACTTCCTCCATGCAGTGTGTTTAGGATGCACAGGAACAAACCAGGATGTCGCAGGAGGTACAATTAAGAAACTAGCCTGGATTCTCTACCAGAAAAGTATTTATAATACCATGAGTCCTTACAGATTGATAATAAAAATGAATTCGATAAATGAATTAATTTCTTGTCATTCTAATTAGTGAAATTTTGTGATTATTAAGTTTTTTATCTGTGCTGCTGTTTTAGCCTGGTCTTCGTGTTTCTTATCACCTTACTCTTTTAAGAGCTCATATTTTTACCGGTCGATATATGCCTTCAGCTGTACAATAGCTCAATCATAATGTCTCCCACTTGAAGTGACCCAAGCTGCGATATAGCATGGTCATGCTTGAGTACATGCAGTTTGAATATAACCGCCAAAACCCATAAAAACAAATGACCATCGCTATATATAATGCGCAGCTTGTGGCGGCGTTTCTTAACGTGATATAAGTCTCCTCTTGATATTCTTTCCGCGTGAAAAGTACTTTTTGCGTAGAATTACACGAAAAACGCCATTCAAAGTAGCAGTGGCTTGTGATAATTCTAGAAGGTAACTGTATTAGAACTAATTTCATTCCTTTTGCTTTTGGGTCGGCTGGTTCATCTCCGACTAATTTTCAAGTTTTATGGTTCACAGTATGTATACTAATAAGAAGTAAACTAACGTTTTGACGAACTTTTCGATTTTTCTCGAAATAATTGACATATTAATTAGGAAGATATGGATTTAAAAAGCGCCTGAACGAAAGTGTAGTATATTCCGACTTTGAATATACGCATGTTTGCATTTTGAAAGAAACTTTTAAATAAGGTACAATTTAGAGTGATTCAATTTTGCTACAAACATGCTCTTTCCATTTACCCAAGTGTTTTTGAAAGTTCAAACTATTTTTGTCGATTATTTACGTATTCCACCTCTTAAACTTAAAAATCTATAAAGGCCGTTTTACACGATGAAAGATTTTGTACAAACGAATGTACGTGAGATTGTACGTTTGTCTCAACGAAATTAGAACAGGTTCTATTTCCCGTGTAGGCATTGAGACATTCGCACAAGCGTTCATACAATGTGCCGCTTTACACGATACATTTTGCCTCGTGCAAGAGTTCACGGAAGAGTTTGTACAAACAAATGTACCGTGTAAAACAGCCTTAACTTGCAGTTTCGCTTTAAAATTCAGTAGTGAAGGGCAGGAAATTTGCATTAATGACTCTATTATTTGGTATAATCAATGAGCTGACTTAAGTTTACGATGATTAGACAATGTATTCACATTGATCAATTTCTGCCTTTGACTATATATATGTAGTTTTTTATTAGGTACATTGTATCATGAATAACAATTTTCTGATGACGTGATTTTCCTTCTGGAAAATCTGGCAACTCCATGATTTTGAGCATGGAGATTCAGCGACACCACTGCGGCCACCCTGTCAAAAGTTCTTGGGTTTCAGATTTATGTGGAAATCATGTCGAATGGTGTAGGGATGGATGCGTATGTCGGTTGCTCTTTTAAGGTTCTATTCATGAGATTCTTCTCCTTTGACATGGTAAATAATGGAAGTAGGGACACAGCATTTTTAATTCAGCTTATTTGGTTGTGATTGATGAAATGTGGGTAGTTTCTCTTTCAAAAAGTAGGTAAAAAAAGTTGTTGGCAAGGGCTCAAGGGTCTTCATCTGAAAGTAGAATGTGATGGGGCCATACTATACATATATTTTTAACTACTACTTAATTAGAAATAAAAGATTCAGTCAACTTTTGCTACTGGCTGGGGTTGGTTACTCCTTAGAGAGAGGTTTGGTTACTCCTCAGAGATTGTAGATTGTAAGGGTGGATGAGGGCCTTCTAGAGCCCTCCTGGCACTCAGATCTCTGATCCTTTGTGCTGTCCCACATTTAACCTGCCTGCCACTTACAAATGGCATAAGAGCACCATGGTAGAGGTATGAACGAGGGGCCACCCCCAACCTTCCTGGTACAGGTATGGAAGAGGGTCACCTCCCTCCAATTGGAGGTTAACCTTCCTGGTCTGGGTCTACCCTCTGGTCTCCCGGTATAGGTCTGGAGGAGTGTCATCTCTCCATCCACCCTGGAAGAGGTATGGAGGAGGGCTACCCCTCCAACCCCCATCTGGGCCCAACATTGCTTAACTTTGCTGATCTGACAGGAACTGGTGTTTCAACATAACTAGGCCTTTGCCCTGCTCCTCATAAATCCAGCCTCTGTCACTGACAGTAGCATTGCAGAGGTGTGTTTTGGCTGGTCTCCAACTAAAATGTATAGTGTTAAATATCTAAGGTGTGCACATTTATTTCCTCTTCAACAGCTGATGATTATTGTTACTCCTCAACTGCATTCATTAATTCTTCCTCTGCTAATGTTTTGTTCTGTGATTCTCTGTAGCTTACCACTTCTCAGGGGGCATCATCTGACCTCATACCATTTTTGATGGTTTTCAATTGCTGTGTGCTATTCGATTAATATTGCTAGAAATGGGTCACATTGTATACATTTATCACTTCCACGAAATTTAAAAGCTCTAAATTATGAGAATTTTTAATTAAAACTTGAACTTTTTTGCAAGGGAAGCTTTATTACTCTGTGAACTAATATCTTATCGATAAAAGTATTTGAATCATTTTATGTCTAAAATTATGTTCTTATTTCTTAACATGTATTATGTATTACTAAATTGTTGAACTTTGACATGTCTTATATTTGGATTTCGAAGTAAGAAGCAACACACCCACTCTCTTGAATCATGCCTCTTTATTTTATTCTATTTAATGATAGAAATTGACCATTCTTTGCACTTCCTCACCTTCCCCTCTTCTCTCAATTCATCCCACCACTAACAATCCCTCAGGGTCATTCATAGAGCAGTGGTTCTATACCTGTGGTGTGTGTACCCCAGGTTATGGGGGTGCAAGTGTTATGCAAGAAAAGCTTAGTAATGGTGCAAGTGAAGAAAGCATATTCTCTCACTGTGATGAGTTTAAATGATTGAGATACCTAGGGACAAACTTGAGCAATGGCCTCCGAGGGGTACACAAGTTGAATTAGGAAGAGGAACCACTGTCTTAGAGTAATCCCTGACTACCTCTGTTTTGAGCTGGACACAGGTTGAAAGCACTGCGTAATGGTGGTCCCTTTTTAATAGGTGAGACAATCGGTGTGGAATAATGCTGTGTAGCTGAAAGTTAGTCATAGTAATCAGAGATGGCCCATGATGGCCAACTTTCTTCAACACTGGAACGAGAGGGGCCATTTGACCCATTTATCGAGCTCAAAAGAATAATTTCACAATTATTTTACATTTGATTCCTTTCAAATTTCGTGAATGTTCATTTGTACCTATATATTAATGAGGTACCACAATAAATACTCAATCTTTATCGTGCATTTTTGTACAATAAGTTATACCTAGAAGAATGGCTAGGGGTCATTGGACCCCTCCTTGAATGTGATGGTAAACCTGTATTTTCTTGCCTGTTTCTTCTCTTATAGGTATTATATTATTAATCTGGGGTATTATAGGTATTATATTACATATTAATCTGCATTACTTAGTACAAACTAAGCTACATTTATAAGGTCAGCAATGAATATTTGCAAACTTCTTCGTTACATGCCGTGAGTTACTTGTAAACAATTGAAAAGGAATGTATATGTGTAGCCAATTTATTTCTATCGTTAATGTAACATGCTTAATTAATTGTGACGTCACATGCTCCATCCGTAGGAATCAACATCCGTATAGTTCATCCCTTATTACTCACATTCCTATAACAAGAAGTTACATGGGTCAAATATCCAAAGAATGAGCGCTACCATCGGTCAACCTCATTTTTTGCACTTCAACCATGATTATCATTTGCACAAACCAACCATTTTCCTGGTATCCAGCCATGGTCATTGATCGTCTGCCTTCAGAATGGTGTACTGGATGCAAGCTCAAAATTACCTTAATCTCAATTTCCTATCCTCTATGTAATGTAAATCTCTTCTTTGGAGACAGAAAATAGGAAAGACCATCCTTTCTTCCCTCAACCCCCATGAATGGGTACATGGAAGTGGTGAGTCAGTGCTTGTCCCTATTAGGCAACAGGCGGGAGGCTATAATTTTTGTATGCTTTGAAAATATTTTGTTTGCAATTAGACTGTCACCGCAATCTAAAATCTGTCGTAAAGTATTTGGTTTCAGACGAAGTCAAAACAAAATATTGCCTGAATTAATTCCCTTTTTCAGTAAAATATGAAGGTAGGGTATCAACCTAGGCTTAGGAGGAACAGGTTTTATTGCATTTGATTGAGTCTTACAAGAATTCAGACAATGCCACTTACAATATTTGCTTTTCAGCTATTCATCAGCTAGAAATTTTGGGATAGAAAATAATTTCTCTTCTTGGAACCATGAGGAAATATGGGCAAAACATATCCTTCTGTCCGTGTAAATCATTGAAATCTTTGCAACTGAAATGAATCGGAAGAAACACTTCTCATTTATTATAAAGCAAAATATACAAATATGTGATTTCACTTAGCATGATGGTCTCAGGTCGTTATTTCAGGTATACAAAATGAAACTGAAGAAAAAATAGACTTCTTTGTGAAAGAAATAAAGTTGTAGGTGAGGTAATGAGCAGAATGTGCATATAACATTCCTCTCGTTCATAGAAGATTACGTCTCCCTTCAAGTTTTATTCAATTTATTAGATTTGTCAATAGCAAATGGCTTTTGAGTTGGATGTTGTTAAAAAAATGCTTTCCAAGCTAAGTAGAAGAATTGATGGGAATAATGTGTGACATGGAACCCTCACCGAACCGAGAAAGTTGAAATAGCCGGAGTCCAGCAAAAAGTTGAGCTCCACTAAGGGATCGAATGAAGAAAACTTTTCAAACATCAAAATTTAACAATTATTTACCATCAAGTAGATCTGGGGAAGTAAGGACCCCTTAAATGATAAACTGACTGCAGTAGCCATGGTGGCCCATCGTCCCTGATCTAATGGTCCCAAGTTTGAATCCTGCGTGGGGAATGGATATTGAGCTTATATAAGGATTAAGACCATTGAATCAATGGGAGACAACTTTAGCTGTCTAAGCCTGTTAAATTCCCGTGTCAAATGCTGCACAATTGATAAGAAAAATTTAGGGGTCAACTGACCCCCAGCTGTCTTTCCAGGTAGTGCGAAACTCCCATCCTCCAGTGTTTAGCTTTAAGTACAGACCTGTATGAACCTCTTGCATAGCTTGTCATAATATGTACCTCATGAAGTGACTGTACTGGTCCATGATCAAAGGTGTAAGCATCATATGCCATCCAGGGTTATTATGAGTGTAGATACGTTTACATCAAACCACACCATGTTCGAAGAATGTTGACCCTCCATAAATAGAGATGGGTCACTTTGAAAATTACCACGGTAATTTTCGTAAATTACCATGGTATTTTTCGTAATTTACCGCGCCCCTTGAAAATTACCGTAATTTTCGGTAATTTTCTAGATAATTCATCCATGTTTGAGACAATTTTTCATACAGATAAATTCCCAACATGTTCTTTTAAGCCAATTCCACATTTCTGACGTGTTTAATTATAAATTGAGGAATGTTCAACTCATTTTGGCATATTTTACTTAAATTATAACATTATTGAGTAATTATTAGTAGAATATTCTTCTTTAAAATTTCTCATACTTTGACAAAAGAAAGCCACATTGCGTGTTGCTGCCGTATTTCTTTTTACAATTTTGAGAATTTCTAATAAGTTAATGTTGCATTAGGTATGTTTTAAACATCGTATCCTCTCCCTTTCGCTATTGGCATTCTTATTTAACCATACATTTTCTGTTTAGTGCTTAAAACTGAAAAATACTGGAAAATTACGGTAATTTTCAAAAATTACCGTAATTTACCGTGGTAATTTACCTCAGATGAAAATTACAGTAATTTACCCATCTCTATCCATAAACTTGGGTCTTTCATTTTTCATGGGCTTTCTGAATTCACTTCTTGACTTAGAATCTCCATGTTTATCATTGTGAATATTATTTTTATTTGGAGGGTAGTGCCAGTCATATGTGGGATAAAACTAATAATCTTAAAAAAAGAACATTTTATTTCTTATTCATCCATTGTGCTCCATTTTTTGGAGTTGAGAGCTTTCTCCATTTTCTCACCAACTTCCATACAATTATTTTAGGTTTTCTTGATGAATACAAAAGTTTTTTTTAAAGGAGTTATGTTATTCAGTAGCCACAAATATAGATGAGTATGGTTCTTCACAAATTTTCTCTACATCATCTGCTCTAATCTTACACTGAATGTACAGGAAGTAACCTGATGAGATTCTTGAATGAAGTGAAATACTTTTCTTATGAACAGAATTGTGTACATTACCCTTTGGAAAATTTTTACTTAAAAAATTATTTGTACAAAGTTTCATTCTGCACCAAAACTGACAAGTTTTTTGCCATTGCCACTTTTGTTATGAACCGTGTGTTTTATATGAGTGCATTTACATAAATTGGGGATTTAAAACTATCATCACAGTGGATTTATTGAGAACAAATAATTGGCACAATATTTTAGAAATACTGGGCTGAACTAACAATTAAAACATCAATAGCCTTATAAATACCCATGAAATCCTTTTATCTTGTAAAAACTTATATGATAATTATAATAGAAAATGTATAAATGCTCACATAATTAATCATAGGATTATGTAGTTATATCTTTTTTAGAGAAAACTTACCTATTTACCAGTCTTCCACATGTTTGGTCGAGCAACATGGACCCATTTGCTCAGCCTCGTCATCAGTACCATTTTACTAATATTCTTTCTTTCAAAAAGATGACTATTTACACAAATAATGTGAGTTGAATTGTGGAGCTGTCAACAAAGACTTAAATAGACTGAGTTGAGAATGGAAATAGCATGAAAACTTTGAATTTCTTGCACTCCAATTTATGAAATGTTTCAAGAATTCCATAAACTTTTAATTCACATTCAATTTCATGTTGAAATCATGATAATTAGTCTTTTGATACCAAGTTGAAGTTTATGTTCAAGATAAATGCTTAAAACCACATCCTCACAAAATGTACTGTCATAAAGTTTGCTCTAAAATCATTCCAATTGACTTTCTTCTGTGTTGCCTTCATGGGAATGCTCTCAAGACTATTTAAAAAATATGTCACATTGCCCGGTTTAGTCTACCGTATCCATTAATCCTTCGTGAGAGTAGAACACATTCACCCTAGTCCCGAGTACGTCTTTCATGCTTCATTTCCTAGCAAGTCCATTGCATGTGATGCTCGTGCTGCATTATTTACTGAAGAGTGTGTCACATATTTTGAGATTCACTGTTAATTTCTTTGCCTTTAAAAAGTGGAAGATAATTCTTGGGGTTGGACCATAGTTTCTTGCTCCTACCAGACAGCACACTTATTCATGGGGTTCATCGGAGAACCAATTGGGCAGGAGAAATCTTTGGCAAACTCCTCTGAGTTGGAAAATGGTCCAATTACACGATATCTGCCAGGTGAGTGGTAGCCAGTGAGCAGCCGCAAACGTAGGGCTTCAGGTCGGTACTTGCTGCACCACACATTTGCGGCACTGACCCAGAAGAGCTGACGAGATGTCAAGCCTAATCCTGGCAGGGGTTCCTCAGGCCCATTGCGTGCTTCCCATGCTTCGTATGCACGATATGCTTCCTTCACTCCACCATTGTCAGCAATGTTTTCTCCCTGAGTATTGATACCATTAATCTGGAAAAGATAAAGGTGAGCCTTAGAATATTAGCTTTTGAAAGGAAGCCAACATCCTAATGATCTGTCTCTTCAGAAAAAAAATTTACTTATCATTATATTCAATAGACATGATTTCTTTTAGAGTTAGAGGTCATTGATGTTTTTGCTCTGAATTACTGTATCTCTTCAGGAAATAGAAATACTGTATGGGAAACATCTCTTACTAGCAGATTAAGCCTCCTCTGTATGAGGATAATTATAAAGAAGACTTTGCTTAAATCATTTTATGCTACATATAACTATTTTTATACCTAGAGAATTGCTTCTCTGCTATGATTTTATTGAGCAAAGGTGACAATTATTTCCCATGTCACCACTTAAAACTGCAATTTCCTTCATAGGTAACTTCTTTTAATTTATGTCGGGAAAATAATTTCATACAGAAAAAGGAACTAATACTTACATTCATGTTGACTTCTTTCAGAGTGTAATTTCCATATTGTTCAATGATACATGTAGATTTCTTCAAGTATTCTTCCTTAGTCTTTGGTGCCCACCAGTCAACTAAGTTTCCATCTTTATCAAATTGACGGCCCTGTTTGATTGATAATTGTCATCATTGATAATCCTCTTTCTAAAATGCTAGAATTGTTTTATGTATTTATTTCACCACACAGTACCTGATCATCAAATCCATGAGTAATTTCATGTCCAATGACAAACCCGATGGCTCCATAATTCATATACCTTGGACGATCATTTGAAAAGAATACTCCTTGCAGAATTCCAGCAGGAAACTCTGAAATAGGCCAGAATTATAGAAATATAGAATTCCTCAGTTTAATTCATGCATTCACCCATAAAATGTGGAAAACATGCCAGAAATCAATATTGAATATCAACAATTTTGATGGACTAATTTTTCCGTCTGCCTTCCCTTTATTGATCGCTTCCTTACTAAAATTACCTAGCTATAATGTATATAGCCTGGCGATCTTTGACATAAGTTTTTCTTATACCCATAAATCTCTCGTGGCATTATCGGAAAATTTTCCTTATTCAGGCATGGCATTCAGGCATGACATTCCCTTGGCATTCTTGAAAAAATCGAGCCATAACCTTCATATTTATGTAAATGTCTGTACTTTCAAAACCCATGGCATTAATAATGCTGTAAATTATCAAAATGCGAGGTTAATGAAGCGTTAAGAATTAAAAAATTTCCATTTCATTATTCAGCCTATGTAGGTAACTAAAATTTAAAAAATATGGGATTTTTAAAACAAAATGTTTACTTTATATTCTGGTAATTCAGGTAACCTTTACATCGCAAAATGTCATCCCCATAAGTCTTATGTGCAAAATTACACACTTCTTTGAAACGAAATAATTTTGGTGCAGAGTTATTAGTGGTGGCCAACAGTGGTGTATACATGGAGCCTGGGCCCCCTGAAATATGCGAGAGGTGCATGTGTGGACACCTAAACTATAGCTGGTCACAGCTAACTAGCCGATCTTGGCCCCCCTCTGAAGTTATAACCTATATTCAACACTGGTTGCCTATGTTGTCAGGATGCTGCCCACAGAGTGGAAGCTTGGCAACAGCATTCTCCATAAGCCCCATACTGTTAACTAAATGTGGAATGCGATATATAATGCCAAAGGTTACTATGATTTAATCTCACCATCAGTTCAAATCAATAGGAGAATGTTATTCACATTTCATTTTGAAAAAACTACTCCCTCCCCCCTTTTTCACCACCTTAAGCAACATTTTAACTTGCAGCTTTGTGGTTTTTCACGAATATCTCCAAAATGGTGAGGAGATTGACTGAAGTGGAGGGTGTTTTTCTGGAAATTTGTTTTTTTCCATGAGATTTCCAGCAAAATAAATGTTGACCCATTCTGATAGTGCAATTAGGCTATGAGTAATTTTATGTCAAAGTTGAAAATTCATTCCGACCCACTGAGATGGGATTTTTGACCCTTTCTGCACATGGGTGGCATCTTTCATCCATTCACTCAGTTGCCCATGGGAAGAGTTTACCTTATTTACAAGGTTTTTATACCCATCAGTGTTGGGCATGAAGGGATAAAACAGCAACAATGTATACCATGTTACAAAACTATTAATAATATAATATATGATGAAATAAACCTGTGTGAAGGGTAATATGTTTAGTGTGTATATATATATATATATATATATATATTGATATTATGGAGAATTAATATAACTTAGTTAACTCCACTAATTATTTATTTCATGACCCGGGTTTCAACACTTGGTGTCATCTTCAGGTGAAAATATGTTTTAGGTTACGGTATATATACATAATCAAGGTAGGGGAGGGGAAAGGATTGAATGAGGAAGGGTGGAGTGAGAGTTTGGCAAGGGTTGTGGGGGAAAGGCGGGGGCTGTGGGGAGGGAAGGGTAGGGAGGGGTTGGGGGAGGGGGTGGTAGTCATAGTCCTTGCTGTTTCCTTCACCGCAGGAAGTTGGGCTTGGGTCAGGGGAATTTAGGGTGAGGAGGGGTGGGAGGGGTAGTACATACATTAGCACAATGTTTGATGTTTTTTAGTTCACATGTCCTTGAGCCTTTCCACTACACTAGAGTTTTCAGGGGGATAGAAAATATGGGGGAGTGGGAGGGGAGCACATGTTCGTTAGCTAGAAACTAAACAAGACTCAATGTTTGCCAACCACCTCAGAGACAACAACCATCACACCAATTTTTTTCCAAAAATCCTCCATTTCGAAAAAGACTGAAGAAGATTAGATGCCTAGAGTCACTTGAAATCGTACAACACTCCCAAAACAACACCCCTCTAGCTAACGAACAAGTGCTCCTCTCCCACTCCCCCATATTCTCTATCCCCCTGAAAACTCTAACTGTATTATGGGTGCTTGTAAATATAAAACATAGGCAGCTTATTGGAGACTGTGTGGAGAGAAATTCCAAAAACCTCTTTTAACTTCATCTTCTCCTCTTACTACGCTATCTTCATCCTTATCGCCAGATGTAAGGATATCTAGTTGTATTCAAAGCACACTTAGGGGATAATATTTTATGACTGTCTTACACTGCAAACTTGCATCACAGGATTTCCTATCATCGAAGTATCCCTTAGCCTCAAGCACTAACAACTGCTGAGCTGTTAACATTACTGATGCAGTAACAAAAGGTATGCATAGTGCACACCATGATGATACTCTAAAACAATATGATGACATAACTGCCTCATCATGCAATAATTTTGGCAATCATATCAATGTACGCTGTAGACACCTACAAAGCTGATGAAGTAGCAGAAAAAGCATGTTATGATGAGTTTTATGGGAAGTTCGATTTTTGTTTTTACAATTTTTGTCACGGTTTCTTTCAGTATTTATGCTTGGGCTTTGAGTGGTTTGCTGTTTTAAGGAAAAGCTGAGAGATTTGGAACTTTTTCATTCTGACTTATACTATAGAGTCATGGATTTTTGTCAATATTTACAGCCAAAAGGAATACTTCAACTTATCCGTGTAGATGTATGATAAATTTATGTAACGTCTATCCAAAAACCTACCCCTCTACATATTGGTAGTACACCAATGAATGTGGAAAATGGTTGCCATTGTGAAAAGGCTGCAATATTTTTTATAAAATATGTATAGGGTATTCCAGTTTTTAGGTTAATTGTTGGCCCACAGAACTGATAGCCAGTCATAAACAAACACATGAATAGCATTGTTATTCATTAAACTTTTTTGTGGTTCACTGTAACTAAAATGACTTATTTTGCTGAAAGAGGAGTTTTTGTGGCTCAGTCTTTCTCTTGGTTTGCAGTAAGCAATGACTTTGCCTCAATTTCTCATTTCTGAGTCCCATGCATTTCTCCTGAAGGTTTAGAATGTTTGATATAGGAGAGCACATTTTCATGATGGTTTAATACTTACGGATGCTGTTTTCTATTGAACTGTAGAAAGCATTTACAATGGCTGGACGCCCATGAGTCACCCAATCAGTTTTATTGACAGGCTTCCTAAGTTTTCTGTATGAGAAGTCCGTTCCAAATAGAGTCATGTTGAGAACACTTTCCAAGTAGAGGTCCTTGTTTACTTCAAGCTAATTGGAAAATAATGTACCATTAGTTTTTCATACATTTAAATGATGAACTCTGAGTTCTTTTAAATTTTAAGATTTTAATGCAGTAATTATTTCAGATATAGAGTAAAATAGGAATCATTTAGAGAGAACATGCAAAAAATTAAACTTAATTAATTAGAGAAGGCTTCCTATGTGAGAGGTTGAAAGCATGCAGTCATTAGCTGAATAAATTATCATGTAATGAATACTCATTAACTCAAGTGGTTTTATGTTGGTAATACTAAGTTTACCTTCATGTCCATCTGTCAATCAGGATTTTGCATAGTGAATGAAAAGACAATTGTTAAATAAAAGGCTCATAGTTTATTAAATCAAAGCAGTTATCATTGTATATTCTTATTAAAAATTAATTTTCATCCCATGTTAGTTCAATGAAAGGATACATTTAATTTGATAACAGGTTGACTTCAACTGGGGGTTTTTTGTGAAAAATTGGTTATTATGAGAATTGACATCATTGAAGATATTAATGCGGAGGCGTAATCCATGAAAAAATTTAACTTGGTATCTTAATCATCATCTGAGTGATGTTTTGGAATGAACTACCTCTACTGGACAGCCTTATTTAATTTGACTGTCTGGATTAAGTAGGTGTCCTATATTCTTTATTATGAGTTAATATTGTCAATAATAAGTTTCTCATTAACTTACCTTTTTGTAAAACTCATCTACTTTCTTGTCATCTAGTAATTCATCAGGATATGCAATGTGAGTGGTCATTGTGGAAGCTTTCTCCTTGGCACTTTTCCTGTACAGAAATGGACATCATAAAAATAAGTTCTTTGCATTTGGTTAAGATGCATGGTAGTTTTAATGACAGAAAATATGCTTCTTTTGGGCTTTAAAGATTAGAAATAAAATTTTCTCCTGGCAAAATTGCTGTCCTACATCAAACATATAACCAAAAATTTAATTCTAAGCATGTTCTTTGGAAATTTGTGCAATCTTACATGTTATATACTTCCTTTCTTTGTGGACTACAATGGCCAAAGTAGACACATGTAAGTCCAGACTGGTTAATTGATACTCATAATTCTGTATTTTATTTTAGTGAGATAGGTATCCCTTAGCATTACTCTAAAAGATACCTCTTTATTGAGCTGTTTCTTGCAAGCAGTATGTATTTTGTCACTCACCTTGTTTCTGAGTCCATCCAGTCCAACGCCTGTAGAATTTTGTTGAACTCTGCCCTAATGTCTTCAACCATCTCTAAAGCATTTTTCTTGGCGTCATCTTGGAAATATCTTCGCACGTATTGGGATCCCATGGCAATGAAGAGGCTGCGTAAGAAAAAACGTGTTATTCTTCTCGAATTAACTTCATTGCTTGGATTATACTGTTTTGAAGAGGGAATTGACCAGGGGTGGGATCACGGTTCCTTTTTTCACGTTGTTGCTATCGTTATCCAAAACGCAAACTAATCTAGAAGGGCAGTGCTCATCCTTACTGTTCTACGAATGCACACTGTCAATGAACACTGGTGACATAGAGCATCTGACAAAATTTGAAGAATGATAATCATGTATTCGCTCTCCAGAGTGCAATTGAAAAATAACAAAAGCGCGAGCGAATGCATTATGGAGAACCATGATCACGCCCCAGGTTGCTATCATAGAGAAATCATGGAGACTTACTTGTGTATTTATGAAAAAATTTAAGGTTGATGAGGCAGTTTATCATATAATATGGGCTTGTAGTCCATATTATATGGGTGAACAGCATTCCAGAATTTGAAGGATGCACCCCAAGAACACTGATCTCAAGGCAAGGGGATCTGTGAATTTCAGTTAATGGTTGGGTATACCAACCATGGATATGGGTTTTTCCAGGATGAATTTGTTTGTGTAGTATGTTAGGAAAGCAGATGATTCTATTTCAGGATAGCATCAAAGTCACTCAACATTTCCACAAAATGTTGAGATGTTTTTGGTGGAATGGGAGAGAGGTTTGGGTTAGATTTTAGAAGGAAGATATTAAACGTAATTACATAATCTACATCTATGAAAGTTAACATATTAGGGGAAGAAAATGGCATTGTTAACTTCCAAAAATAATTACTGTATTTAAGTTATTCGTCGTAAGATTCTAGAAAAAATGAATGATGGAGAGTGCACTTTTAGCTCGCTGCCGCAATGCAGTCTGCAGAGTAAGTAGAGAGATGGGCACCTCCAACATCAATGCAAAATTGGATTCATGAAAATGTGACTTTACCATTGGCTCATGATAGGCATGCACATTTTATAAGACATTTTTGTGGACAAAACGTGTTTGGGAAACATGGTAATAATAATGGTAGAGATGTAGGAATAAAAGAACCCTTAATAAGAGTCCGTAGAATATCCTGCACATGGAGAACCTAAGGCTAGTCAAACTGAAAGAGTTTAAAACAAGAGGAATAAGTGCTCCTCATAAGAAATGTTGGAGAAAATATAAAGGCCTACCAACTAAACATTCAAGCTTGATAAAGGGGACAAAAATTCAGGATAAATGTAAATGTAACTCATTTTTCTCTGTATTTTGATGACACAGCTACCAAAATAGATATTCCTTTTGGGAATTGAGATGTGTCCATGGTAAACAATGGAATGTTTAATAATGGATTAATTCATCAGCATGGGCAACGGAGGGTTAAAAGATCATCCAACAAAGGATAATACTTAGGGTCTCTCACAGCCAAAGATAGGTTGATGTGAAAATATTTCATATCACAGTGCTTTGAAAGACTGAATGATGCAGAAAAAAACCCTGGATGAAATTATCCTGCTTATATTTAATGCTTGTCATTATTTGTATACCCATTTACCTTCCACTGACAGTATCAATGCATTCTTTCCAGCGTGATTCTCTCTCAGTCTTTCCGGACAGTGCAGTGAGATATTTCAGCTGACGCCTGCGTAATTCCTCCGTCATGTAGCTGACTGATGCACCAGTAGCTCTCCACAGTGCATAATTGGCTTGGACTCTAATCAAAATAAGAGAATTAGGATGGCAGGTAAGTTATTTCAATAAATGACTCTCTAATTGGAAAATAATATTGATGAGCTGTAATGGCCTAATAATTGGCCATTTCTAAACATCTGTACATTCCTTACATTTTTGATGTTCCAAAAATATCTCACCTCTTTGGTGTATGGCTTAAAAGTATTTCCAGATCCTTGATGTATTTAGGAACATTGACAATGACAACTTCTTGAGGGTTGACTGTTATTTCTGGTGGAAGAACTTCCTTGAAGTATTCCATCCAGGGAATGGAAGGATACTTAACCTGTAGCTCCTCAACTGTCATTGGGTTGTACAATTTAGAAGCGTTTCTCCTTTGTTCCATTGGTAAGGAAATCTAAGGTAAAAAAATGGATATATTTGACACTGATAAGTATAACCATCCAATTTAGACAATTAATCTTTTGTTAACATTTGAATTGTATCTCATGTATATCAGCAATTGAAGTAAATACATATTTTTCATACAGCTTGAAAGCTTGATGTAAGAATAAAGAGAGATGGACTTACATTAGCCAAATTTATCTCAAAGTTGAGGGATTCCTTCAATTCTTTTGATGCACGTTCCCTCTCGGCACCCATTAACACAGCTATGTCCACCTGGTATTCGTAATAAGCTTTCACCACCTTGTCTTCCAAACCTTTGGTAAGATATTCTCTGCTGAGACCCAACATCGCTGAATCCAACTGGAAAAATTGAAGTAGAGGATCATAATAATGACTATCAAAGTGATTTTGAAATTCTGTCCTTAAAAGTCAGAAACTTAAAAAGAGTTCTTACACTGAGGACAGGTGATGCCACATTAACACCACTAGTGAAATGGTCGTACATATGTGATCATTGTATCAGCATCCAAACCTTGCCGTAGTGCCTTCCCAAGAGTATAGTGTCTCTACCAGCAGCATTTGGTTGCTATGGTTTTTAATTATGGGTTTTTGGGCATCAATAAAACTCTAAGGAAATGTAAAGTATTGATATTGTAAAGTTGACTTAAGTTTACCTTAAGTAAACTGTAAGTTTAAAGTTTATTTAGTATACCTGCCAGAAGTAGGATTTCCAAACTCGTGACGTTTTGGAACCAATAGGAATCGAGACCTGGAAATTACATATGTCTAGCATTCATGAGAATTCTCAAAATTATTATTTTTATGTAATTATCATGGATCATCTGTAATGATGACCATAACAGTTACTGTTAATTCACAGCAAAGCCATGGTGATATGCGGAGTAACCAGGGCAGGTGGACAGGGTGCTCACTGTTTTACAGAGGGGTGGAAATGCTCCTATAAAAGGTTGACACAAAATGAAGTGTGACCAGACAGATAATCTAAAATAGTGGTTCACCAGAATATCATGACTGCATCTCTTTCCAAGGAAGCTAAACAGTCACTTTGTATAGTACCATTCTATAATTTTTTCTTGGATCTGTTACATTTTAGGTTATCTTAAAATCCAAAAATATGTAATATCTTATGGGGTTCAAGGAGTGAATTAACCTGATTTCCCAACCAACTTTTTTCAGGATTAGAGAATGAGAAATTGTGAATATTACCAGGGTGGGAAGGCAATTCCCTACAGGATACATTACCTAATAGGTGCATGGAGCTTAATGAAGATAATTTTTTGTTGAATCAATAAGGGCATCTCAAATTTGTAAATTTTCATCTCAATCAACCAGTATAAAGTTATAAATAAATCGTTAATTGCCCCTTTGGTGTATGCAACTACATATTGACTGCATTTGATAATATTTTTTTCATTATATTCATCTAAAATTTTCTCATTATGCTCTCATATGTGTGCATACTATACAGATGGAATGTGAATTGATTCTGTGGAATATTCCATGGATTCTAGATGAAGGGGAATGGCCTGCCACAATGGAAACTCCTGTTCCCGATCAGTCACTAAAGTTAAGCATCGTTGGGCTCGGTTCAAGTTTGGAGGGGTGATCCTCCAATTTGTCCGAGTGCTGTTGCCCCTGTCTGCACCCGGCAGACAGTATGTGTTAAATGACCTTAGCCATCGAAGTACGTTAAACAACAATACTACTACTACTCTAGATGAAATTACTATGAAAATTAATTTATAATTGTATTATATTTCTGGTAAAGAAAAGATTTCATCATATTTTGTAGCCGCAGTCTTTGAATTTTCTCCTGGAATCTTCACTTGACCCTTCCTACTTCCAAGTCTTGCCCACATTCGTTTTATGGCATAGCTAACAAGAGGCAGTCTATGACCAGTGGGCCTGACTTTTGAGGGGGAAGAGAACAAAGGTAGTGACCTGTAGGCTGCAGGGAAATTCGATCATCCCACGCACACACCAAGACATCCTCCACCCATTTGACGTAGGCACCTAACTGCCCAGTCACCAGGACCTCTGCGTGACGGTCAGGTTTTTATTAGGGGAGGGGACAAAAGGATTTCTTGGGATTACCTGGGATAGAGGAGGGAGGACGATCGGCCACTCTGACCCCTTTTGAGTGCGAGGGTCAACCAGATTTTGCATGCGTTCGCTGGTCTCTAATAAGTGGATTAGCAGTGGTCATAGTCTGGGAATAACTTTTGAATCAAATGTTTTTTTCTTTGCTGCCTAAGAGCTTCATCTTTTGGAAAATTCTCATTCACACATGTCGCTTTTAGCTTTTTGGCAAGCAGACTTTTTTTCATGGTCAGCATTCATGCGATTGTACATTTTCTTATATTTGGGTGCTTCGACCACCTACTGTCTTTTTCCCATTTGTGGGAGGCATTATTGGTTATTTCTCAGAGACTGCTTACTCACAATAGCAGAACTTAAAAAATATAAATGTTTTTCCCTGAATTAGCCATGGGTGGGCAAGCCATTTCATGCTCAATTTTTTTAAGGCGTGAAAAATACCTTTTTTGGAATTCTTTTGAAGATCTCCAAACATGCAGCTGTACGATGCCTTGTTCATCCCTACCTCTTTGTACCCATTTTCTTTCTTACTTCTCATTAGATACATTTTTTCTCTCCCTCCCACTGACCCTCCAAATATTATTCTGGAAAATTTTAGCTGACTTTCAGTTTTGGCTATATCGCGAGTGACACATGAGATACAAGTGTTAGTTTTCTAGTGTTCTCATATGGGTTGTGATTTCTAGTGATTGAAGGGATAGAATATCTTTAGAGCCCATGAGTGGTTCAGATATATCAATGCTTAGTTCCTCTGATTCCAACGACTTGTATATCCTATGGAATTTATAAGAAGATAGTGACTCCTTATTTAGATGAAGAAAGTGCAGAAGAATCATCTGCTGAAGAGGAGGACCATGTGACTTCTTTATCAGGAAGAGGTCCTAGTGTATGGGAAGCTTGCACAAATTCTTCTCGAACATTTACAATTTCTGGTGAGGCTGTATTAGGACTTGGACCTTTCAGATCATGTGTGTGTTTACGAACATTTTTTTCACGATTAAGTGCTGACTCTCATAGTGGACGGGAATAACTGGTATGCAAAACAATTCATTGTGCCTGAGGTTATTAACGGATGATCTAGGATACAGAAATTGAAAGACACAAGTAAGGGTGAAATACGCAAATTCATTGCTATTTGTATAAACCATTTACCAAAATTGCGACTATGTTGGTCACAGAAACCTCACTACCAGAATGATTTGATTCGAAATTCCATGAAATGTTTAAATTTCACTGACTATGCTGATCTGACCGCATATGGAGATAGAGTAGCATAAATGAGACCACTGCTTGACCTAATCTGTAGGAAATTTAAATTAACTCTTACGCCAGGAGAAAATGTTGCCGTCAATGGATCTATGATTCCTAGGAGAGGTCGACTATTTTTTGACAATACCTTCCAGGAAATGCTCATATATATGGAATAAAGTGCTATAAATTGTGCGTACCTGAATCATATACGGATGATCTTTAGGATTATGCAGGGAAAAATGAAAGTCCTGAGAGAGTAGTGCTACAATTGACAGCAGGACTTTTAGATGCAGGCAGGACATTGTATATCGATAATTTTTACTCCAGTGTTGGTCTGGCTGAAGAACTTATGGCAAGGGAAACATATGTTTGTGGTATGCTTAGACCAAGTAGAAAAGGTTACCCACAAGATGTTCGCGAAAAAAAACTAAAAAGGGAGAAATTTTTACCAGAAAAAGAGAGAAATATTTGCTAGAGAAGATGGGAAAGGTATTAGAGCAATGAAATGACAAGATAAGTATCCCATGCTGATGATTTTATCTAATCCTGAACTTGGTGAGAATTTTATTCCTTCTAAGTCAAAATCAAAGATAGGGGAGGTAAAAATAAAACAAAAATGTGTGACCTCTTACAACATTCCCATAATGGGTGTGGATATTTCTGATCAAATGTACGCATACTACACGTGTATCAGAAGGACATTCAAGTGGCATAAAATATAAGCGATAGAACTGCTTCTCATCACTTGTATGGTAAACTCATGGATTATATATAGGTAATAATTATGGCCAAAATAAAAAATTGGAAATGCTGTCTTTTAGAGAAAAAATAATGGAAGGGCTTTTGAAAGATGAATTGAAGGACAGCGAATGAATAGCAAGTAATAGCCAGTTGTGAGTAATTAATGCGGGTTGCATACATAGTTGATTTAAATCAATCATTCAGTGCAAGGAGTGAAAGGCTCTTTCCTCTTTGTCCATGTTGAAGTCCATAATTGTTTTGTGAATTTCAATACCATTTCAAGTGCCGTATGATTCTAATAGCTCAAAAATGGAAGGTTCATCATAGTTTATGTTCTTCTATATTGCAATGGTAGGTATTAATGCAAAATTTGTGTGTGTACATTTGGATCTGCTACTTCCAAACTGGTTCGAGAGCTCGTGGAATTTCTTCAGTGTAAGGCCCCTCGCACACTTGGCCACTCGCGCCAGCCACAGCTCAGCCACTAGTGGCCGCGACAAGCTGCGGCCGACGCTTTGCGTACATTTACATCACACCTCCGCTCACTCGGCGATTGGTGTTGCCGCGTCTGGCCACAGGCTAAGGCTGTGGCCGGGTCTCGCTACTTGTGGCGGCCACTAGTCGCCGACTTCAGGCGCACACTTGGCCACTATCGCCGCTAGCCACTCTTCGTTTCTCAAGTCTGTTCCAGTACCCCGTGGAGCGTGCGTGTGAATTGCTCGACCTAGAGACTTTCGATGTGGATGTCATTATATCCGAAATTGAAGCACGTCCTGCCATTTGGGACCTGAAATCGGACTGATACAGTGATTGTTTGAAGAAAACCGAGGCCTGGAATGAAATGTGCCTGAAATTCATTCCTAATTTTTTTCCGAAAAAAAGCATTCAGGCAATCGAGCGGGGCTCCATATTCTCAGACAGTAGACTCGTCTCTATTGAAATTTGGCTACGGAATGGAATCAGTCAGTGAAAAAAGTGGTGGCGACAGGTGGATGGGTTGAGCGTCTAGTGGCAGCCACTAGTGGCCGCGTCTAGGAGATGATGGTGGCCACTTTTGGCCGCCACTAGTCGCGACCACAAGTGGCCAAGTGTGCGCACAGCCTAACGACTGCTGAGTTTTAGAATATTACGGCTATAGTGTAATATTCTTCTTCCTATTGCTCGTGAATGCCTTCAACATGATCTTCCAGATGTTGGGTTTCCATTGAAGTACTGTTTAACATTTGAGGCTTCACTTTGTGGAACAACGATATTGGAAATAAAACGTCGCTTTGTACATTCCACACACAAAAATCTGTGGAATGTACAAAGCGAAGTACTGTTTTTGTAGTTGTATGAAGTTGGTACAAATATTCTGAAATAAAAACTTCAGGACCAGATTATCCAATATGCATTGCAAAAAGGTTGCCAACCTCTGTAAATGAGGGCTAGGCTTAATCTGCAAAACGAAGTACACATTTCAAAAAGGTGGCTGATGCATGATAATTCTGGATTTCTGAGGCAATATATGCACATTTGACTCTCTAATAAAGAAATAACTGGACCTGGGCATTAGAAATAACTCGAAACTAGAAATAACTCTGACTCAACCTCACTGGTAGTGTTTTATTTAAATCACTAAATTTCTTAAAGTAAAATATCCCAATGTCATCGAATAAAAATGTCCATGTGGTGGAAAGATAAGATGAAGTCATTCCTTTCCGACATATATGCAGAGGAAAAAGATGTTTATACTTATGGCAAGCATGATCCACGAGTGGGTCAAGATACCCTGAGTTATAGGAAACCCATGATCCACTGGTGGGTCATGCCGCCGTGAAAAAGTTAATGACTTTAACTCTTGGGACAGATATATGTCTGCTATTTCATTGTTCTGAACATCTCTGTGTCATTCAAAAGGTACATTAGTTCTAACTTAATTTTAGAAGCCATCTATTGGCCAAAAGTTTGCAACATAAAGGATTTTCAATTTTTTGAGCTACTCATTTTCCTGAAATAGCATTGAATTCAGAATTACCCATGAGCTAATTATCTATCAGTTCTAATGAGCCAATAATTTTGCTTTTTTATTCATTAATACTTTGGCTTCTGAGAGGAAAAAGTATAGGCAGCTATTCAAAACAGCCTTGCCTGGAAAGGATGTATGTATACAGATACTTTTAACCAATAATTTTGACTGCATACTCACATCAATAGTTCTGAAGGAAGAGTTCTTAAGATCTATGGTCACTGAAAAATCCAAGAAGTAATCAACGCTGTATCCATTCTTCCGGAACTTGTACACACTCTGGAGCCAAGTAAATGAGCCCTCATCCCAAGAGTCTCCCTCAAGGACTGGCCATCCTCCAAGATTTTTCAGTACTTGCTTCAAGGGTCCCAAGCCTCTTTCTTCAATAAGTGCTGAAATTAGTTACAATTAGGTACATATTAGAATGTGTTGTGATTTCCATGACAATCTTTACCTGTTATGAAAGAATGAAGAGCTTTGATAAGGGATTTTGGAGGAGGTAATTCAAGGGCAGAGAACCAACATGGGCTATCCTCAAATCTCCATTCTTCAAATATCTTAAACATGATGCATTATAATGCACAACCACTCATGCATATTCATTTAATGCCATTAAAAACAGCCCTGAGGTGGGTACTATTTAAAAAATGTGATTAATTCATCCTAAAAAAACACTAGATCTAATGAAATTTCAAATTGATGACATGATTATGATTTGTCTTTTGATATCCATAATGATATATATGCAGTAATTTCAAGATTACTCTATTCAAATTAAATAGAATTTTAAGGCCCTCCATTTGATTTACAAGTGCCACTTAAATAAATAAATAGATAAATCAATGCAAATCCAAGATATCTCTTATTTTAGATTTATGATATCATCTTCAGCCACTCTTCTAATCAGTTGAGTTACTCCCTGATGAAACTAAATGTTTAGTGGCATTATGTTATACATACATGAAACACTCAGTTTTGAGGGTGACTTGGAGGATACTATCTTAACCCCTCATTATAAAACTAAACGGGAATACAAAATGAGAGAGATACACTGTCAAACTGATAAGGATAAACATTTCTTCTACTCTTGCACCACTAATGATGACTGCAAAAAAAGAGCACAGCACTAAAACACTTCATCAATGCACATTTTATTTTCCACCTTTCCCTTTCCTTATTCCTTTTCTTATTCTCTCCCATATAATGAATGGGTAGAGTCCTAACACCCCCTGGCACATGCCTCTTAGTACCTCTCAGTGGTGGCTGGCTGGGTATAATTACTATAGATTAATGTAGATGTAAATATAAATCTTCCTTGTGAAGGTAAATATAAAGGATGTATATCCTAATGTCTAGAGTGAATATTTCTTTCACTTATGCACTTACTTTTATTCATGCAGGCTCTGTAAAGATCCTTTGCCATTCTGAATGCTCGAAGGTCATTAGGCTGGTCCGGCTCCTCTGCAATCCTTCGAAGTTGCTCCTGAAGTTGGTCATGGATAACATTGAATGCGTTCAGAGAGGACTTATCTTCAGGAATGGTGCTCTTGCGCTCAAATCCTCCACAAGCATAGCTGTAGAAGTCTTCACAGGGCGCAACTGATGTGTCCATATTTTCTATAATCTTGGCAGCTGTTGAATGAATGGAAATAGAGATATTGGAGATTGTAAAGAAAAAACATCTGTGATGAGAGGCATTTTGGGATGAAATTTTATTCAATAGTGCAATAGAGGCATCATTCTCCAGATAGGTATTTAAGGTACAAAATACATTTAAGAATATCTTGTAAAAATAAGTCACAAAATACACCATTAGTTATGTGAACACTATGGCTTCATATACATATGTATACTTAGTTATTAAGTAGTTGGTGTTCAGTTGCTAAATCTATCACAATAGGTGCCAAATATGTATCAGTTGAAAAAAAATGCAGGTGGCACTTTTTTGTTTGTTATTTGAAAACATTAAATCTGGATATTTGGGTTTATTTTGACATCTTGTTTATATGGTGATGACCAACAGATTTGGTGTAATTAACCATATCAGATTCAGTTTTCTGGCATATGGGAATTAACTGTAGGGAAACAAAATTCAGGTCTTACTTGTGATGAACATACTACGGCAAAGTATAAGTCAAGAACTTTCTTCCTTTTTTCGGCCAATGAAAATCTATCTTAGACTTACAATCGAGTCACTAAATAAGTTGACTTTTTCGGGGTCAATGCTTCTGCCTATCAGCTGCTTAAAATCATTTGCATCGCTTATAGTACTCATAAGCCACGGAGAATATTTGCCTAGAAATGCATTTTGCAATATTAATGAAACCCACAACGCCAGTCAATTTTAATATCACATAACCAACTTGAAACACTAGGATTCCCAATTAGTCACGGGCAACGCTTGGGCTGTAAATCTCCATGAATATACTGATCAATATCCTGTGTATGTTTTTACATGCCGTTGGTGAAATATTACTTTGAGAAAAATAACAAATATTCTGAATATTGAACTCAATAATTAGATGAAACGAAAACATGGTCTTTTCATCACAAAATATTGGGAATTGTCCAGGTTCTAGGCTTCCCGATACACCACATACTTAGACAGCCAACTGAGTGATGATACCCTTAATCAAGACAACGACGATGATGGAACTGGCTCTTCCTGAACGCTAGCAATGTTGTCAAAGGATGCTGTAGACATCTACATGGCCGATTTTTGTAGAATTTATAGATGTCAATATATTCACTGAAAGTTTGTCTTTTTTCAACATTTGTCGCTCTTTGCCTCAATATTTGTCCATGTGCCCTTGCTCGTTCGATTTCTTAACCATGAAACTAGGAGATGAAGCTATTTTATTCACTTCTACTGATACTAGTGTCTGATTTAAGTCGATATTTGCGGCCTAAAAAGAAGACTTCCACTTATACACGAATCGACTTATACTCAAAGATATATGGTATGTACATATATACTTATCAAGCCATCATAAAACTTTGAATGCTTCATATGCCAAAATTCAATGGGTGACTGGACAACTAATACGTAATAATGTAAATGTTGTACAATCCGGAATAAACTATTAGATGACAGATAAATGTTATATTTTCCACAGGAGCATGGCAATTGGTAGACGAAATTGGTAAACGCAATTGGTGAACACCTTTGGATAGTCCAGGAGGAATTCTGTCCTGCGGACAAGGTAAGATGTTTGCTATCTTGTTATATGATTGTG
The DNA here is from genome assembly GCA_963573305.1 of Pyrrhosoma nymphula. Taxonomy (NCBI): domain Eukaryota; kingdom Metazoa; phylum Arthropoda; class Insecta; order Odonata; family Coenagrionidae; genus Pyrrhosoma; species Pyrrhosoma nymphula. Next base: position 71,702,990 of record OY754335.1, on the reverse strand, counting down.
GGCAAAACTGTCATCTATTTTAAACAACATATGCAGATGGAAACCCGAGAATGTTGGAATAATCCTTCAGCATTTTCATTTGAAAACCAGGGAACTTTAAAATGAATAGCCAACGTATGTTCTTACCTGCTTTGATGCAGCCCTTGGAGAGACATGGGTTGGCCTTGGGGTCCTTTGGCGGCTCCCCTACTAAAGCTTCTGCCAGAAAAGGGAGAGACTCTGATGTTTCTGCTGGATTTCGGTTTTGAGGGGATTGAACCAGGCATTTTTTTTTTTTTTAAGAGAGAGGTTAGGAGAGGGAAGGAGATGGATGGAATGAGAGAGAGAGAACAAACGAGTGGAGTTAGGTGAAGCGTCAGTCGTCTTGTGAGTACAAAAAAAATAAACTGATGCAAAAAGAAACAAAAGTCCTCCTTTTGGTTGTCTCATCTTTTATTGTCCAGCATCTACTCCCTGGTAGCATAATGTGGTAGCATTGTTTATTTTAAGTGCTTCAGAATCTTGAATATTATTTTCCCTTCTGGATGAAAATTATGGGAACCATCTGATTTCCATTTCACATTCTACCTACCGCCTGATAATTTAATTTAACTTAGGCATTCTCAAGGTTCATTTGCATGTATATATTGTATGTGGTTTTAGATATTTTCAGGAAAGGGCAACCTCTCATTGTCAAAGTTTGTCATCTCATTTAGTTAAATATTTCCAATATTTATTACATATATTGTCCTGTATTAGTACATAGTTGATATTCAATATTTTCTTGTTTGAATTTTATATGTTGACATACTTTTAGCACCCTTTCTGTCAAAGCTATTTATTTTTTAATTTCCTAAACCATTGAAAGTAGTTCCAAATAATATTGAAATGTGCAAGAGAAGATATGCATTGCTTGTAGCTGCCCTCCAAGCTAATTCAATTCCAATGCTTTTAAGTACTGCTATTTGGTAAGTTAATGCCAAATCATTAAATGTTCGAAACTCTTTGTAGAATAGTTAGCTCGTCTCTGAATTTTATTACTTTTTGTTCCTATTATGAAATTCCCTAGCATCATGATGGCACCAAAGAAGGTAGCTAAGCATCAGCTGCTAGGTATTTGCCAGTCAATAACTTTTCATGCCCTCATAAATGATTCTGACTTAAGCACCAATTGCATCACAGTTCTGAGAAGTTAGCTTCATTATCAACTTACAAGGTAATATTAACTATGAATATTTGATTTTTTTAAATGTTCATTAGTTGGAAAGATGGACTGAAAACATGAAGCAATGAATAAGAAGAGATATACCCATCTCCTTAAATAGCCTCATGGATAATTTTTATAGAGAAGAACCATAATTGTGCAAGTTTTGTCTTTTCATTCTGTATTGTATGTACGGGGGATTGCAAGAAAAAAGTATTGAAGCATTTTATGTGATTTTGTAATAGTAGTTGCATTAAGTCTCTGATCAGAAAAGATTTCCACAAAGTTATTAATTGGTAGTGCATAAAATATCAGCAGAAAATATGCGTAGGTACGTACAGTGTAAGAAATATGAGAAAGAAGTTATTTCCACCAAATACCATTTCTACGTTGCTAAGCTAACATTTATCTAACACAGGATATATAGTCCAGTAGTAGTCGATTTTTAACTCTGCATGTACATGATAACTGCATGTAAAACAGATGTTTGTGGTTTGGTCATCTTTATAACCCTCTGTCCACGTTCAGTGTTGAGTCATAGCAAAACAGATGAATGAGAATTAAGTAACCATCTACTCAAGCACATTAGTTTCTCTGCATAAGTCAAGACTGTAGTCATTTATGGTCTTTCTTCACACACACAGTCAGTCAGTCATAAGTAGCATAAGTGGTCATGTCTTGAGCTAAGAGGTTCCCCACACCATTAAGTACATTGTATATGTCAGCATGCAGATAAGTAGGAGGGAAAAAGGTTGAAAGATTTGCATTTGGAGTTATGGAAAGTGGGAACAGACACACTACACAGAATACATGGAAGAGTGGAAGTCAAGTGGGTTTAGGGAATGCCTGTTATATGCAGAGGTTAAATCGTGTTGCCTTTTTCAAAATGGAAAATTTTTAAAAGGAGAGTGACTAACAGTTTAATAATTTTCACTGCATAATGTCAAATAACTTAAGGTACAAGATAATTTATGCAGATGTGTTTGTACCTAGAATGGCCTCGTTAGGATTTAGATGAAGATAAAAACTAGATCCAGATTCCCTTTTTGCATCATCAATGTTTACTTGATTCTAATTGTCTAATATTAATGGACATATTACTTAATAAGCTCTCCTGCCTTAACGGACCAATTCTATGCCTGATATATATACCTATACTTTTTCTCACTTTTAATAATGTATTTCCATTTTGAAACATCATAACAGATTTAAAATTATATAACAACTTAAAATTAATGTATTTTATCATTATTTTTGTTGAAATTTTCATTTTTTATCTGACAATGACAGGTAGCAATGCAAAGATTCCAGTAGACCTTATACCAGAGTGATTCCAGAAAAGAGACACATCATTGTGTCTAATCTTAGAAAAGTAAACATCTTCAGCAATATTGGGATAGGCTTTTATGCAATTATGTAGAGAGATGTTTTTTGTGAAGAGAATAGTTTTTTAATTAGAAAAATATATTTTGTTATTTTATTTCCTTTCATGTAACACCAGGTATTTTCAAACTTGTAAATCTTAAATGAATTGTTTTGCCACGTTGCAAAATGTAAAAAAGTCCAATATGTAATCATTTTCCTGGAATCACGTCTGATATTTATCCCATTGTTCATTTTTCACCACACGTAGTGGTAATTTCTGAAATATTTCAAAGTCTCTACATATGGTTGTTCAGTACATTTTTGAAAGTAAGCAAAATGAGTTGTAAAATTATATAGTTCATAGGTATTATAGGCAAAAGTTTATGTTTTTAAAGAAAAGAAAGCAACATTTGTCATTAACTGCCACCAGTATACTTTTTTGCTACAACATACACTTCACAGAAATTTCTAGAGAATAACAGATAAAGAGAAGATGATTTCCATTCACCATGAGATAATGGCTATGAATAAGTATAATTTCTGGTGTGTGATAACATTATTTTGTGTCTTGTGACGAGTTTGTCATCAGAGCTGTGGTACCTTTTTTCTACTATGCCTATCATGGCTTCCACCCTTTTCAAAATCATGGAGAGTCCTTAGTATTTACTGAAATATATCTGGAGTCTGTAGGTGTACAAGTTTTTGGAAATGAATGCGATGAAATTACCAAATTACTCCAAAATTTAAATTAAATGGCAGCATTCTTAAGTAATCAGCAAAAGATGCTATGCATTGCATAATGTTTTTAAGGATTCTCCTTAATGCATTATATTAAGCTCACATACATTTTAATAATAATAATCTCTCTATTGGTAAAAGCCAAAGCCAATTACTTCCAATTTGATAAATATAGAGGAACACACACAACCATGCCTTGGGAGGTGTAAATTTCCTACCCAGGCGGGATTCAAACCCGTGACCTTTGGTTCGGAAGGTAAGGACTTAACCCCACCACCACCTGGAAGTTATCTTGCATCTTTTCTTTCTTCTTAAGTAAGAAAGCAAGTAGAAGCTCAAGACCTCAAAAGCTCTCTTTCAGAAATCGTAAGGAAACCCAAAACATGGTTGTGTTTGTCCTAGATCTTTCTCATCTTCTATTAATTTTTCCATTGAATGTTCCTAATGGCTACCGATTTTGCATCTTTTTTATGCGGACAACTAAGTTAATTGCAAATAAGATATAATTAACAGAAATTTATAATTCTGTATGCTGCTACTGATACATATGTTGCTCATGAATGAAGTTTCTGTGATAATTCTGGGATATAAAACATGAAAATTTTAATTTATTTAGAAGTAAAGTCATGTTATCATGTGTGTTTTATCAAGGATTACTCTACCAAATGAAGAGTTCTACAGCTCGAATGGCTTAAGCACTTCTTGAATTTTCTAACTTTTTCTTTTGACAATAAAATCAAAATTTCCAAAAAAAAAATGAAAATTATAGTTTAGCTATACTTTTCCAGTGTAATTTAACTTCAATCAGCCACTAAGGACAATGACAGGGCCCAGAAACTTATGACCTCAGCAATGAGGTCCTATGCCATCATGTATACCATTTTATGTGTTGCCGTATTCTTGAACGTAAAGTGTGTCCATTTATCTCCTGATTTGACCAATGAAAATCATTTCATTTTTCTCACCCTGGTCTCTAAGACCCATTATCCCGAGTGGTGGGACTCCCAACAAGATTACAGCAACAAGTGCCACAGTCAATCCGATAGCCGCCAAAATGGCCACTGTTGCCACGAGGGTCAAGTTCCTCTCCATTGTTGTTCGCCGTCGCCACCATGTTGGGTTCCTGTTAAAGATGAAAAATATTTGTGAGTTAAAACTTTTTACAAAAAAATACATATTTAAAAGAATAAATTCAAACTATATATGTACTAAGAAAACCCTACAGGTGCTGCAATTCCAATATATTGTTAACTATTACCTTTGTTTTTTTATTAAGGTATGAAGTAATCTACCACTTTATATCTATCTATAGTTTTACTCATTTTTTGTGACATTTTTTACTCCATCATTTTTAAATTTTTTCTTTTGAGTCAAAAAGCAATGTTGGAATATGTTTATGAGAAAGTGGCTGAAATTCTAGCCGTTATAATTTCTTATGCTGACACACCATAGCCTTATCTACCCTCCCCAGTATTTTTAGCAGTATTTTTTGGGGGAGGTGACTAACAACATAGTTCACATGCACCATATCATAGGTGCGAAGGTTGGTAAGGACAGGAATACTTGAGAATTGAGGAAGAGAGTACAGATCTCACTGATATCAGCGTGATCTTGACTCCTAAGAGGTCCACAGTTCTACGTCCCTTCCAATGGATGAAATACTGTACTTGAAGTACTCTCCTTGTGGCACCAAAGTTGGGATTGCGATTACAATGAAAAATCTTAAGAGCCCTTTCTCCTTCACTCAAACATTTTCCTAGCCCCAAGCTCTGTGCTTTGGGGTACTCTGTGTATCAGAAGGAAAGACCATTGGAAAAGCAGACCAGGAAAATAGACTTTGAAACCATAAAGCGTAGGCGGAAAATTAGAGAAGACTAATTGAATGAACAGAATGAGAAACGAGGGGACTACACAAGAGATGAAGAAGAAAGGCCCCCGTAGAACAATACATACGGAAGAACATGGTGAATCTGACACTATGAAACTATGAATTTGTTAGAAACATGCTAAAATAAAATGAAAGTCATCTTTATTATGAGGGAAATAAGGTCTTTAGGGACCTATATTACATTTAAATCGTTGTACTTCACATAACCACCCCCATACCTTGAATGGTGAAAATTTCACCCTGGCGGGACTCGAACTCATTATTTACGGACGAGGTTGTTACGCTGCAGCCATGGCTAGTGCAGTATTAGTCCCTAGTGCAGTGCACTAGGGACTAATACTAATTCTAGAGATATAGCGCGGGGTCCTCCGTGTATTACTGAAATTCACGTAATCTGAATTTTTCTAGTAATCTAAGCTTGGCATGTAGTCTCCGAGTCTCTAACGGTTCCCAACCTAGACCTTTCATCAGCTGTGTGGGCGATAAATTTGTGTGTGGCTGAAGCCGGAGTTCCCCCTGCGTCTCTGGTAAGCGGTGGTACCCTACGTTTGGTACCATCGCCGCCATCACCGCCACCACCTCCACTGAAGCACCACCCAATACCATCGGGTGTGGGGCGTACTCGCATTCGCTCAGTCAGGGGCTATTTAGGTCGTCTGCGGCCGCTATCCACTGCGGCGACAAAAATATTTTTTTACCCTCCAACACCCAGTCTTCAGCCTGAACGTTCGAGAGAAAGGTCCGAAGAAAGTGAGGGACAATGGAGCGGCCTACAAATTCGAGCCCGATTCGAGTGTAGCACTGCTTCTTTTTTGTATTTGCATTCGATTCGCCTCGTTTTTCGCGTCAATTATCAAGCATCCGAAACTCAGTAAAGCAATGATACGTTGTGTGCGCGAGTTCCCTAGCGTGGCTGTACGATGTTGCGATATATCGACTGCAATACATCACAATAATTTAGATTGCGATTTTCTGGAGTTGTTGTTCCTCCGGGTTATGTGATACACTGACTACGATATCGATTGCGATATAATTTCCTGCGATTTCATACGATATTCCATATAAATTACATATTCGGCGATGCAAAATGTATATATGAGTGATATTTCAGTATTATATAGCCCTATATTTACTATTTATGGACCTTGAAACTTGTATATTCACCATTTGTTCAGTGAAGTTTCATCATGAAAACGTTTCATGAACTTTTATTTGGCCTATGAAATATGCAGCGTAATTCATTCATGACTCGCTAACGTCTTTCCTTTCAGGGAGTTTCAGGGTATCGGAGTAGTATGGTGCCTTGATTACTGGCTTGCAATTCCGAGGGCCCGGGTTCAAATTTCGGCAGTGGCGAAGATTTTTCCGTGGAACCCCGATCCCTACGTGAAAAGGGTGGAATGTAAAGAGCACTTCAAGTATAGGACTCCGTTCGTTGGAAGGGACATTAAACTATGGACCCCTTGAGGCCCTCGGCCGAAAAGCATGCCTTCTTAGTGCCATCTGGTTTTGGCGGCACTCTTGATAAATGGCGAGTGGAATTTTTAAATAATAGGTCACCTATTAGGGAATGACAACATTTGGTTTTATCTTTAGAAGTATCAATCTGAAGTTTGCTTTTATAGCCTTATACTTATGTGAGTTTTAAATGCACTTTTAAGTTTCATCACGGAAACAGCAAAAGAAAAGGCGTAGGTATTTAGTAATAAAATATTTCATAAATGTAACATGCATGAGCCGATATATCGGCCCTCGGCACACTTTGCTTGTGAAGCTGAAATATCAGCTCGTGGCATTGACTGGGTTAATGAACAGTTTTATGGTTTAATGCAAGTGGCAAAAACGCAAGTTTCGGATTCATTGAGTGTGACTTCCTTCCATTACATCTCGCTGAATACCATTATTTTTAATCCTTTGCGCTCATCCCATGGGACGGAAGAAGTACAACGGACATCAAACGTAGAATAGCCCAAGCTAAGAAAGCGTTTATGATAAAAAGGCAACTAGTGTTTTCAAAGAAGATAGCTTTACGAACGAGGAAACAGGATGTGAAAACTTTCGTGTGGAGCGTGGCACTCTATGGTTCGAAACACGGACTAGAGGAAAATATTACCAGAAAACATTAGAAGCATTCGAAATTTGGTGTTTGAGGAGGGTGCTGAAGATCAAATGGACGGATTAAATAAGAAATGAAGAAGCGCACGGAAGGGTGGAAGAGGAAAGAACCATTTGGAACTCTATACAAAGAGGAAGAACCACTTGGTTCGCGGGTACTCCGCACAGGGACCACCTACTCCCCCGGTATCAAGCGTTAGCTTATGACCATGGAAAAGAGGAAGAGGAAGAACCAGATAGATTTGGCACACTCTGATGTGCAATGGGCGTGTGAAGAATATAACTGAAGGATAAATAGAGAGAAAAGTCCCAAGAGGAAGGCCAAGGAATAAATGCATGTACCAAATAAAGAGGAACGAGCTCAAGAACTACCAGGGAGTAAGGGAACTAGCATTAGATAGGGAAGGATGGAGGGTTGCAGTCAACCAATCTTAGGATTCAACGACCAATGAATGAATGCTCTCATCCTCTGGATTCCGTAGGAAAACATCCCAATGAGCTGACAGAAACGCGGCTGTTTGATTGGATTTTCAGTGAACGACTTGCTAAATGATGGAGCGGGTAACGGGGAAACAATGCGCTGAGTCTCTTCCTTCTCTACTGCTAACGGGGAACGTGCATCATTTAAAAAATCGATATGCTTGCAAACGTCATATTCTCATATATAGGTAGAAGACAGTTGGTCGAAAGCGACAGTTTTTTAATGAAGATATTTCCTGTTAAAAATTACGCGTGCTTTACAGCGTCATAAAACGCTATGTAATTGAGAATCCGACGGATGGCGTTTCAGAACGGTATCGCTGCAGTTAATACTACGACTTTCTATGTTTAATTGAGTTGATTTATAATAACTTGACGAAACTATTCCTTTTATTTCATTTATGGGTGGATTTTTAGTGGGAATGGGGTACTTGATAAGTGTTTGCGCCGAAGTGGGATGGATAGGGTTAGGCTTCGGGAATGAGTGGTTGATGAAAGAATGTGGGAGTGGATAATATCAATGGAGGCAGGCGATACTTTGTGGAATTTAGTTGCACTGAACATGTTAAATGGGAGTGGATGATCAGGTAATAGACATATATGAAAGGAGTGTGCTTCGTTGGTTTTACCATGTTGACAAAACGAATGAGAATCGAATAAATAAACAGATATATGATAGTAGAGTGAACGGTGTGAGAGGAAGGGGTAGACCGCGAAAGCCATGGTTCAAGGTGCTGGAAGCGACTCTAACGAGGAGGAATACTAGGAGTCATAATAATAGGACTAGAGGGTGTGTGAAGCGATTCATGAGTGTAAGAGAAGCGATAGAGGTATGCAAGGATAGGGCGTTTTGGAGGAAATAATTGATAGGGACCCAGTTTTCTAGGCCTAAGAGAAAATAGTAAGTTCTTTTTCTTTGCCTACCCCGAAAGGGAATGGCGTTATGAATATATATGAATGTTAATTCACATATGGAGGGCTATGAACTAGTATGACCTGAACTTTGCCGTTGAAACACTTGTAGACCAGAGAAGCGAAACCAAGCGTAACATCAAGCCATAGAGATGCGGTTTTGAATCACGTTACTTTGTCATGTATTTATGCACTTTTTAAGGGAAATAATTGTTATCTTCAGTTGTCGCGCATGCATATGGGTAATATATTTGAGATTGTCATAAGATGTACTGTAATTTTCCCTAATCAAATGCGAAGAATAGATTTCATTCACGTTCCCCATTGTGGAAGAGCTCGCTATGAATCCATTCGTACTCGTCACCCAGTTACCCGTTTGTGTGGTACGTATTCAGGTTATGGGTGGAAGGGGGTTGTTCTCGAAAAGTCGATTAATCACGCCGAGACATTTGTCAGCGTGCGCGACGGTCGTTTGAATTTCCGCTTTCGGTGCACTTTCCCGCGGTCGACCCCCCCCCTCGTTCTCAAGACGCGAACACATCTCTCTCTCTCTGTCTCTTGAACTCATTTACCGCCAGAGGTCGGGGGAGAAGAACTCATCCGTGTTTTCTTCCGTGAGAGACTTCTTGTGGAATCGAATCCTTTAGCTGCGATGGTCATATATATTATCACGCTCTATGAGATTTCAGGAATATCTTACATTTGTAAAAACATAAATAGGTACTCTTAATTAAGACAGCTTAGTACTTTTCTACAATGTTTTTTTATTGTACGACGCGTTTTGCTGCTTTACGTGTCGTACAATAAAACGCGTCGTACAATAAAAAAAACATTGTAGAAAAGTACTTAACTGTCTTAATCATGAGTACTGATATAAGTAACTTCTACGAAGTGAAGCCTACAGCAGTCAAGTATAAATTAATAGCTATTCTACCAGCCAATGAAATTATATTCACTTATAAAATTTAAAACGAATGCTTGCTTTAAGCTGTCCTGCATCGCTACACGCGCCAGAAACCAAAGAAACTCTTATTGGAATTTAACCATTCAGCTGCGATGGTGATATATTACCGCGTTCGATGAGATTTCATAAATTTCGTACATATATAAAAAAAATAAATATCCCTCCAGCCAATGAAATTATGTTTACACATGAAATGTAAAACGAATGCTAGCTTTAAGTTCTCCTGGATCGCTGCACGTGCCGGAAACCAAATAAACTTTTAGTGGAATTCAATCCTTTATCTGCGATTAATCGCAATTATCATATATTATCGTGATAAAGAAATTCCACACAATATCGCCTGCATTCACGAATTTTGTATACTATCGTGTTCGATTAGGTCTCAGAGAAAACGTCTAAATAAGGGTGCTTTTTGATAAAATAAGGTTGTCTTCTATCTAATGAAATAAGGTTGCTTACTAATCGCATATCTGCGCTTAACTGTTTTTATCTGTTTTGCGTACAGCGTATTCTAATGATATTTCTGACGTCAGACCGAAGCAAATCTTCACTGTAGTTTGCCTGCGTTAGCGTGTGCGCTTGTAAAATAAACTTGTGATGGCGAGGAAATAAGTAGTAATAGAAACAGGAATATCTTTAATATCTAAGCTAATTATGATGATTACTTGAAAATATTAATAATAATTCGGTGTTTTATCTTTCAAGAGATGAGTTTGTCCACCTCTTCATAGAAGTTGAATATCGATCCGCCTTTTTGTAAACACATCAGCGTAGGTTGTTCCAATCCTCAACTTGAATGTGCGCTTATAAACATTAATTCGAAATTTAATCTTTCAAGAGAAGATTTTGAACACTTCTTTATAGAAGTTGGGCATTGTCCCACCTTTTTGTTTGCTCTTCAGTGTAGATCGTTTCAATCGTCAACTTGAATGTGAGCTCATGCGCTTCCATCCGATACTTTTCGCTAATCTGCGCAAGGTGATTGTAAAGCACCCTAAATATCGTCCCAGCTAATCAAACAATATCCACCTACGAAGTGTAAAACTGATACTTACTTAAAGGTACCCGGTATCGCTACATGCGCTGGGAACCAAATAAATTACGAGGAGAGATAAACCTCGCGAATATCAACCCTGGCTAGACATATTCGTTATCCGGGAGATTAAGGCTGGCTCGACAAGGGAAGCTTCTGGCCCAGGTTACACGGTGGTGAGGTGGAATGAAAAGCGAAGCCTTCAATTTCATTTTTCTTCCTATTAATTCGCATCGCGTGTACATTAGCAAACAACCGTAGTAACAATTCATTCGTTGGTAGCGTTTTCAATATTCAAAAAATATTTTTTAATGAAAATTTCTGAAGTGAATAAAATAGTCCAGTGTCCAGAGATCGAGACATTTTAAGTCACGTGATATTAAAACTATCAATGTCGGTTTATTTTTAATTTTTTAAGACTACTTCATCAAAAGTATGAGACTGAAAATTGATCTAAAGTTTTGTTGACCTACCCCTGAATTAATGCAACCCAACACACTTTAATACTTCTTGTTTAAGGTGGCAGGAGCTGTAATTGCGAGTCATTGAGTGTAGATTTTAACAATTGTTTTAGTCGATAACAATTCTTGGATTACATTTAATTTAAGTGCATCTGTTTTTGCGTTGTAACTTACCATACAGGCAGTAATGGTAATGATACAAGAATTTTTATTTACATATTTTAGTTAATTAAAGCATGTTATGACTAGCGTTTTCGGCGCTTTATTTGAAATTTAGGTGAAATTATATTGAAATATATTTGTTTCGAATATTGGACTCGACGTGACATCTTGATATTTGCTAGCTACCATTATAACAATAAGAAACTAAAATGTCGCGTTTAGAAGAAAATATGTACATCTGTAATAGCACTACATATTACGAAATATATTATGTTCTATAAGGCCTTTAAGTTAAAATAGCAAAGAGCTGCAAAAAAAACCAAATCGGTATGATGCAATTTTTTTCACTCTTATCTATAGATATCATTTATGAGAACATGTACCTATGCAAAGTTTCACGAAAATCTGTACTCAATAAAAATCGCTCCAATCGCCTTAAAGCGGAACTAACTGATGCCAAAGCTAATTGGAAAACAATTAAAATATATTTACCTTTCATTGATTTCGTATTCATAATTAAATAAAATGCTTAGTCCTTTTCTTTACAAAGATTGTGGAGAAATACTTTGTATTTTATTTAATTATAAATACGAACATTCAGACCTTCTACGAAACGAAGACTACAACTTTAAAGTTTTTTCATTGATTTACTGACTAAAAGAATAATGCCTGCTAAACAGTTTAAATATTTTACTTAGGAAGCATGGTGTAATATGAACTGAAAGGGCTCACAGTCCCCTCCATGTGCAAAATTGCGCATATAATATTTCGTCCTGAAGCTCCTGTAAATTATATGACAATTGAAGGAACCAAATATTAAATTCATGTTTAAATCTAAATTGGAAATCGCGGCATATTTGGCCTTTAATTTATAAGCCAGTGGACTGATTCTTCTTTTAAAATTCTTGATAGATATTACTTTTAAAATATTTGTTATCCGAGCAGTAAATCATTCTTGATACAATGGACGCTTTTAAGCAGCCAAAGGAGAGTTGAGAGAAAACTAGCATCAAAATTAATCAGCGTTATCGTAATGAAATACATATTCGAATCCTCAGTTAAACGTCATGTATGGCAAGTGGAGTGCTGACCTCGATATGGTTTACAATATCTTCACCAGCAAAAACTGACATCTCTTCAGGGGGTAAAATCTCGAACCATCGGCATGGGTAGCCACAAAAACCACCGCTATAATAATCCGATGTCAACCCATTCATCGTGAAATGATTTCGCGAAGAGGAGAAAAGACATTTGCCCGCTGTGCCACTTATTTCCTTGCCTATCGCAGAACTCCGAGTGGTCGAGTCGATGATGATCGGTGATGTATAATCGTTTCGTGTATTTTTTTTAGTGTGACCCTTTAATTCACGTAAAAAGTTAATAAATAAAAATGAAATTATTGGCTACTTATATTGCAGTTATACAGGTTTATACCAAGTGTACACCTGTATGTTTAAAGCTTTTATCTCTGTGAATGAATTCTTCACGGGTTTCCCACCAGGTGAGATGTTCAGCCAGAGTCGACGCCACAGTGGGCGGAAATCGAAAAAAGCTTGTCAAAACTAATATCTCAGTTATTATTTAACGTAGATCCACGATTTTTTCCATAATTAGTGATTTTTATCTCCTAAATCCGAATCTAATGTTTGTTTTGCCGTAGACCAATCAGGGGCCTCTCTGAAACAATATGGCGGAAACAGTAAAATGCCCTTCTTTAAATATTTAAAGGGTGTTCAACTAGCATTGATGTCTGTACATAATATACTTATTATTTTCCTACAAGTACTATCAATGAGTTAGCAACATCAATACATAACCCTGAACAACTTTTCCGTGATGTATCGATATTTGTCAACTCCCTTTGACAGGTGTTCTCCGCTTAGAGAGTATTCGTTTTCCTCTACTAGGTATTGTTGTCGTCATTTCCTTAACAACTTTTGCTGCTGCATCATCTCCTTCTGCTATAAACTTTATCGACGTAGCAAATATGATTTACCCGTAATGGTCAATGATATAAAATTAGAAAGATATTACCCTCGGGTCGACATTCCAACACATCCTTCAAAATCTGCGTGAGAAGTTTCTGCAACAGGGATTCAATCGTAACAATACTTTTTAAGATTTCCCAAGAAGAAATAAAATATTTCCACGGTTCAAACAAAAGGAAAAATTCGTTTTCCTCGGGTCTTTGAGAGACGCGCAGTTTGAGCCAACAGTCGTGATCAGATAAGACGTAGCAAATGATAGCTCCGTAGTCGATCTCTCTCGTAAGTCCGTGATTTTTCTCCGTTTTGTTCTTTCGCTGGAAGCCTCAACATTTTTGCTAAGCCTCCCCCCACTAGAATATTCAGAGCATCCTGAAACTGAATAGCAACAATCCTTTATGCGCAAAATTCACATAATGAGGACTTAAATTTTAAACCACAGCAAAGGAACTAACCTGAGCTAGAAGATCCAGGAAAAGTTTTGTAAACAATAGCGGGAAATACGATTTCCGTCTTCAGCCAATCTTTAAATTTCTTTTCGAACCTTTCATTAATTCTTTGACATGATTTCCATTTACGGAAATACGAGTTTAAAAAATTGTCCCTGATGAACTTTGCCAAAAAATCCTTTATCTCTGTATCTCCTTCAAGGCTAAATTTTTTATGCAAAAATTGGAATGCCGATAGTTTTTTTGACTCGACCGTCTTCCCCATTCCTTGATGAATAGAATCGTGCAGTTCTTTTCGGGTCACTTCCCTCCTCTTCATTTTCTTCGCTGTCGGAGGTAACAACTTCTAAATCACAAAACCACCAACAAAAAATAGCTACATGTTCTAACGTTGCGTTATCGGTAGTAACTCTTTCTACAACTATCGGTGTAAATCATACCTGTATCCGATGTTAATGTATTCTCTCCGTCGTGTATGACCTCTCTGTAGTAGAATAACTCCGACAACTGGCAGCCAAACTATGGGTGAACCGAGGGGAACTCCTCTCTCAGTAGTCAATCTGACTAAAAGACGTCGATGTTTCTGCACTCACCAGCTAAGTTATCAGTTTTAACTCAGTCTGAACCTATGAGTAAAACTGAGGAGGCAAGACATTTTCTAAGCCAATAGGACGTGCGTATTTTTGGGAAAACCGCCTTCTAAATTGCTGGCTAACTCGTTCACTAGCGTGTTCCAGAGAAGCGATCTTTTGGAGGGCATTAACCGATGCACATACGCTACGGTCGTAAAACAATTAGCGGCGACTTTTCAAAGAAACAACCAAGTCCCAAACACCATATTCACGACCCCTATATTTTCAAGGAACAAAGAATAAGAGAGCACAAGAGGTGTTACTTATTAAACAACGAGTAGTGGAAGCGGATTACGGCCCCAAGGGATAATTGCGGTCTGTCGGTCGTGTGCAATGACCGCGCCTGCTTCGATTCTTTTCCCTCTTCTCAAGGTCGGAGGGATTTCTGGGTTGAAAGGAGCTTAAGTGCGGGAAATTCCCTTATCCATGAGAGAATGAGTTGGAATAAGGGAAAAATATCCACTGCAGACATTTGGTCACATGCCCTCATCGGACTCATGGGTGACCGGCGGCGGCGGCGAATTTTCCACTTTCAATATGCCACAAAGAAAGTGTGAATGTACTTAAGGACAAATATTTTGCCTTTATTATTTACAAAAATTTGCCTTTATTTTTAAATTTGGCATCTTTCCTAACAATTGGAGTAAAATCATAGTGGTGGTAACTTTATTTGATTTAAATTGGAGCAACAACCAAATCAGGAAATTCCGCGGCTTATTATCGGGCCGGGCGGCTGCCTTGTCTTCTTATACATATCCCATCCTTAAATGAAAAAGTGCAAGTTGGAGCAAGATTTTTCTTTTGAAACATGTAGTCAAGATTCAGGTCTTTCTTGCCATATATATTTTTCGATCGAGTCTTGTCGCCCTCATAAAGATTTTTTCCACTTTTTGAAAAAAATAGCCAAAAAATAGTGAACTTTTGAATGTTTAATTATTATATGAAAAATTAATAAAAACAAATATATTTTTCTGTATAATTCTTAGGAAACGTTCATAATTTTAGAAAATATGCTTTGAAATCTATGAAATACCAGCTTAACGACTCACGAGCGAAAGTAAAAACTCGATTTTTGTGGAAATTCGGATTTGAATTTTTTTATTATTTTTTCTCATTTTTAACGGCTTCTGATGGTTTTATGGATAAACCAAAAATTTAAATAGCCATGGTTCCTTTATCCTTAGACATTACACTATCAGACTACCATTTTTACTTTCCAAAAAAATAGTCAAAATATAGGGTTTTGGCAAGGTTTTTTTTGATTTCCGCCCACTGTGACGACGTTTCAATGGCTAACTCTGCCATCGTCCTTAGAGCGTTGAGTCTTTTATCTCTGGTTTAATTTGCTCAATTCTATCTGTTATGAATTCAGGGCACGTGATTGGACTAAAGTATATTGTTTCCTAATTTAAGGTTCGTAAATATTGCTTACAATAATGTACATTTTTATCTCAAATAATCCCATGGGTTAATGAGAAGGACGCAGAAATGGAGGTGGAAGACGTTGCAAGAGGTGATAGAACATCTTTCCCTCTCTCTTCCCCAATATCCTCGTATCTCAAGCTTGAATATCCTGTTATCTTACCTCATGCCCTCTTGCCTCCTTTGGACTTTCCCCTCCAATTTTATTTTCCTCTCAACACATAATACTAATTGGTTTGCCACACTCTTCGGCCAGGTTATCCCCATTACTCTTAATGACCTTATTTCAAAATTTATTCATTATTTCAATACCAAATCGGTGATGAAATTTTTCTTTCTTGTCTATTTATTATACCACCAATCACAACTTCTATACAAAGTTTCACGCAAATTTGTATCTAAAAAAACGCTCCAACCGCCACAAAGCGTTGTCAAATGACGACGCCGGGTTTCTCTCCAACCATCCTTCATTCCCCATGATGTCCTTCACTTACCAAACTACAGTCTCACTTTCCATTTTTCCTCACTGGGGTGAGTTCAGTTGCTGGTTGCCTAACCCAAGTAACCAACTAACTATATCTCTAGGCGCTCTAATCTACGCTCATCCTCTTTCCGCACCGAGCGAATTTCAAAATTATTCAGCTCCATTCTTCATATTCAAGTTTTAGCTCTTCATCAATTTTATTCTGAATTGACATTCGGTACACAAATTTATCAAAGTGGCGACGATGTATAAACATAACGATTATTAGAGGGTAACTCGAGCAATATCGACTGTGATGCGTTTATCAAGCAATATTGACAATAGATTCCATCACGGGTATATCGATATCTTTTTATTATATCTTCCGTATCGACTACGATTATCGTCCTGCAACCATCGTTATGGTTATAGGTTTCTCATAATATTTTACTGAAATCTGAGACATCCAGCAATGTTTCAAATAAATCATGGGACATTTTATGAATCAAACCAGGAAAGGTTAATAAGTGAGAAAACTTAAAATAAGTGATTGCATCTGATGCATTTTGAACTGAGGACTGCTTGCACCACAAAAATAAGATGAAATCCTTTTATCCATATCTGCCTGAAGGGAGCTTCTAAAAAGCGTGGAAACTTAAGGAATCAGTTTGGGACGTTCTTAATAATCACAGGAATGCTCCGGGAAAAACGGGACAAATGGGAACCCTGCATTTCTCAACCTGTCACTCTTCTTGGTCCTCACCATTCTCCTAGTGTTCTCGATATATCTAGTATTGAAGTTATTATCGATAGCGCTTGATATGCATTCCTCTAATAACCCATCGTGCCAAAAATATGCTTGAATCATCGCCGCGTTTATACATATGTCGTCGCGTAATTGATAATTTTTGTATCGAAAGTCGATTCTGGAAACTGAGTAACGGGAGCTCCATTTTCACCACACCGCCTTCTCCCCTTTTTAATCCTTATGTACTCCTCACAAGCCCACTTCCTTCTCTCAGTTTGACCGGAACTCGATCTCGAGAGATTTTTTACGGGAAGACGCAAACACGTGCTGGATTTGTTTTTGCCCATCCTCTCCTCCCCCCCCTTTCCACATGACTGGGAGCGCCCTTAAAGTCTTTTCAAAAGCCGCCAACCCCCCTGGGTAACCGCGTCGAGTCATTACCCACATTGGCTCGCCCCTGAAAACAAAAATAAGGCGCAACGGAAATAAACACACGCAACGTTTCGCGTCCGCTGTGAAAAGAGGTGGGCTCTCTATGCGCCGAGATCTCTTCACAAGAGGAGTCTTGCGGGTCATGAATGTATCTCTTCCGAACGGTGTTTCTTCATTTTCCTCCGGCGCGATTGAAGTGAGTCCTACACGCGTCATTGAAAATGGGTCGCGCGTAGCATATGGAGACCTAGTTATGCCCGTCATCCTGTTCCACCAACATAGTTCGAGCCCAGTGTGTTAAGCTTTTCAAGGAAAGATACCCCAAATATGTTGAAACACTTTAAAGTTTTATAAGCAAATGCGAGGAAATCGACGACGACTTTAAGAGGGGAAATATCGAGGCGGCATACAACCTCGTGAGGCGACTCTTCGCGGGGTGGAAGAAACAGTCCAAAAAATCACGGAGAGAACGGTAAGATGCTAACAGAGCAAGAAGACTATAGTTAAAGGATGGAAATGATGTATAAAAAAGCTGTATGAAGGAACAGACTCGATGGAAGATTTACTGATGGAGAAAGAGAAGGTGGACGAAGGCAACCAAGGGTCTGGTGTCCTTCGTGGCGAATTCAAAAGGGCAGTAAAAGGGCCGAAGAAAAACGAGACACCCAGAGCATACAACATAACCGGACAAATCATCAAGGCATTTGATGGTTTTGCTAATGAAATCTTGTATGGGATAATCAAAGACAGCTACATCAGAGGAGAGATACCAGTGGATTTTGAGAAGAGTGTAGTGATTGCAGTATCAAAGATAATAAGGACCGAGAGATGTGATGATCACAGAACTCTAAGCATGCTGACGTATATGTCCGAAATATGTGAATATTCAGCCGAAGGATAGAAAGACAAATCGAAGAAAACCTCTCTTAATGCTAATGATGATGGAGAATATGCGACAAAAATCTTAGTGAAAAAATCTCACCTGAACACTGAAATTCGAACTGGAATCCAGGTGGATGAATTTTTTCCCGCTGTGAACATCTTGTATTACCTTGGCAAGTGCCTGGACATAAGTTAATGTTGCAGTTAGTCACGCATTACTTTAAAATGATTTGCGACTTTTGTTCTCTCACTAGCAATACATTGTGCGAATTTTGGAAACTTGCAGTCAATAATAAACCATCACGCAAGTTAATTTGATTTAGATTTAATTGTGTTGTTTTCTTCAAGGCTTTTGACGTAGTGTATTAATTTTACTTCGAGTCTGGTTTCCCCATATGAGGCAGTATGACAATCTTAACTGGAGTTTACTAGCTGTTTAACTTCCTCTCAGCTATTGAGGTGATTTTACCGTAGGTTATTCAAATTTGGATTGCATTGCGTTGAAACTTGGGCGTGGTTCGAACCTGGCAACAAAACTTGAAGGAAATAGATATTATAGATGGAGAAGATCTCAGATATAACTTAAAAAATAATATCTAACTTAGCTCATTTAGTGATGAGTTTTACACATTTTTGACCCAAAAATTCTACCGACCCAAGTACAGACTTTTTACGGATGGCCGTTTTTACGGATGGCCGTTCTTTTCTACTTGTAAATATTTCAAGGCTCTTTCTAGAAAGCAACTTTTTTTCCCTGATGCCGTGCTGCGTTTTTTTAACGGTCACGCACAATGGGTGATTGGTGTTCCTTCTGATATTAAGTAAATAACCCATTTGCAAAAAAATAATGTTTTTACAATCATGTTTTCGTGGTTGTCGGTAATAACCGAGGCACAAAGCTGCCGAAAACGGATCGGCCGAGTCGGGACGTGCGTCATCCTTGTGCTCAATGGCGCCCGTTTCAAAACTGGAGCGCGTTAAATCGTTTTAGGGCAGGGTTAAAGAAATTTTTTTGTTGGTCGCCTCGGCAATCCGTCAACTGCAACGAAGTGCTCTTCGGTATGGGCGCTCCAAAATGGCTTGTAGTAAGTACCTAAGTACCTCTTCTCATTACGACCCACTTGGCGAGTTTCTGGGCGGGCTGGGAAAAGTCTCGTGTCTGTCAGTGGCGACGCGAACTATAAACGCGAGAGGTCGCACCTGGAGTGGGAGTGAGAAGTTGGAAAAGGTAACTCTCCTAGCATCGAGGTGCACTCATTGGAGTTTCGCTCTAGTGCGTCGGTGGATGCCTGAAGAGAGCGGACTTGTTTTGCGCGATGAGGCTGAAATATAATGGAGACTCTGGGAGCTTTCCATTCGCTCTTGTTCGCGGCTCGAACTCGATTCGAACTCGCTTTCCATTCGTTTCAGACCTTGCGCACTAGGCAGCGAACTTCAAAACATACTGGGGCAGAGTTGATGCGTGCCAGACAATAGAAGGACTTCGATAATCACATCCGAAATTGTTGTTTTTGTGTTGATTTTCAGCAAAAGCGTCAAAATGGATAATGCAAACATTTTAATTACTAGGTGGTACAAAGTCTACATTTGAAAATACGTATTTTGAACAAATCCGAGAACTATACTTGCACAATAAATTCAGCCGTGATTAATGTGTATCTGTGTCTGTTAAAATTAAAAAAATGGCTCCTTAAATTACTAATTATTACCAGTCTTCAAATGTTTCATTTCCAATAAATAAAAATATCCTTTAAAAGTGGAACTAAAATATTTTCCATTTCCATCGAAATGAAATAATCTGTTCCCTTAATATTTGGTTTCTTTCATTCTTCTTTTGGCTTAATAAATACTTGATGTTTATTCCTTACAGCATTTATAATATCTTGAACACTTGTGGAAGTTTTAGCAATTGAGGTTGAGAAACAGTGAGTCGTGTAGGAGTCAAAGAGTGAAGAATTTTCCAGCGATTCACTTGATGAGATGATTATGCATGGAAAATATCCTATACTCTAGGAGAACCAAATGTTTGTCACGGTTTATGGGATCAGAAGTCTGATCACCTTACCGTTATGTTTCAGAATGTGTATTAAATATGGTCGTCTCTTCTACTTCGCATAGTTCTCATCAAGCATCTTTTCTCCCCAGATCTTCGTAAGTTCTCTAGCAAAAATCAATCTAGTATAAAAAAAAACATGGGAGAGTTCCTCTCGCTTCAGTGCGCTACTCACTTTGCAACTCAACTGCGAATGTGTCCATTCCATTCGCTTCAGATCCCTGCGTACTTGGCGGCGCATTTCAAAACGGATCGGAAGCAAAGTTGATGGGGGCTTTAGGAGAAAAGAACTTCGATTATTGCATCCGTGATTGTTTTTTACCGATTTTCATTTAAAATATTCAAAAATAAGTTAATTTTTCCGGGATTTTAATTTTAATTCTCTCGGGTTTCAATTATTATGCTGGTAAAAGATTACCTTTTTAACTATGTATTTGACTGAATTCGTGAACAGTTTGCAGAATATTCGGTCGCAGCCATTGTGTACCTACAGAATGCTACCTTTTGGCAGGTTGCCGAACGTTTATGCCGCGTAAATTGTAAATAGTTTAAGAATTAATTCAAACTACGTACCTGCTTAAAAAGGTAACCTTTTTACCAAAAAGTAATTAAAAACTTTATATTCTCCACGTTGGACGCTTTGAAGGTGGTTCCACCGCAACTGTGTGTGAGTCAAAACTAATAGATAATAAATTCCACCTTTTTGTTCATTCGATTTAAAAGCCATACTTTCACTGATGTCACGCGTTCTTAGATACCATACTTTCACCTATTGAAAACCAAAATTAAGTGCCAATGCATGTAGGTTCACACTCACACTCAGTGATTCAACCCGAAGGTTGGTTTGGATAGTTGAAGGTAGAGCTCAACCCGGACTAAGCCACAGCGTGTGAATTTCACACATTCAGGGTAGGGGGGCCAGTTCCTTTCCCTGGGCCACCTCGCACTCCGAGGATTTTTTGCTCGGGGGCGTTCAAAGGCTTCACCCGGATTTGAACCCGGGACCCTTCGATAGCCAAGCGCTCTACCTACTAGGCCACCACGCTCCTCGATTGATTCCATGTAGATTGTTCCACGAAATCAACTCTCCTCCCAATGTGTTTTAAAGTGCGCTGCCTAGAACCATAGATCTTTACTTAGAACGCACGGTCTGAGACGAATGGAAAGCAATTTCGCTGATGTGCTGCGTTGCGAGCAGCGTACTAGGGCGAATAAAAAGCGCCCATAGATCAATTCGCGATGATTTTATGTAATGTGATACAGCTATACATCACGATGGAAAGCACATCGCGTAGGAATGCTGGCATTTGCGTTGTCGATTGGTTTTGGGTGTGTCCTTGCATCCATTCATCTGTGACCCTGCGCTGGCTCATTTCCCCTTTAAGTTCGCCTCCCTTTCATGGTGGCGGTGTGCCACGAAGTTATATTTTCCCTCCTCATCCTTTTGGTTTCTCGAAAAGAAAGCCGGGGCTGAATGTCCCTTTCTCCCCATTCTTTCTTCAGCCCGCCGCCTGCTGTTCTACACGAATGTCATTTTACCCCAGCCGAGTGGTTGCCGTTCGATTTTTATGGGTACTGACGGAAAGAATATCCCCCTTTCTTTCTCTCCCTTATTGCTCGGGAAGAAAAAAGGAGTCCTGTTATATTTTTCACCTCCCTGCCTCTAGAGTGGCTGCCGTCTTTTAGAGCTACATCCTTTAAGGAGACTCCACAGTGAACTGGTTAAAATTTCAATTTCATTCTTATTCACACTACTTATAGAAATTACCTCTATCTCATAACGTCAACGAAATCCTACATTTTCAGATTATTTTTGTAGAAATCAACTCGGATTTAAAG
This sequence comes from Pyrrhosoma nymphula, assembly GCA_963573305.1. Taxonomy (NCBI): domain Eukaryota; kingdom Metazoa; phylum Arthropoda; class Insecta; order Odonata; family Coenagrionidae; genus Pyrrhosoma; species Pyrrhosoma nymphula. Next base: position 71,680,784 of record OY754335.1, on the reverse strand, counting down.
GCGCGAAAGGGTGAAGAAGAGGGGAAAAGAGTATTTTTTCCATCAGACATGAGCGAAACTTTGATGTAAACTGATTTAACTGAAGGGCTAATGTTTACAGGAAATTAAATGATAATGAAATGTAGGCACCTACTGTCATATGTTTTGAGTTATTAGAAATTAAATTCGTTTATTTAGGTCTAAATGCGTTAGTTCAATAGAAATGGCGCAAAAATTGAATCCTTGTGCTCAAATATATACTTACTCATCACAGGATAAAATCGTAGACTAATTTGCATATTTAGTCTTATTCTGGTGATCCACTAGATAAAGCATCTCATCGATGAGAGTAACTATATTTTGGACGAAAAAAATTAAAATATGGGACTTTTCATGTGTTTTGACTCACGAAGATGCAATGGAACATCCTTGAGCGAAGATTTTTCAGTCTTAAGTGATCTCTGTCAGTAAATATTCCCTCAAATATATATTGAAAGCTGGAGTTACAATTTCCATTCCATCCACAAGCTTTTATGGTGATATCACAGCACCTTTACATCGGTGAAATGTAGTTTCATCAGGTGATTTGCATACTTTGATTTTTATTGATGTTTATTGATAAAAAGTTTTAGTTTTTATGAAAATATAACGCTTCCTCTTCGATTTGACGAAGATCAGTGCTAGGAGAGACTCATTCATTATTTTCAAGCGGTAATCTGGGACTTCTTCCTGCAATGGGAATAAACAAACCTGCTCTTTCAGCTGAAGGTCAGAAACGACATTAATTCGGTCCTCTCATTAATTTTTCTCAGAATTAGCACGCAATAAAAAAGCTTTTAGTATCCAATAAAAAATCATATTTAGTATCAGTCAAGAAGGATATCCTTCCGTATACAATGGAGAAACGGACTGAGAAGCACGACCTTAAGCTTTTCATCCGACCTTAAAAAAATGCAAACTAAGAAAATGATTTGGAGGGCGAATAAAGCTAAAAAAGAACTTTCCTGTCCAAACAACAATATCACCTTCTAAGGGAAAACCAAAAGGTGGATGGCATGCAGAGCAAGCATCTCAATAGAGCAATTATTTTTAAATCGAAGAAAAACATTTCCGAGGAAAAGCTCTAGACGCTACTAGTCAATTCTCGGATTGATACCCTTTGATGGAGATGGTATTGTGTACAATTGTGCGTCGTATATGAGTCCTGAGAACATACCTTTGGGGTTTAAGGGTTGTTTTGGTATCTTAAGTTAGGCTTCCCATCCCAAGGGCCCAGGTTTGAATCCCGAAAGTGGTGGAGATTTTATTGTGTTATCTCGTTTCCCACTTCTTGAGAGTGATTGTGGAGAGCACTCCGTTTGTGATATCGGATGTACAGTAAATCCTTTGGCGCCTTTCATCAGGAGTAGGCCTTAGCCTATTGTCGGGTTATTATCAGCCATTCCCTAAGTAATCATTTTACCCCTACCAGCCTACCCTCCTGTCTCTCTTCGCGCACCTGTTATGCAAGATATTTATAAGCTGTCGGTGACCTCGCCTTCCAGGAAGAACAACAACTAGTGTATTACTGCCGTTGCAATGCTGTTTTTTATCTTTAACTTCATAACAATCCGTTGTAAGACTCCTTGAAAGTTACGTTAAAAACACTTCCAGAGAATCCAGGGAGTATAATTTGATATAACTATCCAATTTCTGCCGTAACAGCGCAAAAATATATTTTATAGATCAGGAGATAGTACCCGATGAAATTCAACAGGAAAAACGAAAAATTAAAATTGTAAATCAGGATTAAAAGAAACTTTCCCATGTGACGTACTAGATGCATACACCTACCTACTCTCCTATCCCTTCTTGCGTACTTGTTATAAGCTGTCGGTCGCCTCTTCTTATAAGAGCAACAAACATATCTTTGTCGTTGGTATTGTTATACTTATCCTTTCACACCCAGTCGGGCGTACCTTTGGCGTCACAGTGTGTTTATAACCAAGGCCGATAATCTGATTCTGAAACGAGATATGCGTCACCTTCACCTATCTGAAGGTCGACCCTCTGGTCCAAATAGGCCGATAGACCACGATTGGCGTCGTGCGGTGATGTTGATCTTGTGTGCACTTGCCTGCCGGCCCTCTCCGTCACCTTAGACACCGCTGGATCCATTCATGATCATGCGATGCCAGTTTGGTAGGTTGTCGAAACCTCAGATTTGACCAATGAAACCTTGCTGCGGTAGAAGTAACCGGTAAACTACCTCAGGTCTTTGATTCGACCACTTTCCGATCATCGGTTAACTTACGTTCATAGTAAAGTGGTGTGTTTCGTGGTTACATTACGAACTCTTACGAGTATCACAGAGGGAAATGCTGCGTAAAATTTCATTGAAAATTCGCTCAAGGGATCAATCTATCGAAATGGCGGGTTTGGTTCCCCAACATTTCCTGGAACCAAATTAGTTTCATCCTGAAAGTCTCCCAATTTTGTTCCATTCTCCTGTAGAAAATTCGGGTCATTATTTTCGACGCATGTGCGGTGAGGCTAATGCAGTGAGACCTCGGCTGAGAGTTATCCAGTTAAACGATAGATTTATTACGATTTCCGTAGTCGTTTCGATCCGCGACTCACTTATCGTATTCAGGACTTCTGAGCCCTGAGCCTCATCAGATGATGCAAACAAGATTTTGTTGAATGAATTAATTTAAGTAAAAAAAATATCAAATTTGAATCTCGAGGATAGGTCACAAAATTAAAAATAAATAACTATGACTCCTGAAGCCCTGGATATGGTGTCAATTACACACCGAAACGTCGGCAAGGAGTCATAGTTAATTATTTTTAATTTTGTGGCCTATCCTCGAGATTCAAATTTGACATTCCACGAAGAGGTCGATAATACAATTTTTCATTAGTAAAAAAAATTGTCCTTATTTTTATTCGCGGTTACATGTGCAAGTGAGCTCGAGTATCCGTCGATTCTGGTTTCCCGCTTGCCTCTGGTATCCCACAAGAGACATTGCTCGTCATCATGTTTCACAGTGACCAAGCCACCGGAATGAATATGACGCCCATTCCCATGGCGGGTATCGAAGCTACGCCTTTCGGGTCAGTTAACGGGTTGGTCCCATAATAAGCCAACCTTGCCCATCCTCATTCATGGCCGCAGTCATGTTTTATTTCTAATGATACAGTCTACAGGACTTCTAAACGAATTAAAAGTTCAATTATTTGCGTAATGTAATCCATCCTTTGTGCTTCTCTGTAATTCTTCCCGTTCTTTGCTAATTTCCTCATTGTTTCCATGCGGTGGCTCTCCATGCATAGAAGTCAAAATTCCTTTGCTTTTATTGATAATTTGGATTAGCCTTTAATTTAAACGAAACTGTGCGTTCATGGCTCGTTTGAAGATTTGATAACGACACTGATGGGGATGATACGTAGAAAAAGACGAAGACGATTGTAATGTAAAGCGCTGCCAAAACTAGGGAAAATTCTAGAAAAACTCTGGTATTAATGGAAGTTCTCACGAATGATTGCTCCTATTTTCCGTCCATACTATATATCTTGAGTGTGTCTCTTGCAAGAGCCATTGCCGGGGCTAGACCTTCAGGGTTTCTCTCTGTTTGAAGTAGCATTCAATGAGGATATCCTATTGAATACCACGAATTTTGTGTATAATATTCTTTAAAATGTAAACGCTGCGGCTAGTTGGCCCTTATCATAGTTTTTCACAAATAGTAATTAATTGTAAGAGCTTACGTGAAAGACTTTCAATAGTAAAAAAATTATTTATTAATAGATACTGTTTTAATCTTTAGCGTCATAACACTACCTGGGTGGAATTCTGGATAGCTACGTTAATAATTCTAGAATCCAGGGAATATAATTGGTATAAATATCTAATTTCTGTCGTAGCCACGAAAAAAATATATTTCAGAAGTTGCCCGATGAGGATGTCTCATGAAATTCAACACGAAAAATAAAAAATAGACATTCATAAATAAAAATATATAAAAAAGTTACGGACAAAGTCATCCACATAAAACCAAATTTATGTTTCATTAATGCAACTGTATTTACTTCATGCGTCTTACAATTGCGTAAATTTAAAAATAAAATTCGAATGTGGCCTTCGATATGACGAGAGAAAAATCTCGCTGAAATTACCTTTAAGGCGAGATAAAGTAACGGGCCTTGAGCTGTGGCCCCTATGCGGTCATTATGACCTCATTGTCCTGACAACCAGTCGACGATGTGTGGCTATATTGCGGGCGCGGGGTAAAGGTGGAGAATTGAAACTCTCGTGGAAGGCTCGATGCCAATCTGGAAAGCGGTCACGATCCATGCCATGGAGGAGAAAATAAAGAAGAATGCCACTTCCACCGCAGGCGTTTGCATCCGATGTGCCGCAAAAAAGTTTGGCTGGTCAAAAAAATAAATTTAGAAACCTTAAAAATTGCGTTTTCAATCCCACGAGCGGATTTTGTTATCGGCACGAAGGCGAGGCCGCCGTTTTAATCTTAAACCGCAAAGAAAAAAACAAAAAAGGATAAATCTCTTGATGGGTCTAGTTTTCTTCGGGATAGGTCAGAGGGTCTCTTACTATTAACTCGTATACAGTTTACAAAATCTCGGAAAGATGTCATAACTAGTAAATAAAACATTCTATCATAAAGAAATAGGTTTAAGAAAAGATTAGTTATGACCACAATATGGAGGATACCACACCTTACTTGCATACCTTTTTTGCTTGGTTCAGATACTTGGTTGTTGCGGAAGGAAGATGAACGTATACTGGAGGATTTGGATGTATGGTTGTGGATACGGATGATAAGATTAAGGTTGAAAGAAAGGAAAACATATGTATTTGATGTGGCGGTGGAGGAAAGAAGGCTGAGGAGAGCTAGAAATTAGAAGGAGAAACAAAATCGAATGGAGGATGTAGTGACAAGTTAAAGAGGGTGATAGAGGGGAAAATGTTGGGAAAGCGTGTGAGAGTGAGGAGAAGAAAGGACATTTCGGAAGGCGTGAAAGAAGACGAAAGATACGAAGGGTTTAAATGTGATTCAATGTTGGAATTACTGGTGGCTTTGCTAAGGAAACGTTTAGGAAGAAGTAGTAGGAATAATATTTTTCTGACAATGCGAAACGAAATGGCGAAACGAAAATCGTCGAGGGGCTTTACACCAATTAGAATCATTTTTTGCACAGTTCCTACGGCTCAAACGCTAAATGCATTATTCGCCATTTCGAAGTTAATCAAAGGTCGTTTTCCGCCCCAAACAAATATCTTGTTATCAAGTAACGCACGTAAAATGTCGTAGTTCTTTATAAATGCTAATGAACTGTTGATTAAGTATAATAAGGGTCACGCTGTTATTCTATTAACATTTTTATGTCATTGAGACAGTATGTGATTATCCGAAAAAATACACTAGAAATGAGAAAAATTGTTGGGAATTCTGATGTTCCGCTTTCTCCGCCATCGTGTTCTCAGATTACCGATTATAAACCGATCGACCGTCAGAAATAACGACGACATCGAACAAATTTGTCGACAATCCATCTCTCCTTCCGAGTTTTCCCTCAATTCTCCGAGACCGGGTGAAGCCAGCAAAAAAATATAAAAAAATGAAAAAGATTACGCGCTTTGTGGATTAGGTAATAAGATAAGTTTCCAGTCGATTTCTCTCGTCCAGTTTTCTTAATTTTTTTCCCACAGACTCTTTCTCTCTCTCTCTCAGAGCCTCCCGCGCAAACTTTTGATTTCTAAAGCGTCCGTGACGGCGCCAAAGGGCGAGGTGGTAAGGTAAAGGGAAGTCGCAGGGAAACGGCGCGCCGATTTATTTTTAGACGTCACCCTTTTACCTCCCTCCTCTTGCGAGCGTTGTTCCATTTACGGAAAATGTGAAGAGAAGAAGGAGCCCATCGGGGTAAAAGCTCTCGTTTGCCCTCTCTAGCGGAGTATACGGAGGATCTCTTCCCGGCGAAGGTAGTCGCGGGAGTGCAAAAGTGGTTTGGAGAGGGGGACGGGGCGGTACTCCCCGGGCAGGTTGGCAGAGTTAAGGGGAGGGAGGGATGAGAGGCACTTGCCTGAGGGGGTTGGAGAAGTCGAGGAACCGGATTATCGTATTGGCGGTCCGCAACCGAGCAAACGAGGTGAGGACATCGAATCGAAGGGTTGTGCTCGACAAGTCGTGTGCATGGAATGACCTGGGGGTTGTGTTTGAACAGTTTGAGATAATTCCGATCTCTTAGCTTAAGAGTCACGTGGTACAATAGCGAAGGGTTCGAGATTTTGGTGCATATGAAACCTCGTAAAAATCTCACGAAGCCTTCCCGATTGAGTTTTTCTTGCGGGAATATTGTGTATGGAGTTGAACCTTGCGATTAAAGATACAGTGAACAACATATCACAAATTTAAGTTTCCCATCCGAGTGAGTAACTCTCACCCAAATCTTGAACAGTTCGCTGCCGTACCACGTGGCCCCATAGTAACGTGATTGGAATTACCTCTTAACGGTTTAAACAACCGCCGGTCGTATGGTGGCTGCCGTCCCAGAATGCAATTCTTTTCTTCTGAAAATAACTTGATATGGTACTAGTAGTACCATGGTGGCGTATATTACTTGATATACATTATATGATTTAAGGCTTTCCCGGCGAATGCTTAGAATGTAGAGCTCTCGGGTTTCCAACCGGTTGATGTTTGTGAGTGGCGACGATATTTCGAAGGCGTAGTCTTCAGACTATGAGGGGAATTACAGTTTTTAGCTCTAAAGAGTTTCCTCTCAACAGCTAATCAGACATTCTATCCTAAAATTTACAGTAAATAATACGGAAAATCGATGTCTCCTGGCATCAACATCCTTGAAAACGACGGTGGAGTTAGTCATCGAAACGTTTGTATCTGAACTCCTGACCCGGTTGGAAACCCGAGGATATTTTACTCAAACGATTCGCCTGGAAAGCCTTCATTGATTGAAGATCATGGACTGGCTTCTCTCAGTTTACGGTTGTGGTGGTCGAAAATAAGGTAAGTTTGAACTCCTCCATTGACGGTGCTCTATTGAAGAACAAGATTCAAGCCTAATTACACCTTGATTTGCTGGTTACAATGCGGCATGGTTTCGAAAAAGGATCGTGAGGTGGAGAGACATACATCGATGCGTAGAAGGTCTGCAGCTATGTGTCAATCCTGGGTAGTAGGACAATTGTTATAGAGACGACTTGCTTAGTAGGTAACTGGTCCAAGGTTTCAATGCGACATTGAGATATCCGCAATATCTTCGTTGGCATAGAATTTTTACAATTGGAATTCAAAGGTTAGAGGTTGCAATCGCACCGGCTGCAGTTTGCATTGATGTCTTACTCGTATGTTGCTTCGCGTGTGGTGAAGATAAAATGGAAAAAATGCCGAATTTCTGAGATATGAGTTCGTGCTTTCTCATTTTCAGGTCGTTCTTGCTTTATTAATATTTTGCGTTATTTAAAGGGAAAATAATGATTGTGTCGAAATACTTACATTCGCCAGAAAATAAATGTGCAACAAATTTCCGTGATAAACTTTAATAATTTTTCCCAGTTCCTGAAGTTTCTGGCACCTCCCTGGAAAGAGTTTTACGCCACGCTGCTTAAGCAAACATCCATAAGATTTGAATTTGACTCAATTCGACTTACATCATTAATAAGATATCATACTTAAGTGTCATAAAACATTCTTAGGCTATAATATTTCAAGGAATTAAAAACTGCAGTAAAGTCTGCATCGTCTCTATTACTTTTAATTAAATGAAAAACATGATTAATTTTGCATCAAAATACGAATAGGAAGATGCATCGATTTTTTGTGGTGAAAATGTTTATTATTTCATTAAGTAGGATATTAGTGTGTTTAAAATCAATTAGTACAATAATTATGTTGGATTTATTGCATTTGGATACATTTTGAAAGGGCTAATTCCCTCGCAAACTTTATTGTTCTATCGTTCGTCGTGTTTACATCCTATTGGAACCACCAATGTCATCATAAAAAACAACTGTATTAACAAGGCCACATTTGAACATGCTGGATCAAAAAAAACCCCATCAAAGAGAGACTCCGAACGTGATGAAACTATTTCCTCTCTTGTGCCTGCTGGGTATATCTGTCATCTAAACGCTAAGAAGATATATAGCCATAAACTTTGCACGGATTTGATGAGCGAACTCATCAATCATAGAAACTTCGATGCCACACCCATGGGAAGTTTACTTCGCAACTGCCTAAGGGAAATCGCGGGTCAAATTAAAAATGACTTTCCTTGTCAAGCATGTTTTGGTTTATGAGTTAATGATCCAGTATTAAAGCCATCAAATGATAAATTGTGTTTAAAGAATTTTTACAAGCCAGTTCCTAGTCCTCATAATTGCTAGTTAACCTTCAGCTTAATTTGGAAACTCTCATCATAACGGGAAAAGAAACGTCGTGAATGTCGTATTTTTCAGAGCGCTATTTTTCCCGTCAATTAATCGAGAGGAAAAATAATTTCAAAAACTGCGTCACCGTGATGCTCGAAAATTTATCATTATTGCTAGAGTTCCTTATGTATGTAATTATTGAGGAAAATCATTTAGTTCAATGGCATTGTACATTATAAAAACTCGGTGAACGATTGTCTGCCCTTGACCTTTTTTGGCAATGGAAAACAATTTTTATTTTTAAACGTAAAGCTGAAACAAATATGAGATATTAATTAGCTGACCACCTAAGGATGTGAAGTGTGCCCTTTAATGCGTTAGCTCCTCGACTAATTTACGATGAATAGTATTGTTTATATGCCTTCCCTTAAATATTTCTTACTTTCCCTCGTATAAAATTAGATACTGGTTATGTGCGTTTTCAGGGGCCGCAGGAAACTTTTACAAACATAGGTACGCCATTCCCTTTAGGGGTAGGCACAGTCACGTAGCTTAGTTATTGATGCTGAGTCTATAAAAATGGATCTCTCACAATAAGTTTCTCCATAACTTCCAATCCCTGCAAACCTCTTTTGCTTCAATTACATCGCTCCGTACGCGCTCTCTTGTTCTTAAGGAAACTTTTACCTGCTCCAAAATGGTTAGGGAGTGCTGTGGATGGGCGAACCCTCAAATCATTGAGGAGGAAGGACTATCCGAGACCTTCGCTCAGAGGTCGAACCTTGAGCTCATGGCGATCCGTGCCCTCCGTAATGTCCTCTCTCAGATGGGATAAAAAGTCCTCGCATGCTAACCGCCGGGTCGCGGGTTCGAGTCCGGCCTGGGTGTATTTTCCACCTCCCAGCGAATAGCCGCATGTGTCCGTTCTTTGATAATAGTTAATTACCCGATGTTAATGGGCTTAAGAGATGCTTTTAGGGGTCAGTGAAAATTTAAAAAAGTAAACTTTCATGCTGCTGCTCGCAGTGGTTTTCATAGATTTAGTCCGACTGATCGTGTGCCTTATGTCGTGTCCAAAATGTGTGAAAATGGCTCTACGTATACCCAATTTCGATGAACACGGTCATAAAACAAAAAAAATCTTCTCTCAAAGCTGAGATGCGAATGTCCCTTCATCCGGTAGGGATTCTCCTCTGGCTCGATGTCGACACACCACTCGACGCTATCGGTTGGTCGAAAACCCTTCCTCTCTGGCTCAGTTTGTTGTGCCGAGGATAAAGAGGGAAAACAGACGTAAACCTTTGCAGCTCCATAAACTCCGACTCAAATCCTTAAGGGCTAGTTCCGCTAGGAGTGAAAGCGGATTTTTAAACATTTTTTTTTCAAGGGTCCGTTTCACCGTGTGCCGAAATTTTTTACGGGAGAAAACCCGATACCTACGTATGGCCTGAGCATGTTAGGCTGCGGGATCACCTTGACACTTTGATAAATGAGCTCAGACAGCGGATCATTGGCCGAGACCCGAGCGTTAGAGCGAGATTCAACAAGGGTTTCAACATTATCCTACGCAGCCGGTAAGTCTCTTTTATTTTCATCAACAGTCATTCCGCCTTTCCGTTGCCTTCACAGGCTTTTTGCCAGCAGTGTCGTGCAAGGAATTTCAATTTTATCGTACGGACGCTGACATTGGAACAAGGGGGTGGTTGAGAGTACTGAAAAAACCTTGTATGAAGTGTTCACGGTGTATGACATGCTTATTTACTGTTGGTAATAGTTTTTGGCTTGTAAATGTTAATGTTAGTTCATTTGAAAAAGAATTAAGGCAAATGTTCCGTGGGTGATAACAAATCCTCCTTAATTACTTCATTATTTATTCTTCTGTTCACTTTATTTTCACATTTCTAGTCCTCTAGAACCGTTAGAAATTAAGAGGCAGAAATCTCTGGCGGGGATTGTTGTTTAAATATATTTTTTATACCTACAGTGAGGGTTGTCCCTGGGGATTTAGGGGCCCTGTGCAAACGAAAGCCGGGGGCCCCCTTAACTTTGCATTCTCTTATTGATATAGTAGCATCTTTTAAGCATATTTCATGTGAAGAAGGAAATTAACCCACAAACTGGCTAATGATTTCAAGAAAATTAAATATGTACTAAGTAGTAGGTAATTTCGGGTAATAGGCGGGTTTTTCTCCGCGCCGTCTTAAGGAGGCAAGCCCGCACGGGGCCCAGTGCAGCCGCACCTATCGCACAACCCTAGGGACGGCAATGCCTACAGTCAATTTTAGAAATAGAGGAAAGTATAAAATAAAGGCCATTTTTTTAGGTTTAACGCCGAGTATTAAGCTCTTTGTACTGTGAATATCCCGAATGGGAACGTGAAGGGATGGGTGTGTATGTATGTAGTACTGGAAATCTTTTCTGACATTCAAGGAGGACGAGAAGTGAAAGCCTTATCTACCTGGTCAAGTCAAATATTTTTAAAAGGATAATTTCATCTTTGGTTCAAAAGTTTCAACTTTGGTGTACTTCTCTACCTCGTTAAAATTCATGCCATAAATAAGCGGATCTGGGTTAGTGACTCGGAGAGAAATTCCCAATTCGGTATCTCACTATTTCTATAAATCCTTGAGGTTTAAGTTTGTGCGTCAATTTGTAATGATGAGTCTCGTTGGAGGTTTACCCCGGGGGAATGAAAGCCTTGGGAGTTGCGTACACTTTTATGCACCTTTCAAACTCCCTTGCGCCGCGAATGAAATCCTCTTATTCCTTTATGTTGCCCGTTTCTGCCGAGTGCCTTCTTCTTTTAGCTCACGGTCTTCAGTGGTAACTTCATGTCTACGGTTCCGAATCCAGTTACTTTCTCATTGATCATGCGAGACGTAAGTTAGTGTCTTGCATGTATAAGTACCTTGAGAGTTTTCGTTAAGGGGTAAAGAAATGCACTCTCGTTCACCCGTGTCTTCCTTTCGCCTGATATTTTTTATACAGAATGTCGCGAATGAAAAGACCCATTCCACGTTTCGCGTCATCCATTTTTTTCCCTCATGAAAAAAAAACCGGCCCCGCTTATTTCATCTATCCGTGTCTGTTCGTTCCGGTAACGTGGGTGTAGTGGAGGGAAGTTTGGCGGAGAGCAGGGGCGGGCCTGCCGAAGGAGAAACGTAATCTGTCGTTCGCTTCCTTTCCCCCTCAAGGCGTAATGCCGAATTTTCTACGTGTATGAGGATACCGTGTATCCCCCAGGGTCATAATCCTTGCTCATATACGTCGGCACCCAAGTTACTGTGGTCGCGGACAGTTCGCATTTTATGCTCTCCCCTTATTCCAAACCCCTGGGGGCTGTAAAAGTAAAGTTGGATACTCAGGCGTAATTGGTCCCCAAAACATTTTTCTTGCGCAAGCTTGCTTCCTTTTGAGGGGCCGTTACCATAGTTTAGGACCAGTTTATGCCGTCTTGGAGGTGAAGGAGCAGGAGAAAATTGCCGATGCCGGCGGCGAAACACCGTTCTTAAAGCCTTTCCGCTAGTTGGGGATGATGCCTGCTTTAATCAAATTAGGTTGACACACCCGCGGGCTATTTGATGACATTCAATTACGATTCCAAAGAAAATTGGGCTATCTGCGAATGTTTGAGAAAAACAGGCTGTTAAAAGTGGACATTAAATATTCTGATGAACTAGGCTCCACTAACTGTATCCTATAGGCTTTTTCTTGGGGCCAAGTTTTGGAATCCTGTTAAAAGTTTGCTGTTATGAGATATAACGCAGCTCTTGTGAAGCAAAGTATATGAGTAGCTATTGATTTCGACTGTTATAGGTTAAGTCAGCCTTGGTAATCATGATGGTTTCAAGAATGGATGTTGGGTGTCCGGATCCTGGTCTCAGACTCGACTGTATGATTTAACTGAAGCAGAGAGTGCGCATTAAACCTACGTGTGCAATTTTTCTGAGAACATTTCCGTAAGCATTTCTGAATGAAAGTATTTATTAGCCTTTTACCGTGAACATTTCTTTCAATAGTTTACCACTAAGTCACTCAAGAGGAACGTATCCTGCATTTTTTTCCTCTATCCAGGACTTCAGAACTATTTGGTGCAAGTATTTTGAGACAAAAAAATCTGGCAGCCTTATACCATGGACATAGAATATTTAGACATTGAAAAAATGTTCTTTTCGATGAACGTTATGGTAGGCGGGACTAGGACGGGTAGACTTTGTTGAACTTCGATACTACTTACTTATGGTAATATTAAATATTCCACATAATATTTATTTGTAATGACTGTTAGCTCTAATGGTGTGAGAGCATCAAAACCGGTTGAATACTAATGAATACAGTGGAGGAAATTTCCTAGTGTTGTCCTTGGTTACATATTAGGAAAAGGTGATCGAAAACTGAGGTCCTGTGCGCCTTAAAGGATAGGTTGGTAGGTTGATAAGGGAAACATTTCATGGGGGAATGGAGGAAGGGTGTGGAGAGAAACTCAGCGTTGGTACAGGCCTCCTCTCAACGAAAGGCGCCGCAGTTCAACGTCCCATCCGACGGATGGAGTATTGCACTCGAAGTAAATCCACAAGACACCTAAGCAGGGATTGGGATTCCACTGAAAAACATTCCACTTCCGGGATTAAAACCCGGGTTCTCATGATGTTAAGCCAGTACTCTAGCTATAGTGTTCTCCTTAATAACCTCTTTCGATAGACTGCCAACGACATATTAACTGATGCCCCAAGTTAGAAGCGTATCCCGCGTTTTTGCGGCTATCCAGCAGGAATTGAGAACGCTTCTCACGCGCAGTGGATACGGCAATTACGAAGCCCACGCTAGAATATCCGTGCACCCACTTGATCATCGCATAGAAGCGGATGCAGGAGAATGGAAAATTTCTCGCCCTCCCACTTTCCTATATCTCCTCGCAAGAGCCGGGCGAAGACGGGCCCTGCCACAATTAAGAATTTATTCCCTCCTCTCATTAAGGGGGAAGAGGCCTCAAGATGGTGGGATGACGAATCAACCCAAGTGGCCTTGGGAGGCTGCCTGCATTCGACTATCCGCGTGGAAGACGGAGGAGGTAATGCACCAAATATGGTCGAAGTGATCAGGAGTCGCCGTGAGGTCTGCAAACCTTCAAAAATTTCAAGTGAGCATCCCAAGGGAAATGAGTTATTTTGAGACTTTTTGAGCAAAATTGCGTTCCCGAGGGGCGAGTCCCATAGTGGATGTTATATAAATACCAAGCTGTTTAAGATAAAAGAGAAAGGTGTACTCAACATTCATGGAAGACTTAATTATACATATTTACTGGTAGAATTGGATTTTGTTCTTATAACTGAGGGTGACGTAACAGGTTTTACCTGTTTTGAAAGTTAATATAAAGACTGAGAAACTTTACCAAGTTTTTGTTTTAATTTTTCTATTGGTATGATGGAATTCAGTGTGGTCAGTTAACGTTGAATTTTTGCATTTGGTTTTCTGGCGAGGAGTATATACATAATCACGTTATTACATACATTAATACCCGTCTTGATATTCCCTTGCGGGGCTCAGTCAAAGAGCTTAATTATAGGCGTTAGACATAACTGCACCTTAAAAATTGAGCAACTTTTACTGCGATAGGATTTATTACTACCGGTTTCGCTTTTTACAGCATCTTCAGATGCTGGATTTACTTCAGCGTCTTCACCTGAAGATGCTGAATAAAGCGGAACCGGTCGTAATAAATCCTATCACATTGGAAGTTGCTCAATGTTTTAAGAGCAGTTATGTTCCGTTTCCACTCAATCACGCTTGAAACCTCAGATTATGCGCGTTAGACATTGCTGGCTGACTCCCTTCATAATTTCTCCCATATTGCCCTGCCTTACGCATACCTCTTTTACATCTTTTACATTCATGCATTGCTTCATGCATGCTCTTTTGTTCTTAAAACCTCTGACATTCCTCCCCTTAAGAGTCTCTTTCACCACATTCATCCATAGAATCCTTGGTCTACCCGCTCGTCTCGTACCATTCACTACTCTATCGTAGATCTGTTTTATTATTCGACTATCATCGGTTCCCTCACGTTTTTAACTACCGAAAATATCCTCTTAGGTACTTTTTATACTTGAAACTCTTTTGGTTCTTCGGATAGACTTGAGTTCGACTTTAAGTTGTTTTTTTTAATTAAACGATGGATATAGGACAGCATGCAAACGCGGCGATCAATCTCAAGGTATGTTGTAATTGGTGAGGGTGGAGTTCACCTTGTCCTACAGCTCACCGATTGTGAAATCTGATCGTTCGCATTGAACTCGGTACCTTTAGGTCCAAGGGCAAACACTTGAACTGACTTGTTGCCCTTGAATTAGGATCACGGGGGTTCAATAATTTCGCCAGTGTTTGAATTCAAGAGAGCTTAATCAAATTGCCAGTAGTTCGAGTCTTCTTTACAAACCGACAGCTTTCTATTTAAAAATTTCTCTAACGAACTATTCATACACACATACATACCCTTCACGACATTCCCCTTCGGGGTTAGCACAGTCAAAGAACTTGCTTATTGCTGCTAGGACTATAAAAATGGCGTTTTTTAAATTGTTTCCTTCATAATTCCATACCCTTGCCTCTTTCACTTCCGTTACATTCATGCATTGCTTCATACACGCTCTCCTATTCTTAAGACTCCTAGTATTCCTCATCTTTAGAGTCTCTTCCTCCAAATTCACCCAAGAATTTATTGGTCTAACCATTCCTTTCACGCCATTCTCTCCTCTATCATAAATATATTTCCGTATTCGGCTCTCATCCAGTCTCTCAGCATTGCCGTATCCAGGATTGATGAATTTAACATTCTGATTCCATTTACGTGGATGGATAATCAATATGTTTTGTATTGAAACACAATCTTAGCGCTGATGACCCCGCAGGTAATGTGTCCAAAGGCTCCTCTAATCTCGTCTAATTCTTTATAATTGACGCTATTTTGTTTTTCAATGGCTTAGGTATGTTGTCTGTGAAAGCACTATTTATTAAGCAACACAAACCAAAATGGTGGAGTTTTAGTACTTGGCTTAACTCAGACAGTGGCGGTGGAACCTGCTTAATAATTTTTCTGTAATTATGTTATTTTTATCTGGCGGAATAAATGCTTCACACTTTGAAAATTAAGCTTGACTAAGTACTTAGACGTTATGTTTCAAGGGAAAGACTTCATCACCAGTAACATCCGGTAGTAACTGATTTGCGACCCAATTTGGAATGAAAGTTCGAGTTTTTCGACTAAAATAGTTGCTTCAAAATATGAAAAGAGTGAAAAATGAAGTATTCCGCTCCGAATATCCACCTCCGAGTACTAAAACGACGCCCAACCGTAGGTCGGTTCACCAGACGTGGGTATTGCTCGCCACGCACTTAGCACGAAGACATATTGAATTAACACAATCAGGGTGAAGGGGTCCAGTCCCTCTCCCTGTGCCACCTGCGGCTTCCCGCCAAGTAATGTAATCCAGAAAATCACCCAACCCAAATTAGCGTGGCGTGCATTAAGAGGTTTCCCTAGGATTGGAACGGAGAACTTGACCGCCGAACGCGAAAATCACCCTGTTCCACCTTGTTGCATCCATTCCCATCGCAATACGATATCCTTATATGAGTAAAATACAATAGTATTTATTTATGGAAGCTCCAATGCGACTGCGCGAGTCACAGATAATACTAACTTCACAATTGCGTTCGCATTGTTTAAAAAAAATTACTGCGGTCACTGATGAAAAGCTTTCGGATAAAAAAATATGGTACATAATTTGCAGATTATTTGTAGGTAATTTTCGTACGGAGTGTTTCATAATGGATCTTTCACTCTGGTACTGAAGGTGGCCACTGCGTGGCGGGTTTCCGGTTGAGGTGCTTTTGCACGTCTGACGACAACCGGTGCAGACTTCTTCTCGCACTGTCAACCAGTATGTAACTCATATCCATTTCCATCCATTAAACTATTCTTCCTGACCATCGTGAATTATTAACGCCCAGACCTACGCTACCCCTCTACATTATTCGTGGAAAATATATTTTAATGATAACTTTTTCCAGCCGTTGGAGGTGATTGTAGTGCCATTTCTGTAGGAATAATGCAGTTAGACTTCACTTATGGCAGTAATTTACTAGTAACTCCAAAACTAAGATGGACAGGTACGTACATTGTATTGCCATTCGATTCATTGGCAGGATTCAATTCTACTGGGCAGTTGTTCGCGAAAATGGCATTTGTATTAGATAGAAAAATACTACTGTTCCCATGTTTCACCTATTCTCGCATTTAACTGAATGTTCAGGATTGCTACTGGCCTGGAATACCTGGAAAAGTCATGGAAATGGAAAACGGGCCGGGAAAACCGGGATAAGTAATGGAAAATGAGAAATTAGCCTGGAAATTTGCTTTTAAAAGTCAAAATCTCATTGTTTTCGACAAGTTAGGAGTACCATTTTAGGCACTGTCCGTTGGTGTGTGGAAAGGTTCGTAGTACCTTGCCTTAATGAGGCAGTGGAGCTCTTAATTGGCGTTAAGCAATTAATGATGCTCCTAAGTAGGAGCGAATGAGATAGGTAAATAGAATATTTCAAATGTATACAAGGTTATCAAATGTGCCTTCGTTTGGTGGGCAGCGCGAATAACACTCGGGGGAGGTAAGCGACCGGTAATCCGTCACCGACTTGGGCAGCAAGTCCTTCACCTTGCTGAGTTTGAATTTCCCCCATCCTATTCTTGCACCTTCTTTGAAACGAAATACGCAAGAGAATGGATATTTTCCCTGGAAAAATCAATATGTAGGCCTGAAAATCCTGGAAAAGTCCTGGAATTTCATAATCTCTGGTCTTTAGGATCCCTGGATATTATGTGGAAGTAGTGTGGAACTACACACTACTTTCCCGGGCGTCCAAATATTGGGAAAGAATAACGAAAGAAGCGATATTGATACAGATGGAGCAAAATAATATCAATAGAGACAACGGCTTCAACTTAAGTAGGACTTGGCGCCCAGTAATTGAAGAAATTCAAAGAACGCGTAACGGCTTCCACAACAATGGGGCATCTGTGGCTATATATAACCGCCAGCATCCTCGCTCAACTCATTATCCTGATGACGATGGCTGAGTCAACCATCGAAACGTTGATACATTTAAAAAATCTTACCCGGTGTGAAACCCGAGAAACTTTCACTCGTCTTTTTCCAACTTTCGCTCCCTATAATAGGCTATTCCAATGTGCGGGGAATCATTTTCAGCGATTTTATTCGTAGATGCCCTTGTGTGGAATCGGCATAAGACACGCTTTCCTTTAGCTCAGGTTCTTCCTGAGACAGATCTTGGGTAATTGTAATGAAAATAGCACAACATCCCTTGCTCGTGGCCATGGTACTACTGATTCAAGGTAGGTCGTTGCGCATCGTTTGAGTCAAACGCTGTGACATCAAACGCTAGCTAGGTCCGGAGTGCATTGCATATTTGATGCTTATGTGGCATTTGGATACAACAGAAATGTGAGAAACATATGAGGGGATACATTTTTTTTGTTATCCCATTGATACATCTACATGGGCGAAGCGTGTCCAGGTTTGCCGGAGACACGATAACTTTAATGTTGATCATGGCAAGAGTTTCGACTTTCATTTGTTAATAAATTGTCATTAGGGTTATTTCCAATGTAAACAAGATTGTATTTATGTACTAATTATAACCGATCAAATATGTTGTATATCAGTACGTAAGGATGCAAATATCTACTACACTTCATTCAGCCGGAGCTAAAAAACTAAATTTTCGGAGCTTTCATCCATTATTCCTATGCTAATTCTCAAGTCATCTACTGACCGTGTCATCCGGATGACATCATGCGCAGAACTGACTCATTTTGGTTACGGGAACGTCCTACCTTTTGTTAGTAGTACTGTGTTAGTACTATGCTTGTGGCTCTACTTCTGTCTTCACTTCAGCCGTCATCCGTCTTGAAGGAGGGATCAGCTGTCATTCTTTGCTATGCCTTCTCATCCTCTTTCCCCATTCAGCCGGATCGTCCCCCATCTCGCCTCGACGTGCTGCAGCGCGGCATAAATCAAACACTCTTTTTCCCTCTCGCCCCCTGTCGGATTACGAACAGCGGCTTCACGCAACGCAAAAATGCCGAGCGTGAGGCCTATTTCGCCCACCACTCTTCCCCCCCAATCATATCCCCCCTTTTCCGAAGCATGCCGTTGTTGATGCGTTCCCCCACCCTGCGTGTGGTTGGCGTACTGTCAAGAGTGATTACGGATACGCGCATCTCTCCTTCCCTTTCCCCCCTCTCCTCTCTCGTTTCGCCTTAATTCCTTTCCTCGGAGGCGGGAGGTTTTTTTTTCATGAGCTCATTTACGTGGTTTTCGAAAGACTCAAGAAAAGAGTGCGTGTATCCGTTGGTGCGTTTTCGTATATATATCCTTCGCGCGCTCCCTCTTGGAATTGACCTTGAATGGGTGGAATTGCCCTGGAGCGTATTTTTTTGATTGGACTCGGGATAGTGTTGTTTATTTCCACTCAAGGAACCTCTTTCGATCCCATCCGTGTTTTTTTTTTAAGTTCATGGGAGTGTTTTCTTTCGTTTTTAATTTTCAGAGGGAAACGGTCCATGGCGTAGTAGCCCAAACAGTAGAGGGTTGGGCTACTGACCGGAGGTTCAGAATTAAATTCGGGTGAGGGTTGTTAATAATGCTCAGAATAATCAGTACTATCAATTTATGTTTTCATTAGTTATAGTTTCGTACGATATTCTATGTTTGTACTTAGAAAAATTAAAATTATAGTAGTAACTCTTATTGTTCAAGTTATTTTGGAAACTGTAAATGTTATCTCCCTGGTTAAATTAGCCAATTCTTAACGAGAGGCGGCTATAAGTCAACAGGTTAACCTTCCATCCGGATGAAGGAGTACTGTTCTTGAAATTCTCTCCATTCTACACTCAATTAATGATCGAGATTCCGCGGGAAA
This sequence comes from Pyrrhosoma nymphula, assembly GCA_963573305.1. NCBI lineage: Eukaryota > Metazoa > Arthropoda > Insecta > Odonata > Coenagrionidae > Pyrrhosoma > Pyrrhosoma nymphula. Next base: position 71,661,415 of record OY754335.1, on the reverse strand, counting down.
ATCTCCGCCATTTGGATTCTAACCTAGGTCCTCGGCATGGGAATTTGTAGGAATCTACATACTACCCTCCGAGTAGCCGCGATGGGAGGTGTGGCACGAGGTGTTAGGACACCATCCATGAAGACGGGAGGGAGTAAGGAATGGGAAACGGGAGAGAGAAGCGGCGAAAAGTGTATGATATGTTAAGGGAGTGTCTTAGTGTCTCGCTGTTTTTGTTGTATTGACTAATGTTGCGTGGAAAGAAAGAAAATAAGGTAAATACAAAAGAAAGAGGTACATGTGATAGGTTTTTTTAATTCTCAGGGAAGTATATCTTGAACGAGGTGAATTGATTGAATCAAGGTACATAAACGTTTACGACTACGTCTACATACGACCTTGTCAACCACAGGGGTGTATGGCAGGGGGTGTTGGTACCAGTCATGATAAAGGGAGGTAATTAGAAGAAGGAATTGTAAGAGAGAAAGGACGGAAGTGGATCTTTCGTTAACGGTGAGTTCTAGTACCTCTGTATTTTAGTTGTAAATATTATTGGTGCGTGGAAAGAAGAAAAAAATATACCTATCAGTTTGGCAGTGTGTCTCTCTTATTTGTCGCTTCGGTCAGCTCTGGTGAAGTTTTGCGGGATCAAAATAATATCTTCCGTTTCACCCTGTAACTTGTATGATCGTAATTTTTTTCTGTAATCATAGCCCAGCGTGTATCCTCCGAGTCTCTTGTTACTCTCCCTCTCTACTACAGACCCAACACAACCCTATCCCTGGAACGCCACAGGCGTAAAAGGAGTATTTACAACCCCCCCCACTCACTATGCAAGCATAGTAGTTGACTGCGTAACTGGTAATTGACGAAGAGGAATATAGAACTAAACTGTAAGGGGAACGTAAATACCAGTGCGAACGAGAAAAACGATTTAAAATTTTTTTGCATCAATCGGGCCAATAATATGGTGTGTTATGACAGTGATGACACTATCGAAATAAATTTACGGAGCTGAATGGGTAAATTTGAAAGGGAGAAACATGATAGCATCTCAGATACGAGTTTCACTGAAAATATTACGGATTAGATTTTCAATTACCTAGGAATGGTGTGTTTTTTGTGATTGGTCACACCACGTCTTATTACAATTTTAGAAATCGATGCATGGTTTTTACAACCTTAAGTATCAAGCCCATAAGATACAAACCGGAGGTTGCGAAACAAGCAACACGAGCGCGTCCTTAGTGAACCGGTTCTCTCGTCTCAAGAAGAGCAGTGCCAATCCTTTTGGTTGCGTCGCCTCCGGAGAAGGAAAAAAAGAGACTGACGATAAATAACCTGCGTGGTACAACGACCCTGACAGGTTTCTGGAAACTAAAACATCTTCGTCTGTCGCCCTCGTGAGTAGACCGCTTGCCCTTCCTCTAAAAGCGTTAACCTTCGGTGATTTATCCTCCAAAAACTACTCCGTGGCAAAAGTGCAAAAAATATTTCGAGAGGGTAAAAGGCTGACCATATATTTCCGCCATTTGAGCAACCTTATTTTTTTAATAAACTCATATCCAAAAAAAATCTCGTTAATTACGGTTGAGATCTGCGTCAAATAATTTTTCCAGTCGACCTTTTTTTAAGGAGTTGAAAGATTTGAAATGTGAGCTTCCAACCGCGTATTTTGGATAGTATTTCTTTTAACGGCTCGTATAGTTGAGCATGATGTATTGAATCTCCCGGATCACTTTAATCATAGGCTAATAGTAACGATAAACCCCTCTCGTGCACATAAACAGATTAAATTACCATATTGGTTCTCTTTTTTGGGTGGGACCACAGCTCAGGTGTCAAAGAAAGCATTTCAGACCAGAGAGCAGCCGATCCATCAAATTTTAGTGAAATCGTTAAAGCAATGGATATCGGAGAAATTGCCACTGGAAAAAAATTTCTCCGTTTCAATTTCTCTGTTACTTCATCGCCGTATTTGCGGAAGGAATGAATATCTTCATTCATGAATGGATATCGTTAATAAACGTAATTATCCCCTCTTTGCACGAAAATAAATTGAGAGAATCCCTGCCAAGTTGGATTTTCAGTTTAAGCAGGTGGTTGCTTGGACTTCTTAATTTCGGAAGTGAATCAGTTATAACTGCAATAGTTTCAATATTACTCTCCCATGATTAATTTAGCAATACGGATGCTGTAAGACGCGAAAAGGATGTAGCTCTCTTGCTGAAGTTATCTGAATGCTCGGTTGTCCATCGCATTTATTTTCAAAGTTTTCAGTAATAGGAAAAGTATGTTTGAACTATTTTCCTTTTCGTCAAAAATATACAGCGACAAATGGCAATTTTCGGCAGTCATATGACTACGGTGCCAACACCGAACGTTGTCAAAGCAAACGATTTATCGGTAACTGAAAGCAAGGGTTTGGAGAAAAACCAGAAGTCAAGGAAGCATTCGCTAAGGGCTTACATAGAATGTGAAGAGAGAGTCCAATTTCTTCTTCACGGCGATGACAGCCACGAAAGTCGGATTTCCTCGCCCGTCCGATTCTTAAGGAGACTTCCATTACGCGCAGAAATGAAATTTTAACTCGCTTGCGAGCACAATGGAGTATGAAGTGCTGATTTAAAAAAATGACTGGTTTTTTTAAGGATGGCGAGTGACTAATGAGGTAACATGCGCCATTATTCCACCTATAGGTGCGGATAGGTTGGTAATGGAAGAATTTTTAGCAAAATTGAGGAAGGTGGGAGACAAAATAGGCGTTGGTATCAGCCAACTCATGACGTAAGGCGCCAAGGGAACTTTTGTTAATTGTGTGAAATTCATTCTTTGAATTTGACCCTTATTGATACCCCAACTGACTAACGGATTACGCTCAAGTATGGGCCAGGATACCACTGTAAAATCTCAATCACTGCCAGGATTCAAACCCAAATCCTCGGCATCAGCAGCTAAGTGGTTTATTCACTTCACTAATTTGTTGTCCTCATTTCACCAAAAAATCATCGGTTGGTTTTGAATGCACGATTAGAAAAGTGTATTCCTTCAGCTCCTTTTTCGGCCGATTTAATGTATATTGGTATCTAAAGCTCGTGGGTGATCCCGTTAGGGTAATAGTTAAAGTCGGGAACTGTGTAGTTGTACAAATATAATTGATACATACCTAAGAATAGTTTTAACGCTTTTTGTGTCGTAATCGCTAAGAAGGTATCAATATGTGGCATTGCAGATGAATTGGCCATCTCGAATATCGGGATTTTTATAGATTGTTTTCCTCTCACCATCTTCTCTGAGAGGCAACATTTCCTTTGGGTTGCTTTGACCTTAAGCTGACAGCATTGCGTTGCACATTTTGTAAATGTCGCAAAAATAACATCAATAACATCGGTCGAGGACGACGATTTTCACGCCGAGAAAAAAACGTAATTATGAAACATAATAAAAGGGACAATTAGCCTTATTATGAAAGATGCTGTGTCTGTAAGAATTCGTAAAAAATGTAAATGCCGTAGTAAATATATCATTCGTACCTAAATGAGTGCTAGCAAAGGAAGAGGAATCATTACCCTTCCCATAACGCGAAAACGCTTAACAAGGTTTGAAGATTTTCTCGATTACATTTCATGTCACACTGTGCAGGCTGGGTATATTCATTTAATTATAATTCAATCAATGTGTGATTAACACGCCTTATTTTCTACAATTTAACCCATTAAGGGCCTAGATTTTGTCATAGTGTTAAAATATATGGTAATTGAATTATACATTATGTACAATCTGCCTTCTGATTAAGGTACGCTTTGGTGGAAATAGGAGTAGGTACTTTAATATGATATTCTGTAATCGCAGGCAACTACGCCATAATGCGATTAGCTTATTCAGCTCCGTATACATTCTAACCCTCCTCATCCCATAAAATATGCGTTGTTTTTCTTTCCCTTTCCTTCGACCCGATATCATTTCTTCCATCACTTCCGTCAGCATCCCTTCGCCACTGATTACCTGATTCTTCCAGTTACTGTGTAGTGTCTGTTCTGTGAGGACAATGTATGAGTGGTGGTTTTTGATTAACATTAAAGAACGTAAAGTTTACGATACGACTTCCGTAATTGATACGTGAACATCGCTGGTGTTGATACGGGTCCCCTGGATCCTTCCCTTCACTCACCGTGGGTTGCTCCTCTGCCGCGCGAGCTTCCACCGCGAACCCTTGGCGCGGAAGTAAAACACAGTTCCCATGGCGGGTTCCATGGTGTCGTTATCCTTTGTTGGTGCGGCTGTCGAGTTAATAAGGGCGGGTGAACTTAGGTCGCCGGGCGCGTCGGGCGCGTTAGGGCGGTCTCTCTCAAGCGAGGTCAAGGCGGAGGTGGTGGTCCCGAATCAGGCCGGCGGGGCCGCTCCGTCACTCCCTGCGAGCCGAAGGCGATGACACGGCAGAGGTGGGCGGACATCCGCGGGGGAACCAGCCATCCGTCGCCCGCGAAGTCGTGGCGGTGCCGACGGGCGAACTCCCCGGAGTGCTGACCCTTCCACGCAAGGTACGCACTTTGTGTACACTTCGTGTGTATGCTTCTTTCTAACTCCGTTCGAGCGAGTCTACCCTCCCATGCGAATCGAAGAGAATGCTCGTGCGAAGAAAAGGTTGTTATTTCAGCACTCCTCCTCGAGGGTTATTGGGAAGGATTGTCTTATTTCTTCTTCCTTCACGCTGGCAGTGGAGCGGAACCGCCGGTGTTGACAGTCCCGTCGCTAGGCGTCAGACGAGAGAGGAGCCTAGAGACGATGCGTGGACTCACTAGCCGATGCCTTTCTCTCTCTCTCTCGGGTTGAAAAGAGTTCTGGCAATAAGACACTAGCTTCAACAGCGGTACTGCGAACAAGGAGAGGCCTTCACCAGTTCTCACTTTACTGAGGACGTGATCGAGAGGGAAGGAATGTATCTTCACGCATTAAAACACGCTCGTAAGTGATTATACAATACGTTTCGCGGGCATAGCTATCATCAGCGGGCACATTCAGCGACTACACTCGCGTTGGAGTTTGAGAGAAATGACGTCTAATTAAACCACGACACAGAATGTGGATGAGGCTTTCGCCAATTTTCATCTTCTGCGAGGACTTAGTCGGTGGGGGGAATTACGACGTATCTTCACACATTTAAAAAAACGTACGGGTATGCGTACTATTTACTATGAAGCGATCGGAGTTCATGCGGCACAGCTACTCGGTCACTCTCCCGAGTAAAATAATAAAATTCGCTTCTAGGTACCACTCTGATCAAGGAGAGTTCGGACGAATGACGATCACAGCAAACAGCTTGGAACACAGTACAGGAAGACCTTCACCAATGTTTCTCTCGTGGGAATTACGACGTATCTTCACGCATTGAAATACGAACGAGAACACGCGTATAGTACTACCGTTTGAGTAGTGCAGAGGAGCGTTCGTACGGTGCGTGTACACCCGGTCACTGCTACACTCCTCTTACGTTTTTTCCCTCCCGGAGTCGTCGCCGGCAGGTTGAAACGGCTGTGCATTCCCCCCCTCAGAAACACGAAAAACGCACCTCTACTCGATAGAGGGGACGGATGTTGTGAGTCCCTTAAGCGTGTGTGTTGGTTGGTGTGGGAGATGAGAGAGAACTGGTGGTAAGATGAAGAAGAGGTAGAAAGGACGGAGGGGGGAGGGGGGGGTCGGAGGAGGGTTGCTAAAAGGGAGTGGGGTGGGGGGAAGGAGAGAGGTGTATTGAGTACGGAGGAGGGGGGTGAGGGAGAAGGGGAGGGGTGAGAAGGGTTACGACGGAGGGGAAGGGGGAGGACCGCCTTTGGAAGGAGACTGCGGTCTGCTACTGACTTGGAGAACGGAGAGAGAGGGAGAGGGGTATTGGAAGGGAGAAGGAACAAGTGGGGGAGGAGGAAGGGAAAAGGAGGACGAAGAGATCGGAACAGAGAGGAGGAGGGGACGGAGAGAAGGCAGGAAGGGAGGATAAACTTGGGAGACAAGGCTTAAAGAGGGCAAAAACTAAGGGGAAGGGATGGTTTAAGGTGGTTCCTCCGTTAAATAACATGAATGTCATTTGAACTTAAGTAAAAGCAACTTGGTAATGTCCACAGAATAATTTATTTACTGAACAACGCGTTTCGACGTCAAAGCGTCATCTTCCGGTACAACCTGACCTGAAGATGACGCTTTGACGTTGAAACTCGTTGTTCAGTAAATAAATTATTCTGTGGACATAGCCATGTTGTTTTTACGTAAGTCCAGAATGATGATCCATCACATCTCGCCAGAAATCGTTGAATATAAATGTCATTTAATTCATGCTTTGGGTTACTTTTAGAGAAAAAATGTCCTCTATCTGACATGAACAACAAAATGTTACCTTTCCACGCTATTTTATCGCCAATTGAACTTGAAATTACATGGTATTTAAGGGGAGAATGGGAGAAACACGGGGGAAAAATATTTTTCTAAATAATATAAATTCCATTTTCACGGAAAACTGTTTATAAGAAGCGAAAACGTCGGGGAATTGATTTAAAATAAATTAGATGTATCTTACCGACTTATTTTTTAAAAGTTATTAGCCAGCTAATTACTGCGATAATTGAAGTAAAAATGTGGTAATTCCATAGAACTGGCGCTGCAGTCGGCTTCTATCACTATAAAAATTTGTTCATTAAAAATATATTTGTGGAATAATCTGCATATTTTGCACCAAAATTTGGTTTTCAACAGGTAGTGGATGTAAACAGCGAAAGCTGGATTTTTTAACCGATTGTTTGGCGTTCTTCCCTTTATAAAAGTGCCATTACTCTCAATAATAGTTGTTTATTCTCATGCTTTCTTTGTCTCACCTTAATTTTTTCATTAACCTCCATTGTTCCCCCTCTGTGTCTAGCACTTTTTGGTCAGTATTTCTGGAATCGGGGGGAATATGCATAGGATGAAGGGTAACTGAATGTTTGCCGAGCTACCTTCACAAACAAACGCAACAGGTGCGTAATTAAAGTTTAAAAAAGGCATATTGCATTCTTTTTCATGGTCCTTCCAAAGAATTATCTGGCTGAGGTATTAACATCTATTATTTCCGTAGATCTGTCTACTTCCGAAGAAAATAATGATATGTAAATGAAATCCTTACATTTTGCAACCGAATTTTTTTTCTATTCCAATCTGAAACGTTACAACGAAACAACCCCCTTTTGAAATCGGTCGAATACCAATACTATCATCCGTTGCAGCGCGATTGCGTGCACGCGAACCAGATATTGAGAACAAAAAAATCCAAACTGATGCATGACTCAATTGGCTCGGATGAACAGGGACCCAAATAGGGTGTGAATATCCTCACTTCGCTTCCACGGCGGCAACGAGGCCACACTGGCCTCACCCCTGAGCGACCTCCCCCGCGCCCGTAAATCTCTTTCCCCCCCGGGCCGGCGAGGCGGAGTCACTCAACGCGGACGCTCGCCCTGCAAAAGGAGATGCCGTCGACGGCAAGAGATAATTTATGTGACACCGTCGCGGATGCAAATTTATTACCCGGGACATTATTGAGGATTGATATCCAAACTTCAATTCAATCACGAATTGGCACAGTGGCAAGGCGTTAAGGTAAGAGCTACTTCGAGTAAACGAGAGTGTTACGCAGCTGATGGAAAGATTAGCTTGGAACCCGCTAGAGACTCGGAGGATACTCGCTAGGCTTAGATTACTAGTTTTAAATATTCAGATCTGGCGAGTTTCTGTATGGCACGGGGATATTATTTTAACCCCGCGCTATATCTCTAGAACTGATAAGAGTCGAGAAAATAAGAGAGATACACTGCCGAATTGATAGTTATAAGGGTTACTTCTTTACGCGCACTTTCAGTGATATAGAATAAACACAGCATGACGCTAACATAATACACATAGTTAACATGCAATTCACCTTTGTCATCTCCCTTTTCCCTATTCCCTCTCTTTTTATGGCTGGTGTCCCAACACCCCCTGCCACACGCCTTTGCGGTGACTCGCAGGGTGGTATGTAACTGTAGAATATGTCAGGAGATTGTGTGTCATCGAGGACAACTAGTGACACAACAAGTGAGCATTTGAATAATTTCAGGTAGCATTCTCGGGATCTCATAGTTTTTTACAAATTGCACAACATTTGAGGATTGCATCTTAGGTTACGAGTAATTTTAAAGTAAATATTTATATTGCGATATTTAAAAAGTATTTTAGTTCAAAGTAGAATTTTTTTGCTGAAAAAATATTTTTAGAAATATTTTGCCCGTTTTAACAGGTAAGTTTAATGTTCTTTTTTCCAATTTCACGAGGGTTCCATTCGTTCATTAGAACATTGATCGAAAGACCAAAGGCTTGTTACGTAAAAATCCTGGAGAATATTAGGAGTACGACACAGCCTGTGCTTTTCTTAGTTCTGCCTTATTGGAAAAGCATTGGAGGGCCAGATAAATAACCCTGTACCGAATGTTTATTATACAGCGTTTTGGGTGAGTTTAGTCATTTCTGGTTAAAGGTGTCAGTCTCGGGTTTAACTTGGTGCAATTCCTTTGAGATAAGGGCTGGAAGGAAGCATTACAATTTCACAAAAATATTTATGCCCGAACGATCATTGTATTGATGCTGATCACCTGATGATGATGATGAGCATCGAAACCATGGTCGCGTGTGAATGATTATTCTTGTGGAATTTCAGTGCTGCACCCTTACGTAAATTTAAGAAGAAGACCTCTTGGCCCTTATATATATTTAAGAAAAAATGGAGGACATAAATGATTTTAGCCTTAGTTGTAGTAGGTAGGGTTCAACGTATTGATTAGCCTGTATATCCAACCGATCTGCGGGTTTAGGTATCCCTTTAAAACGCAAAAATAAAATAACGGGCAGAAACAGCCTCTCGATAAATTTTTCTTAGAAAATTTTGTCATTCCTTTCAAGAATTGGTAAAGTCTAGCCGAAAGTCTAATTTTTTTGCTGAACAATACATACCGCAATCAGTTTTACGATGGTGTGGTAAATTGCCTTTCAGGTACTACAAGTGCCTTACGCATTCGATCTCTGTTGGGAATATATTTTTATCCCTTCGGCTCACTTGTAATGAGATAATTTTCTGAGTTATCGATAGCTGCATGCTTAATGGTTACTTATTTGCTGACGCGAACGCGTGTCAATGGAAATGATAAATCAATGTATATGATGCAGCCATGTGGAATTAAGGAATCCTATTAAACTTTCGGATAGAAAAAGTTTGTTACATTTTGGTGCTGAAACGGTGCTTTTACTGTCCAAAATTCTCCTAACCGTTGGTCCTCTTAACCAGGCATCCTCCCTCTTTTCATAAAACTCCAGAAAACTCCGGAGCGCCCTCTTATCATAAAAATAATTCCATCTAAGTTTGGGAGATAAAAAGTTTTGTGCACATAGGTATAAAGGAAGGGTCTTGATTGCCAGAGCTCCTTTTTTAAACGAGGTTTCCGTTAACCGGGCATCCATTTTTCGCGAGGAAACTTTCGAATAAGTTTTTATAAAAGTTTTTTGATTGCCATTTACGCCGGTTCAGGGACGGTAATACGATAATTATCCGATTATATTCATCAAAATTCATGGTAACATCTTCCAATAACTAAGCTGGTGTCTCATGAGTGATTTTCCGAAGAAACTTACGCGCATTGAAGTAAGCTAACGAAAACGGGTTGAAACAAAGGAAAATCGAAACGATGTAAATATTTTATGATTGGCTCAAGTATCACGCTTGTATCCAGACTATTTCATATTTTAACGAGCAAAAGAAAATGACAATACGCGGCAAGCAAGAGACATAAATGTGGCCATGATGACGAAAGTAAAATAAGTTCTAAAATAGCAAACATATTTGAGCTTGGGTCCAATATTTCCCTTTTTATTTATCGATCGGCGAATAAATATTGACAAAGTGATATTTTGTGCTCTCGCTTCATTTTGGTCTAAGTCCTACGCTTGTTGGTCCATTCTTTCTAAATTTAAATAAGCAAAATGAAGTCTATATGCAGATAATCTACCTTATCTTTCCAATTACTTTGAATTTAAAAACAAAAACTGTTCTGAGCTCTAACAGGGGTCATTTTCTTGGTATTTTCGCTTCAACAATCAACGTAATATGCATAAGGACTTTTCTTGAAAATTAGTGTCTAGCTAAATAAATTATTCCTGGCTTTTTGTCAATGAGTGGTTCTCGGTGAGTCTGACAGTGAGTCACTTTGTAGCTTTCCACATACTATAAAATAAATAGCATTGTTGCGAAATGCAAGGTTGCTTAAAAAATCCGCTTATTCACAGAATCAGAGTACGCAAACCGCTGCAGTCATTGTTTCGAAAAAGATATCATTTTTTTCCCTGTCATGCGGGCTTGAGTGGTCCAGACGCGGTTTCAAACGAAAATAAATTATCGAGCATACCGCAAGAATGTCTTTCGATCCGTGGGGGGAGAAAAAAGTTTCGCTTTTCATCCATCACGTCAAATTTGTCCACACTTTGTTTGACTGACCTGAATTCTCTGATTGGCTAACAAATGTTACAAAACCACAAAATATGATCAATGCTGGAAACCCGAGTAAACCAGCGCAACAATGTGAATTCTTTGAGACTTTGGCGGTTTACTATTAATAATCATAGTATGTATTACAATCCTAGGATTGGTATACCGCAGCCCTCCATTTCGCCCTATCTCATGCCAGTTCCTTCACTTCCCTATGGTTCTTCCTCCTCGTATACCTCTTGACTTGCCCCAAGTACTTGTCTCTTGGTCTTCGTCTTGGGACTTGCCCTTCAATTTTCCCTTCATTATGCTTCTTATGCAATCGTTGTGTCTCATAACATGGCCAACCCACCGTGTTCTTTGGCGTATCATAGTGCCCTTTCTTCTCCAATTATTATGTATACCTCCTAGTTTCTCACCCTATCAGTTCATTTGATCTTTAGCATCCTCCTCCAGCACCATGTCTCGAAGGATTCTATTCTTTTCTGGTCAGTTTTTCCAATGGTCCATGACCGTAGAGTGCCACTGCCCACACGAATGTTTTCACGTACTGTTTCCTTGTCTCCAGTCTTATGCTCTTCGAGCAGAGTAGCGGCCTTTTGCCCATGAATGCCGTATTAGCTTGGGCTATTCGACGCTTGATATCTGTCGTGCTTCTTCCATCCCAGGTAATGGTGCTCCTGAGGTAGGTGAATGATTCCACTTGCTCCAATCTTTCTTCTTTGAGGCGGACGTCGGCCACTACTTTCTCTCTTCCGCACACAAGTATCTTGGTTTTCTTCTTATTAACTTTCATGTTGTATTCCTGGAACACTTTTACAATTGTTCAGTGAGTTCTGTAGGTCTTCCTCGTTTTCTGCTACGATCGCGATATCATCAGCGAAGCGTAGCATCTACATATACATCATACCCTGAAATCCACCTCAGGGGTGTGTGGCAGGGGGTGAGTATTCACCAACATGCATTACACTATACCCTAAAGTTAGTGTAACTACGACTAATTATGCATTAGCATAAATCGCTATTGCTTGTCACGAGGCGAAGCCTCACAAGCATGCACTACACTACAGATATTACCACAATGGAGAGGGACCGTAATATATATATATATATATATATATATATATATATATATATATATATGTATATGTATTTTGCAACTACACAAATGGACAGAGACTCAAGACCTAGTACTAGCAGCACGCCGTGCATGTTTTCTGTAGAAAACATGCACGGCGTGCTGCTAGTACTAGGTAACAGATACGGATTCAAGTATTAGGGAGTACTACTAATACTAAGAGCTACACTACCTATTGACAAACCTAGATAAAAGTGTCAATGGCCGCTGTTATGGTCCCTTATAGTTCGTGGGAAAAATGACATTTTAAATCTGTCCGTTCTGCAGTCTAGTTCCCTAATTTTATTCTCATGATCTAATCTACCGTAGTATGTCGGATTTCGTAAAATATTATCAACGTCGTCAGAAAATAGACTGGTTTGGAACTTACATAATAGATTGAGTCTAAATTTTAATCGACGGTCTGAAAGCGTTTCCCATCCCAGTCGCTGCAAAAGGTCAGTAACACTAACGAGATTATCATAACGGCCTTTAACGTATCTTGCCAATCTTCGCTGCACGCGTTCTAACTCAGTTTCCAAGTCTATCTCATAAGGATCCCAAATGCTGGCAGCATATTCCAAGTGGGGTCTAACGAGGGAGAAGTAGCTGATTTCCCTAACTTTATCGTCGCACTTAAAATGTTGCATGTTCATTTCTTCTCCATTCACTTTGATTCCTTTTTCTTCTATTTCTTTTATTGCTTCCTCCATGTACATATTGAAGAGTGCCGGTGACAGGTTATATCCTAGTCGGACCCCTTTGTTTATCTTTGCCTCCATTTTTCTTCATCTTGCGTGCGTATTGTGGGCACCTGGTCCTTGTAGAGCTGGTAGATGATTCTTCTGTCATTGTAGTCCAAGCCAAGTTTTTCCATAGTATTGAACATTGACATTAACGAATGCCTTCTCCAAGTCCACGAAGGCTATATACAATGGCTCGCTCAAGTGGAAACATTCCATTTCCAAAGTTAATCTTAGGATTGTATTATACCAACCCAAGGTAATTATACTTTCATTTCTGGTAGTTTGAAGAGGAGCAGATTATTAAATGATATCATTTCATGATTACTTATGCCAGTGATTAGCATTTTCCAATGCTAATTACACCACGCACTTTTACGTCGCGTGCTAATCTTCAACATTATCACTTATAAGTTCCAGTTGCTCACTGAATCTCATATTCGTAGAATGAAAACGTGAAATAGTAATCATATCAGAGTATCTTACCACACGTCGTGGATGGAATATTTCAGATCTGGGGTAAGAAAACTTGAAATTTTCTGGTGTCATTACCACCATGCAAAAAGATTCGTCGTGAGATTATCCTTCTTATTTGCAGCAAAAAAAGAACAGAACTCAAAAAGTGTCTGTTTTAATGAAAATAGTCAACTTTGTTTCCCCAAATTTTCTCGTTATCAAATACAATTATTTTCATAGACTCTCGTTGTCTTTATGTCAGGGCGCAACTAAAAACTTTCATTGGGAAATATTAAACCTGTTGGAATTGATCCTAATTATTTGGATTGGGGGAGGAGGGGAGAGGGAAACGATACCTGATAGTCTCTCCAGTTTTAGCAAATCAAATAAAGTGAAATTTGAATAATAATACTGGAATCTATCCACCGTTTCCCCTATTTATTTTCATGGGGTAATCCAGTTCGGTTGTGATTCCATGCCATCTGGCCGTCAATGCCAAAGGAAAGGCTTTCGTTCAGCATGGGCTCATTTTTGTGACACTCGCGGATGAAAATTTATCACCGGAACATTATTGAGGAATTATTTCCGAACTTCAATTCAATCACTGTTTGACATTGGCAGGCGTTAATGTAAAAACTGCTCTGAGCGAACAGAGAGTGTTGCACAGCTGATGGAAGGACTAAGTTTGAAGCCGATAGAAACTCGGAGGCTACATGCTAGGTTGATATTACTAGAATTCACATTAGGCGAGTTTCAGTATGACACGGAAGATATTTTTTTGACTAAACTTTATAAAATTATTTTCCTAGACTCCTCGTCCTTCTGTCGTGCCATATATACAAAATTTCACGGGAAAATATTTATTCTGTTGGCATGACCATGATTCAGAGACACGTAGTAGGCAATATTGTATTATGGAATAGAGCATTTTACGTTAGAGTAATACTGCCATTACTACCGACGCATTTTTCTCATTTTCGATAATCTGACTCCTTCACAAATATGACATGGAGGATAAGTTGGCTTTCTTTCTTGAACGCCGTAAATCCCATTATCTACATGTCTTGGGTAAAGTTCCACCAAGAGTCAACAATCATCTTTTTCCTTTTTTTCCCGTTGAAGATTGATTTCCGAGAAAGCGGACGCTTTAACAAAATCTCTCGCCGAAGATTGATGGAGACCTAAACTTTAAGGAAAAGCTCTCCATCTAAGTCGGGAAAGGGAAAGAGATATGACCTTTTTCTCTCTCCGCTCTGGGAATACTGAGGCGACTCGGCTTGGGAATTAAATCTATGAGCGTTAGTTTCACAGCGGGTAGACGGACGAATTGGTAAACGAATTAGCAGATCGACTTCCTAGAGGCGTCACTTAGAGAGTGCTGGCCTTCGGTATCACTTTCATTCCGGTTTGAAAGTGGAGGCGGAGAATATAGATTTATAAGCACCAACCTATACTCGTTTTAATTTCGTGGGTTAAGTAATTTCAGCATGCTAGCGTAAGTCCCGACCAAAATATTGGAACTCTTCATTGCTCTACGAATGCATGTTGTCGGTTTAATAATTTACGAAAAATCTCGTATTTCTTCGAAATTTTGTCTGTATCGAGCTTAAATGCGTATCTTGAGCCACGATGTGAGAAATATTGACGAACTGAGCACAATATCATTAATAGCAGTTAATAATCGCGGATCCTTCTACTATCTTGTAACTCTTAAAGTGTTATTTAAAAAAATTGGAGTAACCTTTGTGTGTTTTAATATTTCTTGATTGTTTAATTTTCCTGTAAACAGAGATTTCTCATTTTATTATTTATTTTTTTCCGCAATGGAGATGCATCCGTTGATGCTCACACAAAGAATATTAAATGCCCTGCTGCTGAAAGCATTCTTTGCCCTATCAACCATTATTTTCGATAAAGTTTCTATTTGAGTTAACGAATTACATTTAGCGAAACAATTGCTTTGGCTTTTTGATTGCGAAAGATTCAATTGACTTATAGAAAAACTTTTGGCTTTTACGCTCGATATTTTGAAACAAATCGAATTGTTTTTGGCTCGTAGTTTTCAGATTGTATTTGCTTTTACACGGATAAACTAATCCTTAAGATGATTAGATGTTTTTCCAGTAGAAATTGAGCATGGAAGCGATCTACCTGCGCTGAGACTCTTTCATTCTACTCAACAATTTTGGATGCGTAGAGATGTATCCGCTATAATTACAGTTGAAATTTATTTCAAGAGACGGAAGAATGCGGTTACGAACTCTTTCACTTAAAATACTCTTTGTATTTACGAAAAATAATCTCTTAAGTCCGTCTAACATGATTTGGCTCGTCAGCCGCGGTCTACGGGTTTAGAACCTATGACATGGACCGTGGGCTCATGAGAGAGGGATGCCAAAGGTGCTTGTGATTGATTTGAAGGCCTTGAAAGTCAGCTTATAGGTTCGAGGCTCTTGTAAGTCTGTCATTGCATCGCAAGAGAATTTCCCAATCTTTTTCA
Source organism: Pyrrhosoma nymphula (assembly GCA_963573305.1). NCBI lineage: Eukaryota > Metazoa > Arthropoda > Insecta > Odonata > Coenagrionidae > Pyrrhosoma > Pyrrhosoma nymphula. Next base: position 71,646,089 of record OY754335.1, on the reverse strand, counting down.
AAATAGTAGAAAATAACGAAGTTCCTCATGCAACGTTCATGGCTGAAATGCTAGCCGCCACCATATCAGGATTGACTACATATTGAACCGATCAGATTTCCAAATTTAAAATAAAGGAAATATTTGTGATACAGATATGGAGAAATCAGTTCTCTTTATTATAATAAAACCTAATTCCGTGGAGCGCTATACATTTTAGGACCTAAACTGTATTAAAAGACTAAAATATGGCGGAATTTCTGAAAAAAATAAGATAAGACTCATATTTAGCAATTTTTGCGGTGGAAAACTATGGTATTTTATGAAATATGTTTCACCTACAAAGTCACGATTCCTGGAAGGTCTGCGATGCCTACTGTATGTTTTATTTTCCCGAAGGGAAGCTTCATTAAATAAATAAATATATGACCTAGTAATTAATGATTATAACGGAGGTAAAATATGTAGTCAAAAATCGAAAGCTAGTATTCATTTGCCATGCAACCGTATGGGAAGAGAACTTACAAGTCAACCCAATGGGCTGATATGCTATGTGTGGTGCACCACATATAATTCATTCCCTCCCCTGGGAAATTAATTTGTTATACCTGTGTTAAGCAACTCAGAATGCGCTTTTGTAATGATGACAATTTCGATTTTTTGAGGTCCCGTGAGCTGTTGGTAGCCACTGCCAAACAATTAATATAAAATGTTCATTATGGAATTTATTTAGAATTTCTATTGAAAGCAATGTCACCGTTAGAGTTGAATATTATAAATCTCAAGTTGATATGAGGAATGATTCACGCAAAGGCATGGGTTGTACCAGACGGCTCATTTCAGGATTTTTTCTTGCTGATTGTCACACAAATAGATAGGTTACCAATTTTTTTCTTAATTTGGTCTCGAATCAAAATGATTTCATTTTTCTCAGTTGCAATAAAATGGATATGTAACAAGTTAATTAGTATAAATTGTCATACGTTCCTTTAAAATGGGGTGGAACTCCTCTTAAATAAAAACGCTTTCCATCCTAAATAGCGAATGAGTTTGATGGCTAACAATGACATTATTCTACCACGCCTCAGCCTTTTACGGGGATTTAATGGGTTTGTATATTGATTAGCTTAATTTTAGATTTTTGAAAGTAATTTTTCATTAGAAATGCACTTGGAATATGCTGGACTGATTCACTGTTAATGCACTTGGTTACGCTATATTTAACGCAGATCACCTCAGAAAATATACATTAAGTAAATCTACGACGCGGGAGCTCTATGCTCACCTAGAAAGTAAAGGTTGTTACTGCGCGTCAGCTTGTCGAAACTACGGAACCTAACTTTGATATCTGTCTCAACGTGAGAGTCTTGGGACCCATGAGAGTTGCCTGAAAATGTCTATAAGCTAATTATATAGAAATGTGCTTGCGCCCGCCGCACTCCAACGAAAATGTGGTGGTTTTGAAAGTGCTTATAGATGACGTCAATCCTTTTGGGAACGTCTCATATCCATTTATCACATGCAGTTAAAGGAAACCTGAGAACCAGATTTAATGTGGGTCGAGAATATAGGAAGACGCCCTAGAATCGGGTCCCATTTTTTTTTACTTTTCTTGTTTGTATTGACTTATTTTATTATTCTTAGGTGTTGCTAAATGTTTTTCCTGATAAATTTGCAACATTAAAAAAAAATAAAAATCCGTACCTCGTCCCATTATCTACGTGGTTCGACATTCGTGTATACCTGTCCCTAAATGCTGCCCAACGAATTCTCCACATTCACTTCTCGAGGAACGGATTCATGGACCACTTAGATGAACATAGTCATGGGCCACTTTAGTCACTGAGTTTTTCTAACGCGGCAACCTGGGGGGTTCATCGATTTGTTGAGCTTTTGAAATGTGTGCATATGACTATTCTGGTACTTCTTACGTGCGCACGGTGCTGCACACGTATTTAGAAGATAAGTCCTCCATGGAACCATATCGTTCACCAATTGGTGGGTTAAGAGAGCGGAGATTAATCGGACAATATCTTCGACGCAGTCACCCTCTGCAACACTGGTTTTGCATTATTATATTTCAATTTATTTTTGTGGCGTGGAATTGGTTCTGGGGGTTGAAGGTTGTTAGGGCAGCCGGCTAAGGTGAAGTGATTCTCGAGGGAGAAAAGAAAGGACTCAGGAGATAAAAAACGGTGTACTTGTTGCATTTCCCTCGTTTAGAATCAACATGCCGGGGGATGTGATACTGGCTGTCTCTTGGCTTGACGAGAAATTGCACGTGCTCTCCGAACGACATTCAAATAGGAGTAGAATGACAAACACAAAAAATCTTCAGACTTCTTCCTTCCTTTTGATCTATTCAGTAAACTAAATCGTCCTATCGCATTGAAGTCGTCTGAAAACTTATTTAATAATGCTTTGAGTTTTTTGTGTGCTTGAAATGTAATATTCGACGTGAGTCAAACACTACTGCTGACTCAAATGTATGACCTTTGCGCAATCCTAGGAAGACAATACTCTAGACTCTGCATCGAGTTTTTATGTGTTCATCAATGTTCCCGCGTGGCGAAATGAAATCCATGCCATTTGCATTAGTATGTGATTAAGGCTTCGTTAGAGGCGGAGAGGTTGAGTATTATATTCTGTAATGCAAGGGTTCTAATCTCGGTAATGAAATAATTTTGAGGCCGCAGAAAGTTGCTGCCACTGTGGGTTAATATGGCTGAAGGAACACACGTTGTTGCATGAGAAATAAGAGAAAACGATAAACCATAAGATTACCAAAGATATATTGCTGCAATTAATATTGGTGAATTGATGACCTTGCAAATAATAAAATGTTTGTTTGAGTCGAGTTATAACTTTTGCAGACATTATTTGGAAGTCAACCTGTGATCTGATTTCAATTTGGTCAGCAGTTTGAATGGTTGAATTCATTTTCGTCTCTTCTTCCCTTGTCCCTCCCCGTGGACTACAACCTTGAGGTGATGTAAGGTATCTCTGATGACCACTATAGAGCTAAACTTGTGGAAATGATGGGCCTCTGATAGCGCCACCCACGCCAGATAGGTAAAAGCAAGGAGTATATTATAGTCTATATTATGGACTCCTTGGGTGAAAGGGTAGAAGATGGATAAAAGGTAGTTTGCGTAGTGCGTGTATTCCAGTGAGGCCGTCTGGAAAAAGGCGTCCGACCCTATTGGCGCGGCCTCTAAAGTGATAGTGCGACGTAATAAAACACTAATGGGGAAAATATATACAGACAACCATCTGATTAACTTTCAAGCAATCAGGACAGGTTTCAGGATAAGCCAAGTGAGACATTGAATCCAGGCTACTATGGCCCAACGAGTCGGATGTAATATCCAGTATTGGAGGGACTAAGGCCTCCGCGGTTTGTAATAACGTGAAAATCTTGCCCAGCAGCTGTGACAAGAGTAACAAGCAGAAAAGAAGACATAGGGAGAACCGGAGTAGTTAAAACAGGAACTTCCTCCGTACTACCTGAATTTCGATCATTACTAATTGGAAGGCTCTCAGAGTGAAGGAGAATAACTTTCCGGGTAGAGGACTAAGATTTTCAGCGGCGAAAACAAAAAATCATGGCCCCAATGTTGCCTTCTTATGCTATGAGACCCCTCAACCAAGTCTCGTGGACGTAGTTCCGAACTTTTTATGAACGGATATTAAAATGGGAGACGGGCGGCCAAGTCGCAAGCAAAGACGCATGGCAAGAGGTTGATCTCGAAAGCTCCAGCTATTTTCGTGGGAAACAAGCGTTAAAAATTATGACTTTCACATGACGGGAGGAAAATAAAAAAAACGATCTTTCTCCGTCACCTAGCTTTTCTTGGATAGAACCGAGCGACCGTTGGCGATTCAACTTCTCAAAGATCTCTTTCGTTGTGGGTTATTTATAAGAATGTAATAAATTTACATTTTTTGGGGTCCATGACGTCTTTCCAAAGCTTCCGAGTTTGTTTTCATCAAGCCTCATTTGTGGAGGGTTATATATTATTGGCCCTACACTAATCTTGGAAGTCTGATTCCATGCCATTAAATTCCCGATCCATTCAATTTTTTGTAATCTGATTGTTCATTTTTATAATTTACTAGGGAAAATACCCGTTGATTCTCAACGGGAGAGAAAAAACTTGAAAATAATGTAGTAGTGCTGTTTATACAAAAAGGAATAGATTTCGAGTAGAAAAAATACAATGAAATCGCTTTTAAATTGATATTAAAAAGATAAAAAATCGAAAACCGAATAATGGTATGCTGATAATACATAGATGATGGTTTATAATTAAATCGAAACGTAGTGGAAAGCGGAAGTTACCCGTTGAAATTCAACGCGTGTGAAAAACATTGATCTTATTTTTTAAGAAAACCACAAATCCTGAAGAATAGTGTCAGCGTGGTCATTTAAGGAGTTTGTAACCTATCTTGTACGTTGTGTTAATTGTAGTAGACACGCTGACTATTTTCCAGGTACACGGAGAGATGAGTTACCGTTGGACCTCTTTCGTGATGGGAAACCCAAAAATGGGCCACGCAGACTCATTACTACTTAAATAGCACCCAGATTGATAGATGATCACCTCGTCCCTCCGGTTCTCTTGAGCCGTCTTCTGAGTGACTGACGGCTTCATCGCTTCCCTTGTATACATACATATATATGCATTCAATGACTTAATTGAGATGCGCTATTCAAAGTTGATATGTGCTTTTTGTATCTTAATCAGGATTGGATAGTAGGGTACAATCCAGCGGTAAACAGCGTCAAAAGGAACATTTATAGCGGCAGCCATGTTTATTTGACCTATCAATCCACCGTCACCCGGACTGCGTCTTCGGTGTAAAGAGTAGCCATTATCATTGGTTACGATTGCTAAATAAAAAATCTATGGTGATTATAAGTGCACTTGCCGATTTTCATGCACGGATGTCGTTAATTGTGCAGAATCTCAGCTCTTTCGGGTGAGAAGCATGTAGTGACGTCATTATAGTTTCCGCCATCTTAAAACAGAGTAAAGTTTCGAAACAGATGGATCTATATTTGAACCAGATTTATAGTTGGTTACCCGATCGTAGGTTGGGTTGGGATGAAATTTGTGCGGTTCTTAGCGTAACCCGAGAAAAACCACGGGGGGAAAAACCACACAGATACTCATGCGATCGCTGGTGGACATGTCTTTGAGCATCCAAGTCTAACCTTTGTCGTTTTTCATGTAAGGACTCAGTTACTCGCCAAGAAGACATTCCTCATGCTTTAGAAGATTTTTTCGAAAGGTTGCCCTTTATTCTATTAGGCATGTTTTATGGATATATTTTTAAGTGCAAGTAGGGGGAACACAGCGGCGAGTGAGACTCTTTAATAAGCAACTCGATGATTGAGTGAATGTAAGTTAACTGCACTATAACACTTTTAAACATATATAAATATTTTGTAACGTTGATGATGTGGGAATTGATCTAAAAACAGTTCACAATCGTAATGAGAGGCAGGCGGTTCCACTACGTGTAATACATCTGAGTATTAAACTATAATAAACAAAGCTGTGTTTGTTGTAGCAAGAGAGGCATTATTCCCATTACTATTCGCTGCACATAAATATTCTTGCACGTTTAATTGCTTGCGTAGTCTCTTTAATTCCTTTATGTGTATCGTTTACTACGTAAGTGTTCTCTCATATACATGCAGTGCCCCTATAAGAGCTACTTTGAGAATAGTCTTTGAAGAGTAAACTTGTTGTAAATGTGCTTTGAATTTTTGATTACCCCCCGAAGCAATCTATCATGGGGCCCTTGGGACTCTGGGCCCGTCAAAAAATGAAACCACTGCACCGAACCCAAAGCTTAGCATGGACCACCAGGGCGGGCCTTTGGGGGCCCCGAGGGCTTTTCAATATAGCCTATGTTACAGCCAGATACCTATATTTTCTATCTACATGTCAAATTTTGGCTCAATCGGTCCAGTCATTTTTGAGTGATGGAGCAACAGACAGACGGACATACAGACACCATAACATTTTTAAATATGTATAGCTGAATTACCCCTGCGAAGCTCGGGATAACACTTCCTTTATAAATTATCATATAAGAGGAGAATCGATTGAAGAAAATGAAAACTTTCATTCTTTCGGGTATCCGATAAAATAATTTTTAGCTCTCTATCTTGAGTGAAAGTATTTTTTAAAAGCAAAAGACTTTAACCATTGCACAAAACCCATTGCTTTGAATTCCTAATCAGGTTAACTGAGCAAAATGAATTTCCAATACGTTAAAGACCACAGCTGGTTGTCAAGGAAATATGCTGTTGTTGATTTCTAAGAAAAAAATAAACCACTGCATGAAACCCAATGCTTAGCATTCCTAATTAGCTTAACTGAGCTAAATCAATTTTAAATTCGTTAAAGACCAATATCTGGTTGTCAAGGAAATATGGTATTGTTGATTTCTGAGAAAAATGTGCGTTTTTGCAGCTTAAAACGCGGTTTTCAGACAAATACGAATAGGAAAAGATAATCGATTGAAAGAATTATAAACTTCATTATTTCAGCCATTTGATTAAAAAAATCCCAACCCTCTATCTTGAGTGGAAGTAGTTTTAAAAAGCTAAAAATGAAACCACTGCACAAAACCCAATTCGTAGCTTAAACCACCAAAGGGCACCTTTTTGGGACCTTTTAGGGCCCTGAGGTATTTTTAGATAGCATAAAAACCTTCTCCTTGAAAAATACATATATGTGCCAACTTTCATGGTGATCAGTGAGACCGATGTTGAAGTCTATTAATCTCGGACAGACAAACAAACATCCATTTTTATTTATATAGATCTATCCTTTTTTATACCAATGGAACGAAACACTCATATATATAAACAGCTCAGGGCAAATTGAGATGAATTTGCGCAATAATATTTTACATTTATGAAATTATTCCCAGATATCAGGCATAAAAACATTTTACCTACTTAATATTTTACCAAATTTTGCAGTAAAAACAAAATGTTATGTAAAACACTTTCCATGGTAGTCTCGGAGCAACCTTTTTATTCTTTGTGTTAAATGAGAACAAACGGTGAATAAATCACGTATACCATCGCAAATACAGGGATCTAGGCAATGAGTCTGACAAGATTGCGTTGCAAAAAGACCTAGGTGCTATAACTGAATGGTGCTATACTTGGCAGTTAGAATTGAATTTTAAAAAGTGCGTTGTTATGAATTTTCGGAAAAAGAATAACTTGGTCAACGAAAGGTACACAATTAATCAAACCAACTTATCTAATGTAGAGTCAGTTAAATACTTAGGTGTGACCCTTACTCTGGACCTTTCTTGGGGAAACGCGTCCCGGAAATCTGCGGACAGGCTAGTCGCAAATTGGAATTTATTAAAAGAATATTAGGAAAATACGACGAGAAGGTTAAAGAGCGATGTTATTTTTCAGTGAGACCTCACTTGGAGTTTGCCGCTAGCATATGGGACCCTTACGAAATAGGATTAATATAAGAAATAGATCGAATACAACGGAGAGCAGCAAGGTTTGTGAAAAGTTGTTACGATAAACTTAGCAGTATTACCGAATTGTTGAAGGAATTAGGGTGGGAGAAATACAGGTTAAATCTTTTGCGCAAGTTCAGAGTACAGTTTTTTGCCGGACCTTCAACATATATTGTTAGAGCCAACGTAGTACGGTAGAAGCGATCACAGGAATAAGATAAAGGAAATTAACTGCAGAACCGACAGATTTAAAATTTCATTTTTCCCACGTACAATAAGGGATCATAATAGTTGCGATGATCAATCATATGAAACTCCCACCCTCAATAGGTATAGTAGAATTTTCACTTGTGCTTAATAACACAACATCATTACTAACACTTCTCACTGCTTGATATGTCCGGCATTATTTTATTTTTTCTCTGCATGAAGTAGCATCTCGTGGCATTCATAAATTAACAGTATTAGTAATATTAACCACTAGATGTGTCTATAGCATTGTTCTGCATGTTTGCATGTTCATTTACGTATCACTCTCCCAGTTTCTGGTTGGACTGCGCACTGTTCTCCTGACTACTTTTTGGTCTGCGCCTAACGGCCGGGGGAGCGTGCGAGGTTCTGATTTATGCTGGGACGAGTGCTGCATGCCTGGTGTGGAATCATCCCGTGCCGCACAACCTAGTGGTGGCTTGCACGGTACTTCGTAGAGGTAGATGTAGATGAAATGTCTCTCTCCGTCTTTTTCCCCAATTCAGGGTCACCAATCTATCAAAAAAGTTATTGGTATATGTTTGCTTGGAGGATAGACACGTTAAATTTGCTCACTACTGTAGATATGGCAACATCGTCACCATATATCCAGAACAATCCGTTCCCAAGTTGGTTAAGGCCGAGATTCTTCTATATTCCTTAGAAATGTATCAATCATATAACGTCGTATTATTAGTTTATCATAGACCGACGTGTTCGCTTTTTTCACTCCCTATTTCTTTTCGACTATATTATTTATATTTAAATAATAAGATTATAAACATGTTACCATAAAATAAATAATTTTAAATCGCTAATGTTGCTATAAAAAGTTAATGACTTACCGAAAGGTGAGTTTTTGTGTTACATTCCCAAGTCACATGTATTCACGTAAATGTAAAGTGCATAAAGTAATAATAAATAAACAGAAAAAATAACAACTTATCGTGCTTACGTAGTCAGTGAAGCCCCAGGTTTTTACCGGAAAAAAGTGTTCCACTGTCAAAAGGATGAACTAAGTCATGGGACTTGCCAATTTTGTCTTAGCCAATCAGGAGTGCAAATGTAGTACGTTCATTGAAACTTGTCTCGACAGACTATCCTTGTGATTATGTTTCCGAATAAATTTCACGCACCTCCGGTGATGTAAAAAATGTACGCCAAAAGATTTTTAGGAAAGGTCTTTTACGTCCCATCTTTTCCCTTCGCTATGAAGAGAAGAAGAAAAGGCATATGGTATTAAAATCGTCAACGCAGATAGCAAACTGGTCTCTTCGTTTTGAACGGTACCCTTGCGTAGGACTCTTTTATTGACCACGCTGCCACACGCTGCTCTTTACTCCAGACCTCAAAGGGCGCGACGACTGCTTGGCCAACAAATAATAAGTTAATGATCTTTGAAAGTTTTTAGCAATGTTTGGGTATCGGCCACGCGCCGGAACGTTAATGAGGCTGCGAAAATAGAAGATGCCGTTTCTTTTTCCGTCTCTGGAATGTATTCGGAGCATCGCTGCGACGCAGTTCGGCGGTTCATGCCGTTGGATATATTCTTTCAATTTATTTTTTCGCTGAGATTGCATCGTATTAGATAATCACTCCTTTACGGGTATTATGTGGTGTATAGACTGAAGGCATATCCTATCTATCGAAAGATCTGAAAATGTACTTTCCCCCCTAAAATTTATGGAAAGGTTAGATATCTATATGCATCGGTATATGCAAATAAGTAGCCATTAAAGCGTACAATGAAGGAACGGTTACTAATATTCTTCATGAGGTTGTGAATGCCCTTGAATTCATGTTGCATTATTACGAAATACAAGTACAAGAAGCATTAATATACCTAGAGTTACTTTACATTACGTATACGTTGGTGTGACCATTCATATTTTGTCATGACTACGCATTATACGTCATAAAATGAAGTATTTTCGATGAAATCTGTCAATTGGCTAGTCTCCTGTTCTCCGTTTATCCAAGTGATCGAGTGTATCGTCAAAGTATTGACGATAAGGTAGTCTACTCGGTATTAAAATTAGACTGGAGGATTTATATATGTTTGGTCATTATTAAGTGAATAATAATAATAATTTTAGTAAGTTAATAGTTACGAAAAAGATGGCCTCATCAATCGAGCATCTCCGTCACCCAGCTCCTTCGGCTAATCTGTATTATGGAGTCAGGAAAACTCACCTGAAAAGATAATAAAACAAAATAAATTCATTTTCTAGCCCTTAGAGGTATAGTTTGCTTCGATAAGTATTAAGTGGATATTTACTCATTCCTTACGAGATGTTTTTCACCCATGGGTGTTTTGTATTTCGAAATCACTAAATGAAAAACACAAGAAATGGAAATGCATTCCAAACACTTTATGAAAAGTTGGCAAAACATGATAAGTTGGCCATCTTTTCACTGTATTCATTAAATTCATCACAACTACAATAATTTAATAAAATATGGATAAATAACCACGAAGAGTTTGGAAGGAGCTAGCGAGAAGGCTGGATAGTTACTGTACGATCTATCTCCACTCCCTCTTTTCTATGGTATAATGGAAAATTATTCTATTCTTTATTTTGTTCCCTACTATTTTCTCATCAGTGCAAGCAAGAGAGATTTTCTGTGGCCAAGTATTTATATTTTTGCTGTATCTTAGATTTGACATATCAACTTTTGTTGTAAAATATATTACAAGATAAGGGAAGAAATTGAATTTCATCCAAATTATTCTCGCTATAAATTTGGTGCATTAAAGCAAAAAAAAATTAGAAAAACACGCCATGAAACGCATTGGGAGCCGGAATACTCAAGTTTTTTTTTTAAATTTCTTTATGCTAATAGTAGAATATCAATTCATTAATAAATATGTGAATATAAATTGAACCAGTCTCAATGTAGAACGGAAGAATTAAATGAGTTTAGCCTTGCCGAAATAGGTTATTAGTACTGTGCAATGATAATAAAATAAGAGCAGCTAAACTTGCGGTCATAAGTGGAATGGGAATGGAATGGTAAGAATTGCCTAGGAAGACTGAGGATGGAATTCACCATGCGAGTTATGAAGAACGCTAGAGTGAATAATTATGCAGGAATGAAACTGTTAACTGATGGTAATGTGTCGCGGAGAGATGCAACAAGCCAATCTTTGGATTAATGATTACTGCTGCTGATGATGATGCGGAGAAAAGATATTAATGAAGTGGGATATAAAAAATCCGTTTTATTATAACCTTTTACTCATGACGATTTCCTGCGATATCTCGTCTGCATAAATACGTTTCTTATTACATAGAAGACATGAATAAAATACTTTCCTTCTTGACTTTGTGGTATTCCATTGAGAAAAAGATTTAATAAAGGTAAAATTTTACAATACCAACCCGGGTCGTGAGTTCTATCTGTTAAGTGGCACGGTAAAAGTTTACCTTTGTTAAATATTTTTCGTAGAAGACATGATTGAGATGGGAACAGAAGGGGTATTAAATTCCGAGCAAATATTCGTAATTTATTTTTCCTCGGTTTCTACGTGTAATGAAAAGGATAATTGTATCGGCCGCATCATTTTCATTCATCACCGAAGGTTCGATAAAAATAAAGATGAATGATTTTGTCGTGAACAAAGCTAGAAGTCGAAGATGAATGATATTTATCGAAAAGAAATAATGTTATTCTTACCATATCGGGCTCAATGGGGAGGCCAGAACCCTTGTCGTTTTGGCCCAGAAACATTACAATGGCAACATCGCATATAATCGAGCGGAAATCTCAAGCGAAAGAAAACGAAATAATATACGTGGCTCCGGCGAAGAAAGGAAGACATATTTCATACCACACGGGTGTATAGGAGGCGGAAAAAGGGATGGAAAGAAAAATCCCTTTTTAAATGGCTCGGGAGCACATTGCGTTTCCCTAAAAAATAGCTTTCTCCGGCTCCATACATACGAAATATGCACGAGCGTATTCTTATGGGCTCTATTTCTGGACACCCCCCCTCTCCCTCCCTGGTTGTCGTTTTCGGGGGAGTTTATTTACGCGCATAATTTATCCGACGTCACCACCAGCTCCGGAAGGATAAAGTGCCCGGTAATGGGCGATTAAAACGATCCGAATTAGCGTAAATCCTTTGCCGACATCTCCGGGGAGAATATTTACGACCCTCTTCCCGCCGCGCCGCCTTCTCCAGAGAGACCACCACAAGAAGGAGGGAGGAGAAGGGGTTGCGTTTTTTTCTTCTTAATATTATTATCATATGGAGTTAAGGGCCCGCGCTCCTTTCGGTCGTGAGTGGGTAGTAAGAAAAGTGAGATGGTCTGTGTGGAATAAAGTGGATCAGCAGGAAGGGGGGAAGGGAGAGCTAGGGTGATTGGGGGAGGGTTTGAGGGGGGATTCTACATTTACGTACTACCCTGCGAGTTCCTGCAGAGGCGGGTGGCAGGTGGTGTTGCAATGCTTGTAGGAAGGGGGCACCAGCCATAAAAGGGCAGGGTATAGGGAAAAGGAGTGGGGAGGACAGAGGTTGATTGTATGTTAACGATATGTAACGCCGTGATTGTTATATTCCCTAATGGTGCGTGGTAAGTAGGAATTTTTGTACCTATCAGTTCGGCAATGTAGCTCTCTTATTTTGCCGCTTCTATCATTTATAGAGATATAGCGTGGGGTCCAAATAATATCCTTCTTGTCGTACTGAAACTCACCTGATCTGAATATTTCAAGTAATATAAGCCTAGCGTGTAGTCTCAGAGTCTATAAAGACTCCCAACCTAGTCTTTTAACCAGGTGTGTAACACTCTCTGTTCGCTCATAGTAGTTTTTAACGGGTCTGTATACTGCCTCATTGACGTGAGGCATGGGGCGTTAGTACATTAGCCATGGATAATGGTGGCAATAGAAAAAAAGGAATTGGGTGAGAGAATCCTATCCTGTTGGAGGGAAGAAAGGGAAGAATGAATATGGAATGGATGCTCCGGTAATGGATATTTATGAAAGGAGTGTGCTTCGTTCGTATGGCCATGTTGAGGGAACGGATTGTATATGAATAAATATACAGATTTTTGATATAGGTGTGAATGGTGTGGGAGACCGAGGAAGTCATGGGTGAATGTGGTGGAAGAGGCTCTTAAGAGGAGGAACATTAGAAATCTTAAAAAAATAAGAGAGCGTGTATGAAGCAATGCATGAATTGGCAGGGGTGGATGAGGTTTGCAAGGATAGGGGAGTCAGGAAGAAATTATTATAACGGAGCTTATTTTATAAGTAGGCTTAGATTGCTTGAACAATTGAGAATAGATATCTTTCAGAGCGACACGGAGAACATCATATTAGAACCCCGCTATAATTCCATGTCCGACAGAAACGATAAATTAAGAGAGATATTTTGCCGAACGGATAGGTATGGGAATTCGTTTTTCCCCCGAACAATAAGGGACTATAATAAATGCTAGGCGTAATTTCATTAGAGCGTTTCCATTTTATATGTAAACGGCTGGTGTTCAAACACCCCCCGCCACACGTCTATTGAGGCGGCTTGCGGGGTAGTATGTAGATGTAGATGTAGACAAGTTTAACGCCGAGAATCAAGCTCTTTTTGAATGTGCTTGCCCCAAAAGAGAACATCGTGATTGATATTTACGTATGTATACATGAGAGAGAAAAGGGACGTAAGCTGTGATCTATTTTGATATTTTTATCGTCAAACTCGTCTTCTTAAACATCTTCTAATCTTAGGCGACGTACGTGGTCTACATCTGCATACCAACCCACAAGCCGCAGCAGGGGTAAGTGGATGAGTGGTTTTGACACTTCATTACCTTGATTATGGCAGTTATCTAGTTTCATTTCTATGATGGTGCTCGGAGTTAAACACAGGGTTCTCAACATGGGCAAATACAAGGGTGAGCACGGTTTGCAATCGGCAAATGTTCTCGCTTTTTTCACTACCGAAAAAAATACCGTATTCATTCCTGTGTATCAAGCATCATTGCTATTTTTCCACTTCCTGGCATTTACTATTCAACAAATTACACCATTCCATCGTCATTTTGACTAAACAGCTGACATTTTGAGCTGAGAGTCAGACGTCGCCTCATTCGTGAGAAAGGAGAGGTAAGGAATCGTCTCAACTCTCCCGGAATGGAGTTCAGACATGTGACATGAATCCACAGGTATGTGCAAGTACGTCCGTCTCATGCCTACTTTCTTTTCCCGGCGTGAAAACGCATAAATTTTAGTTGTCATGCCTTTCAATGAAGTTACTGGTGGTGCAGGCATCGGGAAAAATATGGAATGGAATTGATGGAAAGAAAACAGGAGAAACCTACAGAGTAAATGAATTGGTTTCGTAAATTTTGCAAATGGAGATGTCGCGTTATCGAAACATGAGAAAGATCAATGGACGGAGAGAACCACTAGCGATGAAGTTTTACAAAGAGTTTATCGAGAAAAGAATTAGGTATAATGAAAACTCTGAGAAGAAGGAGATACCAACTTATTGGACACATTTTGGAAGACTACAGCCGGTTGAAAATAATAATGGAAGGAGAAATGAATGGAACGAATTACAGAAGAAGACAAAAAATGGAATACATTACACTCATCGTTTCAACCGGAAGGTTGGTTTTGATAGGTGGGAGTAGAGCTCATTCGGTACTATGCCGCTGGTGTATGAAATTAACACGTTCAGGGTAGGGGCCTTTTCCTGGGACACCTGCGATTTTCCAAGAAGTTCTGACAACCAGATAACCCGGGATCCTCGCTGGTAGCCTGGCGCTCTGCTCACTAGGCCACCACGACCCCCTAATTAAGGATTGGGATTCCCTTGAATGATCCTCAATAACCCGGGAGTCTAACCTTGGCTCGTGGGATGGGAGAACAGTTCTCTGGCCACCTCACCAACCCAATCCTCCTTTTGGTTAACCTTTGGAGCTTTTTTATTCTCTCAAAGTGTAACATATCAGGGTTGGTACGGGTCAGGGAAATCAGGGAAAAGTAAGGGAATTTGGAATGGGCCAGGGAAAAGTAAGGGAATCTCGTCCATAGGGTCAGGGAGAATGTATGCCATGCCACGCGATTCAAAGAGCCGCCGCGCTGTCAGCTGGCTGAGCTGGCCTGGGTCAGCCGGGCGCCGAACTAGTCCGTCTTTCCGCCGCGCTGAGGAGCGTTGCTAGCCATTGCTAGATTTTTTTTAAAAAAACATTGGTGTCCAAGATATTAGAAAAGTCTCCACTTCAGTACAAGATTTGCAAGGCTATCACGTTTTGTGATCCAGTGTTGATAGTGAAATCCGAAGATGTAGCTCTTGCTCGCTCCCTGAACTGCCTCTCATTGCTCCAGTGAAGGCAGTGGTTCTCTGCTTTAGAGTTCGACTCGTTAGAAGCTGAGTTCAAGACTTTAATTAACAAACCTGCTATCTTTGTGTGCTTGAAAGAATATGACCGAGACCACACCCGTCTTAATCACTTTTGGAAGCGTATGTCGCAGAAGTGCTCTGGATTAATGATAGATTTGATCCACATGATTTTAATATTGAGCCATGGAAATGCCTTTGTGGAGAGGGGATTTTCCATAAACAAAGAAGTTTTTTTATCGAAAACCAACAGACACTGGTCGCGCAAAGGCAGGTGTACGACGCCGTGAATTTGGCCGGCGGAATTCTTAATTTGGAAATTAGTGACAAAATTATTTCAAGAGTGCGACATGCACTCGTAGAGTATGAAGAGGCGCGTAGGGAGAGAGCGAAAGAAGACAAGGAAAAGATACCGAAGAGAAAAGATGAAAGAATGATTGGGGAAGAAGTTAAAGAATTAAGAGCCAAGACTTTTGCCAGAAAACCAATTAGAGTGCGACGCTATCGACAAGAGGCTGAGAGCACGATGTGGCCGTGTATAGCATTTCTGTGATGTTGTGGTTAGGTACGTTCTACGTCCACGTCCCTGAATGTAGACTTTTTGTTTGATGTGTCAATTTATATTTGGCACCATATTTATATTTAAGTTTACAAGTTACTGTTATTTCTATGAGTTCATCGTAAAGAAATAAGTTTTAAATAGAATTTAAATATATTTTTGTAAAGAATTTAGTATTTTATTGACTCTTACCCTTCAAAAATGTTATGTAATGATCGAAAGTAGAGTGTAAAAAAGTCAGGGGAAATGAAGATTTTTGTCAGGGAAAAGTCAGGGAATTTGAATTCGGGAAACTCGTAACAACCCTGCATATTATGACATCTTCTCTGGTTTGGTTTCTTCTCATTATAAATATAAAAATAGCTTGGGACTGAAAGTTTATTCAAAATTCAGAACTATCCCTGCTGTATCAAATTAGCCCAAGAATTGCAGCGAGTATGAGATAGGCTAGTAACCAATACTTAAACAATGAATAATTGCATACTCATTTGCGTACTTTGATTAAGTTACGACTCTTTTTAGTGAATCGAATATATTAGGTCCACCCAACACGACGAAATTTTAAGCGCATTATTTGCTTAATAAAATTTATATAATTTTTTAAATCAGTATGTTAACTGAAATAATAACTGAAATATAAAAAAAGATAGTTATTCAAAAGGCCTTGCTTAGAACCTTCGGCACTTTTTTTTTTAGATTTCTTCATCTTCAAGCGAAACTAGTCGAATAATAATGACAAAGCAAAAATTCTTCATTAGCACTGAACGAAACAGGGAAGTCAGACCAGTTTCAGGGCCAAACCTTGAGATTGATCTGATTAGAAGGTTCCTTCGTGTCAGCCACATAAAAGATGCTGGATGAAATAATTATACCCATAGATTTAAAAATAGCGGTCGAAATACGCCGGATGACAGTGCATAATATATTGACAGGTATTAATCTTTGGCTGTCTCATCTCTCTCCCCTTATAAGTCCTAAGTCATTAGTCCGTGTCTTTTCATTCTCATGGAATACCGACCATCTCATGAGCCAATGGAATGTCTCCTGTATGATGAGGTAAACGGTTTCAGGTGGCTAATGGATCTTTTCTACGTTCCAACTCATTTTATCGTATCGTTAAGAAAACTCTTCAATTCCGCCCCACCCACCACCGTCGTACCTCATGAAAAAAGCAACAGAGATAATACACCAAGGGATTCTTGGCTAGTTTTAGTAGATTTTCAGGTTGAGCAGAGCAAAAGGGTTTTGAGAGATCACAAAAAACTTTATTTCTAACCTAAGTTTCAATTATTTCACTGACGAAACCTAAGTTAAAACTATTTTTTTCGTGCTCCGTAAAAATAAATCGTTCTCTCGGCACCACAAAGCCACCGACTGCGAAAAAGAGGAAAACTAGAGTATTTTACGAGAAGAAAATTATTTAGATAAATTAAACATACAGTAAGGAATCAGTTTACGCCCATCAATCGCGTATTTTTTACGTGAATGATAGTATCTTCCAATCTATCTTGAGTGTATAGTAAACCAACAACGTTCTGAAATCAACGCCCGCGAGATGTTAAATAAGAAAATAATGCGTCGCAACTACAGCACAGAAAATGATATATTTCATCCTGGACCGGACAAAATCCATATTTACCTATAAGTCCGTCTAAAAATGCGCGAGGAGCCCTGCTCTGCTCAGTGTAATGACTCAACATCCCAGAATGAGGAAAATCGGTCAGCGAGGACTGCCGAGAAATCGATGGCCTGGGCACTCCAGAATTCACTTCCAGCGGAAATAACCGATTCCAATTCTCTTGCGGGACTTTTGACACCCCAATCTCCATCCCTGCCCTTCTTCCGCCTCAAATTGAAATCCACAAAGGAGATTGATCCATTTCGGTGACCAGTCTCGCTGTTGCGGCTAGGACGATTGTGTCCTATGCGGCCTCTGCGGTTATTTTTATAGTTTTCAACGTAAGTGCAAGAGAGTTTATCGCGTTCTTGCGGTTGACGTAATGTACTTATTCTGGGGATTTAAGCCTGTAAAATAATCGACATTATCTTATGTTATTATACAACGCTCAGAAGATGATCAGATAAGGGGAGTATTTGTCCTGAAAAATATAGCAGAGGAATACGGACTAATAATATTATCCCTTAAAGCAAAGGTGATAGCTTTGATGGGAAAATACCCAGTAAGAACAAAGATTGCCATTAATGACAAAATCCTAGAGCTGGTGTCCAGTTTTAATTATCTTGGATGTGAAATGTCCCCTAGTATTGACCAAGATGTCGGAAATAAACTTAAGAAATTCAAACACTAGGTGGGACAATTCGCAGAGCCCTAAAAAATAAAACAAGAAAATAAAATAAATGAAGACTTCCAAAAACAGTGGCAGTTCCTGTAGTACTGTACAGTAGCGAGACAGTTCTCTCAAGGAAAAAACTTACCCAAAAGTACTACACATCAACTGGAATGAAATTTATAAGCTTTTTGCACATTACATGATAGAATAAAAAGCCAAATCATTAGCATTTTTAATTTAGAAGAAAACATATCGGAAAGCAAAGTAGAGCAACCATTTAGGAAGAATGCAGCCGAACCGTCTCCCCAGCATTGCCTTTAGAATATAAGCCTGAGTAGTGGTCATCGCAATGTTGGTCGACCTAGACTAAGGTGGTTTCAGGAACAGGATGAACTTAAAGACCTGTAATTATCCCTTGAATAAACTCTGAACGGGCGCAAGTTATTCAGGTGGACAATAAAAGAACTTGACAGGTTGCAGGAAACTATAAAAATTCGGGCAGTGAACGGGAGGCGGTCCTTTTCCTTAGTGAGAGGCCGTGTGCGTGAGAGATGAAAGTTCCTGTCTCCCAAGTTGTAAGTGCGCTCACGTCACCATGTACGCGATGATTGGGACACTCCATTCATTTACAAAGGATTGTCATAAATGTAATGGTGTGTATTTCGTATGTTTAACCAATTATCAAAAAAATAGACTTTTTTTCTCATACTTTCCGCTATACACATTCTAGAATTGCCAAAAAAAAACGTACTGTTTTTATGGCGTTTTCGGCCCACTGCGTGAAACGAATAAGTCAAGTTTAAGCCTCAAAACGCGTATAGTTAGTTGATTACTGAAGAGTTCAGTCATAAAACAAAGTATTTCATTCAGTAATATTATATTTACTTCACACTTCGCACAACTGCCTACATTTTAAAATAAAATTCGAACATGTTCTCTATAATTACTAGAGAAAAATCTTGCTCAAACGACCTAAACGAAAGCCTGCAAGAGGAGAACATTTATTGCGTCCGATCTGATGGCAAGAATTCTGCGTTGAAGTTCTCTTCTCTTTTATCTCTTACATGAGTCAGAATTCCCCCTGGAAATTATTCACCGCTGCCGAAATTTCAGCCCGGTCCTTTGAAGGTGGGAAGTCATTTATTCATCCGCAAGATCAACCCAACTGGCTAAATTTTTTAGCTTTATTCCCCCCCGCGAGAAACGACGTAGTGCATGGCCAACCCTCCAGGGATACTTGCGAGGATTCTCACATATTAGCTGCACAAATTAAACGCGTCGCTACGCCACCGAACGCAACACGATCACAACAGCTGCGGTCGTTCCATGTTTCTCACGGTGTTCTCAGATTACATTCTCACCGCTACCGCAATCCCAAGGGCTGATTATTACCACGCAGCCATTTTCCCACCCCTTCCTTTGAACAAACAGTCTCAAAGCGAACTCAAGAGACTCATTCATCTAATCTTTACGCTAATAAAGGTTATGCTTGTTAAAATAGACTATTTTATTCGACTCAAAACCTTAACCAGGATAAAAAAACAGGACCCGGGTTTCGACGGCAAAGCGTTACCTTCAGGTGAATTATTTTTGGTTTGGGAGAGTACATATACATACTGTCAAGGTCGTTTGTGGGGTTTTCAATAGCGCAGGGAGGGTCAAAACGAAGATATGTTAAAATATAGTCAAGGGGGGAGTGGCAGGCGTTCAAAAATGCATTCATCACTTCACAAGGATAGCGTACGCTTTATAAAATTTATAATCGTTCCAGGGTATCCAGTTTTTGTCAATTGCCAACTGTGCAAAATCTCTCGAATAAAGTCACTCCCGTGCTCACTATCTAAAAGATGCTTTATAAATTGAAAATTCATTGGTTTCTAAAGTATGACCTAAGGAAGACCAAGCTTGTTTTAAGAATAAAAATTTGTAGATGATTCCTCTTCATGACTACTTTTTTATTATGCAATTTTTTCTTCTTTCAGGAGATTAATTTGAAATATATTTTTTTTAATTAATTATTTTTTATTTTTAATATTTAAAATAAGCATTTGGATCGAAACTCGGGTCTTATTTTTATTATGGTTTTTATATGGTTTATATTATTAACCAGGAGCAATCGATTAAAAAAAAATATGTCTCAAACCATGGATTTGGCTGATGAATTTGTTTATCTTCTACCAAAAATTACGGTGTTGAAATGCATAACATCTAGTTCCGTTGAATACTGATAAAATTGTCGCGAGAATTAAGAACCTGGATAGGGTAGTGATCTGCGCATTATCCTTTTTACGTTGTAACCCAACTTTCGGAATGAATAAGGGTCATGTGTGGTATGTAGGACATTTATGTTCAACATTCTCGCTAAAATTAGTTTCAACGCTGGCTATAGTAAATTACCTCATGATTATGATTGTGTTCTAGAAAAATAAGACCAGTTCAACGAGATAGAAGTTGATAAACTAAGATGGCGGACTTGTGATCACGCGAAATTCCCTGAATTGTAAAATAATGCTTTGTGGAAATACGATAATAGTCATTTACGCTATAATCACTAACAATTTCCATGATATCTATTGATGGCGCTCCGTGTATATTTCAACATCCTTGTGTAGATAGTTTCTTAGTGTAGTTTTTTTTTGTTCGACAGCAAAATCAATTTTCGACAACAATCCCTTTCCGTTGGAAAACAAGGGCCGCCGGAAATATGAAACGAAGAGCATTGATATAAGAAGAGAAGCTCAATATTTACTGTGAGCGAATGCCTCCTGCCTCCACTTCCGTCGAGAGCGAAGGAGGACTTTCCCGACGTTTCCGTCGAGCGGTGACTTTTTACGAGACCCCCATGAGAGCGGGGGAAAGTTGGGTGGCGGCGTTAGATAGGGGAGAGAGGGGTTTGTGATGATAGGCAGGGTTGAGTGGGGAAGGATGAGGAGGGCATAGGATTTACACAAAGGTCGTCCATTCGAAGTGATGGCTATCCGTTGCTTAAAGATCCAGGTTGTTTGATCAGTTGGAGAGGCGCTCGACAACTGCAATTATTAAGCTGTCATCGTTAACTTGTCGATACGGTGGCAGTTTCAAAATTATATTCTTAGGAACGTTTTGTTTTCTTCAGAGTAATAACGCGAGTGCACGCACAATAATAACTTCGCGTTGGCGACAGTCGACTGGTGAAACTTATATTTCTTATACTTATATTACTTATATTTCTTATACTACAACTTATATAAGAGAATCTTATATTTCGGCGGATAATCGTTCTGTTGCCAGAGTGACTTACTTTGCGCTAAGAACATAATTTTGACTGAAATTAAATTGCGCAAATTCAGTATAAACAGTATTCTCGGAGAAGATCACACCATTAGTGAAGTTTTATAATTGCTGTACATTTTGAAATAAAATAGGGACACGAGCAAAATCAATATTACCTCGCAAAAAACGTATTAATTGATCGTTGAAAGATCGAGTAAATCTCGGAGTTGCTCCACAAAAATGATCAAAATCAATTCTATTTTGAAGAAACGATGAAAAATCGCATTCTCAGAGAAATACGTTTTATTTCGCGGTTTTACTTTGTGGCCTTAGTTCATAGAATGCACGAATATTCTACAATAATGACGATGAAGCCCTAAATGCACAAATTGTATACATCATAATGCGAAAAACAAACACCTCTACTTACAACATAGCTTGCTATGCTATCAAATATGAGGTCCACTTGATCATTTACTTTTGCTGCCAGCTAAGTACCTCATCAGGAAGACGTGTGTTAATTAATGTACCTACGCTATATATTTTCTCATTTTATTATATTGTTCACAGGTTTATAATCGTTTTTCCGTCTTCAACAATTCCCTAGGATGAATTTAGATATATATTACAATATGATTAACAACGTTAATGTCATTATGGCGTAGCATGGACAAATCGGACTTCTAATCTGAAGAGTGATCTGGTACGCTACTCAAGGAAAATAAATCCTATCAATTATATAATACTTTACCCGATGGGAGTGTAGCGCGTAGTTTCTTCGACATAATAACCCGCTACTCGCCAACGATGCGCAAGGCCAGGAGGTGCTAATTCATCAGAGATGTCCAGAACATAGTATCATATCAGGGAAAATTAAATGATAGTGAATGTGATTCATAAATTTTTTAATTGCTGTTGGAAGCGAAAATTAATTTTCAGTGAAAAATACGGAGATGGCAGGATGAAATTCAGAAATAAATATATATCAGTACCATATTATTTCTTCCCTTGGTTTTGTGGTCATAGATAGTGCTGGAAAGGAGGAAAGTCACATTTTAGTCTAAAAGTCCTACACGAAAAGGTTTACACATATCGTAACAAAAAAATTTTCAGACGTACCTTCCATATAAAAAAATCTCTCAACGGTGTCTCATTGATCTGGAACGCGTCGGAACGTAATTATAAACGAGCGCAAGCTTACTAATTTCACTCCCCGAAAATGGATGCATTTCCTAATGCACGGACTTATTTACTGAATGACTCGGAGAACATTGAAATATATTTCAATTGAACGAGTGAGTGATTACTACTCGGGCCTTCTGTTAGGGCGAAGTCGCCATTTGCGTCTCCCTCTCTCGAGAGACGCAGGTGGTACCGTCTGCAAGGGGCACCTGCCTTGGACGCCAAATTGGAGAAAGGGAAGACAAATTGGAGTCAATTGGCCCCATAGGACACGTAAGTGCTAAGAGAAATTGTCTTTGTTGCGCCCCTACTCCGTTTTGTCTGAGGGTGCACAGTTAGCTTTCTTCCTGAGTACCAGAAGCCCCAGGGCAGGCCCTATATCATAATGCGATCAATTACAAAGAGAAAATTGATTTTGGAATAATTGAATATTTTCTCGATATGAAAACCGAAGCTAATACAATTTTCCATCGATAACGTTTCCGTCAACTAACCGACGCACAGTGGGCTGAAATCGAAAAAAAGCTGGCCAAAACCTAAAAACAGCTTTTTTTCAGTCCGGAAGTTATAATTCTGCAGTCATTGAACATAGATTGGTGCATATGATGTTGTATGCTGTTTTTCATAATTTGTTCGTGTTAACAATATGCATGGGCTCAAAGTTGGACACATTTCGCAAAAATCGCCCGCCTTACTTTTTTTCCCCGAAAATCAGCGAATTCAAGCTAATTCTGAACCTTTTGTAGCGATCTTTGGGTTTGTGTCCTTTTCCCCCAAAATTATGACTGGTCGCGCCCTCAAGTAGAGTTCTTGATATCCCGCGTGATATAATAACAATAATTTTATTTCTGTTAGTTTGCAATTAACATAAAAATCGTCAAAAAATACATTAAAACACTGGTAAAAATACAAGGGAGGGAAATTTGGAGGGACTAAAGAAACGTGTCCCGTGTTTCGCTATACCACTTGATAATAACTCTTTGTCACACACTCAAAATAAACCTACGAAATGAGTCTATCAAGGGTGGAGATCAGGCGAGAAATGTCGACTTGTCGCACTAAAATCCAGAAGAGAAAAAACGAAACGATACAAACGTCGAATATAAAGCCAGAGAGAAGAGTCCAAGAGAGCTTTGTCTCAGTAGGCAGATGGTCGAGTCGAGGTTAAGAATTTCAGGTGATCAGATTTTCAAGGTCTCAAATACGTGAGTGAAACATATGTTCATGAGTGAAACATAAACATGGTAAACAAAACTCTCGCGAATTCCGATCGATTTCTACCGCTAAATTGCACGGAAAATTGTGCGTTTGCACTCATCGTGTAAAGCGACATTCAGTCTTATTCAGTCGTTCGTACAATATTTTCTAGCACACTAGACTGTAAATGCGTTCGCACGATAGATTGTAAAAATAAATGTACCGTGTAAAACGGCCTTAATACTTGTATAAATGCAGTCCAACGCATCTGTAAGCTAAGTATATATGATTTTGCGACGGCATTTAACCTCCGTCGTTAATGCTTCTACTCAATAAATAAGTGCAGTAGATAAAATATGCGTAGAAAAGGGTATCACAGCATATCATCATCAGTAGTCATCAATCCCAAGAACGGTTTGCTGCAGCCCTCAACTCCACTCTCCTCCCTGCTAACCAGCTTAGCCCTATACAAGTCGTCATTTTAACGTTCCTCGAAATTTGCTCCATATATTCCATCCTTAGTCATCCTCAGGTATTCTTCCCATTCATTTCTCCTTCCAACAATGCTCTGAAGAGGCTGTTGTGTTTAAGCAAAAATATTGCGAAGATAACAATAGTTAGGCCATGCCACCAGAAAATACTGAATTAGATAGCGTTAAAAGCTGTGTATTCTTTTTAAATGTGTTTAAACAAGCTTAGTTAAAACTGGTGAATTTTTTACGAGCCGCTCGCTTTGGGTGACATGGTAACTCATTATTACCATTACCATAAACACTGGAAATAATCTTATGCTTCTGGTAAATGCCTCGACTCCATTAACCTTTAGAATGCACAATTTAACGTTCCCAACATTGCAGCAGCCCAAAAAATTTAGTGTATCTCTGTTCATGCGTATTTAATGGAGGAATATTCCAGAAAAGTTATAATTATAATCAATAATATGGAAATGTTTTGAAAACCTTTTTTAATCGCGTACATGCTCGAAGATCATAATGCACGCATTGTTTTGGATGAACGTCTTTCTCGCATTATGAAATGACCTAAAAAAGAGGAACGTCTATGACAATCATTTTGAAAAAAGATACTGTGTGATGTTGAGTTAGCGCACTAATAGCAGATAAACGCGTGAAAGAAATCACTTCTCAAGATTATAAAAAACCAAAGCGTCATTAAAATTTCATATTGGCGTATTCAACTTCTGAGGCTCTTATCAAGAAACAAATTTTTTCTCGAACATTAAACAGTTAATTGTTTATTTGAATTGCCTTAAATGCATTACGGTTAAAATGAAGTTGAAAATAGGGCCTCCATCATAATTAAAGCATTAAAGTTTCGAGATAATAAAAATGATAAAATCTGTATTCCTCACTAATGTGGTATATCAGTGATATTTGACCGCTTCACTTTTTACTTCAGCAAAATATTACACTATTTATAATGAGGTAATTCTGTTTGAGAGTCTAATGTCTTTTATTTGAAAACTTTATAGTATCAGAGTGACCGGTGGAATATATTTCAGTCAGTGAATCAGAAACTTTTACCTTCTTTGTAGGGATAGGGCATTGACTATTAATCACATCTACCATTGGGCGGAGATTAAAAACAAAATGTATGAAATTTTGACCTACTAATAACACGAGTCCTCATATTTTCCTATTTTCGCATGAAATATTTAGGAAAACAATTAAATCAAACTTAAGTATTGTTATGGATGGCATTAGCTTACGTTTAAATTCGGACCATCATCTTCATCAAGGGGATACTGTCTTTTTTATCGCACATTTTGGTGTACAAAAATTTGGAACGCACGATTGACTGAAGATTTTTGGAATTTCACGTATTTAGAAACATGTTAAAGTCTTCATTTATGACGTTATTTGTTTTATCTTACACATTTGGTAATCGTGATAATCGATTATCATGCCTGTAGTAATACTAATTCCTATCTGGGTTCCGAATAAATTCGGAGTCATGTTTTTCGGATCATTATTCATAGAAATTCATCAAATAATATGCATCTATCAAGAAGGCAGTGTTATAATTTACCGCACGAATTTGAAAAGGTAACTGAGGCTAAGGCTGAATCCCGCCATCGCCCAGCGCCATCTCCTAATCGTCCAAGAAACCTGTTGACTCCGTCCGCTGCCTGCGTGTCGTAACAACACCATCTGCGAGGTCATAAGTGAACTTCAAGCGGCATCCACGCGTGGATTGAAGTAGCGCGCGCATATTAAAGTCATCTTTACACATGACTATGTTATTTCAGCATTAAGGTGGATCAAAAAACGTTGAAAGTTACATATTTTGAGGATTTATCGTTTATTTGGTTCCTTTTAGGGACAGACTAATTAATATAAGTTTTAGTTCGATGAAAATGCGATAACACTTACCACAAGCGGGCCTAAGTTGCCGATATTTTAATCACTTTAGTATATTTTTAAATATCTCTCTTTGATAAAAGTACAAGCGGAAATGAGAAATGCCGTGAGTCTACATTTTCTCGATAGAAATAGAGTGATGTCGTTGCCTGTAGGAAGAACTTTACAATAGTCATAGCTTTATAGTGTGAGCGTTAGTAGTATAATAGTTCATCGAGAGTGTAGTCTCTGTTAAATACTTGTGAATGGGCAATTTATTTTTCGATTTTCTTTTACCTCTTCCTCTTAATTTTATTTTCAATTATACGTAAAGTTTGCCTGCGGGTGCATAAAACCCTTTTCAGTTTTTCACCTGAACGCGATAATTTCTGTGCTATTTTTTTCATTCGAGCTGACGTTAGTCGAAATTTGATTCGAATTTATTTCTATCAACGACAAATGTTCTCTGTGAATGTACCGTGTAATGTAAAACCGTGAATGTGTAATGTGAAACCGTGAATGTACTCTGTGGTAACTGCAATATTCCATTGCTCTGAAACATGCTATTGTTCATCTCGGTATTCTTCCTACCTCTCTCCATATCATTGAAAAGCGATATGCGTTTAACCTGTCATATTTCTCCCTATTTCCCGCTTACTCACCATGAGCTATCTCCATCCCGTTGCCTCTTTTCATCAAATCAACCCCACCTTTTATTCCTCTCTATAAATTCCTATTGCGGCATCTTTTCTTATCCCATCTCATCTGACAGTTTTGCAGTTATCTTTCATGCTGACCTCTATACCCTCTTCACCTTCATTAACACCCTCTAAACCTCTAAAACCCCTTCGGAAAACTTCTGTGTACAATATCTCTATAGCATAGTTCCACATTATCTCTGAGTTGTTTCACGCTTGCTTTGAGTTGATCAATTCAATAATTTTCCAGTCTAATCTCTCTTTCTAAAGAGATTTCTATGTGTAATTTTGGAAAATAAAGTATAGTTTATTGAATGTGCACATTTAATGGAAAGTCTATCTCTCTCTCTAGCAGTAGTGAGTAAGCAAAACAAGAAATTCGTGTACCTCTATTTGATTCGGAGGTAGGAAGTGGTGGTAATGGATGGAAAAGGAGGCGAGAATCTAAAATTGGGGAAGGGGAAAACTAAAATAAGGAATATGGTAACACCAAACTGGAAGCCTCATACTTTTAGCATCATTGAATGACCTAAAGGGGTGTCAACATATGATGAAAATATTAAATGTGGATATATAGCTAATGAATAGCAATGCCTTAGACCGATTTCATCTCTTGAAAAAGCTTGGCACATATTGCAAACGCTCTTCTGTAAACAGCTGAGGGGATGTTTAACGACGGTTTTACGCAATGGGACAGGGTTAAGGAAGTTTAGTGAGGGTTTTTTGGAAGGGAAGTTTTTGGAAGTTTGGTGGATCATTTACTATTCTAATACCATACATCATCATACTATTAGGTGATCAGCTGGGTATGGTGGCCTTAACATAGTTTTAAGCCGTGTTTACACGATGCATTTACCCGCGCGGGTAGATGCGTGAACACAATCACCATCAAAATTTCACCGTGTAAACACTCAAAATTGCGTGAATGCGTGGACATAAAATAGCCCCTGTTCTAATTTGGTGAATGTGTTCACGCATCTGTCCAGCCACGTACTTGCGCGGGTAAATTCATCGTGTAAACACGGCTTTATACCTTAACTTTATTTTCAATTGCTAAGGTATTTCCTAATTGAAAACAGAATTATTTAGCAAAACAAAAATGTATCTATAATTAAGTATTTGTTTTGACTCACACAGGCGCGGTGGAACCTCCTTAATAGTCTACTTTTTCTCTCCCCTTCTTTATTAACCGGTTATTAACCCCCAGAAATAATTGAGACCGCACGATAGATTAAAGAAGAATAGATAGAACAATACGCTACTATAGCACAGTTTAATGTTGAAGCCATAAAAATACGCTATCGGCCATATTGAATGGATCAGTTACGCAGTTCATACTCTGAAAACGTTGGTACCAGCAGCGGTATTTTCGCAGTAGCGCAAAGGTTTATCTGTGACAATGGAAATAATAAAATAATACGCTGCATTATTGATAAAAGTTTGGGTGCGATAATAATAATTGCGCGCGATGGTCATGTTTGGTACATTATTTTCGCAAAAAATAACAGGCTTCATTTCGTGTGTCAAGACGCCATCTATTCTGTTCTTTAAGGTAAGGAACCTCTTACTTTAAAGAAGATTGAGTGAGATTTTTCCCTAGTCAAAATAGAGACCATATTTAAATTTAATTTTTAAATTTATGCAAGTGTAAGGAGCGTGAAGTAAATAATGTAACATTAATGATGCAAACATATTGTTTTAAATTACCGAAGTTCACAGTAATTAACTAAGCATACATTTATAAGGCTTTAATTTGACTCATTTTTATCACCCCGTACGCTAAAAGCGTCTTCACAACCTAAGATTTTTTTATTCTTTGATTATGTTTGATTATAGAAGATATTTGTGCGATTCTGTAGAAATTACTGCGGTGAGTAATACATTTATTTTTTAAAATATTTGAGACTGCATATAAGCGACGCACTGTTAAATCTGTGACGAGATCCATTCGTCAGAAATTCCTCATTTTTTAAATAAAGAGCCTTTGGAGTGCTTACCTGTATCATTTCCCATGGAAAACATTATATATTGGTATTATTTTGGCAAATATCTCGAAAAGTATAATGGTAAGTGGCTGATATCTTGTAATAATTGGAAAGATGAGATCTTTTTCGTCATGATGAGGCCAAATTTATCAAAATGAATATGAAGCGATAGGCTTTGCTAAATACTTTCCGTGCTCACATGCATACATTTTTCTTTCCCATCCTCAGTCTTTCATTATCTTCCCCTCCTTTCCCCCTGAAACCATTCCTCTTACTTTGGAGCCTTACAAACTTCCTCATTTCATTTGCTCACATCCGAAATCAGTGGAACTACCCGAATTCGACGTTTTGTTCACCCGCCGTTGCTATCGGCATGGCTATATTATTTTCTTGACGGCCGGGCCGTGCGCGCATGTATTGTTCTTTCTCACACTTTGAAAACTGGTTATACCACTCTTATCGCCATCGCTCGCGAGATTTATACGCATTCTCTTCCCCTATCCGTCTTTGAAGAGTGATTTGAGTTCGCTCGACGTACGATGTCTCTCCGGGAGCACTAAGGTACGCTCGTATGGGGTAGTTAAAAGTGTGTGCGAGCGAAAAGGTGGAGGAGAATAAGAAAATCGGGGTTAGAGAGCGGGGGAGGGGGCGGGGGATTCCAGGCAGGTCACGTGCGGGGCCGCGGTGTGGGGCCTTGAGTGCCGCGTGTTCGGGCCTTCACGTTGAAGACGTGCGCACGACGGCTGGAGGTAGTAAGGAGGAGGAGGAGGAGGTAACGGCTACGTCGACAGGAAAATAAATGATTGCGGCTGAGCGATTTCGTGGCGAATCAAGTCGTGTCGTTGATGGGTAGGTCAGCTCCTTGGGAGACGTTATGTAACTTCGAAGAGGTGAAAAATTCGACTGACTATTTTATTTGAAGTATTTTACGATTTTCCGGAGAATATATTGGTTCACGGGTTTCACGCCGGGTTAGGTTCGCAGTTAACGACGTTTCAACAGTTAACTCATCCGTTGTCATCAGGGTTAATTCTGATTGGACGTAGAAATTGACCGTTGTAAATAGCAGTGGATCCATTATTGATGGAGCCGTTATTCTTCATTTGAATATTATGTGGTAGAATCATAGGAAAATGCTTAGATAGTACCTGGTGAAGAAATGAAACGAAAAATATTTTATATATGAAATGCTTGGACAATCCCTTTTTTGTTTGTGATTACAAAACCATTCGGATTGATGAAATTGTAAACGCTAATAGTTAATGATTAAACAGACCGCCTGGTAATTCTCGAATCAACAACTTGGAGCTGTTTAATTTAACATGAAAAAACTGCCAAAAAATGAACGTTTATAATTTCCTTTTACTGCTGAAAAATTCTTCATGAAGTAATGCCACTATAACAAAGTATGTGGCATGGGGAAATAATTTCCTTAGTGCTGCCCCGTAATACCTAACTGACATAAGAAAAATTCTTATTTTTTCATTGAAATATTCAGCTATGGAGGCCTGAAGGAAAGAATGACGAAACTTCTTGCCATTCCAACAAAAAAGTATTTATGTACTCCTGGGTTGAAGACCAGAAGCCCACGTCGTGAATTCATATTCCCTGAATAAAAAAAATAGTCGGGACTTTTGGCTGCTGAGGAAGAAATAACCCGCTTCATTTAATTTTCAAATTTATCTTTTTTTCATTGCGTCACTTCCGAATCATTCTTGGCGCCACCGAGGAAAATGACGACTGTTTTCCGCCCGTGCCTACGCAATCATGCCGAGTAGTTTGTGGGTTGAGGTTGTCGCCGCAAAGTGCCCGGACTCGAGTGACGGTCACGCTTTCCAGAGCGTGGAAACGGACGAAAAAAATAACATTGCCAGTTTTCTCTCTTATCAATACACAGATACTTTACATGCTTCTATATATCTATCTTATTCTCTTAAACGAGCAATAATTGTGTGGATGCAGTGGATCATTCTCATAAAACAGAAAAAAACGCATGTCTTCATTATTTATTTAATGAATAATGGTACCTACTTATTGAAACTTTTATAATTTTCAATACTTTTTTAACCTTTATTTATCCATTGAAAGGCATATATAAGCAAATTTTTAAAAATTAAGAAGTAAACAAATATTTACTAACGGAATATTATCGACCTGGCGTGTCTCCATAAGAAGTTCTAGATTTTATCATTTGATTAAAATATTTAAAAAAGTTTTTTTCAATGAAAAATAAATAAATTAGCCTTATACAAGATGATTTTATTTCATAAAATGAACTGAAGAGATTTTTTATCGTGCTCAATTATACATTAAGTATCAGTATATACATGGTATTAGTAACTAAGAAAAATGTTGTTATCCTAGAGGGAAAGACATTACTTAACAGTTTTCTCATAGGTGACAGTAACAGCTTTATTTCGGTACGAACTGAAAGAACTCTGTTAGTTGCGTTGAATTTGTGTCGATTAAGCTGTTGTCACTCTAAGCTATTTTAAAAGATATGTTTTCCGGTATTAATATCCGTACATAAAATTTAGTTGGTTAAGAAAGTGATAAATTTATATTGTAATGAGTTTAAATCTGTGTCGGGAATGGCTCTTGACGAGTTTAATCAGGCAACATACATTGAAGGTTTCAGGTCCGAGAAATGTATTGGGCTAGATTTGATTTTTGGGAAAATTCGTGTTTAAGGGACCGAGTTTGGGCCGAGAAAAGATTTCCAGGCCAAATAATGGTCAGAATTGGAATTAATTGGGACTTAAAGGTAGGGAATTTTATTTGAAGGCTTCAAAACATGATAAAATACGTTCAAGACAATGATACATGAACTAAATCGAGGATCAGAGAAGCGAGCGATTGGTGGAAGAGCGATAACGTGATTTTAGGCGACCCTCGAAAAATTATTTTGCTCATTACGTGTGATTTATTTATTGGATTCGCTTAAAAGAAATATTACAATCCGATCGAAGATTGGTCTCCAGAAGCCTGAAGAAGACTTTTAAAGTGCCTTTCTACGGATTTCCTTCCCCGTACATTTTTTCCTTGACATCTTTATCTTCGGAACTCATCTCCCTCTCGTATTCTGTGCCTGGCGAGGACAGAGGGAGGGAGTACACCTGACGAAGACACTTTAGACGAAGACGAGGCGATCACGGACCCATTCGGGCGGTGATTCCGACGTCGAGGAAAGTGACGGCACGGTCTCTTCTCTTGCTCGATTTGAAGGGCTGATACGACGTTTATTTATCCACTTATCGTTCTGGGTCCGCGCAGAGTTGTTTATGAGGTTTTACGATAAGTATGTGGCGTCCTTGGCGAATCCACCACTTTAATTTCAATGAGATTCCGATTTAATGAGTCATAAGGTGGATGGAGCGGTAATCGTGAGTCACTGAGTACATTTTATTAACTTTTCAAGTGTCGAAAAAAAAATTTGGACCACATTTCACATAAGCACATCAGTTTATACAGTGGAAATCACCATACATGCAGTAATTTAAATGATGCAAGAATTATATTTTAAAATTTTCGCCTTAAAGCATTGTTATGACTTGGCTTTTCGGCGCGGAATTCGAAATTTAAGCGAAAATTATATCTAAATACGCTTTTTGTTACTCCGTATGATACCTTGATATTTGCAAGTTCCCATTATAATAATATGAATCTTATTATTCTGCGTTAATGAGATAATCTGTACATATGTACTCGAATTATTTAAAAATATATGTCATAGCCTTAAGGCTGCGTGTTAAAATAGCATTGAATGGCCAAGAAATCAAATCTGTAGCATGCTTTTTTTCGCTTGTATCTATAGATATTACTAATAGGTACAAGTATACGAAGTTTCACGCAAATCTGTACATAAACAAAAATAGCTCCTGCCACCTTAAAGAAGGGATTCTCGTCAGTAAGTGAATACGATGATAGAAGCTATTTTTTCGAAGTGGTCAAACCTCAGAGGCCGAGTGCCAAAATATTTAAAGAAATCTCTCTCTCTGGTAAATTCGTTTTTCTTCACCTTTGAGGTGTATGTTTATTTCTAATGTCATATTTTCAGCCTTAACTTTGTTGAACCTCACTATGCGTAAATGAAAATAATTTTATAGAATTGAAAGGCATAACATATTTGAAAAAAAACCGATTGGTTTCGGCAAATGATCGACACCGTGGTCCTTAGTCGTTTCTTCAATGATAATAATCTATGAAATCTAAAAATTTCGTTAACATCGATTTGTTTCTACCTTTAGCTGTCGTCGACATTGGTTTGAATAAAATTAGAAGATTTGCAGATAGTCTGAGAAGAGATTTACTCTCACATCACTGTTCGCTGACGCAGAATTACAATCCTAAACTGAATGATATTTACTCTTGAAAAATTACAGAAAAATGTATTTCTACAGGGTTTCGGGGGAGGATAGTTATAGCAGGGAGGTTTTTTGGTTGGATTTTGTAACCCCCTCCGAATGTCCCCCTGCTTTTCTGGCTTTTCCGGAAGGCGAATCTCTATTCTTTCATTTTTCTCAATCTTTAAATTTATATTTTCTCCACTATGAGTAATGCCAATCAAAGTACGAATGTTTGAGATGCACTAGTAAGGGTGAAATATTTCACACGAGGTTCATATTCTGCCCTGAGTTTTTTTCTTTCCTCACTATTCCCCTACAATGTCGGCTGCAATCTATAAATACACTGGAGAAAGTTTGTCCCACCATTAACATCTTTATCGTGACCAACATTTGGAATCTAATGAACGCTAAATATGAGCACACCAGTTATCAAGGATGCAATGGTTTTCTCCGTGGAACTTCTGTGATATTTTTCAGTACGTCATTCATTTGATACATTCTTTCTCATCATAAAATGATCCTTTCGTTCGAAACTGTATTTTCTCCTGGTTTAAAAAAATCTATTCAAGCATTAAAAAAATTGATCCACTGGCTTCGTTTTTTCTATTTCTGCACCCAGATCGGCACACATGCGATATCTAATGTTTCATTGCATGTAACTATTTATCTACAAATTTTATTTGAATATATTTTTGCTTATGAATATTTTCTATTATTGTACTCTTATTGTATTTTGTATTGATTTACGAAGGTTTTTCACATACCTTTATTCATAAAATATGGACACACATAAATGAGCTATTTTTGTTTAACGCTAATGTCGTATAATGAACTGCCGAGCATTGCCTTATATTCATGGAATGGCAACCCCTAAATAAGATTATATCGTCTGGGGTGCCTAATTTCACTGTTTTTTTATGTATTGTAGTGTATTTTTTTTGGCAGTGAAATAAATATCTTTATCCTTGCCGGAGGATAGTTTCAGTTGATGAATGTGAGCTATAGATATATTTTTTGAAATAGTGGAGGAAAGAGAATCAGCGCGTTCCGGGAGAAAATGATTTCAATCGACTACAATCCATTTTCGTAGCACAAGTTGAAGAAAGAAACCATTGCGTTATCACACTAGCTACTTGAAATAAATTATAATTTGTGCTCTCATTAGATACTCGCATAAACCACAGAGTCCTAGGCGTTAATTACGAAATTGTTTTCTCTCAAAACAGTTACTTTGTCCCTTGATTATAATAGACTCTGGATAATTATTTATCGCTATGAAAAACGAAGTTAAATCAATATTCTCTCTTCGATAAAGCTCACATCATATAACCGGCAGGCTGATATGTATTATGTAAAACCCAAACTCTCTGTTAGCATCAATTTAACTTGGGGGCTACGTCATATTTTGGTTTACGTTAACCAGACATTATCAAACCGGCCCGTATTTGTGCCGTATTCGCTGTATTTTCGCTATAATCGGCTTCTCTGTCTCCGAATATATCGAGTCATTCTCTGGGTGGAAGGTCTTGGTCGCGGATGTTGAAACAAGGATGAGAGTAAGGTGCTACTCTTCGATTGGGTGGGATTCGTTAGTCAACTACAGCCGCCTCCCCTCCTCATCCTCTTCTGCTCATGGCTCCTCGTATATTCCTCCCCTCTGCCGCACCCCTCTCATCTCTGTAAACACTCATGATCACGCTTTTTCTCGTTGTGGAGTGACTTGAAAAAGTAGAAAGAAACACGTGTCGTACAAATGAAACGCGTGAAAACTATTACTCAGGAATTTTTGTGGGAAGGGCTAGGAAGCGGCGGTCGAATTCTAATCGAAGTTGTTCAAAATAATAACTTAACGCTTCGTGCACCTACGGACCTATTTCTGCTACCAAGATTCTATTTTCCTCCTATCACTCTTATACAACCTATACACATCTTTTGGTGACATATAAATGCATACCAATCACGCCGTTCCCTTTCATAGATGGCATAGTCAAAGCTTCATTGTTGTTGCTATGCCTAGAAAACTCGCTGTTTTATTTATTTACTAGTTGATAAACAGTCTACAACGACGGGATAAATAGCCAGTCATGGAAATCTAATTGGAATAGATTTTACTTAATATGTTCCGTGAAGGTAATTTCACTGTAAATAGTCCAATATCTGGAGGCCGTTACTAATACCTACAAAATATAAACGTATGTGCTAACGTGCAGCGTTATTGACGGTAGCTACGTTTTTGCTATGCAAATTTAACATGGGACTTATGAGTTTGAGTTGAGGTATGTTTATTTTTTTCAATTTAATATTTATCTGGGTAAATAATGGAAATTCGGGGATTTTTCAGGTATATTTGATGCTATGCAAAGAAAATGACTGCAAATCCAACTAAGTCGGTTCATCTGAGTTATCCATCATCATTCCCCCCGATATTGACTTTTAAAAGTGTAGATCACATGCTACCATATACTTCGCTTTTTCCACATGCTGATATGCTTCTCTTTGCTATATGCTTTTGCTTCTTATACACTCTTATTCTTAAGACTCCTAGTATTTCTCCTCTTAAGATTCCCTTCCACCACATTCAGCCATGACTTTCTCCGGTGCATTGATTTTTCGGAAAACAACATCAAGCTCCTGCCACCAAGATTAAACGATTATTATAGTATAAATATACCTAATGAGGTGGCACTGAACACACGCAATAGGCGCCGCTACCAACACTGGTGACAGATAAATCCATTATGCCGAGGTAGTGATTGGTATAAGCGGTTAAAATCGCTAAAAGCTTATAGGGGACGCCGTGTTCCTAACAATCCTCCCCTCATCGCACAAATCCGTGGCCCGTCATAATTGCCCACACATCCCATAGGGCTCCGGTGACCTCGGCAGTCGTTCACCTTCTGTTACAAATACTGCTGCCATTTGAGCGTGGAGTGCTTCCTAATGCGACCACACACCGTTACGCTGCACTACCCCTCCGTTCCCATTAGGTACGCGATGATTCAGTTATAATTAGAGATGGAAGCGTTGAGGAGAAAAATGCCATCATGTGCGTTATCTACGTGTACTAGTCACGTGTCGAGGTTTGTCGGCCAGCGAGCCAGTCGACCCAGGAGTCGATGGTTCGAATCTTTCTCGCTTCTCCCACTGGTGTTGTAATATGAAGTTCAGAAATTACTGTCTCGAAGTTGAAAGTTCATTGCTCCAGATAGCACTGCATTATGAAACAGAAGACATAGTTCTTATATAGTTAATATATTACTGGGATTTTCACAAGGTGCTAACGAAGGACATCTGTATTGAAGGCACCGTTTTTATCTTTAGTGCATGTGCTCACGTGGCATAACTCATTTTGTTTGAAGTAGAACTAAAATTGTTAAGATAAAAAAATGGAATTATCTCTCAGGATTTGAGACAAGGATTTGAGGAAACTGATACATGAACGAATAACAATATACGCAAATATTGATTCATTGTAAATAATTTACTGCCTCATCTTATTGTAACAACCATTTAGTTATCCTTTTAAAGGAATTCATAACAGGCGAGTGATATGTATGATATGATTTGGGAATAATTTATAAATTTTGGGTCGTAATTACACAAATGGTCTCCTATACAACTTGATATTAGATTCACGATATCTCATAAAATGTTTGTCCTGCGTGTTATAAACGGTGTTTAAATTACTCGTTTGGTATATAATATTGGCTTGCTACTAGATTGCATAAAAATAGCCTCCGAGTTCTGTACAAATGCATATGCCGTAGTGAAATGTCGTAGCACTATTACCAGGTAAAATGTATCAGAGTAGGATTCATCCCGGCCTATTCTAACAATAATATTAAAGCGCGCGTTTTATTGTAAAACTTACTCTGATTTTAACTCAGTTTTTGAAACCATTTTATCTGAATGATTTTCCCATTACATGTGATTCCCCGGTATAATTTTGAATTGGTCCACTACATAGAGTAGGGTAATCTTTTCATTAGAGGACCATGTATTGGTCCCTGATCTATGCGTAGAATTTGACTCTACGAGACCATGTTTTTCTTTAAATACTTCGTCTCTTTCATGTACATACCTATATCTCTTGTCTATTTGTTGCGACTTAATTGTACATCATACTGACTCAAGTGCAACTTGGGCGGCTGTGTGAGTAGCCAAGTGGGGTAAGGAGTAAAGAATCGTCGGCTCATTCCTCCCTCATTCAAACGACCTAAGCTCTCTGTGCACACAGATTTTGTCTACATTCTTCATATTCTAATGATACGCCATTGTTCATCGATAAAGTATTTTACTTCATTTTTAAATGGCGAATTATCGTTTCACATCTATGCTGCCGTCATTAATGAGCAAATGACAGTAATGGTTTCATCTGCCTATTGGTGGACCTAAGCGACAGAAAATGTCGAAATTAGTACGAAATACAGAGCACTACAAGCGTCGGAGAATCATAATGATTTAGGCAGCGTTTTCAGAGACGCCGAACTAACCAAACAATCTCCAAAACAGTTGATAGTAATTGAAATATCCCGAAAATAAGTTTTTTTCTCATAAATGAGAGTCGTATATGATTCTAGTAGTGCATTGATGAAATTATAGTGAGATAATTCGCTTCCGATTCTCTTACTGTAACTATGTTACATTACATAAGGCGAGTTGGAGATTTTAATTGGTTTTTAGGAGAAAATTTGTGTATTTAGGCAATCAAGAGTGCAATTGCGACTGCGGTGTAACAGCCGACATCGAAAGACTTTAGCTCTGCAAACTTTTGATATAATATGAAGCCCAGTTTTTTTATAACAAACGTATATTTTTAAAAGTTATTCAAACTGAAGAATAAATGAATCAAACATTCTTTGTTAAAAAAATAAATATGAATTTCTCCTATAGGGCCAGTTTTGAAAAATAAATTCAAAATTTCAGGGGTGAGGGGGTCCGGACACCATGGTTTCCCCACCCCCCCCACGCTACGTCACTGCTACCACTTCTTACTGCCAGCACCAATGCCTGTTTTTTTAACCAACACCTTAAAAAATGGGACGGCATTGTCATTCAGTCTTCAGACCCTCCTCCCTAGCGACATCGATTACTATTCTCTGGATGTTGCGAGTGGCATAACGCTTCACGCCATTAGGCCTCCTTCTCATCTAGCTGCTATGCCGTTCTCCCGGCAATCCGAGCGTTTTTCGCGTGTTCGCTGGTTGGTGTGACACAGTCCCTCCGCGGGTTGGTAATCCTGGCGCTCCGTTATTGCGACCCGGATGACGTCGCCTACGTCCACAATGTGTCTTGTCTTGGAACTTGTCGCTGTCGCCGACGATGGCCGCTGGGGAAATGGATGGACGACCCGCGCGAAATACCTTGCTCCTCGCTGGCGATGCGCTAGACCACGTATCACGCCAACCGTTAGCACCAATTTATGCCTACGGAGGACGTCATTGTCCTCTAGGAGTGAAAATTTTCAGCCGTTGAGCAGTACATACAAATGAGCTCGACTGTTTTTCACAAGAAAAATTGCTCTCTACAAATATTTACAATTAAAACATCACAATGGCCGGTTTTGAATGTTAAGCCTCCATAGGCAGGTGTTAAGGCTCCATAGGTAGGATACGAGCAGCTAACCAGGGACGAAATCACGATTCTTTATAACGCGCGCTGTCGCGTTATCGTCATTATTTAAGTGCTATAAACGCGATCACCAATTTTCAAATTATACTTGTTACTCAAAATCATTGATCTCTCGTGGTAGAACAAGTTGCAAGGACGGTGACGGCAAACAGTGAGTAGCAGTGGTAGTTGGCCTTATTAATAGCTATAGTAATAACGCGCAGTTAAGATCATGATTGCATCCCCGGTCTACATCTACCTATTTACATACGAGCCGCCCGCTCCGTGGGAAAGAATCCTTACAACTTTCTTTTCGACAGTGCATGTCTTATTTTACCACTTTCATCTGTTCTGCAGATGAAGAGCGGTGCTTAAATGATACCCTAGAATAAAGAAACTATATCCATTTGTTCATATCAATTTGTTGTTTGTGATAATATTCACCGTGTCATCCTGGATCTTGTGAGATATGAATTATTTTGGTAACCTTAGCCAGCCGTTTTACCTTCTATCTTTTGTATGACCCTCTCAAGTTTGAAACAAAATGCGTGGCTTTCCTTTGTACGAGTATTTTATTTATTTTGCGAAGTTCAGCTCTCTGTGTTGGGTTCCAAATTCAATCAGGTTAATAAAGATGTGGTTGAACCGGAGCGAAGTAGCATGTGTCTACTATTTTGCTCATTTGATTTTGGTGATCGTTTTCACTGCCGAAACAGATCACAGTAGCTCTATTCGAACAAAGAAATGTAAAAAAATACAAATTCAAGTCCATTTAAATATGTAAACACCTGTGTCAATATGAGATATTATTGATATTTGAATGAATAACTCTTGGGTTTCACAACAGGTCAGGTTCTCCATAACTTGAATGAAGATTGGATTCTTGGATCCCTGAAGACGATGGGTGAGTCGCTCGTCGAAACGTCGGAAGTTATAACGAACCTGACCCGGTGTGAAACCCGAGACCTCTTAATTTACATCATTCGCCGGGAAAGCCTTTATTGATCTCTCTTTGGAATTCTCTTTTGTACTTCATTAGCTCTCGATGCAATGTGCTCGCTGACAAATTAGAAAGATATTCGTATTTGATGAACGAGCTTTATTAACCATCCAGCAAAGACGCTGCAGCTGCTGTCAGATTCTGATCAGAATCAAAGCGACCAATATTGGCAAAATAAGAGAGAGAGCCGATTGATTGGTGCAGAAATTCATTCTTCTCACGCAATACTAGTGAATGCAACAAAAACCGTACGAGACATTAAGACGCTCCTTTTACGATAATTTCACTTCGGTCCTTTTCCTCTTCGAATTTATTTTTCCTATACCCACCCTTGTTCATGGCTGGTGTCCTGACACAACCTGCCACGCGCCCTTCCGCGGATGGCAGGGTAGTATGTAATTGTAGATTCTCTATCCCTCTTCATAAACCCCTTGCCACACACCCTTTGAAGTAGCCCGTTGGATGATGTGCAGATGAAGTCTGTGATTTACATTCTTTTCCTTCTACCCCACGTACCCATAGGCGGATTTAGGGGGGGGGGGGCACGGGGGCACGTGCCCCCCCCAGACGCTATAATGGACAGGACTGGAACTCTTCAGCAGGAAACATATTAGAAAACTGCCGTTATTATATATGTAACTAATTAATATTTTCATATTAGTTATCTCTATATTAAAATAAAAAATATATTTCGTACATTAATTGTTGTATGTTGTTTTTTAATCCCAAATATGAGAAGACCATTTGCCCATCAGACCCTTGTGCCCCCCCCAAAGAAAAATCCTGGATCCGCCCCTGCACGTACCCAACCATTATTCCGTGTTATTCAAAGTTCATTATCTTCCGAATTTTTGCTCATATCCCAAGGTAACTAATTTCGTTTTTTTATTCATCTGCCCAGCTTATTTTCTCCGTCCTTTTTTCTATTCCCTATTGCCAAAACTTAACCATCCACTTAGCTTATGTAGTACCAGCAGTTCAATATAGCGAGTTTTTAAAATGCTAATATTATTGACGAGCGATTCTACAGCTTTGAGTTTCCCAATAGATTTTAGTATTTGATTTCGTCAGTCTTGCTGAAGCATCTGTATCCGGCACCGAAGTGCCCCTGTTTAGTACTCCACCCCGCTCAATCCGTGATAACCGCTTGGTGGAGGACTCGCAGGGGCCATCCTTGAAACTAGTAACGCGATCCAGTGAGATAAGAAAAATACGTCAGTGCAATCAATATAGTAGGTATCGGCGAATTGAACATAGCATAATACATATGTGGTGAATTGAAAATCGCTGAAAATTCTAGGGCAATATTTATGAATTCAAAATTTGCTATTTTTCCAAATCCATATCGACCCTCATAATATGCATCGAAATTACGAGGACGTCGCTCGATTTCAAGGAAAATAGTGCAGAGTGCAACGTAAGGGTGGAACGATAACGTTACGGGTCACGCGACTGCATAGGTTGTGGGAAGCAACAATTTGTGGATGCTGGAATAAGGGGAGACCAAGGTCACTTGACCCCGGGAATTATGATATTTAAGTTAATATAAAAACTACGCGTGTTTTTTTAAGTTAGTTGGAGCGAGTTTTGGTTACGTACAGATTTGCGTGAAACTTTGCGTGCGAATCCTTATTAGTAATATCTATAGATAAAAGTCTAACAAAGGCCATTTCAAATTTTGCTATGGGTGTAATGAATAGGTTCTCTAATTCACCTCCTTTTTATATGACGACGGTATTTGCGGGGCCTTGGTGCAATTTCGGCCTTGGAAATGGGAACATAGACAGTTCTCGTGCGGTGAAGCGTCCAGCGAAGGTAATGATGAAAGTATTATGTTCGTAGATGGGACCGTTGTGATAGTTGTAGTACGTAACGATTGCTTTATCTTTAAGTCGCCGCTGCTTCGACGGCCTCGTGGCGGAGTAGACGTTGTCCTCTCCTTGGTTACTTCATTGCTTGGTTTCGATTTTCATTATCCTCGCCTGAAAGCCTACCGACGACAATATAAGGAAAATCTGGCAAAAAAAGCGAAGGTTACCTTGTTAGTTGAGTGAGTTTTGTACAAAGAACTGTAGCTTTCAAAATATTGACTCTTGGTTGAAGCTGAGGGGTGAGAGTTATTCTGCCCGTGCCATTTGTAGTTATTCTGAAAGTCCCGTTAGCACGAATCACACTACTCGTTTTTATTTGGAGATAATATGCGTCGTCGCTGCCAACCTAATCGTTTCAGGTCTGAAGTTTGGTTTGGTTTGTGGGTCGCTGAAGTATTCATAGTAACCCTATGATAAGCAATCACTGCAACTAATATTCCTCATATGATGAAGTTCTTACCAGCCAAGTAAGGGAGTAATTAGTTAAATTTAGCCCAGAGAAAAATCCACCTCAACCGGGAATTGAGCCATAGACCTTTGGATTGCTGAGCCAATGCGTAGACCACTACATAACGCGTCTTCCTAAGTTACTTTCCTCAACGTTACTTCCTAAGTCTCGTGGCAATTTTTTGTTATTCAAGAGAAATAAAGATGTTTTTCCCCTGCGGTCCATCAAGGACAGCAACGAACGGGAAAAGAGGGCTCCAAGGGAGCGATAATCTATTAGGTTAACCCCTATAACAGCACATTTCTCGATTATTTTCATGCCGGCCGAATTACAGCGATGAAAAAGGCGTAAATTCTCACGAAAACAAATGCTGCTAAATTTGATCCCTCACTTAACTTTTATCAATCGACCATGGCTTTGAGATTTAAACAGTATTTTCAAAAACAAAAACTTGTGTGTGCAATTGCCTAAACCATGCCTGACTGGTAAATATTAAACGCTTAATGTCACTAGTATTAGGCTGTAACGGTTCCACAAAATTAATCCTCGATTCATTTGTTTTATACGGATTAAGTTAGTATTCTGTGAGAAAGCTTCAACTGCCTTATTTCTAGACGTGAAAGGAAGCATACGGAAAAAAAATTTGACGTGATATCAAGAGAGACTAGAAGAAAAAAGGTTTCTTCGTCGAATGTCTGCAGAAATCGTCGCTGTAAATGCCTCTTGCCCTAAAGAGAATTCACAGCAGAGGTTAAGGATTTTTTTCAGCTCCAAAAGGGGCCACAGTTACTGCCGGTGCCAAATACAGTCCCCAGCGTGAATTAGTTGTCCTGTTCACCTTAAGGTACTGGCTCGTCGGACTGTGACTGGAATGACCTCTCGCTTCTTCGTTATAGGCGTGAAAATGAAATGGTATAAAATGTTGGGAAAGTTCCAGTTTACCACAACACCTGACAGATTTCCATTACAACGGTGCTGATGAGTTGCTGTTATTCTTCGCAGCCAAAACTCACAGTATTCCTCGTAGTTTGGCATTCCATGCCGTAATCAATGCTCTCTCTCTTGGTCTCCATTCCACGCACAATTTCCATTTTCACAAAATCACACCAAATTAACTCGTATTTCATCATTGTAATAGGGATAATGGGAAAAGTACGATGGACGGAAAGGAAAACGAACGATGAAATTCATCATTTGGTGAATGAGGAGGGGAACTTCTGGAGGATATTAGCAGGAAACTGAGTTGGTGGTTGAAATAGCTAATGAGGGCTGAAGGAATACAGAGGCCGTGAGGGATGTTGGGTAAGAGGGGTCGGGAAAGAAAGAGAATAAGCTTAATGGACAGGATGAAGAGCAGGGCATATTCTCGGATAAAGAAAGTAATTGCGTAAGGAGATAGCGAGTTTCTCCTGTAAAAGTCTTGTGTATTATCGTGTTAATAATATTTTTGGGGTATTCTTACTGCCTTTATTCCAACTACCCTCCGTTTTGCAGGGATTAAATTGATGCATACAATGAAAGTATTTTCAATATTATTCGATATAACCTTACATCCTCATCAAATCGATGTATTTCAATGTTGCATATTTTATTGCAAATGTAATTTACTTT
Source organism: Pyrrhosoma nymphula (assembly GCA_963573305.1). Classification (NCBI taxonomy): domain Eukaryota; kingdom Metazoa; phylum Arthropoda; class Insecta; order Odonata; family Coenagrionidae; genus Pyrrhosoma; species Pyrrhosoma nymphula. The sequence continues at coordinate 71,602,597 of OY754335.1, read as the reverse complement.
TTCATGTAATCTGTCTCTTGACCCAGATTACATGAAATCCAGGTGATCATTCTTGACCTCCTATTCACTTAGAGTAATCTAAATTTAGATATCTCTCCGTAAAGACTAAATGTATGTAGAGGCTTTTCATTCTCTTGAACAGTTAACAATAGCTGCATCTAATTGTTTGCACTAGTAATTCACCCGCACAGAACATTTCTCATCCTTTTACACATGTGCCCCTATTACCCGCTCAAGTACGATGTTGGGTTGTTCGAAGAGTTTAACAAAATGTATTCTTGGAAATTTACGATTACTGATGTTGGTAGTGATACATAATATCCCTTGTGTTTGTCACGTATGAAAAAAACACATTTGTGAATTTATCTCTTTTGGATTAAGGAGTTGCTAAATGCAGGTGGTAGCGGGTCATAGATGGTCAAGAAACACATGAGTAAAAGGAATTATCAGTGAGAAAGTCACGGACTTTCATGAAGGCTTTACAGAGAGAAATCCGTAACCGTGAAGTTGCTTCATCACGTATTTTCAAAATCTTTGCGTATTTATATTCTTGACAACCCTTCGCTTATGTGGAAAAAATTAAATTACAGATTCTTCTTTTACTATGTATCTTTTTAACCTTTTGTCCTTCCTCCACAACGTTTTCGAACTGCTTCTGAACAATGAAATCATGTTCAATACGGTCCCCCTTTCCTTTAGGATTGTAAGTCAGAAGTTTCGAAAGAATTTTCGGAATAGGTTTTACCATCTTTTCAATTCCATTCCCCTCAGGAGAGAGAGAGAGCGTGGACTTCGAACATCACTCCATTTATGCGACAGATTTCGCGTGAAAAAACCTTTTCCGGACGGCTTATTACTCCAACCTCGGTCCCGAAAGGTTCATTTGTCTGCTCTGCTCGCTAATAGAGTCGGGAGTAAGCACTTACAGCCGACGTACGCTCATAAAATGAGGGCGTAATAGAAAGGAATATCAAAACAAACAAAAGAAACACGAAAAGTCCCTCATGAAAAAGAGCAGTCTCAGCCCCGTCTCCCTGTTTTTCTCTCGATGTGTGGACAAAAAAATTAGGAAATCATTCGCCGTGCCCCTGTTTCCTCCAAAAAGAAAAAAACTAACCAAAGCCACAGGCCCCATTAAACCGTGGAGGAAATGGGAAGGTACGCTCCACATCTTTCTGTCCCTGAGGTGCCCGCTTTGGGTGGGAATGGAAGGGATCTGGCACCGGCGCCTCGTACCTCGTAGTTACGCGCGCCATGATGTCTCTGTTTGTTGTCGTTGTTTAATGAGAATTATGGCCATTTGCCCTCTTTTTTGCGTGGGGACAAAGGTGACTTTAAATCGTTGAGTAAATTGATAAGGTGGATGGCGCGACTTTTCTTGTGAGAGAACTCACGTCAGGAAAGTATGAAGAGTATGCACATCGCGAACGGAAAATGAATAGTAGGAGGTTCATTTGGCTATATATATACAATTAAAATGTGGCTACTATATTCCAATTTCAATTTAAATTGTGGCTTTATCCAACAGTTACTAATGATAACTATACGCAGCAGTGTTCTCGTATACCACGCCTGACTATAACTTTAAATGCAGTAACTATTTTTGCGATGTCACAATTTTACTAATATTATTATCTGATTAGTCTTTCTCATATTTGTGGACGCCTAAGTGCGTTTTACTCTAGTGTTATAAAGGCTGGAAAACGTATATAGTGAACAATTTCAACTCATTATCGACCGTAGACTCTTCTCACTTACTGCACTGTAATTTTCCGCTGTGAATTTTATTGATGAGAGTCGTCTCGTTGAGTCTCTTGTCTAATACTGGTTTTCAAATAAAACAATAAAGTTATCCAAATTCATCATTTATAACTTGTTCGACACTTATAAAAGTATGATATTGATTAAGGTAAACGCATCGCGATGGACTTAACTGTTTTCTTCCTTATAAATGTCTTTATCTTTTATTACAACTACAGGAGATAAAATGCTCAGTTGAAATTTATGGAAATGTATTTCTCTATAAGACCCACATTTCTGAAGAAACACTCAGGATAATAAAGAGCGATTCCTATCCTTATAATCCCAAAATTTTAAAATATAACGTCAACGTAAGCACAGTGTTTGGTCATCTTGCATAGACTACTCCGCGAGACTTATTTATTACAATGCGTAGGAGAATCATGTATAATACATATGACGAAATTTTATTTTATCAGCTTTTACTGAGCAATTACGTCTAATAGGTGGCGTATTCCACCTCAAGACAATTCAAGCGAAACCACTCATTGATAATGGATTTAATTTTATTTCGTGAGCCCCAGTCTCTTTTTCGGCATCACCCTCGGTCTTCACCCAATAATATGTGTTAATTAACGATTGTAATTATTATTTTCTGTCGATGCTTTGAGTAATTCGTGTCTTTTATGTATATTATTTGTTTAATGTAAGCAGTTAAGGTTCAGTTCTTAATCATTATCACTGAAACCCAGTTTTATTCTATGCGGTTTAATTCGCAAGTTTTTAGATTTCAACTAATTCCCCCCCCTTTATCTTTGTGTGGTTCAATACCAAATCAAACAATTACATTTGGCTTAGTGGTAGCCCTGATCTTCCTAATGGTGTGAAACAAGCAATTCCGCTATCTAAAACGCACCAGTATTTACTAACAAAGTGTTTTTCGCTTGGGCGTTAATATTTACATATAAAACTGATGATATCAGGCCTGACCTCGTGAAAATTATGGATATCCATGATGTGAAAACCACCTTTGTTATTTCCACAAAACTTTATTACGCTGGCACGACGCGCGTTTCACCACACTGGTGCACTTGAGTATGCCACAGTGTGGTTAAACGCGCGTCGTGCCTGCATAATAAAGTTTTGTGGAAATAACAAAGGTGGTTTTCTCATCTTGGTTTAAGATTCCACATGTCTGGGAAAACCTAGGAAAACTTGCGGGCGCTTCTCAGTCTCAAAGCTTTTTTTTTATGTCATTAGTGTTGCACGGTGGTCATTTGTCGACCCTCGTTACGTAGCCTAGAGGCCTGCAAAACAGTCTTTGCAAGTAACAAGCAGAAGGAGAATCTGCTCACGCATACTAAATGCACCATGCATTATCCAGTAGCGTTGCAATCGAATTCCTGTGTCTCGGGATCTTGGCCATCTTCTTACTCTCTTAACTGTCTCTCACATTTGTAGGATAGATTTATTGACTGGCTAATGACAGTCTCATTAAAAAAGACAGCTCTGTTAATTTTAAGTGTTTTATTTTAATTTATCATCTTTTAAGAATATTTTAAACAGATCACAGTCACAGCGTATTCTGTTCACGTACGAAGAAGCTAAAAATAATTAGTATTGCATGTTTAACACCTTTCATCCTTTCCGCTTGGCACTATCTTTGGGTTAGGCTCCCTTCCAGCTGTTAGCTTCACTTTATTTTGGCTTCGAAAAATGGCCTCTACCGTCTCAGGAGTGCTTAATAAAGAGCGAGTGTCGATGTTTTGCTCGAAAATGCCCCCATTGAGTTTTGGCTGTATATATTTGGCAACAAAAATTAAAGAATAAAAATTACAATATTAATGCTTCGATATTCATTCCTTAAATTTCTGATTTTGTGTTGCTCGTCTTGGAGCAACGAATGAACATCGAATTGTGATTTATTTGACCTTCTTCTCTCAGCTAATTTGGCTTGTGGCGGTGAGATTGTGATTAGTTTATTCTTTATCGCCATCCCTAGAAATGCAAGCCAACAGTATAACTTCGCACCTTAACAAGTTTCTGACTGCCTTAACATGGTCAGTTAGTGTAACAGAACTTTTTCGTTGGATCTGTCTTTGGGTTTGTGATTTTGACTAACTTAAATTGTAGCTTAGCTATAATGATAGCAGCGTTTTATTCGTAGTTGTTCTAATATTGCCTGTGAGTAATTTTGTGTGGGATGGGTAAGAGACGGCGATGTCGGTGTGAGAAGCTGCTTGAAGGATGAATCTTGATAGCATAGCAATAGAATGTTTATCATTTACTAAGAATATAACTATAAATCCACGTAACCTCCTTCGCTCCTTTTACTTCTTGGTCTTATGAGAAGGTAAATAGAAGAAAAAGAACTGCCTAAAATAAATATTGCAGACAATTGTAGAAAAATAAGCGTTTTATGAACAAATTACTGAGCTCCACATTTAGGCACTTTTATACCTTTATTAATGACGTGCTTCGGTAATTTGGGGGAAAATAGGAATCCTCATAAGAACTTACTTTATTTTCCGCTAATGAAATGTTGATTTACGCTGCGGATAACTAACGAGGAGTCTAATTTCAGGGGATCATAAATAAACTAGCTCGCTGACCATTTGAAATTCAGAGACATTTACCGTTGGTCGTCAAAGGGAATACGAGGCAATTACTCAAGTCTCTCATTATAGAGACGAAAGTGCATGAATAGGCGCAGAGTATATCACTGGTTTAATTAGTCGATATTTAAATGTCAAAATGCGGTCTGTGTGACGTTGGTCACTTTTGAGGATTTCTGTCTTCGTCTTTGCTTCAGTTTTGGTCCAAGGGATGGACAGAATTAGAAGCGACGTTTATTCACGTTGAAGAAGTGTAATGAGCGTGCCCGAGCCAAGAATAAATAAGTCGATTACCAAGTCGCAGAGGCAACACCTGGCTCCTTTCTGCGTAACTTGTCTTTATGAATAGATGAATGGGAACATTGACTCATAAACTACTTGCTGCAAAATATGATTTACTGACGCCGAGAGTGGGAGTATCTACTTGGTAAGAGTCGTGGAAAAAACGGAATCCGGATGAAGTTGAGTATTGAGTTGGTAATATGGCCGGAGTACGGGCTTCTCACCTAAACGGCCTGTGTTCGAATCCCAGGAATACGTGTATCCCGGGAGTTATTACATGAATACGGGCGCCAAAATGTTTGTAGAGATCGTTTGAAGAGTTCTTCTTCGTCTGTCAGATGGGACGTTAAACTGTGGACTCCTTTGTAAAGAGAATGCTAATGCCAACGCCAGGTTTCTCTCTATCCTTCCTTTAGCCCCTCCCGAATATTATTTTTCTATCCTACCTATAAGCCCATCCTAAATGGAGCAAATTTGTCCCGCGTTAGTTAGGGAACATTTGTACCCATTATAGGCACTTTGCGGGAAAATTTCGAACGTATATTCCCTCGATCAAAAAACTACACGATGGATGGAGCATTAAGATGAAGTAATAATCTGTCTTTCGGAATATATTCAACCTTAAGAACCACAAATAGCCCTTGATGAGACTGCTCAGTTGTTTTACATATTGCTCTTGCATATTCACAGAGAAAAAATGCCATACTTCCCTGTGTACTACTGCTTTTCAGCAAGTAGGCTATCTCTTTTTGTAGCTTCCCCATGTGAAAGGATATGATGTACTAAAGTGACTTGTTTTCCACGATTAAAAGCTATTTCCCAATCGCCAGAAGGAATTTATATGCGTTGTGGTGATTCAGAGTAGATACGCATTGAAGTGCATGGTTTTGCCATCTACCTAGCTTGTGTAGCCGATGAACTCTTATGGTGAAGCCTTCGAAGAAGATCTCGTACTGGTGTTGTAAATTGTGGCGCACTTGAGAATGACGGAAATCGTCGCAAATCTTAAGGTAAAATCATCTCTCCCGGATGAATCAAAGGGAAGATTCAAGGAGGAATGAAAGAAGCGTACGATGCTAAGAGGGCGTCTATCGACGATAAATTTAGCCCACTCGCTTCGGATAATTATTCCCGATGTGGGTTCCTCCTCCCTTCCGAAAATACTCAACCCTCCCACCTCCCCGCTGTCGATGACGGCTGAAAGAGGTATTCAACTGGTGGGAAACCACTTGGATTCCTCATTAAAATCCTCTTGACGCCGCTCACGTTGATGCGATCTGGAGGAAGATTTCGGAATGTTGATGACTGGATAATTGTTAATTAAAGCAGTTTGAGATGCGAACGCTGACGGACGGTTATTTCATTGCGGCAGGGAGAGGTTGAAGTAAGTTTTTTCGGGCGAGGGATAGCCCACTTGATTGCGTAAAAAAAATTAAAACTGAAGATTCTTATTTCTTTCGTCATTAAATTTTATATTTCTGAAAACTTATGAGTAAATGTCTATCGACTGAGCTGATTGCAAAACCTCAAGTGCGTTGACCTCAAGTTTCTTGGACGGCAACTCACCTGTAAACGATCACTCCTCTTCCCTAATGAATGATTCCGTATATTCTACTATAACGCTAATGCTGTAGTTGACGATAAGGGCTAACTCCCCCATTGTACGGAAAGACCCACATTTCATTTGATGTAGCATGTCAACTATGGACCGACCTCATTAATTCTTCCCTGAGAAGGCTTTTCTGCGAAAAATTGTTAGCTACGTCTCGATTGCCAATGCGATTAGTCTTCCATGGCCTTTATTTGGGCCCTGTTTTCTCTTAATTCCCTCGTCACCTCTCCGTGGGGGTTTGCTTTCGGTCCAACGATTTAAGGTGATCCTTCTCCAATGATTTTGCTTGAATTTAAAATAAAAACATGAAAAATGGGATTCTTCATGAAATCAAAGTGATGCGATAATGCATCAACCTCAGTCACTAATGGTAAAATCCACACCTTAGTAGCATGGACTTTTGGTAGGGGGTTTTATTTTTTCAGTTTTGATAAAGAAAGAAAGGCAAACCATGAAAGAAAATGAGGTGGAAAGGGAGATGAGCTTTGATATAGGTATTGAAGTTTCGTTCTGTTCATATCGTGAATGTTTTCTGGGAAAAAGAATTTTCGAGTCCATTTGTTCGAATCTCTATCTCTCTGATTTTTTCACAGTTTTCTAAGTAGTAGGTATATTACGGGACTAAAATTGTACCACTCCTTGTTTCAGCCTCAAATTCATGCTATCTCAGTTTTTTCCAGTGACTTAAACTTATAAACCTATGACCTCCCAGTCTCTGGTGCCTGCTATCTATATCCCTAACATATTCCAGTAATATTTTCCGTTCGTCTCAGGAATATACAGTAAAGCGAGTGACTTCTTAGTTTGTTAGACGTGGCGAGGGAAGCTCCCGAAGACATGCAACGCCTGCGTCACCCGTAGGTGCATTTCACCGCTATATCGAAAGCGAAACCAGATTTCACCCGCCTTTTCTTTCGCTCCTTTATCTGCTTAATCTATTCCCTTACTAGTATACAGTGGTGTGAACTGACTTCTGATCGTTATCTTCTTCCACCGTCTTCCTTCCTAGCTACACTTACAGCTATGACTCATCACTATTTTAAGTCTCTTCCATTCCCGCCAGAAAAGTCGTTATTGTTCCAATAGCAGTACCTAAGAACGAGCCTCTAAATTGTCCTTGAGGTTTATTTCGCTGAGGCTTTGCTGCTCATTTTTGTCCTATATCGAGGTTGCAACTATGTGACTTCCAACCTTTCTTTTTCCCAAAATAAATCAGAGATGACCTTTGGAAACTTGGAAATCTGGTGCAGAGATAATTGTGGGTGATTTGCCCATAAGATTTCTCCTTCGGCTGCAATTTTGTCATGTTTTCTTTGTGTTCCTTGGCGATATAAACACCCGTTTCCTAGAAAAATACTGGAACTGAGATTTACTATATCAGGAAATGTGTACAGACGTTTTACGTAATTTATCATCAGAAATTTCTAAGTAGCCATTGTTTGTAGCAAATTGATATATGCTTTTTTAAGCTCAACCATATCTTTCTTTATTAGTAATTATTTTTTTCTCGAGTAACGGCCTCAACGAGAATACGTCGGAAGTTTACATGGGATTTTTACCGGTGCTCGAGTATTTTCGATAAAAAAGAGGTATCAGTGTTGCATGACAATGATTTCTCATGTTACGATTGCACAAATAATGTGGTACGCAGTCACGCGCACGGGTGCAAGGTTAAACACCAAAGAGGGTGAAATTCGCCATGCAAAAATCATTTGAATTGGCCGGGATAGTAACCCGGATCTCCCAATTGCCGGTCATGTGTGTTAGCCAGTTACACCAACAAGCCTTGGTGGTGGTTTGGTGGTGCAACTGGCTAACACATCTAAAATTATTTTTTCATGGCGAATTACACTATCTTAGGTGTGAAAACCCTTTCAGTTTTTCTCTATGGAGTTTTGAATGAAATTGAGGGAATATAATCCGAGAAACATTAATCAGAAACGGCACTTTTATCTCTATTTGTAGTTTTGATGTCTTAGAGTCGAATCGCTTGGAAATAAAATCAACTTGTTTACTTTCAGGAACTGTATCGTGTCAGAAGAAACGGTCGGATTAATTTTCTACCTTTTCAAAATGCCAGTAGAGGATCAAGAATTCAGTGATCACAGAGTGGTGATGACAACGCTGCTCAAAACGATGTTTATCCTGGTAACGTACCTAAATACAAAATACTTTACCCATCCTTTAATTTTTATTTCTGTAATGACTGACTTCTCGTGAAGTTAGAAATTTGATAATGTGATTTACGGAAGAATTACGGTAAAGAGCTGATATTACATGAGGCAAATGACTTTGTCTAGTGATTCATGGTAATAACGTTGCTCTAAAATAGGACCACACACTCTGACCTCTTAGCTATCGATCTCATACTTTACTTGCAGCTTATTTGATGGGGACTTGGGAAATAATTTAAGCTGATGAGGCAACAAAATTATGTGTCTCGGTTTAGATTTCAAGATAATTGAGCTTATTTGATGACTAAAAGGTTTTGGCACGCAGGATAATGTTCCTCAATATATACGCATTTAGATGCTAAGAATAACTGTTTGCGAGGACGATAGGAAAGTTTGTAACGTAACTACGAAAGTAGCCACATTCTTTAATGACAGTAATTTCGTGGCTTCTTCCATTCACGAAGATGAAGCGACGAGTATATTTGGATTCAAAGCTCCCAATTAAATTGTTGATCGCGTTACTCAATGAACATGAAGTACGTGCCCGTTTCCGAGAACAAAGCTGGCTAATTTTGTTATTTTTTGCTTGGATAGGAACCAGAAGGTAAAAATAATTTTATCAAATTATAGGAGTTTATGTTTACAAGACATAGTGTGAATCTAATAGCTAAGAAGAACCTGTGTGCATTACAAGGCTCTTAATTAATAATGTATGTATCCTTAGAAAACAACTATTTGCAAGACTGATGACGATTATGGAGAGTTGAACTTTGAAAGCATTGGCGCTATGTGATTTTGCATTCACAGCGATCCATTGAATTGCTATTCATAACTACTCAATGAATATGAAATCCCTGCACATGACCGCGGACGTAAGTGGCGTTTATCGTTATTTTTTTGTCGGTCTTTGGCCTGATTTCGCGTGCACCGGAAACTAAAATGGTAGACCGCTAGCCTAAATTCTTATAGAGGGGTTGTTAAGAAGGAATACAGATGCATTAAATCGGGCCCCCTTCGTCTTCATCACTTTCTAAAAGCTCTCCGAATTCCGTTGTGTCTTCATCCTTAGCCAGAGTAAGAATTTTTATGTTGCAAGCCTGTCCCCTCCGCACGAGCCAATCTCTTGGGCTTAAGGATGTCCCGCCGCAACTGTTCCGAACGAATACTAAATTCAGCCTTTTATGAGTTATTAAAAAAATACTGCGCTCAATAATGTTATATTTTAACTAGAAAAAATATTAAGGCACAACATGTGCTTATTAGCCGACTATTATATTTTTGATGAAATATATCTCCAGTCATTGCAGACGATTGCAGTGCCATTGTCATTGAATTAACGTATTTTTACTTCAATTATAGCAGTAGTTTACTGATAAAGCAAAAAATATGATGGACAAGTGCCTACATTTTATTAACATTCAATTCTATGAAATAATTTTTTTCTTTCCAAAATTTTCCGCAAAAATAGCATATATATTAGATAGAAAAGTACAGAAAGTGAGCTCTTATCGAATTACCAACCGGGTAAATTCTTCTATTTCATCTGACGTTTCGATGGGCATCTCCCTCATCATCATCAGGGCTATGATGATGATGGTCCAGACGCCCATAGAAACTTCGGATGAAATGGAAGAATTGACCCGGTATGTAACCCGAGAAAATTTCACATGCATTATTCGCCAGGGAAAAATTATTTCTGAGAAAAGTAATCCTTTTTCTCATGTCATCACCCATTCTTGCTTTTAACATAATGTAATTTCAATTTCCATTTACGAAAAAAAAATAGCGGAGAAAGGTATGCTTTTGTTATTCATATCAAATATGGGAGACGCCTTTTCTATAAGGAGCCAGCATATAAATTGAATGACATGTAATCGAATGTAAAGTAACAATTCAGGGCTGAGGTGGTGGAAATGTTCCATGATGAATGTAAAAAAAACAGATTTTTCAGTTTTCCACTAGCAATAAGTTAATTTCATGACTGGTTTCGATGTACTACGTCATTTTCACGTGATATCAATTGCTAATGACTCAGTACGTCGAAACTAATCGCGAAATTACCTTATCACTTGTGAAAAACTGCAATATTTGTTTTTACGCCTTCTATATGTAATTCTTGAGCACGTTAATTGAGTGTGTCTGTGCTCTGACTGGCTAGACTGGCTGTGATGGGAGCTTGAAACGCAAATATCATATGTCAGTCGAAATTCACGTGGCTCAACTTAGAATGCGTCATCTATGAACATTTTTCCTGCGCAACAATTTTTTTTCACCCATTAAGGATTTACTGGAAAGAAAGCTACGATTGCAGTTTGACTGGGTCAGTGTTCCTGGGTAGGAACATGTGCAAGGCCATGCAACAGCTGTTAAACGAGTCATTGACTCCGGTTGGAAAAAAGAGAAAATGCCTCTGCCGTTTGTATTCTTGTCTTCAATCTTGTCACCTTTTTATTTTTCTTGCGGGATTTCCTTTGTTTACGAAGTTCTGAATGAAAAGTATGCAGAAAATTGTAATTCACCACTTTTAAGTTAAAATAAATAAAAAAATAATTTTTTTGATATTTCGTTGAGACTGATGTGGTTTTGTTCTATCATAGGCTGCTGCCTGCCTATTAACCAGTTGAATTTGAAGATCTATAGTACTTTTCCGTCATTGAACGATTTTTGAAAGTACACTGAACTTGAATTTATTTCCATGCAATACGGTAATGCCAGACTTCTGAGGAAAATTCTATCAATATTTTGAAATCGGATATCGAATTTCTGTTTTTTGACTAACTTAAATATCCGTTGCAGGGATACAAAAGGTTGCTGTTGCATGAAGCAACTAACGTATGAGGGTAGTACCTATATGAAACAAAAGAGGTATGCAGGGATGGGGTAGTATGGAGGAAATTATCGACGCAGTGTCAGTTTTATAGGCCTACCACTTTAACTTTGGGCCATATTTACTTTAACCGAGTATTTAACTTGTGTGTGTAAATAAAACACGTCTCCCTCTTTTCCAGTTCATCATATTTTTTTTTTCTTTTTGAGCTTCATTTGTAATCCAGGTCTTGTAAAAGCGAGGATTCTACATGTACAAAATATCCTGCAAGCCTCAAGGGTGTGAGGCAGGGGGTGATTACTCACCAACACACATAGTAGTGAGGATTGTACACCTCCAAAGTATCCCTCAGCTAGAGATCTACGCACGCAGAGACTAAAAAGGCGTCGTTCTTCGCGCAATCAGCTCGCCAGTTTAAAATGCCAAAGTTCGGTCTCATTGCTAGGCGAGGAAGTTTGTCTGCTGGTTACTCGTATGGGTTGCTTCCCCTAGATCCTATCCCGACGCGTAAACTATAATCGGATACGTGAACGGCGATCTTTATTTCGCTTTGGGGTCGTTCCGCGTGAGCCAAACACTCGTTACATTTCCACACAGCTATAAGTGCTCTCTCGGAGGAAGAAAAGTTCAAAAGGATCTCTGCAAACCCGTCTTGGAGTATAGAGGGGGGCGTCAACCTCGAATCATTTCCTGTCGGACTCAAGAGTGGTACCGTTGTAAACTTCTTTTGAGCGCTATACGAGAAGTTTTCAGAATTATTCTCGGTGCTTGACGCAGGTATTTTAATTTTATTTCGTTATTTTTTTTTCCTGCAAGCAGATTTTTCTGAAGGCGTTGCAATCATTGTTAACACCTTCAGTGCGGCATGACGTGATATCACGTCATGGTGTACTATCCCCTGGGGCTGATGACGTGATATCACGTCATGGTTACCCTGAGGGTTACGGCTTTCACCCAGGGCTCGGTTCAGATTTTTTACGACCTTGAACACCCCTACCTCGCTCAGTTGAGTTCTAGCAGCCCAGAAGTGAAGACCGTTTCGAGCTGCCTGTCCTGGATACATCGGGAGAAAAGTTTTTCTTTTGCCTTGAGGTAAGCCGATTTCCATTCATTTTCCTCGCACTCTTATGTGCGAGTTTGTTTTACGTTTATGTACTTGTTGCCATACATGCCTGGCTATGGCAAATGTACTTGAATGTAATGTTACATTTCTTATATTTATCTACTGAAGCTCGATTAATTGTTTTCTTATTAATATACTGGCCGTTTTTGCCAATCCATGTTGAGCATATAATTATTTATTTGTATTTATTTCCTTCCGATAGGTCGTATATTTATTATTTTATTGTCTCATGATATTGCGCCATTTTCATCCAATGAATACGTAAAATATTGCTTTCATTTAAATTTTCTTCTTAGTTTTACTCTGACATTTGAATAATTTAATTATTTATAACATTTCTCTAATTTTTTTTCTCGTCGTGTTTTTTTCAGTTCATCTCCTCAGCGGTAAGCTGCAAGTGAAGCGGCAATAATACGTAGTTCTGCGGTGCGAGTGTGGAAAGTTAATCAAACAAAAACGTGAGTAAATTATCAACAATTTAAATTATTTTTAATTATACGTCTATTGTTTATATTTATGTATAGATACATAGGTATGATTATTTTCCGATACAATCATTGGATATTTTTTCATGGCCTGCTGAGAAAGTGATTCTTAATTTTTCTTAAGCTTTTGTTGTTCCCTTGATATATGTATAATTAATTGTTTAAAAGCACTCATAAGTCTTCAGTTACCCGTTATACATATTTAGTTCATTCAGATTCTTTTCATTTAGTTGAGCGTAATAATGATTACCTGCAGCATTTCCTCTTTTGTCTATATAACCCTGAGTGATTATTTTGGCCCATTATTTGTCAAAATGCATATTTAACCAATTTGATACAAAGACAATATTTTTTAACTACAGGTGGTGCGTAAACGAGTAAAAAGACGAATCTCTTTGGTTGAGGCTGAGGCGACGCCGTCTTAGGGATAAATTCCTCTTGCCTCAACCTCGACGACAGACCAGCAGCCTTCGTCTGCGCAGGATTTTCAGCCGTCAACGTCAAGGCAGGACGCTCCTACCAGGACTATGACTCTACCTTCCGAGATCTACGCCTTCTCTAGGCGAATATATACAGACGAAGAGCTACGGGAGCTCCTAGAGGAGAGCGGGGATTCGGATATTTTGGAAGACTCCGAGTGGGAGATTAGCGAGGAGGAGAGTGGGGAGGAGGACGAACCCTCCGTATTCCGGCGATTCCGTATTTATATGAAATCCAAGAAGCAAAAGTACGGAATCAAACTATATATGCTGACGGAGCCTTCCGGGTTTGTTCTGCGATTTCTTGTGTATATGGGGGCCGGCGACTCTGAACTTGGAGGGCGTGGACATGTTGATCGCGTTGTTCATAAATTAATGAATGACCATTTTGACAAGGGCCATTCATTGTTTATGGATAATTATTACACCAGCGTCAATTTGATCCACGAACTGCTTGAGAGGAGAAAGTATTGCACAGGAACTCTTGGGGCAAATCGGAAAGGCATACCCTCCGAAGTGGCAAAGGCTAAATTGAGACGAGGTGAAGTTATGGATGCCTTTACTAACGATGGTATCTGTGTTCTAAAGTGGAAGGACAAAAGGGACGTTCTGATGATCAGCTCCGAATTCGAGAGTCGCATGGTTGACGTGCAAACCCGAAGAGGAGACAGGCTCGTTACTAAACCTGAGGCCGTTGTGAAGTACAACGAGTCAATGGGCGGAATATACCACTTTGATCAGATGATGGCATATTATCCTATTGAAAGGAAAACCCTTAAATGGTACAAAAAGTTGGGCATCCATATCTTTCACATCATCCTTGTCAACAGCTACCTCCTCTCCGTACGTCCTCTACCGTAGGCCTCCCGAAAACATTTCCTTATATAAATTCCGGCTCTCTGTTATTAAATCCCTCATTCTACCTTCATACCTTCCTGACTCAATATCCCTTGTACCCTCAAAATCTTTATCCCACTTCCCTGAACTCATCCTCGTAGAAGATGGCAGAAAGAAGACATATCGAAGCTGCAGGCATTGTTACACCGTCGGGCGCAGGAAAGAGACAGCATATTTATGTCCTGATTGTGAGGGTTCTCCAGCACTTTGTCCCGAATGCTTTGCTCCCTATCATAAAACATTGTAAATAGTATTTTTTTTAATTTGTACTTGTAAAAATGCATATCTAAATGTTAAAAAAATATTTTTGTAGTAATTTTTTGTGTATAGATGTGTCATTCTACTGATAAATATTTTATTGTTTAAATATAATATATTTTTATGGCAAGTATTTGTTTTCATGACTCAGTTATTATGTAAGAGTATGGTTTTTACATATTTATTGATTTAATCAAAAATGTCCACATACAGCAACTGTTGCCAATTTACAGTGGCCCAATAACAAACGTACAAAGAAAATATATATAAGTTGATTTGGAATTTACATTGTATTACGAATCCAATCTTTCCCTCGTATGAGTAGTAAAAAAAAACTTTAACTATCATTCTTGCTTTTAGTGAGTGGGTTTGTACATAATATGGAATAAAGACGCTGCAAAGCTCTTCCAATTAATATGTATTATTGAATTTTCAACTCTAACTGAAACGAATTTGGCACTAAAATTCAAAACGTTCCTACTACCAGTAAAAAATTAAACTTGAGCATTTGGTAGAATATTCTTCTCACTATCTGCAATAAGTGGCCTGAATGAACCCTGTCAAACTAACTAAAATTTGTTTTCGGCTTCAGTTCGGAAGTGAGAAATGACAAAATTTGGGGCTGATTTTTTCCTTCCTTCCGCATCCATTTCTACCCTGGCAGCAGATTCACCACGGTCACCACCACAAAGCCTAGAAAAGCCACGTGTCGGCAAAATCTTTCCTTACCTCACACCCATGTTCATGACATACCGAAGGCACTTCCTAGAAATCTGTCCTCACAGTACATACAAACGTACCGACTAAATCTTGCCACTTACAGCGTGCTATTATACTTCCTCACCCTCTTACCTCTTCTCGGTCCCCCCTCCAACCTTAGCGGAGCCGGACTGAGTGGTGCCACACAAAGGGACACCCTAATCCACCACCATAAATACACAAAGAGAAATCTTGAGTCAGGGAATACCGCCCAACACATGCAGCTGCAGCAAAATCGCCGATGCTATGTGGAACCGTTAGTTGTTTTGTTTCTAACGCTTACGGGTGGTCGTCTTAGAGGAAAAGTTTCGGACGGAGCGGAAAATATGAAAAGAGTAAAAAACCCTACGATCAAAATAGTGGGTTGAGAAGGAAGAGAACAAATATTATTCAATATTCTTGGACAGCACCCTTATACTCGAACGCAGCAGCGAGAGGAAAATTTCAAGGAATTATTATCCTATTCAAACAGTTGTCCGCGTGGACTTGTTTCATTTCTAATCATTATTACTTCCATTAAAACTCTGAGTGTTCAATAAATGTAAGCTGCTACCATTAGTAACAAAATACATGCATTTTGCATATATTTTGTCGCTACTGCATGTAAGAATCGACGTGAAAGAAAAATGGAAGATGATAAAAAAGTCGTGTATATGCAACCCGCATCACGTGTCTATCCCTGGTCACTGATGACGTGATATCACGTCATAAATAAAAATTCGAATAACAAAAAAATTAGAGCGCTCCAAATTTTTTAATTATTTTTCCTAACTTATTTGGCATCCATACTTACGTTTTACGTAAAAAAAAGAAAGCCGCCACGGGGTGAAATCATGTCATGTATATGGGCAGCATTCAAAGGGTTAAGGTGGGTTTACACTGGCAAGTTTATTGCGCAAGTTACGTACAGCAAGCGATTTTCGACGTAAATTGCTCGAGTAAACGGCTCCGCAAGTCCGCTTTCAGAACTTTTAAATCTTCGGCAAGTCACCTCGCATAAGCGTGTGGTTGCGAGTGTAAACGGAATACAATCTGTACTAATTTGTGAAAAATATTTCACCGGAGTAAAATCCTCCGCAAATTCTTGCTGAATAAATTTTCGGAAATAAGTTGCCAGTGTAAACCCACCCTTAGATGTGTGTCAGTGTTTCTGTGAGATATGTTCATCAATATTTTTTCTTCCCTTTAGAAATTCTGAAGGGGGTAATATTCGTTGTTAGACTCCTGTTAGCATCAGCATGAGAGAAAATTGATGAAGATTAATCACGAGAAAACAAAACTTATGAATTTCTCGAATAAATTAGCCAAATCAAAAACCTATCGTTTCTGGTCTGATTTAGAACTGTTCCATTGATATAAAATGAGGCAATCATTTTTTTCACTCTTTGAAGTTCAACCACAATCTGTTCTGATATTTTAAATAATTTCCATGAAATATGTGAAACTTGAAAGTGGTTTAAGAGATCGGAATGTACTGAGAGTTTAACTTCTAATAGTCGACTGTCTTCATTTAATAGGATACGCCGACAATAGAGCTAATAGTGCGATATCTGCTATGTTTGTACGTAAATCGTCAGTATTGTAAGGATATAAGGAGCTGGGTTAATTATGCGAAAGTGGCATTACCAACAGGTGAGAACTCAAGACAGGTGAACATAGGTTAAGATGTTCAGAATACATTAGTGAAGAGTTCGACATAGAGTGTAGCGCTATGTAGTTCTAAAACCAGGGCTACGGTTCACCATAACGCGGATGCTTGCGTTTTCGTAATTTTTCAATTGCGCCCTCGAGAGCAAAAACGTGCTCGACATTCTTATAAATTTTCTCAGATGCTTTAAATTACTGTTTTTAATTGATGGAGTGCGTACTTCGGACCGCACTTGTGAGCATTGCCTTTCTAGAGTGTTTAAATTTTTGGATAGCGATAACGACAACGCGTAAGAAAGCACCGTGATACCACCCCTGGACTTTAAGCACAAATTATCAAACAGGTTAAAGGGTATTAAAATATTGGTGTGGAGAAAAATAAAAAGCGAAACAATGTCTAACGAAAGTGTGCTAGACACCGATAGGAGGAATAGGAAAATTCATGAAGTAAATTGAAGGGGAAAGAAAAGGTCAATGGAGGTAGCAATTGTGATTTGGTTGTCTGTTACCATAGAGTAAAAAATAAAAGCATTCTTTATCATTTTTTCAGCGTATTGTATTACCATAGAGTAAGGTATTACTCTGTGGTATTACGTACTCTAAGCTACGATTAAGTGCTTGTCAAACAAAGGGCAGATGTTCGGAAAATGAAAACCAGTGAAGAAGTTCTTGCACATATTGTTCTCTTTAAGAAAATTTTCGAAGACACAATAATCGGTATAATTACGAGCTAGTAACAAACCCAAGCAAAACATGAACTATCTCCCCATCTGGTAAAGTGATAGAAGTATAAATATAGCAGATGAGAAGTTAGTGAATTCCTCTCTGCTGGATTGTTTAGGACTAACGCATAAATGCTTCAAAAGAACCGGAAAATCGTTGAAACTGATCTTCCTTGAAGGCAAGGATCTCAAAAAGTAAACGTGCTACGGAACGGATTTAAATGAGTAAATGAAAGCGTAGGTGTGAAAAATACAGTGGTATCTAAATTGTATCTGTACCATTAAAACATACGTCGCTGAGGAAAAACGACTATGTTGGACTCAAAGCGCACCTTTACCCCATTAATTTTTATTAGTCTAAGTAAAAAGAAAAAATAAAGCTTCATTTTCGACTAAAATGTGGTTTTTATATCCACCTGTTAATCTTGTGTTTTTTTTTATAAAGGAAATTTTCGTAGTTCGTTACTCCACTCATGGGAAGTTTCGATGCCCAATCGTTTTCATTTTTTCCAGACCATTTTTCTCCCCGAAGTATTTTCCAGTGGGAGCGCGGAGAACAGGTCAGTTACGCAATCGCAGCAAAAAAAGATCTTAGTTTGCATCTCTCGCCGTTAGCATTATTCATTTTATTTGCCTCGAACGCCCTACATCTCCCAGACACCCGAGAGGTTATTTACTCCCACCTTTGATGTCCAATCCACATTCATTCGGAGCGACGTAATGGAGTTGGTTTTCGCGCGAAACAAAAAACACCGAAATAGTAAATGAAGTCCAGTTGGTGATATTACAACCTTCACATATTATGTTGACTTACTAAAAAGGAGAGATGATTTGATTAGTGGGACTCCTAAGCAAAGACATGGAGAAAAGATAATTTTAACCGCTAATATGGAGCGTAGCGTCACATGGTTAGAAGAC
The DNA here is from genome assembly GCA_963573305.1 of Pyrrhosoma nymphula. Classification (NCBI taxonomy): domain Eukaryota; kingdom Metazoa; phylum Arthropoda; class Insecta; order Odonata; family Coenagrionidae; genus Pyrrhosoma; species Pyrrhosoma nymphula. The sequence goes on along the minus strand of OY754335.1, from coordinate 71,584,059 downwards.
TTAGCAATCGCTTAGAGATGACATATGTAGACTGGCGACTTTTGCGAGTGTGGAGGAGAATGGAGAAGATAAGTTGGGTACCGTGGAAGTCAAAAAAGGAAGTGTTAGAGATGGTAGAGGAGGAAAGGATATTGATGGTGCAGATTCGGAGGTGGAAAATGCATCAAAAGAGAGTGGATGACGTTTTGTGAGGATACGGCACGTTAAAGGGGTTCATAGAGGGTAGAATTCTGAGGAATTGCGTAGAAAGTAAGAAAATAATGGGAATTTTGGATGATATAATGAGCGATGTAAGATCTGAAGACCAAAAGTGACAGTATCGGGGACTTATGAAGTTACATGTACGAACCCTTAAAAGGCAAAGTTAAGGTATAAACTGCCCAATAACCTACCTAAATTAGCTACCTATTATACCAATTGATACGTTTTGACTTATCTTCGAATGTTTGTGAAAGATAGGGGAATAGATGAAGACATTAAAAGGCGTACGAATTCTGTAAGGAAAGTCATAGTTCATGTGTGGAGTACATCAAGGAATTATTCTAAGCTCAAGTTGCTGTGCACAAAAGTGTACTCCTTCCCACCGTATCTTACGGTACCTAAACTTAGGTATGCTAGGATAAGCATAAGAGTAGGCCAATTGAAGTGGATAAGGGATATCTAAAAAGTTCTTGTGGTAAAAGCAGAGGGGTTATGGTTAGGAATGAGAGGGCGATGAAAGAATGTGGAATTGATGCTCCGGTAATTGACATGTTTGAAAGGAGCTGGTTTTGCCTTGTCGAGAGATTGAAAGAGTTTGAAATATCAAAGCTGATTTATGATAGAGAAGTGACTGGTATGGGAGGAATAAGTAGACCGACAAAGTCATAAGGGGATTGCAGTGGAAGATACTCTTCTAAGAAAAGGAGTATTACGAGCCTTTAGAACAGGAGGACATGTATGAAACAATACATGTGTATAACTGAAGCAAAAGAGGTATGCTGGGACTGGGCAGTATGGAGGAGTGATTAAAGCAGAGTCATCTGTACAGGCCTATCAACGAGAATTTAAAATTTTTGATCCTACCTACCCCAAAAGGGAACGGCGTTATGGGTATGTATGTATTGATATGATTCACAGAAGCTCAGGGACGACTTTTGCCGGCACATGGATTGCTTCTTCCTCGCTTCTACTCTTTCATTACACGTCCAGTTATTCGCTTTAAGATAAATGGGCCAGCTGGCCTCCTACTTTCATTACGAATACGAATAATTACTGTCAACACGGATGTTTACTCAATAGGTACACTCCCGGACGCGTCGGGTTCATACAAAACTTCGAGGAACTCGTAGAATGCAACTGGGCTCGACTTAAATTGGAGGTTATTCAACCGGCTGATCGAACGTACTACGTATACACACGATTTCTTTTCTAATGTTTCACCGGAGGCTTTCAGAGGGCGGATCCAACCAATCGTTTCGCGGTACGAAAAATTGACCCAACCCATATATGCCGACACTTCATACCCGCATATTTTCGCTTTCTCTTCGCTCCCCGGTGGCCGAATCGGTATGTTTCGTTGGTTGTGACGGTCTAAAATTGGTTCGCCCGAGTCCTTCGACCCATTGGGAGGAGTGTTAGTTAACCGTTAATAAAAAAACATTTCGCCACCAGCGTGTGTTGTTACGCCATAACGCCGTTTGTGACTGTGCTGAGCCGCGTCTGCGATAATTTCTTCGCGTTAAAATGAAGGACCGCGACTCCGACAAGCTATCGTTTCCATAGTCCTCGCCTGGGTGGAGTTTTTTCGTCACCGTCGACTCAGCATTCTTCTTTGACTGGACGGGGCAAAAGAGAGTGAGAAAGTCTCGCATAATTGCTGAGTAATCTCAAAACGCGGCGAAATTTGAACACCAGTCGTAGTAAATGGGAGTTCTTGCGGAAGCAGTATCGTTTCTTAACACTTTGTACTGCAATGCGAAAGTGTTCTGTTCTGTAGGTACCGGAAGTTTCCGAGTTTAAATTCGATTGATGCCTCGAGGCACTACTTGGTATAGTGTATTTGGTGATATTTCCCGGACATCAGAAAATTCGGGCTGTATTAGGAAAGTAAGCAACTGTCTACATTCCCGTCTAAGAATATGAAACTTTCTCGTGTCGACGCAGGCCTAGGTACCAAGGTAAGAACCCATCATTGCGAAGTTAAAGAAAGCATACGAGGAGACTATATTTAGACGTCTTGGTACAAGCATTCTCATATCCGGTTTTGTCTATTGATAGCAATTGGGATCATAAGTTTCGATGCTTGGACTTTTTTTTAACTTTTATCTGAAATTTATCTGGCATATGAAAGCAAGGAGGCGAACTTGTGCGATCCTTTTCCCTGTGGCTTCTGCACATTTGGCGAGTGACTAAAAAACATGATCTAAACATCTTATATACGAGTACTTACATGCTGGAGGCATTAAGCGGATTCAAATTTTATGTTTTTTGCTCTGTTATTCCCTGTAATAGTTTGAAAAACTATGGGTACTTGACGCACTAATTTTTTCTGGGCCGTATTCATTTTTTTTATCTGCACAGACATATGTTCTTGGAAAATTAATAAGTGTCAGCCGTAGCTTGTTCATTTTCCTCTTTTTAATTTTTACTCTTTGGCTAATGTACTTTTTTTTGGATTTTTACTCAATTCGCTCATGAAAAACAAATTTTCCTGGGGATGAGACCGATTTAAATCGTAAAGTGGAGGCCAGGAAAATTTCATTGAAATTCTGAGGCTGAGATAGTCCATCACTCGTATTAGAGGAGAGGATAAGATTACTTCGTCTGCCTAACAAGCTTATGCAAAATTCGTTTTGCTTTTAACATGTTAAACTTTGAAATTTATGTAATTTTTTCAAATGGAATAAAGTTTCCGGTGTACGATTTTTTATGTCTAACTTATGTTTGCTAAAAATAAACACAGGTAACAATTATTTCGGTTTTAGAGGAACGCATTAAGTACCACTCCTCATGGTTTATTTCCGGTGATGCGCATTGCGTGGTGTTGGTATCCCGGCGTTTTTCCCGGCATCCCAGTTTAAATATAGGAATAGATGTTTTCATCCTTTCATTCGTATCATTTTTTTTTGCTGAGAATGTGAAAGGTTAGGGGCCTGGTAAATGTTTGCTCCTTCCGGACCATTCTATTTCTTAGTGAGGAAAACAAACAGCACGAACGGCAAACGTTGACTGTTTGTCTAGTTGTGTCCAAGCAATTGGCATCGAGCTTTAAAACGCTTGGCGGGTGATATTGATCTTCGTGTTTAAGTCATAAATCCAGGCACTGCGATGCTCAAATATTGGCGCGTAATGCTGATGTACGTACGCATGCCGGAGTGATTGTAATAGGTTGCTCGTAAATGACACGACTTTCCTTAAGTTAACAGTGTGTGTGGTTTGTTTGGGGGCTGATAATGAAACTTGGTATGTACTAAATTATCTAGTAACGATTTTTCGCAATATTTTAGCGTTTTTGAATTATCGTCCCCATAACGACCATACTTTTTGTTTAAGTCGAGATTCCGTGTATATCCATTAACCCAATGACTCTTTGCACGAAATAAAATATGAATGGCTTATTACAATGTATTAGTGTTGATTTTTTTCCTTCACGTTGATATTCAACGGGTACCTTCTCTAGTCATTCTTAATTGTTAATGCAGTTTGAGCGAGATACCAGTTCACACACAATGAATATGGCCTCATTATGATGAAAGTGATCATATCTTTCCATTGATAACAAAATATCATCTACTTACCGTACTTATTTTTGTGAGGTTAGCCAAAAAATACAATCCGTTTTCCTTAGTGTTTCCTAGCGTAACTTTGTGGCACTAGATACTTTGTATAATCTCCGAAACAATTTTATTGAACTTGCCCATCAAGGTATCGACTTACGAAGTCTTGATAAAAACTTCGTAACTAGATCTTTTATAAATATTATGAAAATTCTGCGAATTGGAAGAGATGGAGACATTGATTACGTTATGTATTATCTAAATACTGAGACGCTTAATCATGCTGAGGTCAATAATGGAAGGGTACATGAACGGGAATGATGACTGAGTAAGACCAAGGATATAATGCCTTGATTATTAGAGACGGTGAAACAAGGAATTGTGATGAGTAAAGCGGTTAGTTGAAAAGAGAATTGAGTGGAGGTCTTCATTCAGCAAACCAAACTTAGGATTGATGACTGCTGGTGATGACCATTTTCGATTGGGATCATTGAATGACATGAATCATATCTGATGTGTAATAATTCCATTCCATTGGGATTTTAGTAAACAGGCTAGAATAGATCTGAAGATAGCATTAGCGTCTCTCTTATTTGCCTACTTTTTTTCCATAATTTTGGCCGTTTAACAGTCGGTACTCTTCCAGCAAAAAACTGCGCATCACGATTTTTCACGCCACGTAAAACAAATTTCGATTATTTTACGATTAAGAACTTATTCCAATTGCTTTATAAGTGCGTATAGCCATTTTTATTTTAAGTTTGCGCATTTAAATTTCTGTGTACGGAAGCTCGCGCTAAAGGTCGTGAAGGCAAACGAAAAATCGAGTTTCCATCCATCTTTGACGCCTGAAACAACTTATTTGCCCTTTACAAATTTGCAAGGAGCGTTTTACATAGTTCATAGTTCATTTAGAGGGTATTTACTCAGAGTAAGACAAAGCTTTAGAAGCTTTTGTTATCTGTTTGAAATATGATTTTCATAAATCCACGGGATATTTTTTCATTTCATACCAGAACAAAGTTATCTTCCGTGAACATTTTGTGCACGGTTCCTGTATTACCCCTTCATTTTTATCTTTAATTTATCTTTCTCTGTATAAAGTATACGTACATTTTGTAAATCACTGCTTAAGGAATTCATGCAGCCGGTATTAACAGCCATGGTGCAATACTCACCTGGAAAAAGAGAAAAGTTTTAATTAGTAAAGGCATGTCATCAAGTCACTGATACTGACTTTCAGTCTATATAATATTTTCCAATATCAATACCACAATGAGATAATATAGCAGAAGATATCGAATTTACCATGTGCAGAGCATTTTGGAGTGCGGAAAAATATTACTTGGGACATCTCTCGATTGTAATGTAGTGTTAATTAACCGCTTGCGTTTCCTTTAAAAGCCGGAAAGAGGTACTTGTTTTAGTTGTAATCTCAGCGAGAATTTGCGGAATGCATTTGATAAAACGGTACGTAAATGAGTTTGCTCTTAAAGTGATTTTAAGGGTATATGAGCAGAGTCAAGTTTCTGAATGAATATGTATGATCGGCGAGAGATTTAGGTCCTTCAACGTGAGAACAATTTTTTCCTTCTTCCTGTCATTGATAGCTCTAAAAGTTAAAAACCTTTGCGACTGTTCATAGAGAAAATAATTACCCTCTAGCAAAAATTGAAAGACATGGGTAACGATCACTCAAAATAACCATTTGAAGCACTCTCGTAATTCTCAAATCGTTCATTTTTAAATTTGCGATCAGTATCAATAATATTCTAGGGAAATCATATTAATTGCGTGTCTTGATATTTAATCTGCTTTACTGAGGCAATTAGAAAAACGGAACACATTTTGACACAGAAAAGAAAGAACACTTGCTCTGTATATTTGCAACGATTTTTATTTGTATTTTTGAAGTCATATAAATTTACCGCAGAATATTCTTAGGACCTAAGGAATTTTTCTAACCTCCACCATATGTTGAGTGTTCCTCATGGCAATATTTTTCCCTAAAGATCTTTATAGATATATTTGTTAATTTTCAGTGAAACTTGTCCATGAAAATAGAAGCAGTTCCGTCACTCAAAACAATTCATAAGTCCAGATTTTATGTAAAATTTAAATTCTTGAGCAAGTGTATTTTTATAAAATTAGCAATATGAAATCTGATTTCGAAAAATATTTTGACGGATATGTTATTATTTTCCGCTGGAAGCATAATTATAGACATCCATATGAAGGCTTTCATTTTATCTCTCTCTCTCCGTAAAACCTCGATTCGCTTCGCTCAAAAAGGCGTTAAGGAAAATGATCGAATTCACATCTTGCTGAAAAAACCACTTTAAATCCGTATCATGTCTACCTCGGCTCTAAAGCTCACTCCCATTAACGGCGTGAAAAAGACAAGCCGCAAATGCGAACTCGCGTTAGAAGGGGGAAGTAGAAAGTCTCGTGCACTTTCCTTTGTTTCCCTCCGAAACGGTTACGAAACAGTGCATGATCGCCTATTTCTTGCCGGGAAAATTTTCGAGGACAAAAGAAAGCTCTCCGCCCTGTCTTGAAAATGAAACTCCCAATGGGCACCTGTAGCGCTATTCTGTGACTTGAATAGCGTAAACCTGCGATATCCTTCGCTTCGATAATTTTCGTCATTAATTTTAACCGAAATTTGCTATTCAGTGAATAATTTTAATTTCTTTTTTCATTGGTAAAATCGTCGATAGGAAGTGATTACCTTCGTTGCAATATCGCTTGGAAGCGAGGCATTAAACACCACGAAAATGCCGAGATACGTTCTTTAATTGTAGTAATACCAAGGTAAAAATTTAGTCAATGCGTAGCTGACTACTGTTTCACTTTTTATTCAGTTCAGCTATGGTTTTATGAATGTTCTTTAATCTTGCAAAAACGCGAGGTGTTTCAAAATATATTGTGCGTCGTCGTTAAGAACGAAAATTCTAATCGGACGGTGGTAACGATTGGATATCTGCCATTATACCCCGATGCAGATTGGTTTTGTCGGTAGGAGACGTTCGTTAAATGCTACGCCTTTAAAATGTGAGTGTAGTGCCAGAGATAATGGTATTTGCTAAAAAACACAAAGCAAAAGAATACAGCAGAAGATTGTAATAAAGGATATATGCAACCCGCATTACGTAGCTATCCCCGGTCACGGATGACGTGATATGACGCCAAACATTGAAATGCATATTATTAAAAAATTAAAGCTTTTGAAAATTGTCAAACTTTTTTCCAAACTTATTTGGCATCAATACTAACGTTCTGAATAAAAAAATAAACCCGTCCAGGGGTAAAATTGTGTGAAGCATATGAGCAGCGTTGAAAGAGTTGAAGAGACCACTGCTAAGGTTTGCGCTATAAACACCGCATCTTCAACTAACCGCGGCCAAGCGATTCGCGAGCCGAGCAATTCGCAGGCTGAAACGCGTCACGGTTCGTGAATTTCGGCCGTTTTCGATGAAAGATGTACGGAGAGGAAAAAATACCGAAATTTTGCCACATCTGATAACCAAGAAAAGGGGAAAGTGCTCCATTCCAGTAACTCATTTGCGTGATAAGTTTTCGGTACAACTACCATTTAGGCATACAAAATGAGGTACATACTTGGTACTCCTAAATGAACATCAACGGAACAACAATTATAAACTACCGAACACGAGTATGCAACTTTAAACAAATATGATTAATTACATTCCAATAAATAATAATTGAAACTAAATAATAGAAATATTGAATATATGAAAATGTATTTGCATTAGTTTATATTACAGTAACATTTTCCACTTCTCCGAATTATTCCATTTGATCAGGAATAAATATTCAATTTTTTCTCGCGTATTTCGCGTTTTAGTTCGGCAACCTTTTGCCGTCGAATTTCTAACAACTCCGTAGATTGTTTCTTTATTCTTGGTAATAGTTCTTCAGCCATTTCCTCCGAAGAACGTTCCAGCTGTAAAATCTTTAATTGGTTGTCCATTGCTTGATGTCTTCTTAAAACCTTTTTCTTTTTCTCGAGCTCTTTCTGCTTTTTTTCAAGTGATGCAGTGATGCGGAACCTTTGGTTTTCGGGATTACTGCTTATTCCTTCTCCCAGGGATTTAATTTTCTCGCCAAACTCCACCTTAGGATACGCCTTTATGTTTTTGTTTGCTGCCGCATTGACTTGATCAACAGGTTTTACCTATTCAAAAAAGAAATACGTGATAATTATTACTTCCATTGGCAGCTGTTAAGTAATGGTCTGTGGCGGCTGAAGGCCAGGGTGACCACCCTGGGCGCCGTATTTGTAAGGGGGCGACATTAAGGTGAAATGGGATTCAAAATACTTTTTAAAGGTATAACTACAACATAATGTTTTCATTATTAATAGTGGCAAGATTTATTAAGGAATTAACAATGATTAAATTTTATAGATTTATAGTTCCATTATAGATTTGGTAGGGAAGTGGGGCGATCTGGAATGGGTATGGAAAGGAACCAAAGAAAGATCCTGCCCGGGTGAAAATAATACTCTGAGCCGCTCCTGTGAACGTTAATTAGGCAGTTTGTGAAGTAAATGACACAATTAATTGGATTTTATGAGACAAAAATTATATTTAATTTTAAAGAAGGAACTTAATTCTAATCTCATCAATGAAATGTTCAATAACTTAAGAATAAATTTTGCAAGTATGGAATTGCTTTCCTGCGCACAACTCTTGCCACACTATAAGCCTCTATCTCCCAGAAAAATATGCGTCTTAACATTAAGACTTTTCCTATCTTGAGTAAATACTCGTAATTGTTCCCAACCAGTGGCAAGGATTCATCGTTAAATAACCTTAAGTGTACGAATTAATTTGAAAAATTTGGCGATTTACACAAAGTGCTTAAAATTAGCACTAAGGGAAACTATAATTGAAGTGTTGATTAGAATTTCAAATGTCCTCAGGCTGACTGTATCGAACTATGGAAAGATAATGCACCCAGGCACAATATTTAATCAAGCACATCATATAAGGAGTGGTCGACGCAATTTTGTATAAAACCGATACATTACGAGCAATGACTTAACTTTTTAGAATAAATTTTGGTTCATGTTCACGAGTTCATGCTTGGGTACGAGGGCTTCAATAGAGCAGTCTCATCATGGTGAGTTGTGGTATCTGGGAATATTACCCTAAGGAAATCTGAGATCCTCTTCTCGGCGTGCCGCAAGAGATCCTTTCTTAGCGCTACTTGGCGTCTCTTGCAAACGATTATGGCCCGAAGTCTTCTGAGTAACTCGTCCCTTAAAGCATTGGGTGGCTGATCGTAGAGATAGTCGTTTGCGGGATCCATGCTCATTTCTTCCCACATTTCCTCGAGTATCCTTTCCACTCGTGCAATCTTCTCTCCTTTCATGGCACGCCCGACTTCCGAAAAGAGAATCTTATATTCTTTATCACGTTTATCCAATTCCTCAGGTGTCTTTATCCCGGAAAGTTTGTGCGATGTCATATTCTGATTTGCCCTTGGCGGGAAGCCTCCTCGCCACTCTTCAGTGCCCGGTCTAGCATAGTGGTTTTTCTTCACCTTTTCTCTATCGGGAACCATCCAACCATTCCCATGGCTCTTTCCACCTGGTCCTTCTGTCCTCTCCGCCATAAACATTGGGAAAAAAGGGTAGTTAACATTGCGTTTGGCCAGGTAAGTCCTTACGGGCTCTAAGACGAAATTCAATTCTGCCTCCGTCGGAACATCCCCGCGTCCTTCATCCATGCTCTTCTTCACCACTTCGACGATGGAAAGGCGTTTGTCTTTCCCCTTGGGGAGATGCGCCGGAGTCTTTTCGGGCATGATGTTCATCTGATGGGGAGGAAGAGGTTCGTCCGGCTTCGGTGGCTGGCATTCTGCGTAAATTCCCCTCAACACCCCGAATGCCATATCCAAGAGGAGGGTAGTAAGATGCAAATTACGCTCCTTTTTATTCTCCACACTGAGGTAATTCCTGTTGATTATGCATTGAAGCCATTTGGCAGCCTTTTTGCGCATATATATCGGTAACTTTGTCAGGCACTGCTCGATGTGCACCAAGTAGAACTTATAGTCTTCGTCCAACTTCTTTTCCAAGTCGAATTTCTTTATACAATCCTTTACGGTTTGGGTCATTTCTGTATTTGCGCAGCGCCAAATTGTGGTCGCACTTGGAGAAAGGAATTTTATCCAAACGCTCAAGAAATACTTATCCCCCTCACAACGATTCAAGTTTCCAATTGAAATGGATATGATTATTTTTTCACTTTTCTCTCTCAATAATCTAAAGCACTTTCACGTGAAGTATCACTAATTAGTAGTTTCACTAATTGTAAGTAGACGCTCCAACATTCGATTCTTTTCTGCTATAACACATGAGTGGGCCACTTAAACGTTTCGTTGCCAAGGTGAGGAAAGGAGCATTTTTGATCTCGTCGCATTGTTGTATAACCCCCTCTGTAGCCGTCTGCAAATTATTAGATACGCTGAGTGCTTACCATAGGAATGAAAAATATCCATGTGGAACATCTTACTTTAATTCATTAAAATATAAAGTAATTAAGTTAGAGGATTAAAAAGAAATAAAATTTAAATCATCCAATCGTTTAACTCTATCAATCGATTAACTGAAAATTATGAAATTAATACGCAACATATTTAAGCAAAATCAGACGATTTTTAACTTTTGTTGCCAAGGCACTATTTTATTGTTGCCAAGGCTTGAAATACGCTATGCAGGATATAGAGGCTACATTTAAGGGCACTAACTTAACCTACGCGAAACGTACTTTAATTGCTTTTAACAACATGATACCTTCGCTCTTCGTGATTTACAATGCATTATGATAATTAGTGTGCTATATGTATTTATAAATAACCCTCCCCTCTTCCGAGTTATGAATAAATCGAATTAAATCATAAATATATTGATGAACAAATATTCAAGGGATCAACAGCAACACACTCGAACCAAATAACCAATAATAACACGTTCGCGGTGGCATGACCCACGGGTGGTTCACGCTCCAAGGGTGGCGCACGCTAACTTTGCTGTTTTTTCTTTGTGGTCATAAATTTAAAAAATCCGTTTTTTAGCGGTTTTTATCAAGGAATAATACTGCGAAATGGTTTAAAATGATATGTTTATGATGTAGCTGTAATATTATACAACGCGGCAATCGCTACATTTTTTCACGAATTTCACGAACTATCGAATCAGTTTGGAAGTAACAGATCCAAATGTACATTCTCAAATTTTGGATTAATACCAACACTTGCAATATTGAATAGGTAATGTTAACCATGGTATACCATATATTTTGAAACTATTAGAATTATACGGCGTTTGAAATGGTATGGACATTTACAAAACAATTAGGGACTTCAAAATGGACAGATATGTACAAGGCTTAGATTCCTTGCACTGAATGATTAATTTGAAACTTAAAAAACAAGAGTATGCCACATTTCTCCAAATCAGGATCATTTAATCCACTGGAGTTCGTCCAAGATAATAAGCGCAGTTGAAATATACTGATTTGGCTTAGAAAGAAATGAAAAGTAAACAATGTTTTCACGATCTTATGGTTTAGACTAAGGCCACCATCATGGATTCTTCAATCACGTGATTTGCTTCTTCAAAGGGTATTGGATGTGTTTACTGATTGGCTGCATTTCTAACTGTCAACTGCGCCATTATCTTGGACGAACTATAACATGCGGCCGTTGCCTCCGCGGTCTGGCAATGCCTTTACTGTCGTAGTATCCACCCCATTAATGGTGGGTGGGAAGGGGGACTGCTACTTCGGAGAGATGGGAGAGTAATGGAGTTAGGGGAGGGGGATGAGGAAGCGTGGAGAGGGAGGAAAACAGTAAGAGGAAGGGGGAGGGAGAGATGAAGCCAAAGGGGGTGAGGGATCAACAGACGGGTGTGACGTTTGGGCGAAGATAGTGGTCGTCTATCCAACCCTTAAATGACGATGGCCTAGCGAAGAGTTTTTATCGAGTTCACATCCTGGGTGCTCTTCATGTGCCCCGAGAGTTAAAAATAATTTTTTCTGTAAGCCTATCGAGTAAGCGTTTAAATAATACGGTGGGTGTTGTCGAGTTCATGTATGACGGAAGAGGCCTCTCCAATTCGTAGATGTGTTCTTACTTTCAAAATGTACTTTTTATGCCAATGGTCGCACTCTTTTTTTTAGAAAGACAATAACTATCGGAGGAGAGTACGGATAACTGAGATCACTGATGTGGGTGTTTAGACATTCGGAATCCAGGGTAATTTTAGCAGAGGTATTTTTGTTGGGTGAATTGATAGGGTATAGGAATATGGGAATCGACATCAAACTGAATTCCGCTTCACACGATGTATGACTCAGTAGAGGACCTAGTATGCTAACTGGTACTAGGTTTTGAGGACGGAATGCAGTATGATTTGAGCCATCCTAGATTTCACACAATCATTAAACATGTACCGGTGGGGAAGTGGTATTTTCATTCATATCTTAGATCATGTCTACTATAATTTCGAACTTAAAAACCTATGGCAGAAGGCGACAAAAACAACTTTTGGAACATTTTTATTCATTGCTGATTTTGTAGCCTGAAAATTAGTGATAGTAAAATGAGGTGTAAATGGCGCAGAGTCAAGAAAGTGACGATCGCTCAGCGACTGTAAAAGTTGACGCGATTGATCGAAGGGTACTAGGTTCTAGTGGGAGCCAGTGGTAACCAAGCACCGCCTCAATTATGAATTCAAGTAGTTCAGCGAGTATGGTAGCGATCATGATCGTTAGCAAGCATGCTGGTTCAGTATCACACGGTACTGGAAAACTATCCTATTTGCGAGTATCCTCGAACTTGTGTTGGATCAAACAATATGAAACGGGCTTAAGTTTCAATAAATCTGCCAAAGCTTTATGAAAAAGAGAATGGAAATTACTTCGAGATCTAGAGAGAAATAAATATTATGCAACGATTCAGGGCTGAAATGGTGGAATTGTTCTATGATGGATGTAAAACACAGATGTTGCAGTTTTCCACATCAATAGTTTTATTTCACGACTAGTTTCGACGTACTACGTCGTTTGAGACAGTGAAAAGTCGTGAAATAAACCTATTATTTTTTAGAGACTGCAACATCTGTGTTTAACCCGATCAAGAGACAAATACCTAAACGAAAAGGATAGTGTAGTGTGTAAGAATATATTAAGAGTCCCTCACATAATGGTCAACCAGAAGGATGGTTCAACTGGCGGCTGTAGAGCTGACATCATATTAAGCCGTTAGGCGTGGGATAATCACAAATTTGTCAATGCATTTACTTTGGCCATCAACAAATCCGGTGTAGGTAAATTACAAAATTTCATTTCCTAATTGTAAGTCGGGGTACCATATGTTTAGCCAATTGAAGGAAGCTCTATTCTAAAATGTCACCCAGTGAAAGTAGCAGCCTGTCGCAAAATGTAGTTGCAGCAAAATGACTGTCGAGGCGGAGAATCTCACTTCCGGTTCACGGGGTGGAGAATAATATTCGCATATACGTTTTGTTCACGATCATCGAGGAGTTCACACGGGAAATATTTTACGTCATTCTCGGATTCTCCATTTGGCTTTCTCCCAAAGATCTTGCCTACGTACAACTTGCCAATCTTTTCCAGTATTCAGATGTTGAAAATGAGCTGATCGGAATCCGGAGGGAAAGTTACACAAATTGAAAAAATGCGAATCTGTGTTTGTGGCTGAATTTTAGTTTTTACCCTTTTTTCCAGCTTAGCGCAGTTTTTTCTCAGTTTTGCAAGGAAGCTCACCTTTCGTGAGAGATTTTTGGAAGAGCTCAACAGGTGGCCTTTTTATAAGACGAATCGGATCGGTTTGTTTTATTTTTTTATCCGAAAATTATTTTTTCTCAAGTGTTTTTATGGGTATAAAAATTTCTTTCCTCGAGGATTCCGACCAAACCTTTAGGCTAGAAGAGTGCTCTGAAGTCAGGTTTGTTGTGAGCGTCGAAGCGTTGAATCTCAAGGAAATAAGATTCTTTGCTAAAAAGATTTAGATGATATCTGGCCGAGCCAGTTTGGTTGCCGTTTACCCTGGAAATAATTCGCTTCAGCAAGCGACTTGCCGGAACTTTTAAAAGTTCTGCTAGCCGACTTGCAGAGCCGAGTACGTCTGCAATTAATGTCGAAAGTCGCCTACTGCAAATTAATTGCGCAATAAACTTGCTAGTGTAAATACATCTTTAGATTAACTGATTGGATATAAACTTAGCAGCTGGAGCACGGAAAACACGTCTAATGATATTTGGTGATTTTTTTACCCCCAACAAGACGATTGTCCTAGGCGAGAAGATTAGCCATGACGCGGAACAAAACTCAGCTTACCGTCATTGGAAAAGGACCACAACTAATAACTTTAGCCTTCCCGGTAGAAAAGGCAACGACACGAAAGGAAAGTTAAGCTAGAATAGGGATAGTTATCTTGAAATACGTGTCTGTGATATGATTGCGAGCAGTACATAAAGCAAGAAAAATTCATCTACTCTCTTCCTCTGATATAAGTACCTACTATAATAAAGGCTAAATGAAAGTATTTTGAGTTTTTCCATTGTTCCTCTTGTGGTGGTGTGGATAAATCTACGCTGGGAAAACAAACTATAAGCAGCTGAAAAAGTCATCAGTTTTATCGTAAAAAATCATAGTCACCTGCCAATCCCATATTATCTCGAGTTTAAATTGAATTATATATTTAATGTTAAATGAAATTTAAAATTTTCGAATCATATCCCAATGAACTCTATTTATTGTTTAATCATCTCAACTATCCCCTGGTGTACTCAAGCTAATGTGATAAAAACTTGAGCACTCATTTTTATTATTTTGAAGGATAGTTTCTATGCAATAGGGAACATAAAATAAAAAAATGTATAAGAATTAAAAACCCAAGGATCAAAATAGATTTGCTCGAATCTTACTCACGAGTTGGATGGCGTAAAGGAAAAAAATGGAAGATAATTACCGACCTAGCGCATCCCAAAAATGCCGAACCCTCAAGAAGAAAGGTGAGGCTTAAGATAGTTTGAGCGAGATATTTCCCTAGTCATGATGGGGACCATATTCGCATTTTCTTTTTAATTTCAGCGTCTGTAAGAAGTATGAAGTAAATATTTTGACGTAAAACTAAAATAAAAATGCTTTGTATATTCCACACAAAATATAATCCACCGACCTACTCTGTAGGTTTCTCCTACTCCGTAGACATTTTTAGGGTAAAAAACAGTAAGTAGCAAGCCCTTATGTATGGAAATTTTGGAAGGGTGGTATAGGAGGGGTTGTGGTGGGGGGAAGGGTGTTAAGGGAATACTGGCCAGGAGAACCTAATTGCTAAGGTCAAGGACAGGATTCGTTGGGAGGAGGGAAGGCTACGGAGTAGGCGAAACCCGGGTCGGTGGATTAAATTTTATTGTGTGGAATATACAAAGTATTTTTATTTTATTTTTAAGTAAATATGCAGTTCCACCAAGTCACGCCTGAAACTGTGAAGTTTATTAAATATTGTAATATTAATGGCATAAAAATACAGTTATATATGTCAAGCATTCGCATCCATTAAATATATCCACATTTCACTAACTTGTCTCGTTTTTTCACGCCGTACGGTGAAAACGCCTTCACAACAAATGTTTTTTATTACGATTCTGTTATAATTACTGGACTGTTTATATTTTATAATAATTGAGAAAGCATACAAACTATACACCGTTGAGTTTTTTGACGAAACCTTTGTGTTAGAAATTTCTCATTTTTTCAATATTCTCCCTTTGGTGGGCACAGCCGTAATCTACCCCATGCAAAACAGATTATATTGTTGAGAAAATTGCTCGAAAAGTAGTCCGGTAAGGGTTAGTATTTACATATCATTGGAAAGATTAGAGTTTTTTTCTTTAAAATGAGTTCAAATTGATTAAATTCTAGGTGGAGTGATATCTTGCTCAAACTACCTCAAAAGCTACTCTTTTCCCCCCTCAAGAGCCCGTCGAAGAAGAACGACCTTTCTTTACCCCCTTGAAGAGCGCCCGCCGGAAATTCGGAATTTCGAGTTTCAACAGAGTTCATAACACGAGCGAGAATACACCGACGTCCGCGGATATCCCCACTGATCTGCCTAAAAGCCCGGCTCCAGTCGACTTGGTCGACCTCTTGCTCGTCGTATTATCATCTCCCGATCCTTCCTCGAGTGCCTTGCTTGCTCTTCCATTCTGTGGCCTCTCGTGTATACCGCCTCCGTCAAACTACTCTCCTCTCTCCTCGTGATGGGACGAGAGCACGTTCCAAGCCTCGTCTCTCTGGGAATATAAGAGCCCCGGACTCGCCTCTTCCCCGAAAAAGCCTTTCCGCTCGCACCCTGTTTTTAATGCCTTTTTGCCACATCGCTTCATTTCACCCTTGGCCTTGATGGGGGGAATGGTGCCAAAACAAACGC
Organism: Pyrrhosoma nymphula; assembly: GCA_963573305.1. NCBI lineage: Eukaryota > Metazoa > Arthropoda > Insecta > Odonata > Coenagrionidae > Pyrrhosoma > Pyrrhosoma nymphula. The sequence continues at coordinate 71,567,809 of OY754335.1, read as the reverse complement.
TTTGGCCGTCATAACAACACCCTGTCCTCTCTCTCTCTCTCCACACCATCTCTTTCTCTCTCTGCGCTTCATTGAAAAGTTATCTTTTTTACTCCTCGAGCTATGAGATGATGATTTTGGCGGGCGCTATGAAGTTAAGGAAATGGAAGCGTTAAAACAAAGGAGGAATAACGGTATTAAATACAAGCATTTATTTTTGCAATTAAGGTACCTACCCAGTTCCTTCGAGACACTATAAATTCGAATGTTGTATATTCCATTATACACTCTTGTATTATTACCGAATATGGTTTAGACATGAAGTATAATATTATAATAAAAGTGAGTGGACTATACAAAATACAAATGTATTGGGTGGGGTACACTATTTCCACAAAGATAAGTAGGAAACGGTCACTTTTACCCTATTCCTAATTTTATAGTCATATTTGGGACCAATGGTGAAATCTGGGAATGTGGATCACAAGTAAATATTATATTTTGTCCCGTGGTTATGACTACCATATTTTTTATGATTCTGTGACATTGAGTTCCGAAATTTTCGGACATGTTCGATGTAAACAGCGCAACTTGGAACGGGAATTAATAAACGTAAGAATTGTATCGTTTTTACCGAGTTATAACTCTTTCTTTCTTTGCTTTTTGATGTTAAAGACAAGCCCATTAAATAACTATACCAACACTGTTAAACGGATTATTTACTGCAGAGTCATATTATCAACCCTAAATTAATGAAAGGGTTCTTCAAGGAATGTTCTGGTATAATAGCATTCGGTCATCTCACATTGAAAATACTCGTTGACAACCCCGGCTTGCTTTAACTATATTTTTTTGTCTTTCCATCAGGATAATAAATGCCCTCCTTAAAGTAACACGTATAAGTATTCAGAATTTATGTGAACCCGTGTTTATTTTCGTATCCATCTCGTATGGAGCGTGGATCTTGGCTCAGTCACAATTTGGCACTCCATGAGAAGGTTGCACAGGATTTACTCTTTTCTGTCCATGCGAGAGTTTTCTTACTAAATTTCTTTTACTAAAATGTTTCTAGTGCCTACTCTTAAATAAGCCCCTGTGTTAGATCCAAAAACCTACCAAATCATAAAATTTTACCATTCAATTTGATAATTTAATTGGACCATCATCAATGGTTAACAATTTTGGTGACGAGATATGTAAGTTCTTTAATTATTGTTAGTTTTCTTAATTTACAGCCTGTATCTTACTTCAGATCTCTTCGTATTCATTCCGTCCATGATTTGCTCTCGACATCTCCTGAGCTTCATGCATTGAAGTCTTCCTCTTCTTAGTTATTCTTCTTTTGCTTTCCTATTCCTTAGTTAAGATCTGGTTAACCAACTTGATATAGCATCTAAGCGGGAACTCTCATAACTAATGTAGCCGAGATTTCAATAGCATTTAAATGTCAAAGAATTTTAGGCATCATTTTCTATCAACTGCAAAGATAGTACAATAAGGCTCGATGCACGGCAAAGTTCGATGCTTGCCGGCTAATTATGATTTATCAACACTCAGAAGGGACCTCCAATTTTCAAAACCGAGTCACATCGGCTTCCGTCACCTTGCTCTTCGATAATTAGTAATAATAAAAACTTAAATAATTGCTCTTTTAAATCCTTGTAATTTGCATGATAACATGAAAAGTTGCAGAAATATAATAAACTCAAATATACTTGGGAAAAATCGCTATTCTACTAGTTCACAGCGCCGACTGTCCAACTATATGTTACATTATCCAACTATATGGGGGTTGACCCCCCATATAGTTGGATAATGTAAGATTGAGTTTATAGAGCTTTCGCCCATTCCGATTCCCGTTATAGCAGAAAATGCACAGGCTTATGCCGCTGCTACGGCAACCTTGTGTTCATTTATGCATGCCTATCCGATAGAGCCACAAAAACACCACATTGCTCATGAAATCCTAAGTATAGTATCTGGAAAATCGAATGAATTAGCTTCCGCGTGGCGATTTCCATTTTTTATATCTCTTTCCATTTTTCCTTCTCGATCATGCTACGAGAAGTAAAACCGTAAAGAATACTAGAATCTGTATAAAATTCTGCCATGCCTAAGACCTGAGAGGGCTAATGCCTGGGGGAGAATGCAATAGTGCATACGATAAAATGAATGCCCTCATATCTCATGTTTAAGGCTTACGCAACCGAAAAAAATACATTTCTCGTGAAAAGTGACGGATACAATACAGAGCATTGAAATAGCTTGTTTCCGCATAGCGATATTCAGTTTTTTAAAACATCTCCAATACTCCTTCGGATTCATGCTGCCATGAGTTGCCTTAAATAACGTAACGACGTTAATACTCAATAGCGTAACGACGGTAGTTAACATAAAAATATGAATGTGCTCTCGTATCACATACTATTTTCAAATTTCCGAAAGGCTCCTTCTTCCCTTGCAGAGTGAAAAAATGGATAATTTTCCAAGCAATCTTTTATTACTATCGCCTCGATTATACGAGCTCTTTTTTAGTGTGAGATGCAACAGTTAAACTTGGTGATCCATAGAGTTTTATTTTAAATCACAATTCGGGTTTAGACGTCGGGCGTCATTTTCAGGTACGTCCTGTCCTGAAGATTCACGTCCAGATGAAGCTTTGGACCTGAGGATGACGCCCGAGGTAACCTTGGGTCGTGATTGCATGTACAACTCCATGGAATCTCCAAGTTTAAGTGTTTTATTTAAAGTGTGTGTAGGTATGACCAAGCTACGCCTAAAACCACGAATTTCGTCTTTTTTAAAGCTATTTAATAAAAAGTCTAAGAGTCAGTTCGTTGGATGCTCGGCCGTAGATTTCCCTTGGTTGCATTTCCAACGCTTCGATGGGAAAATAATCATTTCGCCATGGTTGATCAGACCATTGCATTGCATACTGAGGCATATGATTGGAAAACTTGGGGAAAGTGTCGGAGGAGAAAAATGTTTGAACGGAGTTTCACGTAGTGTACACAACGTTTGCCCGTCACCTTGGGAGATATTACCGAATCGTGTCGAAAGCTTGCTTTTGTTGGGTTATGGTAATCAAACACGTCTCTTATAACTTGAAACGTGCCCTTGGTTCTCTCTCTCTGCAGCAATGAAGAGCTTATTGGCCGTAAAGAGAAGAAAAAACTTAGTACAACAACGATTCAGTCACCCGATCAATATCATCAAAATCGAATTTTACTCGGATAAAAACTCAAAACTATCCTTGCAATTTAAGGAGAAAATGTTTTAGTGGGTTCTCTACCTGGCGCAGTGAATTTCATCTCCTCCTGGTATGTATTTTAATAATGTTTCACGGAATTCGTATCATGGATTAATAATTTGACCGTTAATCATAATATGAATGTGATAAATACTCAGAAAAATATCATCTCTCAGGGCTGAGGTAGTTGCTTAGATCGCGGTAGAAATTTGTGCCGACTAATTTTACTAATAAAGCTACCCAGGGGTCCTCTACTTCCTTTATGAATTTTATAGTCTTATAAGTAATGAGATGTTCACACAAGGAATTATGCACATGATGACGCAAACTACTCGTTGTCGTGAGGTTAAATACAGTTTTATCCAAGTGTGTCCAACCTTGTCCAAGCTCTGTCGGATGCATTTGTAACTTTTTCAGGCCATGTGCTAATGAAGTTCGACCGGTGCTTCCATTAAATCAGCATTCATGCATCGTTCAATAACCAAATAGTGTTCTTTCCAGCAGAATTAGTCCAGATAAAGTTAAACGTATAGTAGACTAAGTTAACATTGAAAGTTAAAACTCACTCTCAACCCTATTTTTATTCTCACGAAGACCAGGAGTGTATGAAATCTTACCCAGCCTTGAAACTTATGATTAATGGGCTCCGGTTGCTGCGAGCACGCTTTTTCCATGGTCTGATGGAACTATTGTTCCGTAGCAGTGAGTGCAGTTCAAGTTCAGTAGTTTTATATTAGTTTGAGACATAGTGCCAGCCGGCCAAAGAAAACTATTGTTTCTCATAGAAGAGGAAACATTGAGGACATATATGTATTCTTCCCAGGAAAAGAGGGACATTACGAACTCCATATCTTAGGTTTTCCGGTAAGGATTCATATTCCTGTGTTTTATGTTGAAATTTGAAGCCTTGTATTTGGGTTAGTTGGAAAGCCGCAGTAATTAAATTTGCTGCGGTGGTCAGGAGAGTGATGCGCCGTCTTGCAAATCTTTCGGACAACGTAGGATATTGAGTGAAAAATGTTCACATGCCCGGGAATATAGGGACGTTTGGAAATCCTCAGCACAGAGTACAAATGTGCAAAGAATAATGGTGACTTTATTCGAGCGATATTAGGACAATCTTAGTCCTCTCTTGAATATAATTCTTTTAACGAACATATACAACACACACGAACGCACAGCCATGCCCCTAGGAGTTGGTAATCCTACCCAGGCGGGATTTGAACCCGCGACCCTTGGGGTTCACAGGCAAGGACCTAACCCCGTGGCCACCGGGGCCAGCGGGCACCACATACGGAGTGGCCAAGAGCGATAATGGCTGTAATAGATATTTTACGTAATCCGCCGTGATCTTAGCCTATTTCATTCCGGCCTGTTGCTAATTTAGTAGTGGCGAGCAGTGAGAGGTAATGGCTCTTTAAAAAGAATCCTCGTTTTTTAGTATAATCTGAAAAAATGAACTCCAACGAAAGTTTAGCGAAGGAAATGAGAAAATCTTGATGCTTGACTTGATTCTTTGGTGTTAACTGATGGCATAGTTTGGCAATATTTCCTTTATATTTCCCTCGCGTGAACAAGACATCATACTAATACATAAAAAATGTGGTGGTTTCTGGGTGAGTGTCTGTTACTCAATCACGAAAAAACCACTGAACCGAATGGACTGAAATTATGCGTGGACATAGCTAAAATACCTACTTCAAACATAGGCCTATTGCCGTTTTGAAGTTTTTCATCATTTCAAGATAAGTCATTTTTTAGACTTTTTTGAGTTCTCTTTTGAAAACGAAGGTACTATTGTTGCTAATAAAATACGTCCTTACGCTATGCTTCTTACAGCTGCTTTATTTCAATAAAAAATTCGAAGGTGGTCTCCATTGGTTCTTGAAAAAAATCTCGATCAAACTCACTGAGAGAAAATATGCTTGAAGTTTATGGCGATCTTCCCCGTGCCCCCCCTCGCAAACCTGGAATACTTTTGTAGTTTTACTGTTTCAAAAATAATCAATGCCAGTGAAATAGCTTAATACTATGCATCATTAAGCAACAAAACGGGTACTTTCCACTTAGTAAAAATAACTATGACGGGTAATGAGAAGTCAGATTCTCTTCTGTGTGATTAGAACTGCTGTGTTATTTCTTACTTTTATCTCTCCCGTATTGAGAATCAACGGGCATTGCCGCTGGTAAACAATAAAATTATGCGTCACCTTTTCAAAAAATTTTGGGTTTTTAGCCTTTCTAATATTCTCTATAAATCAAAATCACATCCTTTTCTTTCCCGAATAGTGAGGTCTGAATGATCAATTTTCGCTATTTTCCTTTTCTTTTAACAATGCCAAAAGTAAAATTAGCCGTAAGTCACTGATCACACGGCAGTGATTTTAACTGGCTAAGAGCATGGCGGTTGCATTATTACATAAAATAAAATACGTAGCAACCAATTTGGCCACTCTTTTTGTGCTATGTACCCTAGGAAAGTGACAGGGAAGAAAGGAAGAGGACTGATCCCGACTGAAATATTTTAGTAGAGTTTGGTGGCGTCCAGGAGTTTCGGGAAACTCAAGAGAATAGCACCAAAAAGAACTATTTGAAAATTATTTCTATTTGCAAAAATTCTACAAAACCTTTTATTTATTCCGACTCAGGTTTAGACTTTATACAGTCATTTTCTATGTTCTTGGAAATTCACTGTTCAGAATGAGCACCTTGAAAATTATTGTTTAAAATCGAAACCTGGTTCGGTCGGTCGGAATAAATAAAAAGTATTCTGGAAATTTTACAAAGAGAAAATATTTAAAAATCGGGACGTGGTTCCAACAAGTCAAGTCTGATAATTTGATGTATAGCAAAAAGAATCATTTGGTTTGCAACAGAGCCAAGTCTTCCAATTTAGAATAATGCGAGATAGGAACATTCCGCAGGGAATCAAAATCTATCCAGGGTGAGTGAAAAGAAGCGAGTAGTGATTTTCTTTTACCTAATAAGTACGCAGACTAAATCGAGTATTCTACACCAGTTTTCGCTGTGGTGTCATTATCACTGCTCAACAGTACGTACTTACTCTACGAATTTTATTTTTGGCGCCAAATTTGTGGTGTCTCCTCTGGTTAGCTAATCCTTCCTACTAATCCAGGTTTACAACCCAAGTTTTCCTGTTCACACTGGTAACGGGAGCTTCATTTTCCCTTTTACAATTCCAAGAATTGAATTGTGACGAGCACGGTGACCTTCGGATGTGAACCCACTTGTCATGCGGGCAGACGTGCATTTGCCATTCCAGTGACGCACTTTCTTCTCGAGATATTCCGGACGCAATTCAAAAAGGCTGAAATTAGCCCCTTTGGTCGTTCTTGCCGGGGAACACTTTCTACGTCACCAATGCGATAGAATTGTCGTACGATTTAGGATGTGGCGAGCTAATCTATGACCTGCCAGTTGAAAACATTTTCTAATTAACGATTATATTCTATATGCAATATTAAATCCATAGTGTAGAATATATTATAATTTTTCCTACGATACCGGCTAATCAGTGTCGAGCATAAATTATGGCATTCTCTGCAGTCTGATAAAGATATTAGCGGCTCTTATCATCCTATTATTTTCGTTGTGCTTATTTAAATGCCAAAATTTCAGTTAGATAGCTTTTTTGTCAGCAGTTAGCGGTCTATTGATTCAGTTCCTGAAGCATGCCAGACGGATCGTCATGCCATGGGTACGAGTAAGCCTCAATTACAGGTGGTGAAAAAGTTGAGTTTTATACTTCTGTAATTTATTCTGCTAACCAAGTATGTGATTTTGTTTGTTAGTACTTATAGCTCGGTTATGTGCGAAGATTCAAATTACTAGTAAACATTACAGAAAAAATATGAAGACGCCGAATTTTAGATGTATTTTGGCTTTCTTGACGCACTATATTGAATCTTGGCGGAACTATCTAAGACATTCATTTCTCTATCAATGTGCTGAGGACAAAGTGTGTCGTATCATGATCTCATTCAGCTCATCTACGAAATCTGGCGAGATATATCCAATGCTCCATTTCCAATTTCCCACGGTCAAGTCTAGTATTTGTTTCCTTTTTAGCTGATGAAAAGGAGAGAGAGAGAGAGAGAATAACACTTTGTTATAAACTTATATTCGATTGGTATAATACATTTTATACCTGGCCGAAAATTTCCTTACGTGACTAATACTTTTATTTTATCTTCCCAAGAATGGCTGATTCGTTTTAAAAGAACGTGTTCCTGCGGTTCTTGGGGATTGGATTGGTAATAGATTGAGGAAATTTCTACTATTAGTACAGAAGATATTGAAGCCAAATGATATATTTTCTCATTCCATTTATGACTTGTGCCCAACTCTTGATAGCAATCAGACTGACACTAAAAAAGGAGAGAGAGGGGCTTATGAACCAATTCTTACAGGAAATCCTTTTTCCCGCCTTATCTGCGATGGTGACTATTTCATGGCGTCAAGATGTACGGTGAATGAATTGTCTTCATAGTAGCATGACATGGGGATGAAATTAATCAAGCGGCTGATTAAATCGGTTCCCTTTGTTGTAGACAGAGCATTTTTTAGCCGACCAGCTAATAATTTAAGCCTTTTCTAGAAGCTTAGTAGAAGGGAGATAAGGAATAAATATGAATCAATAAAATAAGTGAGGAACGAGGAAAAAATAAGGCCAACTCAAATAAGAATGTGAATAAATGATGTGGAATGAGAAGCAAGGTAACCTTACTGAGCGAAATTAAATGCGAAAATGAGAGCAGTACGCTTAATAACTTAGAGATAAGGAGAAGAATTGCTTCAGTGTTTCGATAAATGTATGACAAAGGGAGAACCAATGACAGTTTACCTGGTAAAAGGTGAAAAGAAAATATTCATGGATAACTTTTATTTTTTATGAGGCTGAATGATGAATCGACACTTCGTTTAGGAGGATAAATAATGAGAATAAAACGGACGCCTGTGAGGAGTGGGTCGAGAGAAGGGCTAAGAAAACCAAGTGGGCAGAAATGAAGACAAAAGAAGTGGAGGGTGGGAATTTGGAAAGGTGGAGGTTATGTTGAGGATATACAGTTGAGAAGCGAAAGAAATGGGGAAATTAAAATTTTGCTATGATTATGATAGTTTGTCTTTTAAAGTTGGTAGGTGACTACTTGTTAAATTAATATTCCAATCGCCAGAATCTTTAATTTTCATTTCCCATATTTTTAGGCATTGTTACGCTCTCCGTCGTACTTTTTGTAGGCTGACTAGGGGTTGGGTACTTGTGCATGTCGCATACGTTCTGTAATACAGCATTTGAAAGCACAAAAACCATACAGATGGTTGTTCGGAGAGAAAAATTATATCATGCTATAATATTTTGCATCTGAAGCTGTTATTTTAGGTGAATTAGGCTATCTGTGAATCAAACTGAACGTATCTTCATCATTGTTTAAATGAGTGGTTAACTGGAGATGAAATTTTAACTATTCAACGTTAATTTTCTTCCTCGCTAACAGGTCTTTCGTCTTGAATTCCTTTTAGTTTGGTCAAAGCGCTTGTGTCCAATGGTATTCCGCTTTGGACCTTCTCTCTATTTTCTCTTCCATTGTGTTCCTAATGAATCCGTTATAAGTATATCAGGCTGCGCCCAGTCCACCTGGTTCTTCTCAGGCGTTTTCCTCTCCCAGAATGGACCTCCTCTTTCTATTCTTCTGCGCCCTCCTCCGTTTCCCACTTTATATCTCTCCATCCGATCTTCCAGCAACAACCTTCAGTAAACTTGAACTCTTAGCCCTTTCGAATTCGAGCCTTTTAAATCAGCGCTCCGGAGAGTATCCGTTAGTCGCAATTGGAGGAGGGGGGGAAGAATAGGATGAATAAATTTTGGAAAAAGGACTAACTAAATTGGTCATTCCGTCATTAAATTCGTCATTCATTTTTCCTTCCGTCTTCTCACCTTGCGGCATCAACCTTTTTTAAATTCCGTACGAGGACAAGCTAACTCGTTAGGAACCGACGTGGGATTTGAGTTTGTGTGGTGACTAGAGTATCTGCTTCCCATCTAGAGGATCTAAGTTCAGCGGAAGACATTTTTCTGGGTAATGTAGATCCCTTCTAAGGCGCTTAATGGAAAGCACTTTTAGTGTACATTCCATCTGTCGAAAGGGACGTAAGACTGTGGATTCCTCGGTGCGTTTTGTATATGATGGGCTGATGCCCATATCACAAATGCTCACTTTTTGATAATACTCTTGCAAAAAATATCAAAACATGTAAACCAACCTAGTTGCTCAAAAAAGTGGTGGAGAACTCTCTGTTATCTCACGTCATTTACGTATATAAAAGATTACTTAATTAGAAGATTGTGCTGTGTCGTTTGAGATGACCGATACAAATGAATTAATAAATGACAATAGTAAATGAAGTTTTATTCATCCCAAATAATAGACGGAAGAAAAACGCAACATAATAGGGAGCTTTAGATTACCTCGAAAGGAAAACCTGTTGTGAGGGCTGCCCATGAGTTGGACAATAAACAAAATATACCAAAAAATTGATTTAATGCATATAAGCAAGTATGTCTCCTATGTATATCCATACAAGTACACAGCCAATTTTCATCAATTTTTAAGAAATAAGTCAGGATTAATGCTTTCTACGAACAATAGGTAAAATTTTAAACACTTTTAGCCTAACATACAAGAAACTCCTCCTGAACAGTTTCATGTTAGGCTTGGACAATGGTACCAATTTCTTTCGCAGGCTACCTTAGGCTTGTTTGCTTCGGGGATTTCGTTACCATTCCTCAAATAGAATAGTCTCATTAATTTATATACGTAAATTATATCCATGAGTGCAGTTATAAAATTATATTTACAGAGAACATTGCGTTATGTTTTTAAACACGACCAATGTCATGTAATTGATCCATGACGCAGGATTTCTCTCCACCTTTCCTCCATCCCCCCAACAGTTCTACTCCTAAGAAACCCCCATCTGTTCTCAATGGCGGAAAAGACCTCGGGTGTAGGCTGGCTTTCCCGTAATAACCAATCAAGTGTATATTCTTCAGCCTCCTTCATTTTCCACTTTATCTCCCCTTTTGATCTTCCTTTTAGCATCCTTCTCCAATAAACCTGAACTTACGAGAGAACTAAGAAAACGTATTTAATCCTTTTTTTCATGACCTCCGAAGTGTAACCGTTAGGCCCACCTCAGGGCTTGCGAGGAGGATGTGAGTGAATACATTTTTGGAAAAAGAACCATTATGTATGGTCGGATGTAAATTAAATTCATAATTCATTTTCCCCTCATCCCTTTTTCTCTTCCTGCCGCATTCTGATTTTTATACAGGTGGTTTTACCTTTTTATTTAGCCGGGAAGACGGGTTAATTCGATTGGAACCGCGTGAACAGGTCCGGAATATCCAATTCGAGTCAACCAAAATAAAAGTTAAAGGACTAACTTCGGAGGTCAGGGCACGCGGTCAACGCACTCTTGCCGCCTCGCTGTCCCACGGCCGGGGCGGGGCGAGCCGTACCACGGAATCAGGGTGGCAACAGCAGCATGGAGTATGGGGCGAACGGCCTCCATGCCTCCGGAGGCGGTCGGCGCGGCGGGGTGATGTATACATCCCGTCTTAAGAGGAGATATTCTGGTTTGGACGAACGGGACTTCTCTCTATACGACTGCGAGGAAAGGGCATCGTGAGTTGAGCCGAGTTGAGGTTAGGGCGGGGTGAAGAAGAAGAAGACTGTCGGAAGTGGCCGGGGGGCTGGTAGCCATTCCCTCTCTCCCATCGCATCGCTACGCCCAACCAATTCGCCTCGCAGAATCCGAAACAAATCTCTGCGAACTGAAATGATGATGATGATGGGAAGGAAGCAGCTGGAGCCATCCAATCCAAGCGTTCATCTCTTCACCCTACCTTCGTCCGTAATACCCAGGTTTTATACATTCTCGGTGTGTCGACGTGTCGGGTTGCCGTAAATATATATTCCTTTCGTGATGATGATGATGCGATTCTGGAGAGATACTTTCAATGTAGTTGCTGTGGTAATTCCTATGAGTAATCACCACCACTGCCTGGATTCAAACACAGGACAGGAGACCCCTGTTCTAGCGTCCCATCTTATGGACGGAATACCACGTTTAAAGGGCTCTCAGTATGCCACCCAAGTGGGTAGGGATCGATACCCTAGACTGGAAAATTACCACTGTAATTGGAACTCAGGCCTTCGGAATAGGAAGCCAGTAACCTACCCCCACACCTACGTGATTGAATTTTGCAGCCCTCTGTTTAATAAAAAATTCGCATTGATAACGCATTAGTGGCAAAAAAAAGGCTATAAAAGAGGAAAAGATAGCGACTAGTGCTGTAAATATTCCCTATCAAGCTGCATGAGAGTTATTCAAAATAATTCATTCTAGGATACCTGAGGACCAACGGTGGTATTACAGGTGTGTATTATATCCAGTAAAAAAACCTGATATGAAGTTTGATATTGTTGCAAGAGGTTCGACCTATACTAGTCTTAAGTTACGAATTTTACCACGTGGTTCCAAAGTTACCTGATGGGAATGGTACCAAATCACGGAAGCAGATGTCTATTTAAGCAGTAATCTTATCGAATGAATATTTTTTATGGTATTAGTTTGTTACAGGGAGGGTATTGTTTGGAATCGATCGAAAAAATCTGTTGTCAGTACGTGTTACCTTCACGGACCATTCAGAGATTTTGGTGCTTAAGAACCGTTCTCAGTAATGTATTTTCCCTTTTTATGGCTGGAATCTATTCACAATACTTCGGCCCGTTCAATTAGAGTGTGAGAACGGTTTTGTTGCCAGATTGCGCACCTATCGCCGAGTGCCGTACTTTTTCATGCATGACAATAGCTGACTCCACTTTACTCGATGCAAATCATTCAGAAAAGAATGGAATGGAGGAACCGGTTTGACGTCTCCATTATCAGATAAGCATTTCTTCAAATTGTTTCCTAGAAAACTTCACAGCTGGGGAGAAACTATGAACTGGCTTTCATTTGTGGGTAATACAATATAGCCAGCTTGGTTTGCATTTTAGCTTTGCTTGCATTTAGTGTTGTTAAGAGTAGTGCAGTAAGAATCCAAGTTTGTATGGGCATCGGTTTTACCCTTCTCGTTAAGAGAGGCCTCTAAAGATTTTTACAGTTGAATGGCCTTCCGACGGATGGTTAACGGCTCTTGGAACTGCTGGCTGTTCAAAAGCCAGACGTGAACCGGAGTAGGTACCACAGATTTATCTGAAAACGGGAATCAAATTGGAGACATCGCTTTGGGAAGATAGGGGCCTCTGGGTGAAGTGTTACCTTTCTAATAATAGCTTTAAAAACTAGATGATTTATGTTAACTATCCCTGCGAGGTAGATAACTCGCTATGAAATAACATTGCTTCCACATAAGAAACTTTTACATGTAAATTCGCTATTATCCACTTTTATCAGCCTTCTGTTTCTCCCCTGTAGGTGCTGTTGTTGTATGTACAGCTCTCGCGAAAGCTTATGGCGTTCGGATGTGCAGAAGAAGACGTCGTGGAGGGGTAAATTTTGGTGGAAGGGGTAGGGAAAAGGGACTTAGGGGTAATCGAAGACATGGCATTTGTGCCATGCATTATTGCATTTCAAAAAATGGAATTTGTATGACGTGGACAGCACAAACGCCGCGCATCCGAAGGCCATAAGCTTTCGCGAGAGCTGTACGTACAATTACTCAGAATGGGGTGAAAATCATGTCGACGTTTTACAACTTCATGATCATAAATGTAAATAAAAACTTCATGATCATTTGAAAACTATGTTATTTCTATGGCTATGAAGAAGTTTAAGATGGAATATAAAAAAAATGATTTCCAGCAGTGTGTAAAACTTGCCTATAAATATGAATAATTATTAATTATATACAAGGAATCCATTTCTACTTGTCGAAAATTTTTTTACGAGCATTAAAATGGAAACAGGTATTGCTGTTAAGGACAGAACATGTCTTAAGAATTAAAATATGTTCTAACATAATTGATCATATTTGAATACCAATTCTGAATTGTGTATCGTAATTGCGAACAAAAATAAATCCTCGGAGTGCGAGGTGGCCCAGGGAAAGGAACTGGCCCCCCTACCCTGAATGTGTGAAATTCACACGCCTGTGGCTTAGTCCGGGATGAACTCTACCCTCCACTATCCAACCCAACCTTAGGGTTGAATCACTGAGAGAGTGATTGCAATTAGAACAGGAAGGGATTTCGGAAGGAGTCATCCCGGAGTTACTCAGTTAACCACCAAATTTCGCATAGTTAAGTTATCGTAATGGTAAACGCTGGGATATTACAGCATCGTCATTATTTTTATTATGCGTCGATGGTCAATGTTGTCATTACCGATAGTTTTTCCGTTCCATATCCTGCTTTTAGTTGACGTCAAGCACAACTAAGGGCCAGACTATTCGCCGGAGTCTCCATTTCTTGGACTACCTTTGCGTCTATCCCACGCTTGCGCATTTAGACCGCACCTTCTTCACTTCCTCGACGGGTTTTCCATACACTTATTCATGGACACATTTATCCAAAGGAAGAATCTCGACATTTCAAGTCTCGTGAAAAACGCTTCCGGTGGCAAAAAAAAGAATGTTACAAAGTATTTGAAATTTCGCTTATCGGGATCACTTTACGGAAGGATGCGAATAGGTTCACATAGAAGGAGGTTGGGAAAAATGGCACTCACGGTCATGAGTCATCTTATAAAGTATGCACTACCTTCAAAAGCCGCTTGACTACAATAAAAATGACGATACATGACTGTGCTCATAGTCTAATCGGTGCCGCACTGACAGCTGCGATATGTGCCTACTTACAGCGGTAGGACTCCTAACATAGGAGACATTTTTTTCCCCATCGGCTGGCGTAGAAAATCAGCAGATAATTAATATTAGCATGGTTTTCATTGTTTCACTGAATGTTTATTGTTTTATGATCGTCAATGAGTGTGAGATATTGAAGTAAATTACATCGCCCATTCAGCAAAGCCAGATATAAGATCTTGACTTGTAAACGTTGAAACCGGTTGAGGTAAAACTTAATGATGTGGAAAATTACAAAATTACTGCATCTCTACGTATAAAAGCGTATCAGGCTGGAATTTGTGGAAATACTTTATACTTGATATATATTTGTGGAAATAGCTTGATAATGGCATTACGTGCCGAAACCTTGGTCGGTGGTGTATTTTAACTGTGTTTTTAGAATATACTGTGTGTAAATTTACCAATATTGTTTTAAATTACTGCATCTTACTGCTATGAATAATTTCCATTAGGAAATTCCTCCAAGCATTAATTTTATTCAACTTTTTATCAGGCAGCCTAATATCCAAGGGATTATTCTGAAGAAGTCTAAGTCTACTGCCACTGGGAACCTTCCCACAACATACTCTTGGGGATCGCTGAATACCACGCCCAGAAACCTAACCGGAATGTTAACAGGTGCCATTTTAATATATCAACGGCGCTTAGTTTTATACGAATATACTAGCTGTTTTTGAGAGCACAGCATAGCAATACTTTTGAGGGAAACAGGCAAAAGAATATTATTCACGCACAAGGCTGCAAGCTATTTCATCGATGCATGGGACCTTACCAGTAAAAAATGTTTGTATTCACCCAGCCTCGAAGTCCGGATTGGTTTGTATTCGAGTTCCCCCTAATTTCCTTGAAACACCGCTCACTATGGAAGTTTGCGATGGCCGTAGATTCGGATTGATTTTGAAGTATTTGACTTGATACACAAAAACTGCAAGTCAGGCACCGAAAGTTTCACTGCCCATCATTTCCCATAAACAATGTAAAATATATGTTACCTTACTACTGCGAACACTATTTGTGTTTAACTTTCTGCGCAATTTTTAACTTGAACTACAGAGAAACAAAACATGTCAATTGGCTGAAAATGTATCGCCTCATTTGTTATATATTAGTTACCTTTTGATTTTATTGCAACTTTCATTCGGTTGTTTCCATTCCATTGAAACTCGAAAACCATTTTTTACTGGCAATAATAGCTGTTCGCATCTCAAATTTAAAGTCAATTGTCTCACGCATGAACCAGTTGCATAAAATTCTCCACCCCGTCTTATTTTTTTTGTTCTGGCATCTCTTACCAAACAAAGCTTTCGCCCTTCATAAAAATTCAAGATCCGTCTTCCCATTGCTTCTCGATATCCTTGACATTTGCGTGCCTGATTTCAATAAGTCTGGGTTTCTAAGTATTACTTTCGCAATTTTCCTCCTCGTTTTAAATTCGACACCCGTAATTGCAATCCTCGCATCCATCTCCGTTGAAGAGCTATTGTCAAAATTCTTATTCGATTTTGTTCGTTTGCGCGTGGCAGGAGTTTTCCTCCTCGCAATTCGTAGGTGTTTCTGTCGATGAAGATAATTGCTTACCATATCGTACGATATGCCTAGGTGTTTAATGATTCTGTGCAATGCTGGTGTGTGTAAAAAGAAAATAACTCTACGACGCAGTTAATAAAGTCATTCAAAGTCGCTTCTCATTGAATTCAGCAATTCTCTTCTTTAACACGTTTCTGGTGCATTTATTCCGCTTTTGAAATCAGATTCTGTACAAAGTAGGCGAACGTAGGCGGGAAGGTAAAATGATAATAGAGTCACTGAGTGTGAAATTTGCCATTGAGTGCCGGAATGCAATTGTAATTTCTTTGTTTCTTAAATTTTTTTTCGTGAAAAATTCCTCAAACTTTGCCAATTATTGCTTCAAAAAAGAATTCTGTCTCTGCAGACATAATACTCAATGAATTATGTCCATTTCTATATGCAGAAGAACTGAAAAATATTTAAGTCCTCTTTATTTTCGAACACATTTATTAGTTTACCATCCTTCATATATTTACTCCATCTTATTACGCATTACTAGATAAATTTTAACTGGACTCTCTGAGTCGATAAAATATGCCAAATTATGTTAATTTTGTTGTTGTTTTCTCTTACTATTAAATAGTTGATTTTCTTGACAGCCTTATTTTAAAAAAATGTGTACATTCTTTCAGAAACTACTCTAATTACACACATGAATATTGGAATCACATATTCAATGAATTGATTGGGCAGTGAAGAACTACATGCTATTTATGACGTGTAATGCTGTTATATGACTGTCGCTAAATTAGTTTCCAAGTTCTCACTATTCTTATTGTGCGTCTGCCATTCGCTCGCTGTCACGTTGCGCACTGGTTGACCGGCTACAAAAGATATTTCTGTTAATTCTGGGATATATTAATAATGTATGGTCTGGTGGTGAACCTCCATGGATACACGTCGTGTGCCGTATCCAAGATTGCTTCGTGCCTATCTCATGTTGAGCTATCTAAAGAAAGGAATATATTTCTCTTCCACTTTACTCTCACTATCTCTTCAGCATAGAAAACGTTTCTTAACTCAGCTCTATCGCTAATTTATGGTAAACGTATTTTACACCCGTTGTATGGGAGAAGATTTCCCTTCTGTGAGGAGTAAATATTGAGCTTCTTTTGAAGTTTCGTAATTTTTATATTCTTGTTGAGAAACTGCCTACAGAATTTGAATGCACTTTTGTTTATGAGTAGGTCTTCGATCCAGGTGAAAAACAGCACATTGGAGTTGTATAAAACTGGAAAATTCGGTAGTTTGTCTTAAAATAGTTTAAAATATAATTTGCGCTACGATTTTTTATTTTTACCGCTCACTTTTGCCTTCAGTGATTAATATGGTGACAGGAAAATCAGCCGTCAGTGCTTGAATTTTATGAAAGAAATGAGTGTGGAAACATACATAGGGTTTAACAACGGGTTTTACATTAGGTTTTCAAAGTAAGAGAAAACTCTTTAATGGCCAAAGGAGATATTCAGAAAATAATGAGAAGACACTTTACAGGTCACATTAGATAGGCCTCTATTCTGTTGCGTTACTCACCCAAAATATTCATAGTGGGCATAATTCCCAACATTTCGTACTGCAGGTTTAATATCCGAAAAAGTTGATGGGTGTAACAAATTATGAAATAATTTTATTTAAACTTCCTGATACATGCACAATTTTTCTTCTCAATTGATTATGATTCTCATTACTTTGATTGCATTACTCATTACGTAGTTAGTGGTGGATATGATATCTTTGATACTTTTGAATTCCTTTACTCCGAAGGCTAAATCTATTTGGCTGGAACTTTAAACGGAGTTTCCTCCTCTATCTCGGTTGATTGTGAGGTTCATGGTGGTATTTTCAGCGCCAGAGGTCGAATGAAATTGTATTTCGCGGTAGGAGAGTGTATCTTCGTGAGAAATCGTTGTGAAATATGAGGAAGGAAGCTTGCGGGCTATTATTTTGATAGCGTTGGGTTTCCCCAAGTTCGGCAACATTAGACGTGTTTCGAAGAATCTTGATGCATGCCTTTTCCCTCCGACCAAATGTGATGGAATATTTCCAGTCAAGCTATTTTTCAGTTTCCTCCTTCTAAATTCAGATGATTGCATTTTCAAAGCTGGCCGCGCTAACCTATAATCCAATCATATTCCAGTCGGCATAACAGGATTTTCTCACGTTCCTCCAAACCTGCCTCCTCTAAAGCCATGCTTTAGAAGTGGGAGTGAAATTAGCACGTACTCAGAGAAACTCAATTACTGTTGACGAATTTTATCTTCTCAGTTGAAAGTAAGAAATATTTAGTCCCTCTCTGATTTCCTATTCCAGTTTTACCTCCTCCGATGGCGGCAGGGAAAGCATTCTGACGTTTTGAGGGGCATGAGGGGTTGGGCTCTTTTTGCATTTTCTTAAGTAGAGGCCCGAGATCATATCGCGTTAGATTTTATTTACTCGTGAGATCGTACTTTTATCGCTTTTAGGACTATCCTCCGACGAAAATCTTAGTTTGTGGTATAATAAATCTTGTGAAGTTTCCCTCCTTAACAGCTGTCACCAAGTCGCGATCTTTTATATTTTCGTGGTGAGCACGAATGATATGCCATAATAACAGGTTTAGTCTCGGCATTTCTAAACTTAGCATAGTTTTAGCACAATTTTAATTCCTTAAAACCATGGCAATAAACAACTTTCTATAGTATTATCTATATTTTATAAAACGGACACCAAGACCTAAGTCTACGTCTCCCTGTTGAATGAATTAATCTGCGCACTGCCGGCAAACGAATTGTTCCATATCGACAGACGGTGAACGTTTGCCTCATGACCACACACCTCTAACAAGTCCATAAGTCCTCAATACTCCCATGGGTAGCCGAAATTATGCAAAAACTTCGTCGATCGAAAAGTTCTTCTATGTGTATGCTTCCATATACTATCTGTGAAAACTTACCTAAGATTGGTAGGGAAGCGAAGGGGAGTTTCATAATTTCTTACTTCGTTTCACTTGTGCGGGGGTATGTCAAACATGCATACATGCCCATCATGCCGTTCCCTTTCAGATATACTCACTGTCCAAAAAGTTTAGTTCTCGGTGATAGGCCTGTTAAGCTGACTCTGCTTCAATAATTTTCTCTACGGCTATAGGTATTCGGCTAACTTCTAACGGCCCTATCCTTGCATACTGTTTTGCTTCAGTTATACCCATGCATTGCTTCATACACTTCCTTCTCTTCTAAAGACTTTTAATATTCCTTTTCTTGATAGTATCTTCGACCACACTCACCCATGACTTTCTTGGTCTACCCCTTCCTTTCACACCAATCACTCCTTTGTCGTATATCACTTTCCCTATTCGATGCTCATCCATTCATCGACATCTCCAAATCAACGAACGACATTCCTTTCGTTAATTTCCTTTATTATTTCATAACCCTGTCATTCCTGACCCTATCCTTTTTGCTTTTACGGCAAACATTTCTCAGATACCCCATGTCCTCTGCACTTGGCCTACTGCTGTGCTTATCCTTGAATACCCAGTAAATTGGGTAGGAGTTCACTTTTGTATACGCTAGTTTTTGCTTTCTTAGACATACATTCATTCCTTGATATACTCCACGTACAATGTACGACTTTCCTTCTAGCATTGGAAGAGGGGTGTTAAAAATTCGTCGAAATCGTCTTGCGTAATTATTGAACTGCCCCCGAGCCGTAGTCCATGCGGGCGAGCACCAAAGTCGTATTTTTACCCAAGTTGTTTTCCTTTAAAGGGGGAATCCCCGATGACATTCCGAAGCCGCTTCAGCAGTGTGGGATAACCGTGGTCTGACTTGAAAATTACCCCCTGAATCTCTCCCAAGGTTTTCCTTTGACCTCTCCCCCGCAAATAAAAACCCACGCCTGATTCTGAAACCATTGATTCAATTTGCGTCGCTTCGCTTCCAGTAATTTAACCTCGCATCTTTTCACGCACAAGAGATATTATTACTCCTTTATTTTTCCTACGACAAGGAAAACGAAACTTCTGAATCCTCGTTAACGACTTCTATGCGCGAGGAAACTGGCTATTGAAATTTGTACCGTTCAATATTTTTGATTTTAAATTCTCTCTCTGAATCTAGAGACCTTTAACATTCTTTCGAATCAAATGCTCTTTATTTCTTAACGATGTAATGATAATAGATCTATTGTAATTATGGATACGTATTGATTAAAAAAATAAATATCGCGCTTCCTGAGATTTATTGAATAATTACTAAACATGGAACGTTTTAGCAATAGTGAGTCTAATAACTTTTCTAACGCAAATATATTTCTGAGAGTCAGTTAAGACTGTACAGTAGTGTACTATAAAAGATGTAAAATCAATCGTTATTTTATTTTCTCGCCTATCAAACAAGAATTTTGCCTTTATGTAATGTGTTACTAATTCGTCCGTATTCGAAGTGATATTGAGCCTATTGAGAGATAACAAGTGATAATTTCCTCGTCACATTTAATAATGAATTTGATTTGTGTCATATTTATCATTCTTATTCATTACTTCGATCATGGCATTAATCTTTCGCTTGGAATAATACTGAGGTAATCGTAATGTTAATTTCCAGAAACAGTTTTTATTGCAATGGACGAAATTTCATCGAAATTGGCGCTTTTCCGCTCTGTGACATTTATTTGCAACTTTTTCTGAAATATTTTTGATGCTGGAAAGTCCCTTCCCTATCATTAATGATAACATTGGCGATTTTTTCCCTTACTCAGACCAAAATAGATCAGATTGATCCTAATCTCAATAACGGAATGTTTTCTTTCCAAAGTTTGTTTTCGCGCCTGGTGAATGAACTTTTATGGCAGCCCGTAGGAAGGAAACATACGAAGACGCTGCAAATACTATTCACGAACTGTTATGTGATAGGTTTCCCTTATCCGATTCCAGGCTCGTGGAACATTTGGTCACGCTCTTGAATTATGTATATCTCCAGAACGTTTGACGCATCATTGACTGACTTTAGCGATCCGTCAATTGTGGCTAATATCATTTTCAAGGAATATTTCGGAAGGAACTAATAATATATAAAGCACCATAAGAAAGCTATTGTTATAGGGTCATTTTCCCCAAATTTCTAAACATTGCGGTTGCACAGGTTATGTGGCACGGAGTCACGTACGTGCAAAGATGGTATATATCACCCACCTTGGTTTAAGACATTTTTCCCATTTCCCTGTCAATAAATACAGACTTAGAATTGGAAATACATTAAACAGCCAAAGAGTATTTATTGTATTCGAAAATTGAGTTGGGCTCAGTATTGATACTTATTCTTATATTGAGTAAGCACTATATATAAGCACTGTACGTATCATTAAAAATACATAAGTAACTTTTTTAGCTATCAAGTTCAAGTCAAACCAACCCCCACCATTTTTAATCTTTCTCTGGGTATATATAGTATGCCCTAAGCTTCAGAATGTACCAGAAGATGCCTTACTGAGGTGATATCGGTCGCAGTTTTTAAATAAAGTGTGGAAAAGTACAAAGTTTTTTATTCAAAACGGATATCTTCATTGTTTAAGTATTATTTTCGCGGTAGAAATAAGAGAGGAAAACAGATCTTAGGCATTCCCAGCGAATAATATTAGTAAAATATTCTCGGGTTTCTCAGTCTCAGCCCTGATGACGATGAGGGAGTCACTCGTCGAAACGTTGGCCTTTAAAAGCCTTACCCGGTGGCAAACCCGAGAAGATTTTACTAAGAGAGGAAAACGTTTTTTCCAATATTCATATGAATATCTATTCATACGTTCGCATGTGTTAACGTTCTTCGAGATGCGTTTCCATCTCTGTTTTTTAGAAACTATTTTTCGAGCGCTTAGAGTGCTTCTAGCTTCTTCACACGTCGTACATATTTTTTGGGTGTATTTATTTATCTGCCTCAGTAAACTGGAATGGGTTGGATGTGGCGAATGAATGAATTGCGGGCGTTGGCGGGAAGGAACCGAAGGCTATAAATCGGATTGCGTTCGTGATTTTTGTTGGCTCATACACGGCGAGAATCGTTAAGTCCCTAAGTCGACGCCGGGCTCGTTTCTTCCGGGTAGAAATTAATGAAATCAGTAGTGGGTTTTTCTCTTCGCTCCATCGCTTGCATCTGTCTGTTGAAACTTTGCACGAGAGAGCGAAAATAAAAACATCGACTCTTCAGAATTTTGGTCTTGATTTCGGTAAAAGTCGTTTGAACGCGTGCGTGTTTCATCCGGCCCTTATTTTCGCATTCTTCCTTTCATTTGATTTTTTTACGAATCGCTGGCTACGGTGCGGCATGAAGTTCGCGCACAGAATTAGTGGTTCTCTCGTCATTCGTGGATTCTGTCCAGTTTTTCGTTTCCGTGTGTGTTATTTTTTCAAGCGTGATTGAGCTAGCATTTAAAAAATCAGTATTCCCTTTACATATTTTGCGTTTCTTTCCGTGGTGTTAACGTCTTTTTTTGTATTATTTGCTTATTTGTTGGTTAATTTACCCTTCGGTACTATCACTGGTAATTCATCTGAAGAATGGTTTGCTTCGGCTCTCCACGCCATTCTCTTCGCATCAAATCGCTTTATTTTTCAAAATATCTCATGTTGACGGCCCTAATAATTTGCTTGATACATATAATTCTTGGTCTTCCCCGATAATTTTTCTCATCCATCTTACCCTCCATAATATTGTCGCTGCGAGGAAATAACGTCTCATAATATTTCCAGTCATTATATCCTACTTTAACATAGCTTTTGAATATATTTTCCGTATTATTCGCTACTCTGGAGCCCACTGAAGAGTACGGGCAACGAATTGCAAAACGTCCGCGCCAGTTAGTTGCGAATCAACAGAGGAAAGTCGACTTGTCATTACTTCGGTAAGGCCTGATTCACACAGTTGTTACTCTTGTTCAAGTCCAGGGATCATTTAAGCTTGGACTTTTCATTGATGGAAAATAAAAGTGCAAGCCATCATTTCCCTACCTCACGGTCATTTTGCTCTCTTTCCAAGCATCATTTCGCCGCATTCTGTATTTGCTGTCATTTCCTCCCGAAAGGATACTGTTCAAATTCAAGTAGAGTTCGTGGTCAGGGAAGAATTCAAATATGTTCTCAAATGATGGAAAAAGGGGTAAGGATTCCTATCATTGCCGCAGTCCTTAGGAAATAATCTCGTCACAAAGAAATAATTTGAACTATCATTGCTGCTATCCCTAAACTCATCCAAGCAAAATGATCTGTTAATTAGGGTAAAAACTTGCCACTTTTGTTGGATACGCTCCCAAAGCCAAATTTTCGTTGCCTAGTCATTTAGCGATAAAATAGAATATTAAATTTAAGTGGGCAAGTTGGCGTGGATATGGTCATTTATGGGAATGGACGAAGGGTAGAAGGAAACCCAGCGTCGGCGTCAGCCTGCTCGTAACCAAAGGCGCCAAGGGGTCTCAGTTTAACGTCCCCTCCGATGGACTGAGTACTGCACATGAAGTGCTTCCTACATAGCACTCAAGCAGTGAATCCGGATTCGTCTATTCTGTCTCTCTGAGCATTGCTCTTTCTGGTGTGATTGGACATAAGGTTTGCTTTTTTACCATTTAATGTTTTTGCCTTTGCATGCCGACATTCTTTTGTGTGATCGAACGTGATTTTTTAGAAGAGTTAATTCTCCTTTTAAATATCATTTGTGTTGGTATTTCCCATGCTATTCACCCCTGTGTTTCCTCGAAATTGTATGGCTTTTTTTGGGTTGACAAAACGTTCATGCTGGTTGGGTGCGAAAGAGCTAACGAAAGTCTTCTCGTCAATACATTGGTAAAAGTCGTATTCGTTTTTGTGTCTGTCGTCCGGCTTCGTAGTTTTGTTCTAATCCGTTCATTTGTCATTTTTTTCGCATAGTTTTGGGTTCGCTGATTAAAAAATTTCTCTCGTTTCCTCCCTTTCTCTGCCGTCATTCATCACCATTCTTCTTCCCTCTCTCCCCACGCGAATTTCACCGACCACCCCCGCACCCCCTAGTAGCTTCTCATTCATGATCTTCCCCATTCAGTCTTTCTCTCTTGCTCTCTCAGTCGGTTCATTCAGGCGGGGCATTCAACGAGCACCCACTCGTCACCCATCCATATAGGGCCCAATCGCGCCTGCCTGCCTCATCCTCCTACTCACGCTCCGGAGCCCCCCCGAATAGAGTCACTGGAGCGTGACGTAATTCCAGTGGGTCCGAGTATTTATAGGTTTTGTCAAAACGTAATATCCCGAATACTTATAAACGCCGTCGAGTGAATACTATCCGAATTGTGGAAGAATATAATAAATGATTCCCTTGGAACTCTTTTCAAAACTCTTTCTTTAAATTATGATCTGTCGGAATTTACCCTTTGTTGAATTCCTGTCGCTTGGAGAATAAATTCCGATGTCCTTAAAAAATCCGTTTCATTCCGTTGAAATTCGTTGCTATTCGTTCTGTCGAAACTACTTTTTAAGCCTGTATCCAATCTACCATTGGCTCTTCCTGGAACCCTAAGCATGTGAATAGACGGGGTTACAGGAACGGTTTTTTGTGTGCATAGAATGTGGAATCAATTTTTATTGTCAATACGTTTTGTTATATTTGAGAGAAATTTCTTGTGACTTACAATTAGATACATCTCTTACAATGAACGGTGTAGCTAGAAAATGTTTAGACTTACTCCTAAATGGGCGACTTTACCATCGTTAATTTTTATTACCAACAAACAAGTGCACTGACTTATTTGGAATGGGAATTAAAAAGCTTTTACCCAACTTTTCTCTGCCCTACGTCAAATGCTGCATTAACGTCTGCAGGTACAACGTGTTATGACACGGATAAGTTCGTGCTCACAAATTTACTCATTGACTTACGCAATGAAATACTTTCCAAATTATTGATCAATTCTTAACGCTGATCTTCGAATTCATCTTCCAATTTTTCCGACGGAAATTTTTCCATCAACTATAAATATCGCAGAATAAAACTCCATAGCGTAACAAATTAATTGAATTGTTTCTGGCTCAATTTTTTTAAACCTCCTGATGTTAACAAAGGAAAAAACTTTGCAGATTTCACATTATTTATTAATATAACTATTTTATTATTTATAATACTACAAATATTATTAATATTCTTTTTCAATAAATCCTATAATATTTACCAAGTTTTTTTCCTTGGCTTACTTAGCAAAGGTTATGATAATGGGCAATTTTTACTCTCTGATCTCTTGTCAATGGGGTAACAGTGCAAATGCCTTTCCAAGAGCTACATGAAGCACTGCCAATGTCACCTAAAGCACTACAGTCTTTGTAGAAAGCAATCAAAAATTCTCGTTTAGTCTGTACTGTTCATCTACAGCATATATTAGTTACTCCGAGGATGCTGCATTCCGTCACCTTTGCGTTTGGAAATCAACTCCCAAGGTATGAAATAAATCATATGCCCGGATTATGCATAGTTATGCAACTTAGAGTGATCTGACCAGCGTATTTATTAAATGAAAACGATTACTTTCATTGGAGGTAGTAATGAAAAAGATTGCCATCATTTGCAGGCTTAAATAGCTACATCTGGACGGAACACCGACTCTTGTTCCAGCTGATGGACACCAACGTATTTTTCACGTTAAATGCGTCGCATAAATTCGTCCATTATGTCGTATTAAATTCTTTCAGTGTATTATTGTGATATACGTACATGAAGAATTTGGCCATAACTTTTCGGAATGAATCTATGGCCATAAAAATCATAAGAGAAGTAATGAAGGTCGTGTTTGTGAGTAAAAAGGGTCACTAAATTTTCAAAATCCTTTGTAAGGAATTGTTCTTGAATCTTGTTCCGCTTTCCATGGGCTTTCTTCTTTTTTTATTTTATAAAGTCCTCTGTTTAAGTGTCATTCTGTGTTTGAACATATTTTCCTTTCTTGTGAAAATATTTTATCAACTTTATGACTGTTAAAGCTCAGTTTTTCTCTCACTCTATATTAAATAATATTATATGCAATAGCTTCAATGACTTCGACCTCTTTCACTGCAATAATTTATTTATTATAACCTTGATGGGCTCATATTGTCGAGGCCAATGTCGGATACATTCTTAAATGCTGTTAGAAAGAAAGTGCAATTTCGTTAACATAATTAGAATTGTAAAAACTAAATATACCAGGCTGAGTACAGAGATGTTGGCTACAATCCATGGAACCAGCGAAGTGTATTTCGTTTTTCAACCCCCGTGGCTGAGCAAGAAATTTGTAAGATTAATTTTTACTTTCATTTCTTCGTTGTGCGGATCATTCTTCACCAAAAACACATTCTTCACGTTGGTCAACCAATACGGCGTCTATATTCTCTCCTTTAACTCATGCAGCGGATAGATGCGCGCTGAGAAAATGAGCCAACCGCAGCATAAAGAACACTTTCTCCCTCGGGGTGCATCAAATGATCCCATACAACTACAACGTCGGCAAACCCTTCACTCGCCTGTTTTTACTTTTTTCTGTAAGTGCAGTCCCACTTTCAACATTCACGCCGCGGACGTGAACCTTGGGGGAGATCGTTGTACTCATTTCGCGTCCTGAACTCGGGGCGCGCACGCGGAATTCCTCTCGGCCGCACCCTTGTTTTGTTTATCTCTGAGAAAAAATGCCACATACCCTCCCCTTTTACTGAGGTATTGAGAAAATGCATGTTAAGACCGTTGAAGTGAGCCTTGACTTGACTTTGAGGTAAATTTTTTCCGGCTTGCACTTTTTTCCCCAGTCGATTTACCTAGAAAGGAGGTTGGAAGATGGAAAAATTAAAAGTACTACGTAATCGCAATGCCCCAAGCAACTCAGGGCATGTAAATATGGCATCGCTGAGAAGAAAATATAAAAGAAGTAGAGTATCCTTTAACTTGCGCTCCATTTGACTGCTAGGAGGCCTGGTAGGTACGGGGTTCGGCTTTTTAACAGGCGACATCGGATTCTTATCTAGGTTTGCATCCGAAATATCGCATGTTAAACCCAGGTTGTTTGGGATTCATTGAGTACCAGATGTTACCTAGCCGAGTTTTCCAGAAGCGTTCGACTGCTGAGATCATTGGCCATGACAGTGGAAAAATATAATGACAGTAGTGGACTTGGGTGCTCCAGAAATGGCCCCACTACTAATTTTTTGTATAAATGGGTGTTCTCAGCAATCTTTCCGATTTCAGTTTTGGTTGACGAAATTTGCATAGCTCATTTGACTGAAAAGCCGTGACAGTTAATTCATTGAATTGTGTGGTCCAACTGCTAATATAATACCGCACTATCAAACTTAAGATATTAATCCTTCAGCATGCATAGCATATATGTCCTACGCGGGATTCAAGCCCACGAGTTGCCAGACCATGCTACCAACCTCATTGCCACGGGTGACGAAATTCAATCCATGGCATCATTGATACTCGATAAATATGCCGTGTTAAGCTAGAATGTTGAATAAAAAAACTCTTAAGCCACGTAATGCTTTTTCATTGGGATGAAAATTTTGCTTATTTTCAAAACCTTAACACACCAGTGATAATCCCCTACCAGTTAAATCCGCTCGTAGCTCTTTCCATTAGTTATTACTTATCATTACAGACATTATAATAAGAGCAGTCAAATAATAAGTGGCTCACTGAAATTGCGTGATCAAAATTCAAAAGTCGTTTCCTGCGCATACCTCCAAATGTTCTTCAAATAGCACCCTAGTAGGAGCTAGGATTCCACAGACGGTCATCCGCTACAGCCAGGATTCAAACCATGGCCTTCATGATTGAAGGCCAGTATACAAACCTCATGTGACTACATACGATCCCCAGCGACATTCGAGTGGATTAAACTTCACCACCATGGCAGCAAATGAGTACTCCTCAAGTTAAAATTGACCTAGTGTCGCTGTTTACTCCAACGTCGTTACTCTGTCCCGAGAAAATTACGAAAAAATTTACTGTGCACGCACTTGCCAAAGTCAACGACGATGGTCGTAATTTTCAACAAATTAATTAACTCCTTCTCCATTAAAATGGTGTGCCAGCGGTCGTTGCAGCATTCGTCTGCGGAAAGGATGCTCCTTTTGAAGCGACGGAATCATTTGTTTTCTCTCGCCAAAGCCATGTTAAGCGCATGAATTATTCACTCGGCTGTCACCAACGGTAGATTTGTGCGTCCCGACGCAGCTGCAAGGTTAGCGTGTTTTATAACGCGTAATGAGCCGCCTGTTTGTGCGTGTGAGTGTGTGTACTCAACATAGCGAAGGCACACCGTCACAGGCAGGTTTTAGGAGCTCAGGGTTATCGTGTAGCGTGAGATAAAGGTGCACGCAAACTGTTTGTTCTAATTTCAAAGTGTCCCCAGTTAGAGGAAATGAGGCGTTAATGTTGTTTTTGTAAATTTTACGCTGACAACCTCTTTCTGTTTTGCTGTAAGTATCTTCGAGTTAGTTGGACGTTTCTTGAGGCAAGAGGAATCGAATAACGGACCTTCGGCTGTATGGACAAATGTGTAGAATATTTTTTCGTCCAGGGTTACCGAATTCCAAAGGCAATATTTAGAGGTCCTCTTCTTCGGCAAAGGAATTAGCACTGTTATCACGGTAGATTTGTCCTCCGACCATACTCCATCCTCATAAATCCTACGAAAATGTGCAGAATGCTTTCCTCTTCCGTTCTTCTTCATACTCTTTAGGACTCTGCAGGTATGTTATCTATTTCTGCCGCCTTTTTCCTTTTCATGTCTCGTCGTCATCTTTTCACTTTGAAGGATACCTGGTCCGATACCGTCCCTGTCGATGTCGTCTTCCCTTTCCATGTATAACTTACCAGGTCTTACTACCTTTCCATGTTGCTCTTCGCTTTGATTGGCCTCTCATGTTCAGGGTGATTGGTAGTTGGAAGGGACTTCCCAATCCCTTTTCTCCAACGGTGTCTTTGGCGGGACACCATCACGTGAACTGACTATCATCTGGAGAGAATAGTTCTCATCGACGGGATGAAGAAGGTTAGGACACATGCTGAGATGAAGAAAGAAATTGTGTAGGTAGATAGGGCCCTGCACATAAGAAAATATTGAGGATGTTTACTCACTTCGATTTAAACTACCTTAACCGGTAGATTACATAATAATCACAAATCTGTCGATGAAAATTCGCCAATATACAAAAGTATTTCGAGATGGAGCTATGGAGGTGGTGCAGGGGAATAAATAGGGTGGACTGCGGGGCACTGGCGGGAAAATGGCGCTGCTTACGCGGCAGCCCGCCGAGGAAGGCGTATCCTCTTCGGTTATCACGATCACAAAAACTCTAGGAAACATACATCATCGAAAATTGACTGCATTCAAAGGTCAAGGATCACTGCATGACGCTTACGTTAGTTAACATTCGTATCACTCCCCATTACCGAGTACTGCATAGTGGAAAATGATCTATTTTCAGCGAATTTTGCGTTTTTTTCTTTCTGAAACGATAAGAATCAAATTTACTAAAAAACGTTTTCTCACATTGCTTCACCCTTTAAGGGGCGAATGGTGAACACAGGATATTTGTGTCAAATAGCAATCGTGGCAATGTAAACTATGCCTTGGTGTTAAAATGCCTTTTTGGGCAACCATCCACCCGATTACGGCGATACTGTTTAAGAGCTGCCCTGTAGATTCCTACTGCATGTTTCTCTCCATTCCCCAAATAATCTTCTGAGCAACCTGTTCTATCCTTCGTATGAAGTGTTCTCGGGATTCCAGCAGGGTGATAGTGTGGAACTGCACCAACGTTTCGATGACGTAGTCTGCCATCGACTCCAGGGTGAAGACGACGTGATCGAAACTTCGAGTCCGTTAAACACCATCACGCGGCTGGAAGCCCGAGATCTCTTCATACTCAGCTTTCGCCAGGAAATATTCAGATATGACTGGTCTATCATTTTTTCGCCGGCAGAAATATCTGCTATTCGTCTCGGGGAGGAATAACAATGGCGACTGATATCGACGCCCAAAAAATGGTTGGGCATTTGATTATATGGTGAGTTTTTTCATTTTCTCTATAAGTTTTTTAGACCGCACGTATACGTATGTATTGTTCCGCCGAATTTTTCCCGTTAATCTCTCTCGCTAAAATATCGGTCATGGGTTGTTATTCCTGTTACGCCCACGTCAGGCGTCCAGGTGCTCGCGAGGAACTTTTCCTCGACATGAAATGATTTATGCCAGGTGTTTAGTACCGAAATTAAGAAGTGATAATACCACTCGAACGGGGAAGGCTTGGGCATGTGCCACTGAGTCCCTCTTACAAGTATAGGCTGTGGTTAGGCCATCGTCCTTGCCCTCCTTGAATTTATACTGAGAATAAAATAATTTTGAGTGACTAAAACCCGTAGTTATATAATACCAGGGGCCTACTGTACTCATTTTCTGCGTATAATATGGAGGTAGTAGTAAAAATTCTTTGAAGTGATATTTTTGGAGATTGGTACAAATGCCTCAAATACTCTTTTATACTTGTCCAATTGGTCTCATTGACGAAATTGCTTGTTGAGGCAATGATGAAAGCCGTAGTTACATGAAAGTACTTAAAAATTATTTGATAATAGTAGAAAGAGGTTACTACTATTAATGCGGAAATAAAATCCCTAATTTCGATTGACGGCATGTAAATTTAAAAAACAAATAGCTAGCGTTAAACCATTTTTATATCAACCAAGGATACTTCGCCGCTCTCTTGAATATGTACTCAAATTATGTTTATCCACTTGTAAGATATTGTTGAGATTGAAGGGCCCTTACCGTGTTCCGCAATGACGAAGCATAATTAAGCTACCGATGTACATTTGCGAAGTTTATGAGCCATCCATGATTGTTTTTATATAAAACATAGTTGATACCATTGCTTTCCACCATTTACGATTGCCAAGATCCACGATTAGTGCTTTGGTTGGGAGAGTCACAAGTCCTGTGGTTTAGCCGATAAGAAAGAAACCAGTGAACTCACAGCCTTAAGACGCCTAAACTCTAGGGAAAATGAACTTATGAACTGAGGTTAGGGAAAAAGATTTCCATTCTCTTAAACATTCGGGTAATTAGCGATGCATTAATGATGACCAAAGCTGTCACTCGTGATATCCGGGAGGTAGTACAGAACATCTTACGTAGTTCTAGAAAGCTCTTGAAGTGGGAGAGAATTTAATTGTATAAAAACTTAATTTTTAAATTACTGCTGAGTTGAGAGAGAGAGAGGGAAGACTACAATGATAATCCACTAAACTGTTGTGAAATAGAAAGACTAGCTATTCTGATGTTTTAAAACTTAAAAATTCTTTAAATTTTTATTCTTTTGCGAAATGCTATGAAAGTGTTCCATATTCACTTATTTAGCCACGAGTAACAGTTTTTACCCAATATCCATTAAGTAGCCCTGAAAACAAAATATATTCCATAATTTCATATATTTTAGTCTATTTCAATTTAACTTACGACAAGGTTATCTCAAAAACCATGTATTTTTTAGATAACCTTGTCGAAAGAATTTTCGAGAAATTAAATATTAAAGGGAAATATGCCACGATTCAGTCTTGGAGAAAAAGTAATTTGAGGCTGAAAATGACGATTATTAGCCTCGGATTGTTTTACTATCCACTTATAAGCGCTACATTCCTCAAACTCTAATTATTTTTTCACAGATCGACGAAGGAATGTTTACGCTACAATATATGAATAAAAATCGCAAACATTTACCGAGATAATTTGCGATGGAGTTTCTACCATAAAAGGCGTTGCGCCATCAAGGTGATTGTGAGGAAAAGGTGGTGGAGGAGGGCGAAGAAGACAGGGGGGTTCGGGTGCTGGCGGCTCATTGTTGTGCAAGGGGGAGCGGAGTGGTTTGGTGATTCGCCTTTCGGTGATCCAATCGGCGCGGACTTTCAAGGTTCTCACGCGCTTGATGCGATGGAGTATTATCGTTCCTTTCGGAGTTCTCCGTTCCTTATCTCATCTCAGAAAGGATTTGCGCGCAAGAGGAAGGAGATCGTAAAGATTGTAGGGCTGAGAGCTCGGTTTGGCATCCTTCGCGCAAATAAAAACCAAAGAGAATTAAAAAATATAACCTAGCCAAGAATACAACTGCTTGGCGATATGAAATGGTTGCGTCTTGTCCGCCGAATCTATTTTGACCTATGTAAACAGCTCCTCAGTGCTTGTTACATGATTCTCATGGGTTTATTTGTTACCAGCGTGATTCTTTTCGGCGGAAAATCTCTATTTAAGATTTGACTTAAGATCGGCCGCATGTATCGCATTCATTGTTATATTTTTAATAATTTATCTTAATAAAAGTTATCGCTTCATTCAGGCAGATGCTTTTACTACTCACCCATGCTTCTATTAAGCAGCAGATTTATTTAGTTTAACTCAGGAGAAATTATTTTCTTAGGTGAGGCAGGACTTTCTTAGGGTATTAAATGTCCTGAATTAGAAAACTTCAAATTGAAAAGTTAGGTTTATAATAATTAATATCTTAACTTCTCCAACTAGTTTAGTTACACTGCAGCACACTCAGTAAATAACCCAGATGCTTCAATTTGTGACATAAATTGAATTAATAAATAAATCTATACTATTCCGTGGAATACTTAAGTTTTTTAACTTAAAGTTTCCTAATTCATCGTACACTTCCACTTAGGTTTGTTCTCATACATCGCTCTAATTAATACACATTTGCTTAATGAAGAAGAGATATTTGTTTACAAACTTTGACAAATCAGTACGAATCCTCCTTTTACCATTGCAAGAAAATCTCCAGCTTGACAACTCGGATTGACTTCATTGAGAAAGCTAGGAAGAACACCATCTACCAACTCTTTACCATACAAAACACTGGTTTCACTGCTACGCAAAATCATCAGACCGGGTCACGAGGATTCAGCGTCCTGATTATGCTGCATCGCTGCAAAACAGTTAGTAATGAAGTGTGAATTGGGAACTGCATGTCCTTTCATCCCCATTTTCCGAGTTCTATTCGGAGATAGAGGCTACATTATCACCGCCCTTTCCCGTAAAACGTCACTATATCGCTCGTTTTCTGAAGGTTACAAGACTCAAGCACCCGCGAGTTTCCGCTTCCGACCGAAATGGAGAACATTTTGCTCCACGGTGCGTTGGAGTGCTACAATAAATTCTATCATAAGCATCCGTATACATCTCGTCCCGTTTACGAGATATGACATTGGATTTGCTCCTGGTTGGTTGGTTGTTTGGGTTAGGTGACCAGTAGCCAAGGTCATTTGGGCCATTGAGGGCTAGGGGTTATGTTGGTAAGGAATATAAATCATGCATAGACGGAGTAGGAGGATGAGTAGCGAGACTCAGGATCGGCGTTAGCTTGCTCTTAAGGCGTTAGCTTGCTATAATTATTATATTATAATTAATATAAATTCCACCATCAAGTAATATATTATATTTGTTTTCATTGATGGATGATTTTATTTAGCGGCCTAATTCCCTAGCCCCCCGCTTTTCCCTCCCTCTCTCCTTCGCCCCCCCCTGCACCCACCCCTGTTTGTAGTATACATGGACAATAAAAAACGAAATATGCACCTTGATAATGTTGAAACCATGATTGATAACAATAAACAAGTGTGGAATGTACAAAGCGAGAAATTATTTAATGTGACGCATCTCCGCAAAGTAAAGTCTGAAACTTGAACTTTCATTTTTATCAAGTATGTCGAAAAAATACTTAGGACCACATTTCATTTAAGTACATCTGATTATGCGGTTGAACTCATTATGTTTACGGTAATCGTAATAGTATAAGAATTATATTATATATTTTTTCCTTTATAAAAAGCATGGTATGACTTCAGATTTCATTAACTTCGGTATTCGAAATTCAAGCGAACATATTGAAATACGTTTCTTCAAACCTCTTACTTGGCGTCATGCCTTGATATTTGATAGCAACTATCATAATGATATTAAATGCATCATTTCGCGTTTAAAAGAAAATATGTTCGTATGTAATGGCATGATTACAAAATATATCTAATATGCCATAAGGGTAAGTGTTGCAATAGCATTCAATTGCCAGAAAACCAAATCAGTAAGATGCAATTTTTTTCACTTTTATCTTCAGATATCACTAATAAGAAAACGAGTGGAAAGTTTAACGCGAATCTGTTCATAGACAAAATCCGCTCCAACCCCCTTAACGGAAGGGACCTAGGGTTCCACAGCTTAGTTAACTTCCGATAATACGAACCGAATAATCCTCTTGAAGTGCTATCTCCATGGCTCCCACGTAGGTATGGGTATTTATATAAAATTATCTCCGCCACCGCCGGAAATTAAGATCGGGCCTACGGAATGGGAAGCTGGTTATCACAACAACCCGATCCCCGCATTTGCTCTTCCCACGATGTTGTTGTAATGTAATATCGCTGAAAAATCTACCTCCACGTTTCCAGGCTTTAGTCCCTGATCTCCCGTGTCTTGGTGGGCGTCAGAACGAGAATGTCTTATTTTACTCGTTCTCTCTTTCTTCTTACAAAATCACTCATCGATGTGAGCATAAGTGATAAAGAAATTTTTAATACACCATCAGAGGGCACGCCTCGTTGGGAAGATATTATATCACGGAGAAGGAGGGTATAGGAAATATTTGGAAGGTTCTGGTCTAATCCGGTATCGACCAGAAAAGAGCTGTCCGCTGTCTAAAAACGGTCTTTGAAAAATATCTTAATTGCGGAGGGAGTTTTTTCGTTTGCAAGAATTGAGAAGCCTAATGAGAGAGATAAATGCAGGTTGCGAAGGATATTTTGTATATTGAATCCGGAGTGTCCCTTTATGTGAACTAATAGCATTATTCGCTCTCAGAGGATTGCGAGATGCCTCCGATAATTGTTTGTTGCGAGACCTCTTCAAGGAAGTTTAAGAAAGAGATTCTTTCCCGTCCATGTCAAAAAAATCATCCCACTGTGCCAACCGGATTCCCACGCAACCAGGAAAATTCGAAGACTAATTTAAAAATAATTACTCCTAATTTCACTCGAAATATTAAGATTAACAACGATTAGTTAATGCCCGTCATCAGGTACGCGACCTATGCATGTATTGTCCGACGTAGTTAATGTATGTACATGTTGAAAAAATTGACTTATGAAATTAATTCTTTTCAAGGAAATATATTGCAAGTTATGGTAGTTTAGATAATACATAAATGCATAAATGTTTTCTCCGTATCTTATTTTAAGTTGATGCCGCAGTATTCTCAATGAAAGAAAATCGAAAAACTGTCTACAGTAGCTACACCATGACCGTGAAGCTTGTGACTTATCTAGTTCGGCTTTTTTACAACAGGTTGATTATTTGCCAAGACCTGAAGCAGAAATAACACGCTGTTAATTGCTATTGCTTTGCTTTAAAATGGATTTTTAAAGTTTGCCAAGTTCTGAGACAGTAACAAAGAACCGTTACTTGTTGTGCCCTTGAGTATGGATCAAGGTTATGATACGTAAAATCGTACCCTATTAAAATAGGTAGAAAGAGTGAGCGTAGGGAATAAAGTTGTTTATTATTAGGAACGGCAGTTTGATACGCGGTATGCTTATACGAGCTTATCTAGTCAAGCATACTTTTAGGCACTGGAGAATTACCACTAGATCAGGGGTTACCAAACTTTTTTATGCCCCACAACCCTAAAATTTTTAATATGCTCTTGCATTCCTTGATGTAATATCTCGCACCCCTTAAAGTAATAATTTATTTAAGATTAAAACTGAATATGATAAAAACAAATTAAAATAATAAATTTAAATAGTATATAAACAAAAATTCAACATAAAGAAAATAAAAAATATTGCAACAAATTTAAAGTTGCATAAACCCTACAATAAGGTACCCTAAACAAAAAACTGAAATGTTATCTCGCACCCCTGGAACGCTATCTTGCACCACCAAGGTGAAGAATGAGTGGAAGTTGAAGAAAAAAAATATTTATATTTAGGGTTTTAATTTCCGTGGTCTCCGTAACTTGGCAGTTCATTATTAGCAGTGGGTTTGAGTGTTGTCCTTGAAGGAAAGGTCAAATAATGATAGCCACAGCTAGCTGTCATCTCGAATTCTCCTAAAAATAACTCCTGACTTGTCAATACGGAAATAAAATCTTTGGCCGATTCTCTTTATTAACTTGAACCTCTCGCTCCACCAATCCAAATTGGTTCTTGCTTCGAGTTTCATTGAAATTTCCATTTTCTGATTTTGAACGAGTAGACAGCAGACGTGTTACTTAAATTACTACCGCTTATCTTACTTATCTTCTGAAAGAGGTCATACAAAAGAATGATTATTTAACATTGAGAAAGAAAGGAATAGATGGCTTAATTTGGTAAGGTAGCTTAAAAGACCATTAAAGCCATAAAAATAGCCATATTGTAAATCAATTAGTAATGGAATTAATTGACAGAAAGAATGGTATCACTGAATCAATTTCCACGGTACCATGCGTTTTCGTTTCAACGTACGAAGCTCTAAAACAATCTACTTGTGGCTACGAAGGCTTCCGCAGTTACTTTAAGATGATTCGAGGGTTTTCCAGCTCTCGAGTCATTAATCCACTAATAACATAGCATTTGTGTACAGCAATAATGATACTTTCCGCTCGATAACCATGTCGAAAGAATTTTTTTACAAAAAAAATCTTCCTTTACGTTGCCAAAGTACCACCACTCTCTATTCTTATCTGTTTTTTATTTGATATAATTTAAAAGAGGGATCAGAATAGGAATTTTTTCAATGACATATTAGCGCAGAAAATTTGGCATTTAAGAAATGGAGAAAGGTGACTGGTGAACTACTCCCAATGCCCTGGAGCCCTGTTTTGGAGAGAACTTTGAAGTACAAACCTAGAGCCCTCATTTTGGTGACTTCTATAAGCTGAATCAGCTGGCGACCGGCTTTAATGCAAGCAAGGAGTAATGATCTATAATGCAGCCTCTCGCTGATATTTTCCTATCGTAGTTACCTTGCAATTGTAGATACATGTAATTACCTCTAAAGTCATGTACGACTCTTTATGACCTATCCAACTGAGAGCCTAATGATATCCATAAAAGCCACCAGCCCGTGTAGCGGAACGATTGGAATAATAACAAAGCCGAGGTTCCTGCGCCCTTGCTAGTTATACGTCACTTGCAGTGGACATCTGGAGCTGATGCGAAAAATATTTAATGTGCCGACTTATATGGAGGCTCGTAAATTATGTGGGGGCAGTATAAGAGTCACAAGGTGTATTGCGCCCACTAAAACTGATCAATGGCGGAAAATTCCCGATCGCATTATTTTCCAATGTGATATTACTTTGATGATATGACTCGACATACTTAGGTATAATCAGGCATTAGTATCGTAGCTGATGACGACTCGAAAGATATCATTTTCGATCTTGTGAAAAAAAATAGCCAGTAATTCGTCATAGAATAGCTTTTGTCTCCTCAGTTTGATGCAGTGGCGCATGAGAGGAGAAAAAAACATTTTTGGTGCACGTCTTACTTAAGTTTTTGAAGTATTACGCTACTTAAGTACGATGTTTTTTTTTTAATGTGCACGTTGACTAGAAAATCTCGGCCGTGTTTATGTCTGAAGAAAAAATACCAATCCAGCATTCATTCACAATTTGGTCTCGCCTTTGCTAGTTGGACAAAATGAAATGGACGTGTAAGTACTCGGGAACGTCCGTGAAACCGGAATTACAGATGAAATATTTAGGTAATAATTTGTATTGCTGTGGGGTTTTGAATCCATAGGCCAATATGGGGTCATTTAGTTGTAACTATGTACCGACCGAACGACTATTGGGATGATTTGCAAATACTTTATCTTTGCAATTTTAAATAAATTGCTTTAATTATCACCAATGCACGGTGTACACATAAGGGTGCATGATCATTCACACATAATTTATCTTTCTTGGGGTTGGTGCCATGAAAGTTAACATTGGCAGAGAATCCGACTAATCAGTCTGAGGGATGATAAAATACCAAGAAAGAAAAGTGGGTATTTCAAAACTACAGGTTTTTGCCGAGATTTCGTGGAACAGTTTGAACGTTGTTCCAGTTTGATAAGTTTTTATTCTGTCCTCAATTTATTCGTTGAAACGCCTTGTGTGAATCTTTGTTTTTCAAATAAACGGTGGATTGTACAAAAACTTCTTATTTCATTTAAAAAATTACAAAGTTATTAGTATAAAAATATCTATCAATGAAATAAAGGTTCCAAGAGAGTTCATTTGTTTTCATGCTTAATCGGTTTAAATGCGCGAGTCACCGCCATACACCATGGAATGAGGTAGTGGATGATAGCGTCATTGAATTCCCTACAATTGACGCTTAAAACCATATGTATGTCTGCTCATTTACGCTCGGATAAAAATTATCTCATACTGAATGAAAAAAATCTGCAATATTTCATATCTGTGGTGGATTTTTCTGATTCTTCCTCGGAGATGAATGCGTAAAGTTTTTCTTACGTTGAATTGAAAATCTTTCAAGATCTTGAGTCGATTTCGCGCTCTTGTTTCTGGATACACTTCCATCGCGTTGACGAGTTGACTGACAGCTGAATGGAAGGAAGCTGTTCCTTTTGCCGTAGTTTCACGCCAGACTCGACAGAATACCAGTTGAACTTGAACGCTAAGAAAGACTTCACCTTTGATCTATCTTTAGGGAATTCCCACTTTCGGAAACGTGTTTACCTGGGATCTGCCAGATCAAGAACTCTAAAATTAATGGCACCCTCGCCTGCATTTTCTTCTGCGTTACAGTGAATAGACATCACGGGCGTGATTATTCTTCAAATACCTTAGTAATTAGAAATCAAATTAAATGGGACATGAGCATGGTGTAAGTGCGGCTAGAATCGTTGATATTTCTTCAGGCTTCTTCCAAAAGATTTGGAAAATTCGAGTATGGGAGTTTCCCTTACGCAACTCTCAGCTTTTTATTCTCTCTAGCGAACCAATTTTCTTTCTTAGCTGGCATACATATACGTTCTCGATTCGGTTTCGCAAAACGAGCGGAATGATTTGGACCGGGGCCAAGATCGAAAAAAAAATATTATATAATTTTCGTACCGCAATTCCCAAGCAGTTGACCTTCGGATTGGTTTTTTTTAAACGTGTGGGGGGGGGGGGGGGGAGGTCATCGTCCGTTTGGTAGGAATCCGTGCTCCGAAAAGACGAACTAGTTCGGTGACCTGTTACAGCGCCACTTTTCGAAAGATCCGTCATATTTGGGTCTATTACAACGAAGTTGAAGATATATGCTTGCAAAAAGGGCTTCAATTTTTATTGGTGTGGTGGAATCTCAGGGGATTAGTTCGACTAGGTACTCAGAAAGATCCTGGTTTCAAAACCAGGTTGTGTCCGATAGCTGTTATCTACCTGTCCAAGAAGATTACATTTACTTAACCCTTTTCCGTCCTCTCAGCCGCTCTTTTATTTCATTGTCTCTGGTAAAACCCATTCATAAATACAACCATTAGACTCGGCTGAACGTGACTCATTCGTCAAATGGGGGATGTGGCTACAAGTATGCACCGGCATTTCACTTGTGCTCATATCATTTGCTCAACTTATTCCTTAGGAAGTAAACTGCTCATTTAGGTAGTTTGAGCGAGAATTCAATGCACATCAAAATCAATGAATTTCGCCTCAATATAAAGGAAACATTTCATTTTTATAACGGTACCGAAATATCAGCCACTGAACGTACTACTTTTCGAGATACTTGCAAATAAAGAAGCCGTTTTCCATGGGGATTGGTTCGGCTGTGCACTCCAGAGAGACATTATATAAGAAAATGAGAAAGTTCTGACGCGCAGATCGCTTTTGAAATGTAACGATGTGTGGCTTGTATCTTTTTTCGATTGATTTTTAATAATCGAGTACCTCACCATTACATTTTTATAAAATCGCGAAGAAATCTTCGGTTGTGATGGTCTTTCAACGTAGTCGTGAAACAAGTAAAGCTTCATAAATGCATATATTTAGTTGTTTTGTTCAGCTTTCAGTAAGACTCACCGTTTTTAGAGACTGATATAGTTACTTAAAAATATTTTATACACTATTTGCTCCTCAAATCTTACCGTTTGTTTAACGAGCCTGCATGACTACAAATTGAGCATATATTAAATTCATTCATCGACAATCTTATGGCATTCCATTGCAATAACTTCATGAATACACAACTTGTATGAATAATACTGGCCTGGAGGATCTGCCGAAGGTGTGCATTCATTTTTTCATCCGATTGAATAATTCTCATTATTACTGCGATAAAATGAAAATATGACGTCGCAGTACCGGGTCTGGTGAAGAAAATAAGTTCGGATGCCGTGCCGTCTGATTCTTTGCTTCCCATCTGTCGCGTGAGGCTCCTATTCTTAGTAGTGTCCAAGCCGCGTTCTCTTTTAGACACATGCAATGGCTCACGTGGGTAATTATAAAAGTTCCAAGTGTTCTCTCTATCTCTCGCTCATAGGCTTTTTATCGCCCTCGTGATCGTAAGGCCAAATTGTTTCCATCCACTCTACGACTGTATTCGCGTCGGCGGGCAACGATGCAAGGCACAACGAGGATACTGCCCGTGGATTAACGTATCCTTGTTTGTTCGGCTAAGTGTGTGTGTGTGTGTGTGTGTGTGTGCCTTTCTCCTTTTGTGTCTACCGTGCTCGTCGCTATCTACGAATTTTTTGTATCGCCGAATGGCTGTCTCCGACCTCTGTGTGTGTACATATATATTTGCGCAAAGCACTAAGTTATTATACTTGGAAGATTTAGGGGAACTCCAGGTTACCTGCTACCTGAATTGAGCCACCATCATAGGAACAGGAAACATTTTTCAATATTTTACTGTGATAACAGCCATTCCTTGAACTTATTTGAAAACCTCACTCGGTTATTTGCATAATGAATAAAAACGCTTGGTAATCTTCATTATGAATATCGAGAACATCCACCATATCCAGCGTGAAACAGCTATATTTACTCGGTTATTTGTGTTTTTTATTTGTTCAGGTAAAATATTTTTCATTTTAGGTCCCAAACTTGCAAACCTCTGGTGAACAGTGTTTACTCAAATGTCCTCAGTGTTTGTATGTAATATATGCGTATGTTTTTCGAGGTTGAGCTATACACTTTGGTCTTTAAGGTAAGGGGTTATAATAAGAAAGAAAGGTTGGAATGGAAATGTGTTTATCCCGGTGTTATTTTACTAGTTTAATGAGCAAAGCAAAACCATCATCTTTAACCGTTTGTCACTAATTTGCACCGTCTCTATGAATAATGAAAAAGTCTCTAAAAATATGTACAACACTTATAAAAAGCAGAATTAATCTTCAATTTTCTTGCATAGTCACAATTGCTCCCATGCAAGCATTCAATGCTCAAGGAACAAATGACTGCCTTGAAGATGAACGAAAGAAATCATTCTTCTGGAGCGAGATGTGTACTTAAGGTCTTGGACCAATACAAAGACCTCTTCTCGGTTCAGGATCGAGTTTCAAACGATAAGTTTTTCATACTTATTCAAATTCGTGTTAATTTTTGGACACTTTTTCACCCTCATGACTATCTCTTGTGTAATTAAGCACATTAATGCGGCTTGTTTTTTTAGGCGTTTGTCGACATTTCTTAGTCTACAACACGCTTTGTAAAAGTATTAGTCATGGTGGAGGACGAAATGAAATTTAGAGGAAGGCACCGTAGGTGGACGTAGGTCGGAATACGTCAAATTGGGATGCTTTAGGTCCCGAGAGACTGCTTGATTGACGTGGAAAAAGGAGGAAACTGATGATAATAATGAATTGGATGAGGATTGAAAAGGAAAAAGCGACAGTATAAGTCTTCAAATAGTACTTTTTTTCGTTATTAGTTTATTAAACATCTGAATTAATATTTTATGTAATTAACTCTAGAGTGCCAAACTAAAGCCCCACTATTGCCAAGTGCTAGAAGTCAAGTGATCTAAGTCATCGATATCATGTATAAAGAACAGTTTATATTGAATATAACGAGCTTATTCTATCAGCTTTCAGACTAAACAATTTTTAATTTTCAAACAAGAGCACAATATTCTAGAGGGAATCTAACCAATATAAAGTATAAAAGTGTGATACTATTAGTACTCTTAAAGCCTTTAATGCATATATTTATGAATCTTAGAATTTTTCAGCGATTTATTTGTTACTTGTTCATTGTGTGTCCGAAAGGACGAAAGAGGTGAGTTTTCTCATTGGTTGGTTTGTAGACAAGAGTGTTATGCATATATCATGGCAACCACGTGGGTCCTTTCTGCTCCATCCCCCGCGCTAAATCCAGTTATGAGCTGTATGGTACGCGTTAAGTTAATATAATTAAAATCAATATTGGCAATACTGGTAATATTTAACTATTTTTATCTACGTTTCCGTACTCCTGACATTTTAGAGCACACAACGGTTCCAGTCTAGTTTCAAGCAACTCGTTCACTCCCAAGTTAGCAAAGTTTTACACTTTTTACAACAACTTGTGCAGTTTTTGTAGCACAAAGAGATAATTTTCAGAAAACCGTTAATAATAAACCTGGCTTCCTTGCATTTAAATCGTCAGTTAATCGGGTAAAAAGTAACAGAACACCAAGTTCTCAAACATGGGCAATCAGTTTTTATGCGCCAAAAACCGTGACTCTTTGTGAATCAAATTTATTAAAAGTCAAATTAATGCGACAAACATTTTTTTGTAGGTACATCAATAAGCGTAGAATATAAATGACTTCAGGTGCATTTACTGCATTAAATTCCATTTCCTGAGATGTCTTCTTTTAGATGATAGAGAATATCAAACTCTGGTATCTCGACCTTTTTTTTAGGTTTATTTTAAGGCAGTAAGTTACGCTATGTTCTTATGTTCAGTGTAAACAGGCCTCAACGACTTGTGAGGGGCCGAGCACGCGATGAGGCGCATTTTGAATGGACCACACTTTGTTATCGTGCTCTCCCCTCTCTCGCGTTTGATACTCGTCGGAAGGGTGTTGGGAGTGGTGGTGGCGTTGGTGGTGGAGGTGGTGGGAGTGCGAAAATAGATCGCCTTGACGGAAGGGAAACAAAAGAAGCGAGAGCAAGCGAGTCTGGGCGACGTAATAGAAAGGGTCGATGTTTTCGTTTCCCTCGGGAGCGCGACATCCTTAACCTAACGAATGTCAAAGGCCGGACGTGGTCTCTCTCGTCGGCTTGGGGTGTGGATTGGGTGATTATTTTGTAGGCTACGATTTGATTTAGGAGCGTCCGAAATATTATCAATATGCGACGAAGAAATTATCGTTTGGGAAAATACGACATGAAAGACGGCCGGAAATGATTTGATTCGGGTTCTCGTTTCAGGCGTGTTATTTACGAACCTTGGTCTCTTTCCGGATCCGGCCGATGAGGAGACCAGGTGTTATTTATCGTATGGGAATCAAGCGGTTCTCTAAACTACACATTACGTAAATAGCTTTGCAGGGAAGCCATAACCGATGAGCTGGCAGGCATCAAATAGAAGACCAAATAGTACAGAAGAAGAATGTATCATTTAAATTACTCCTTCGCTAAATAATGTATCATTCCAATTCATCCTTCTAGATAAGTGAATCTCAAATATTTTTACTCTATTCCCCCAACAGTCTATTTTACTCTATTGGGAACAGTCACGAAAATTGATATAACGGCCTTATTTTTAGGGACTAAAATATTTTGAGGATTATAAAGGGTGTTTTTGACCGCAAAGTCAAGAAGAGAATAATTCCTCATCAGAAACAACACACCAGGTCATCATGTATGGTCTCCCTTAATGCAGGTCATTTCGATTCCAATTATTTCATTCCATCCTTAAAGAAATTGGCTGTGGGTATAATTATTTTAAAACCGTTTCCGGACAAGGGATGAAAATGAAGTCATCGACATTATTTTCAGAGGGCCGATCACGAAATGAGCGGCAATGTAGATACTGAGAATATTTTCGTTTTCCGCGATTGAATCTCCCTTTCGCTGATGATAGTCTAGCTGTTGGTACTAACATCTTCCGACTACTTAGTTTTCGTTTTCGTGACTTGGCTAACATCTTAGTTTTCTTCCAACTAAATCTGCATACTCTGCTTGGATGTCACTGGCACTTTTAATTTCTCAACGTATTCTTTCTTTAGCATGAGACTAATTATCGGCCATTACCCTGAGATCAAAAGCAGTCGGCTTCTTGTTTCGATTGCGATCTACACAAGATTTTTTTCTCATTATTTTATTGATCTCGCTTGAATTGGTTGCTCTCTCTAACAAATATCAGAACTTTAAGCCCTGAGCGACGTCCAAAGGCCATTCCTAGAGTCAATCCATGTTTACGGGAAAATATTCAAATATTGTTCCTATGGTCGTCAATTTGAATGTCAGTTTGATGTTGAAGAAGGTTAGAGTAGTTACTTCTTGTGCTTTAATCCCAGAATCATTGAAAATTATGGGAAAATAACTTATCCCATAAATGGCGTCACGCACCTCGGACGAAAAATTAAAAGAGGAATGTTTTTTAACGTTCGCCAGGCCATATGTTAAGTGCATACATAGCATTTCGGACCCAGCCTATAAATATTTAGTCCGCGAACTCTACAAACTCCACTACCAGGGAAAGCCATACGATTGATCAAAAACTACGACGAACGACTAGAAAGTTTGACAAAACTATTAGAAGAACTGAGTTAGAAGCCATTAGAGACTCGACGACCACAAGCTAGGCTCAGGTTGACAGAAAAATTCATTCATGAGTTTCAGGTCGACACGATCTGTAAAACGTCACCCCCAAGTTTTATCTCTAGAACAGACAAAATGAACAAAATAAGTAATTCACTTGCGAACGGAGAGGCTGAAGGCATGCTCAGCATTTCTTTCTCGCCGCGTACGATTCACGACCTCAACTGCTAACTGTAAAAAAAGACGAGATACCCGAGTTTGAGATTCTCTATCTTCTAAATGAGGAAACCGTATTCAATACAGTAAAATGCACCATACAGCTTGTTTATTTCTACGTTTATTTTTGTGTATTAAAATGTTTTGTCACCTTAGATGTACTTTTATTTCGTACACTTAATG
Source organism: Pyrrhosoma nymphula (assembly GCA_963573305.1). Lineage (NCBI taxonomy): Eukaryota > Metazoa > Arthropoda > Insecta > Odonata > Coenagrionidae > Pyrrhosoma > Pyrrhosoma nymphula. The sequence continues at coordinate 71,522,972 of OY754335.1, read as the reverse complement.
GTTGAGGCCTTTACCTTGTAGAAATCCATTCTAAAGAAGGAAATTGAAATACTTTGCTTTTTCTACAAATTTACTTTAATCGTCGACTAGTTTCGATACACTGTATCATCTTCAAAGACTAGTGGTACAAAAAACATAGGGACATAGTTATATGCTGAATGGGTTGGGAGGGGGTCAGTATATAACTCAATATGTTATATACTGACCCCCTCCCAACCCATTCAGTATATAACTATGTCCCTATGTTTTTTGTACCACTAGTCTTTGAAGATGATACAGTGTATCGAAACTAGTCGACGATTAAAGTAAATTTGTAGAAAAAGCAAAGTATTTCAATTTCCTTCTTTACTTTTATTTCATTTTTTTTGCAAAAAAGTCTTGATTTTCAGCGAGTTAAAACTGATTGCCCATGTTTTAGCGATTGGTGTTCTGTTACGTTTCACCCTATTACCTTACGTTTTAAATGTTAGAAACTCAGATTTATTGTTAACAGTTTTCTGAAAATTATCTTTATGCGCTACAAGAATTGTACAAGTTGCCGTAAAAAGTGTAATACTCTTCCAACATCGGAGTGAATGGCTCGACTGAAACTTTAGTGGGATCTTTATGTACTCTAACATGCTAGAGTTACAGATACTTAGAAGAAAATAGTAGAACATATCGAGGCAATAATTCTACCAAAACAAAACTCACTGGTCATGCATTTCCTTCCTCAATTCCCTTGTCTTTTGCATTCCAATTTTCCATGCCTTGCGTCCCAAGACTCGCTGCCACACGCTCTTGCGACGACGGCTCTCAGCGGGTGGTGCGTGAATGTAGTTGTACCTGTGGCGTCAGTGCCGGAGGCGCGGGTCCTCTCCTTCGCTCGACGCGACGAACGAACGAACTAGATTCGTCATTTCCGCGGCGCCGAGTTATGCGTGAGCCAAGTGGTAAACGTGTCGAGGTGATCCGAGAGAGACGGAAATGAGAACGACTGCTTCCGCTGGCCGACGGAAAAATAGCCGCCCCCGGCTCTCCCTTTTAGTTTGGAGGAAGAGGCGGATCAGTTGGGATTCACGCGTGACTCCGCCTTCCCCCCTGGGACATTTTAGATTTCCGAGATGTCGAGAACAGGGATGGAGTAGAATAACTTCGTTCCCTTTCTGCCCCCCCCCCACCCTCCCGGTTATTTCCAACAGTTTTCGTGATACAGAGAGAGGAGGCGAAGGGGTCAAACTATTATTTATATCCTCGTTCGAGGACGGGCATATTCCGAATATAATCCCATCGATCTATCAGCCATCGGGAAATTGCCTGGTTTGGTTCGGCTTTCCCCTCAATTTTTTTCGCCTTTGAGGCGAAAACATCTGGAAGTTACCTCCCCCACAGAGGGAATAATTATTTTTTAAATATGTCAATCAAATAGTTTTTGCGGACACTAGAAAGAGGTCCGTTCTCGTTATCTTCTTTTTTCATTGTTAACCAGGAAATTTTAATTACTTTCCAACCCCAAAGAAGACCAGGCTTTGTTCCTAGTAGTATAATTATGTCAACGTGGTGGAACATCTTTGAATAACGTCATTCCTTTTTAGTAATTCACTTTCCAAGTTTCTTCATGGCTGATAATGTTTGAGGCTGGTAGAATTCCCGGTATATTTAATCCGATCGATAATCAACACAAAATACAAGAATGCCGTGGCAAAATTAGCGTCGGATATTACGAGATTCACACTCATTCTGACTCTGTTGGTGCTAGGTCTATCCGCGATGGAATGAAGAATGCGATATTAACACACCCATTTGATATCACATAAAACCAATATGTTTCTTTAGATCCCTGTGATCACGTCATTTTGAAATTTGAAGGAATCATATTCTTTCATATTGTACATGCATTTCGCGCGTAAAGTTGGAATGACTCAGCCACTCAGCCACAGAACATACGTAATTCGCTTTCGTGCCGTTGGCAGTGTGAATAATAGTACTCAAGAGGCACTGAAAGATGTTAGTAAACACCAACTTCGGAGACCATCGCCAGCTTTTTTGCGAGCTCTCAACAGCTGGAAGAGCTTTAATCAGGAATGCCGCATAGATGGAAACAAAGATTTCCCCGCAAAGTAATAAAAACCTCTATCACTTAGGCGAAAGGATACCTCTCTTTTCAAGACCCTAATTTCAGAACTCTACTACTTCATCCGCAGGATAAGCGCCCACGAGGCTTCATTCATTAGGTCGTACCCTGGATTCATTAGGATTAGTATTATGATTCATTAGATCGTATTATTACTGAGATACGCGTATGATCCCCTTTCCCTCTATTTGGAATATCACTTCAACGTGAAAATCTTTGCACCTGATAAGTACCTAACATTGAAGAAAATACGGGTAAAAGTGATGGACAATGAGCAGACAACTGAAGGAAACTTGAAAGGGAAGAGGACATTCATTGAAAGGGACGCTTTGCAAGAAAATTAATTTTAGATATACAATTTTGTACCTTCTTCGTAAAAATCTCTCGGGTTTTAAGATAACTCACTTTTATCCTCTCCTCCTTTCTTTTCCGTGTTCCCATCCCTTTCATGGCTGGTATCCTAACTCCCCCTGTCACACGCCCCTGTGACGGCTTGCACGGTAGTATGTAGATGTAGATACAGTGCAATCAATCCCTTATAGGTGTTTGTGACGAGTTGTTAGGACAAAAACAATTAAGAACGGGCAAAATGAATCAAGTACAATTCAGAATGGAAATACGATAATGAACTGAAGAATGTTGAGGAATAGATGAGCAGGAAGATTTACTGACGAAGACTAAGGATAGAAAACATGAGGAACGCTGGAATCAAATCATACAAAGGAATTAGACTGTTAGCTTAGAGTGGAGAGCTGCAGCAAACCAATCTTCGTGTTGATGACCGCTAAAGATGGGGCTGGCCAAAGACTTGAAATGTCACAGAGTGACAAAAGACTTAAGCATATTATGCACAACTATTTAATTATCACTCCTTTGCGTTAGTCTAAACGAAGCAACGGCAAAATATTTGGGCAAGCAGGCCAGATTTCGCTATTTAATTGTACTAGTGCCGATTTTTTTGGACGAAATCACTCCCCTAGTTTTTAGATATGCTAAATATATAGGAATTTGTGCATGTTTGGAAGAGTTATAAAAATAAAATTTTAAATAAAAGATGTAGTCATTGTCATATTAATTTAAGGCAGCGGTCCCTTAAGAGGTAGATATTGACCCACATGGGTAAATATGACATTGTGAGGGGAGTATTTAAAAAAGGCTGAATATTACTTAAATATACTAAAATAATAATAAATATAATAAACACTTAAAAATAACAAGCTATCCAGTATTGCACAATATATCATACATCCGACATGTCATTCAGCAATTTCCGTGATATTTTCATTGTAAATTTGTCAAGTTGAAGCAAATGTTCCTGCATTCTCGGATGTTCACCTCTTAGGTAGATTTTGAATACAACGGTCACTCCGATCTGCAGACGCCCGTTGGAATACGGATGAAACTGTTGTACACAAAAATTTCCTATGTGGTGAACACTAGAGAATGCAGGAACGACGCGATCGTTTGGTTAATCAATATATTTTCATCATTACTTTCAATTTTAGATCAGAATGCCATTCCAAACATTTTATTTCAGTTTAAAAAACGACGCGCGAGACGCTTAACTATTAATAATGAACACTACAAAATAAACGATCTCAAAAATATACAGGTATATTTTTTGCTTCAATCATTATAATCAAGTTATAGCAAAGATCTGGCGGTCGATAAGAAGGGGTCGAGGGTCAATAAAGTTGGGGGACCCCTGATTTAAGGAATTTCATAGTCAAAATAAAAATTTTCCGCGGGCCACTTTGAAACTTCTGGCCTGCGGGCCGTGAGTGGCCCATTATTAAAGTGACTGGAGTGGTAATTGTGGGTCATTGATTACACATCTTAATATTTTTTTAAGTAAGTCGAAAACATTCTTGGACCACATTTCACTTAAGTGTATCTGTCCATGCGTTTAAACTCGCCGTACAGGCAGTAATGGAAATTATACAAGAATTATATTGTGTAAGCACCTTATGACGAGAGCTTTCGGTGCGGTAGTCGAAGTTTAGACGAAATTATACTGAAATACGTTGTTTTTCGAATATAGGACTCGACGTGACATCTTTATATTTGTTAACAACAATTATAATAGTAAGAAATCTATTGTTATTTCGCGATTAGAAGAAAATCTGAACATATGTAGGTAATAGAATTATTAGGAAATATATGTCATGTGCCGTGAGGCAACGAGTTAAAATAGCAGTGTATTCCTTAAAAAAACATCAGTATGATACAATGTTTTCTATAGATATCACTAATGAGAAAATTTATGTAAAGTTTCACGCAACGTTGTACATAAACAAAAATCGCTCCAACCTCATTGAGAGCGTCGGCTAAAATGCCTTCGCCATGTTTCTCTATGAGACTACGTATGAAAATTTGTATATGAACAAAAATCGCTTCAGCAACCTTAAGGTAAAGGTAAGGTAATCTACCTGTTGAGGTAGGTTACGACGGGAGTAAATATTAGTTTAGTGTTTTACATTTTCAGGGCTAAGGAGCCTGTCTCCTTAGGCGGGGCCCTACCTAGGTACCTACACAATTTATTTTTTGCATCTCATCGTGCGAGCTATATCTCTTCATCCCATCCATGGAGTCTATTCGCTTTCTTCCTCTTCTCCGCTTGCGAAGAACATTCTCTCCTCCTCGGCTAAACCCATGAGCTTTGTTGTCCCGGCTTCCCTCTTTCACCTCCATCGCGCGTAGCTTCAATCAGACGCTGTGTGCCACGCGGTTCACTGGAGTGCAGACGAGATTGCGCGGAGGTGCGGACGGGGCGGATAGTATACACGAATGCCATCTCGCAATTCGGGCTTGCTCTCCGTGCCGCTTCATACGGCCGAGGAGGGGGGAGCAAATACTTCGGAGGCGCTGAGGATTACCACAGAGCCACCGCGCCTAAAAATATCCAGAAAGTCGCGTACGTTGCATCACCCACGCAAAAGAGCCAGCGTCAACAGGTGAAAGCAACGTAGTGTACGGGAGAACAAGAATGATTTTGACTTGAGGAGACGGTCAAAACAAAGCAGGATTTATGGCGTCCCTACTCCGACCTTGAGGGACGTCACTGTCTAGCTATTTCCTGGAAATTTCCGATAAGTGGGAAGCTTTTTCGCCTACACTTGAGATTATGGTCGTAAAACTTGACGTATTAGGTAAAAGCTTTTCTTTTCCAAGAATTTGCTTTTCGAGGTATGGCTACAAAGCAGTAGCTATAATTTTTGACGATTATTAAACCCTCTTAGTTCCACAAGCCGATATGTATATCTCTTAGTTCCCGTCTCTCAGGCGACAATTTTTTAAATGATGAAAATTTTTAAACTGAATTCATGGAAAAATTATCTCTTTTTTATTAAACGTCTCTTAAAATTATTTTTAACGGAAAGAGATATCCAGAGTGAGTCAATTTTGTTTGAAGCTGCAGTTTTATATCTTATTAGTAAAACTTTTTACGCAAAATTTCACGAGAGGAATCGACGTAAGTTTCGCTGTCTGCATTGAGCAGAAGGATTCGATTCTAACGCTTTTGCTCATACTTGCGGAAATTCGGCAGGAATCGTCGTATAGAAGAATAGACGACCGCAATCAAACTTGAAAAAATAAACGCAACGCGAATGGGTGTTCCTGAAGAATGCGAGAAAATTCCACTGTTGCCCGCTTATTCGGCGCCCATGGAGACGTAACTTTGGTCGAGGTGAGCGAATGCATTCCCTCTACGATGGAAGAATGGAACGAATTATTTCCGTCGTTCTTCTTGGTTTTTTTTAATCTTTCCGTCATTAGAGTGGTTGCACATAGCCCGTTGCTCGTTTATTTCAATCATCCGACAATTGTGATACTCGTCCGCACTCATGTCTAGCCAATCCGCAGTTGAACCTTTATGAGAATTATTAATCCAGCACAAATAGTATAGAAATGGCAAAATTTCGTGGCACTCTCCATAGTAGAGTCTCCCTAAGAGACGATTAAGCAAGAAGGATGAGCGTGCAGAAGAACTGTAAGCCTCCCATGGGTGCCCATTGAGGGCCTCCCGGACCTTTAATATCACCACCATCGCTCGCTGACATGACGCTGTACATTGGAGAGTGCGACGTTAAGTTCCCATCTTTCTAGACTTACTTCAGTTTAACGTGCTTCGACAGTTAGGGTAATTTTGCACTTACTATCTGCCAGCTACAAACAGATGCAAGAGTAGGATAAAGTGACCTGGTAGCTGGAAAATCGAGAGCAGCCTGGAGCCGAAGCTCACGGAATGACTCGCGAAAGATTACTTAGGTCAACATATCTTTCTCTTTCACCATTCGGTTTACTGCTCATATAAATAAGCCCAAATACTGCACAAATATGCCGCCTCTTTGTTGTCTTTCTCGAAGAATTCATTCCATGGTCCTCGACGAAAATAACCGCATCGGTGCTCCCTAACATGTCTTCTGATAGTAATTTACACTTCCTGAGTGACTCGAGACGCCTGGGTCAGGAGATTAGGTGGCTGATATGATTAAATAAGTCGCTGCCAAGCGGTGGGTAGTTCCGGCATCATATCATCGCTCATCGTTTTGTAATATACTGATTATTAACCATGTGATTCGTTGGTCTGAAAATTTAATAACATGAAAAAGTGAACAATTCCAACATATAATTAAAACCCTAGTTTTTGATTCCATTAACACTGAGGTATTTACAAATTAAGATGTGCCATAATAAGAAATCTCCAAAACAAAGAATTCATAGTTTTCGAAATCAATCGCTTCGGTCACTACATTTCGCTCATCAAATAAATGTGCCGTTGAGTACGATAATAGAGTAATTTAAAAAATGTCACTTTTTGGAAAATGAGCCTAAAAGTAAAATATAAAAAAATAAACCTTAATAGCTGCTTTCTTGTGGAAAAACACTGAAGCTAGACTGACACCACTCATGCACAGAATAGAATGCAGGCAGAGGAATGGTTCTGCGCTCCTAGATAAAATATGGCAAACAAATGACGTACTCTACCTTTCGTCTCAACGGCTCAAGTTTTTCTGACTAACGTATTTTATTCAATGCTTGTGGATTTTCTATCTTACTTATTTTATTCAAATTTTGTGCATGAGATTTGTATGGGAACGTGAGAGCTACGTTAGCTAATTTTCTGGGCTCTGGTTCAATTCCTGCCGCCAGTTTTCCTTTCGCTCAGCTAGCCTTAAAAAACAACTCTCATCGAAACAATCAATGATAAATTATATGAATCACCACTAAAATATGTTTCTTATTCAATTTGGAGAACTTCAGTCATAGTTATTTCTTTTGAAGTAGAAAGGAATATGTCTGAAATCCTTCATACAACAACCATCAAAATTATTCTATCCTGGAGAGTCAATCACATAAATTACCTCATTACGATAATAATATTTTTCATGGGATTCTCGATATTTGAATTTTTTGATGTTCCTTTGTAGTCTAAAAAATTGTTGTCTTAGTGACCGGAATTTAAGCGGTGCCTGGAAACACCGGTGCACGAATCCATGGAATCGTTTGAAAAGGCCGCCTTCAACTGAAAAAATATTTAGGTCACGACGAACTCAGTTCGCAGACGATGTGGCGAGCAGACGGTGATCAAGCATCCGGCATTCACACGGGCACAATAAATCGGATTGGGAGAAAATGTAACCGAAGATTAAAATGATTCCGTGGACCATTGAAGGGACTTCAGTGACGGAGCTTGTCGACGGCTCTCGATCCGAACCGGAGAAAATATGTAATTAACTCAGGGCATTGACATTATGGTTACGCTCTCTGCTTTATCTCGAAGACGATCTCTTCAGAAAAATGGAGAATCATGGGCTGCGAGAAAATCTCTTGGATGCCCTTGAAAGAGCCAGTATGCACTAATCACGGACAAGCGGAATGTATTGGGAAAATGAAAGAGAATCAGAAGCGTACAATCCTCATTAATTTAAGTGTACAGGAAGTTCCATTATAATCAGTAGTCTAAACCTTGAATTATTTATGGAATAATTCTTGAAGAATGGCAGATAATCAATGGCAACTTCTAGATAAGAAACAAAGGAACCAATCCTCCTATCTTTGCAAACTTTTTCACCGTGCAACTATGAAGTGAACTCATATGCGCGATAACAACAAACATTTTTTTCACTTTTTATTCAATAAAGTTTTCCACTGACATTAAAAATGTAGATATTGCTGCAGAATTTAATTGAAACCCCACCGCATACGTCAATTGCACTATCTTTTTTGACAAGCAATGCCCGCTTGAGGCCTCTAGTGGAATAGATGGGGTTGCCCGTTGACGTAACTCTACGATTCTTATCAGTTCCTCCTGAAAACTGATGTTTGTCTTAAAATTAGCACAACTGTTGGTGAATCAGTCCATTCTTGAAAAAATGTTAATTCGTGAAAACTCATATCATATCCATAATGACTAGTCGTGGGTACCTACTCCCATATGCTATAAGCTGTAGCTCATTGTTAGTGTGAAGCCATGTTAACTGACTTGCATCTGGGGACCTGGGATGAGATTACGGTTCCTTCCTTCGCGTTCTCGTTATCATTATTCTTAAAGAAAACCGTTCTAGAAGGAAAATTCTCACGGATACTGTTCTGAGAACGCACTACATCAATTAAAACAAGGGATTTGAAGTACGTGAAAAAGTTTAAAGAATTACCATCAAGTTTTCGCTCTCGTGAGCGCCATTGAAAAATAACGATAACGTGAGCGCGCGCGTTATGGAGAACCATGATATGGAGAGCGCGTTATGGAGAACCGGGCCCGTGATCCGGCCCGGCACAAACGAGACGCCAAATTATAAGAAAAACACGAGTATTCTTTATTTTTATATGCCGACAAGACCTGTGAGCGGGAATTCACTGCTGGAATTTTCATTAGTATATCTGGAGATACGCAGAAAAATCTGTCTAACGTGGAAAGAAAAACTGTTATAAATTTGAAACCTTTTACATTGGTTGATGGAAAATGATTCTCTTCACATGAGTCACGTTCCTCGTACTTGAGACTCTGACTGTCTGAAGCACTATTCGAAATGGAAGTATTTTATCTTATACAAAATTATATCGGAATCCATGGAACTACACCTATTTTCTATTCCCCCCTACCATTATTAGAGTATGAGAATAGCACCATACATAGCAAAAATCTCGTCTCGTAAAATAGCCACAAAAAAGTCGCCCCTTTTCACACCACAAGAAAAATTATTATTGCCGAGACGCATGGCTTAAACCGCTGTTTGCCAGTTAAGCATTATTTAAAGTAATCCTGACGGCGCGAAGAGGTTTTATAATACTGTGAAAAGTTAAGGATTAGTTCGATCCATTGAACATTCGAATATCAAGATTTTCAACCGTTTTAAAACTGCCGGGAAATTTCGTCGTTTCGTATGGAAATATTGACGTCACCGGTGTTTGCCATTTAAGCAATATCAGACGGACTCTCGATGGTGACATGATTTTTAAAATTTTGTGAGAGTTAGGGGTCCAGTTTGAAGTACCATCGTCCACCTTAATTCAACCGTCGGGAAAGGAGAAAGGCACCGACCTACGCGGGCGGCGCGGGCGGTCAGCCACGACTGCTACTCACTTGATAACGGTTCTCCTGACGTTGGTCATCTCGCCTCGGAACTCCTCCTCCTCCTCTTGGGCGACACCGGCAGCAATAATAGCACGTCTCCTTCTACTGCAGCCTCCGTCCTTGCACGGACGGAACAGGGCCTACACCGCACCCGCCAAGGGCGCAGGGGAGGACCGCGGTCTTCCGGTGATTATGCGGCAGGCTCGTATGTCCCTCACACGTCGGCAGAACAAAGCCAATATGTGTATACAACACGGTGGGGGATTGAAAATTTAAGCACTCTCTATACAACTCGTCACTCGGGTTTGCAGGTGGACAAGTAGACGGGGGTGGTTCTGTGGGATCAAACAATCGAAACGCTTGCCGCGTTCCGTGTTGTCGATCTTCCCGACTCCTCTGAGTAGCACAGGTGCCGCGTCTGGTTCCTAAAACGTTCCGTTCGGTGGGATGGAGGTATTTGTTGTGACCGCGCGAGCACCGACCTTACGCCGCAACTGTGGCTTGGTGGCTGTTTGTGTGTGGAGAGGTAAGAGAGTAGGGGCGGGAGGTGTATGGCAGGGGGCGGGAGGGGTAGAGATAGTGAGAGGGAACGGCTTCTCGTAACCACGCGACCAGCCAATCAACAGCGCCGGAACTCGCCCCCCTCCTCCTCTGCCTCCCCTCCCTCCGTCCCCTCCCCCCCTACCACCACCTCAGAAGTGGCACATGCCGTCCCATCATCCCTCACTGCCCTTCCCCACCCCACCCCCAACCCTCACAACCTTCCCCTCTAACCCCTCCGCCGCTTCCAAACAACCCCTTCTTCTCCCACCCCCCTCCCACGAATCTTTCTTACCTTTACCTCCACCCCCTCTCCCCCACCTTACTACTGCCATCACTCAGCCAACACATTCCCCCAGCAAAACACAGTCAACTTATACTCCCTCTCTTTTCTCTTATTTCTTCCTTGCCGCTGGGGGATGTGCGGTATACACAAATCTCGATACAACTGCGGTGTAAATATTTTGCATCGCAAAAGACTCAGATGTATCTCCATTATTTGAAACATTTTGGTTGGATCGAATTGCCTCGCATGCTTCGAATTGCTTCAAATTTCATCGCACATCGTCTTGATGTGGATCGTATCGAATTAGCTATCGCATATCGGGTTGTACCTCATATATTACATTAAATAAGAGAGGTACGCCCACGAACTGATGGGAACATTAAAAAATTCCTTCTTTCCGCGCACTGTTAGAAATTATAACAAATACAGCGTGACCCTAGCATGAGAAACACCGCTAAAATACTTACAATTCACCTTAATCCTCTCTCCCCTTCTTTTCTCTATTCCTTCCTCTTCCATGGCTGGTGTCCCAACACATCTGCGGCAGCTCGCAGGTAGTGTAGATTTAGACGTAAATCTCATTACATCTCATATCGCATCACGTTGCACATCTCATATCGCATCACGTTGCACATCTCATAGCGTTTCATTACATCGCAATGCGATAGCTCGCATATGCCGGTCAATCAATATAGACGTGCGATATCTCGAACATTCTAGACGAACGATATCGAAATGCGATATCTTGCACAACTCCGGATGATCAGTATCGAAATGCGATATCCCCGGCTAATCGGGTTCGACGCATCGCGACATCGTTCAACCCTGCTCCCACCATCTATCTCCCTCTGTTCTCTCTTCACCTACCTCTTTCATGCTCCTCCGCTTTTCTTCCTCCCTTTCCTTCCCAAAAACTTCCCCCGTCCCTTTTCTTTCTCGTAGCACAGAGAAGGGTAGGAATGAAAGACCACCTTCCGACTTCCTTTTGCTCGTCTTTTGGAATCGGCGTCGTTTGCTCCCCCCCCCCCCACCCATTCCCTCCCCAGAATTCCTTCCCCTCCGTATCATCCCCCCAGGACTTGCCTCGAGCCCCCTCATCCTCTTCCCTTTCAGCCCCATCTTTCCTCTCGCACTTTAATCTCCACTCACCACCCCTCAGGACAACCCTCTTGTTTTTCCCCTCAGACCCATTAAAGGTGTGCCTGCCACAGGCTCATCCCTCAACGAGGAAATGATGCCGAAAAGTTGAGATCCGCGATTGTTTTTGCATTTGTATATGTTATGTGATACACCTTAAAGCCCATCAGTTATACAAGATGGACCAGTCAATGATAATACTCCAATTCAAGTTGAAAGAGTTTATGGAGTTAATACGACCGATCACATATGAGGCACAGACTAGTATTTTTTTACTATATAGTACTATCTTAACTACTGTTGCAGCTACTATTGTTTGCATTACGCTGTTTACCTTCGTTACATAGATCAGCTATTCATACCATAACCTTGGTTATCCTATATTCTTATACGAGTAATCATTGTATGTATATAAAATTTATCTCTATTGCGGCTTTGATGAGACACCATATCTCGAAGGTTTTAGGTACAAGAAATAAATTGGGCTTGGTCTGATCTTCGGAAAAATTTCGTTAATGGTCCAAGTTCGAGCCCAGAAAATATTTCCGGGCCATATCATGAAAAGCATGGGAATCAGTGGGGAATTCTAGTTAGAGGTTAATTTTATTTTACGACTTTAAAATATTATAAAAAAACATTTAAAAAACGAGTACACTACATTTCGCGAGACAGTTTAAATTTAATTTACTAGCGCCCGATTTTGACTTACTGGTGTCTCACTATTTACTCACTATTTTGGTTTTTTTCATGCCGTTTTCAAGATTAGCACCATATGTACGACCGTGGTTGCATTGAGGATTTTGTTAATGCGCTTTTACTTAATTACATAAAAGTATAGCACGTGCCATATCCAGAGAGGTGAGCGTTTGGTGGACCTGCGATAACTGGATTTTCAACGATGTTCCGAACATGAATATGAACACTTGTGATTTCTTCCATTAATTCGCCTGAAGAAAAATTACAATCCGATTGAAGCTTCTTACAGCTTAGAAGTGGTTAAATTCAAGAATTCATGGCAGTTATGATAAGGCCACGTTTCCTCGTACAAAATAAGTATGCTATGGCCGAGCGTTCGTTACAGAGTAGCGTGATATATGACGATGAAATTCCTTGGTGAAACCTGCTGGAAGTAGTTGTAGTTATTTGTTGGAGCGACGATAACTGAAGTCATTTTCATAATGAAGGGTAGGATTACTTTGGGAATTGATGAAGGGTGGTGTAAAACCTGGCGTCGGGCGTATTCTATGTGCACCATGGCGAAAAGGGTTCTAAGTTTGACGTCCCATCTGACGGATGGCATACTCTAGCTCTATGCATAGAACAACCGTCGATTCTTGGACAGTTGATTTTAAGTTGAGGAACAAATGAAATATTTTCATGAGAATGAATGTATGAGTTATACTTATGTGAGCTAATGATTATAGTGTTGACTGATGGAAGCCCGGGTCTTGCATACATCGGCTGTGAGTGGACATGCATCATTATCCTTATATCATGATATCGTGATAAAGAACTCTTGCAAAAGAAAAACCATGAATAAACTTGGGCGCAAAACTCAGTGCACCCACATAATAGGCACCTGCTGGCAAGATATATTGGGTTTACCAGGATAAAACCATTTATATAGCTTGAATCTGCGGTGAATTAGACGTTTTGATGTATAATTTGGTCTAACTGCGTACGGGGGGTGTTGGAGGTGGTCAGGTGACGTCAAAACAATAGTCCACGTGTGTCACAAGCAGGAGGTGGGGTGATTGGATGGGATTAAGGAGGAGGAGGGGGGGATTGTGGATAAGAGTATTCTGAAGGTCAAGGTCAGCTGAACGCGATAACAATGGGGCGTGAAATGAGAAAACGTGTCCATTTCATTAATTGATTTAGTTCTTTTCCTGGGAAATGACAGCATGAAAGTCGCAACCTGGTTTCGCAAGAAATTTACTGCAGTGTATTTAATGAAATTCAGTTCGAGCTCCCGGTAGTTGTTGAGCCGTTGTTTTGAGTTGATGTTGGTAATAATTGGGTGAGAGAACTTGCAAGCCAGCCTTTGTGGATATTTATTGTTTGAAGACCACATTCTCGGCAGACAATTCAATTTTGCTGCTAACTCCTGAGTTAATGTAATATATATATAGATAAGAAATAACAGGGGGCCGATCATGCTTCCTTGTGGGAAGCCGGATGTAACCTTAACCATGTCGGAAATAATGACGTCGATTAAGACTCTTTGTCGGCGTGAAGTTTGAAAGTCACGCAGGCAATTCATGTTTTTTTTGAGGAACTGTGAAAATTGATTTCTTGAATTCCAAGAAGAACGCGTCAACTGGCTTTTTTGCTTCATCTGATTTCTGATTTTAGGATATATTGGATGGTAAGTCCCAGCTGGCTTTAGGCACGTGGTAGTTTGGAGCAAAACGCGCGGATTTCCGTTGTAATTTAAATATATCGCTGATGAAATTGTTATTCACAAATGTGTGCGAAAATCTTTCCTGAAACAGTTCCTCGTAAACCAAAATCATAAATGCGCTGCTGTAGAGGAAAAACGTGTCTTCAACCCGAAGGTCGATTTGCTTTGATAGGTTATACTGAAACTCGTTTCGTTCGTTCAACCTAGGTCGTGTGAAGTGGGAGGCCAGTTCTTCCTTCGCTGTCGCTTTTGAATTCCCAGAAAGATTTGAAACCCAGAAAGTTGCATTAGGATTATGTCTATTAAATCTATGCCAAGATTTGAACGCCTAACCCTGCAAAGTTGCTGGAATATCTTTACTATGAGCTTAAAAACCGCTGTGCCATAAATATAATGCGATTATGTGAACCCATCGATACCCGGGGCTTTACCCGGGGATACTAACAATTAGCTTTATAAAATATATACTTTGTAAAGTAGCAGTGTATCATTCAAGATTATTAAACAGCAAAAAATCATTGTAATTCAGAAACTCTAATTGGAATTTATTTTTGCAGGGAAACTTTTACAAATCATAAAGAAAGAATAAATATTACGACCGGGTGCTTTAGCGTCATCATCAGGCAGAGTTGCCATGAGAGTGAGGTAATAATTCAGGACATCAATGCATCGTAATTTCACAATAATGCCACTGGTACACATTAGTATTTTAGGTACTTATTAATAATTTGCATATTCAAATATAAAGTCAAATAGAATGGGCACACTTATTATTCTACGTGATAAACTATTTTGAGTAAAAATATGAATTATTTATTTGTGCAGCGATTAAGAACTATCCCCCTTTTCTGGGCGTATGGAAAGTGGCAACCTTATTATCTGGTGTTTAAAAACGTGTTGCAATTCCCTTGTATATTATTTTGTACAGAGGGAAAAGTGAGAGAAGGAATGGGCTGCGGATGAGAGAGTGGGTAAATGTTTATTTTATATCAGCTAAGAGGATGGAGATGGGTGGAAGAGGGAGTTTGCACGGGCAAGATCCTCATTGACGAGATAAACTCCAGGCTTTTTTTATGTTATATATTTTTTAAAATTTTATGCGTTTTACACCTGCTGATGATGGTAAAGCAATGAAACCTGGGTCTTTCCGTGGTTTGTGAACTTTTCCATATGAAAAAAAAATTGTGATGGAATACCACAAAATTTCACGAGATCTTTTTTTATTCCCAAATGGAATCTTTGGCCAGGCCCGGCTTAAGACAAAATTTTAACCCGGGCGAGAGAGAATATTGCCCCCCCCCCGCTTATCAAACCTATTCACCAGTTAAACGTAGTAAAAACATATTTTTCACAATCACGGCGCCCCTTCCTTTGTGGCGCCCCGGGCAGTCGCCGAGGCCTTAAGCCGGGCCTGTTCTTGGGTATCAGGTTAATTTATGTTTTATACATTCTACCGGATTGCTCATTTTGAATATACTAACGAGGTTTTATTTTTACTCGATAAAAAATTTGTTTGTCTAATTTTGCATAATTTATTTGATAATCCACGTGTGCTTTTCATCATCCACGAGTCTCGAGGAAGTGCGATTGTGAACTGGATGTCAAAAAGAATTTAAATAAATATTTATTTCTATGTGAGGGTGTAATTTGGTTCGTAATAATCTGTAGTGATATTTAACTTCGTCCTGGAAATTTTGAGAGGTAATTCAAGATGTTTTAAGATAATGCATACAGATTATAAATTTGTGGTCCTTTGAAAATTTACTGTCATGTACATTACTCAACTCTGAGGAATACGTTTTATGCATGCTCTCCACTGTCGGAAGATTGACGTGGGTGGATAATACCAAGCGATTTTGATTCAATATTAATGTCCCGATTTATTACAAAATTACGCTCTATCATTGTGTAAGCATTTGGTAGACTAAGTGAACTTTAAAAAGATGTAGTGCAAGTTTAGTATTCGTTTTGAATGGAATAATCCTGGTGAAAAGCAAACAAAATGTGGGATTATATTTTACCGAAAATTCTAAACTTTTCGATTCTACGTGGCGGTAGGCATTTTTGTACGCCACATTCATAATTTCAAATTTTCATTAGCAGGGTTATCATTGCTTTTTCTACCCACAGAGGTATTCTAACTTCGCCATCACAAGTGTAATGGCGATAAATTTCCGAAAATCGCCTGCTTTTTGGCACATTTTCTACATTTCAGGCACTTACAGGCAGAATATTTAGATATGAAATTTGGCATGGTAGGCTAGCACCCGGAAAGGCAACCTTTCCTCCCCGAGGCGTTTGGAAATTCGAAAAAAAGTAAAAATCGTTCCATATTATTTTATAATGTGCGCACGCTAACTATCATTCGATTATGGGTTACAAAAAAACTAAATTAATGTCATTCTTAAGGTTTTAATTTATATTCCATTAATGTGCACTTTCCCTACGATTAATGGAAACCTACTTCAGCTGGAAAAAATGTATCCTCAGAATCATATTGGAAAGACATTTTAAGTCCTAGCGCATTCAGATATCCTGTTGTATGATCTTAACCGTGGGGATGCCCTTTTTGCTATTGTTTAATTTTCCTTCAAATCTCACTCATGCAATCCACTTACCGCCTAGATCAGTCCCTGAGTCAATTTCCGTGACTCTTTCGCCATTTTTGTTCGTTGGATAATAAAAGCCGCAGTAGACAACTAACCTTGCCACCCACAATCTAATGGCTTCAGCAATTAGAAGATGATAAGGATGGATTGGAGAGATCTCGACTGCAAACGCGTGCTTAAGAAGTGATTGAAGCGATTTAGTTATGTAATGTAGGAGAGTAAGGAATGGAAGAGGCAATTACAAATTCGCTCAACATGAAAGAGAGCGGGAATTATCAGGCTTAGAATCCAATGATGGAAGAGAGACTGCTTTTCATTGATGTGCATTTTTATTTTTCAAATACATACAAAAGAGAACTTGAATTCTTTCAACAGCTACCGGTAACACTGCATTAATTAATTGCATTTCCCACTATTCTAACTGCTCCATCTCCTTATAAAAAAGTAACCCCAAGGATTCTGGCGGATTTTAAGCCAACAATACTATCTGAGGAAGCCTTTTTTAACGGGTATAGTTTCAAATCGCCTCTAGTCCATCGATGATAGAATTATATATCTAAAGTAAAGACAATTTTGAATTTTTTGTTTGAGGAACTTCGGGCGCCATATTACCCGCCAATAGGAATATCTGCGATAAGGTGGTTTGATTACTATCGTTTATCTCCGTGATTTTACAATGTTTTTATCGGAAAATTATATTTTTATACACTTTAAAAACATGCTAATATTGAAGCGTAACGGAAGGCGAAATCATTTTTTTTGCCAAAAACGCCCGTGTACATAGAAACTCTTTCCAAGCTCAGGTGAGATAAATGAGGAAATCAGTGTGAAACAAGTTTTATCGATGAGCATCTAATAAAAGCAGCAGGGGCGGATTTAATCACAGGCTACGTAGGCGCGCGCCTTGGGGCCCGCACCACAAGGGGAGTCTAGGGGTCTGCACTACAAAAAATCTAACAAACAGCAAATTATAAAACTATTTCAAATTTATAAGACACGACATTGGTAGTGCAGACGACCGAAGACAAGATTTCGAGAAGAAGACAGAAGAGAATATTTCAGGAGGTCCCTCCCGGACCCCCGTTGACTAGGGCAGTATTTCATATCCCCCCACCCAGGGTTGAGACTAGGAGCCTACATATTCTAAATCCGGCCCTGAAAAGCAGGTATATTTCACCACAGCAACCAAATCACAAACCAATAAGCAAAGGTTCAGCCAACCGTTTTCTAACTTCCACTCTAAAATCTATCTCAAATTTGTGAAAGTGCGAGCTGCCAGGCTCTCTAAGTCCACATTAACTGAATGCTGGAAGCGATGTGTACTCCCCGCCGTCTAGACCGCGAAACAGAGGACGATGTAAGGATGACTCGACAAGAGTTTTCGGCAAGGTGGAGTGGGTAAGGAATAGGATAGAGGCGACTGATAGCCTTGGAAGAGAGGAAATAGTGAGATGGTAGTCTTCAATTAAAGCTTCACGAACTGGTTTGTGTCTCCGTCCGCGGATTACCGGATACCTTTTTGCCGTGGTCAATTTTCCCAGGGTGCTCAATTATCTCCTGCGCCGACTATTATATAAGCAAGAACTGACCGTGTGAGGGAAATGTTGCGGCGAAAGATCGTGGCCTAAGCTGCTGTCAGAGGTCGCTGGCAAGATGTAGCCTCTGCAAATTGGAGTTGTAGGCATATTGTTGGCGTCATTGCCGCGATATCGTTAGATGCGCGCTGATTTCT
Source organism: Pyrrhosoma nymphula (assembly GCA_963573305.1). NCBI lineage: Eukaryota > Metazoa > Arthropoda > Insecta > Odonata > Coenagrionidae > Pyrrhosoma > Pyrrhosoma nymphula. The sequence continues at coordinate 71,504,572 of OY754335.1, read as the reverse complement.
TCGTGTAAGTCCGCCAGGGAAACACCCCGCCGAGGCGAAACATGTTCAAAGATTGGGAATTGTGGCAAAAAAAAGGGGTTAGGGGATGCATTAAAAATACCACAACATATAAATAAAACATGAGAAAGCTGTATTTTTTCTTCATTGCAGATATTTGCAAAAAATAATTTTTTTAGCACGATTAACTAGACGACCCCGTTAAACATTATCCGTCGAACGGATTCGGCTTTAGGTACTGCAAGAAATACATTTTCGTGCGTTTGGATCCATATTGAGGAACAGTGTGGAAAAATACGCCATTTATTTGCTGCTAAATGGTGTATTTTTAATAAGGACGGAAAAATACATCCTTGGTTTTCAGCGTATCCAAACATTTGCCGAGCACAAAAAATGTAAAATCACTGATTCTCTCAACTCGGTAACCAATACTACTGTGACGGCAACATGGTACTGCCTTGTGAAATCACCATCCAACCAACGTGGACGTTGTGTGTTTCAGTGCAGCATAAAACGTTTCTAATTCTAGTGTGTTTTTAAGTCTGTATACTGGCCGTAAAAATTTATAAAGACATGGCCAGTGTTTCTTATTTAGCCTAAACTCTCGAATACAAAGTTAAAGAAAAAGTCTTGCACAACCCTAGTATTGTGTCAGTATCGTAGTAACGCACTAGCCAAAACGCGCACTCGATGGAACGGTGTAACTTCAGGGGAAAACTCGTATCTTAGTACCTCTAGAAAAGATCAAAGAAAAAAGAAAAGAAAAAAAAACGAACCGACTCATATCAAGCCAAATACGATATCAAATTAGTGGTAGTAATTTGCCGTAGCGTTTAGAACAAAATTGTCGAATTTGAGCACATATATTTTAAAACGCAAATTTAGTAATCGGAACAGAGACCTGGCTTGCAGAGGATATAAGAGAAAGGGGAGTTTTTTCCACCAGGATATAAAATCTATAAACGTGATCGACCGGATAGGACTGGCGGCGGAGTATTCTTAGGAGTTAAATTACTTTTGAATAAAACCGCAAACACATTAGACGACAATGGAGGAGAGAGCGCGCGATGTCCTATTAAACAACGAAACAAGAGGAATATACATATTTGTTCATTTTACAGACCACCTGATTCAAAAAAATAAGTTGTGTACCAATTAGAAACTCAAAAAATCAACATTTACCTCGAGAAATAACAAAAGCGTAATGATAAAATAACAACCTCTCGTATATTAATTGGGAAACCTTTACTGTAGAAAAAAGTTCAAGGGAGCGTGATACAAGTGTGGTAATACTCAATGCACTTTAAAATCACTCTCTAACCCAAGTAATTAACGAACCTGCGAGAGGAAACAAAGTAATAGACCTTTTAGCTGTCAGTGCAGGGTGGGTTGCAGGGTGACTGCAACCCTGCAATGATTAAAGACGTCGTTATCCATGAAGGCATAAGTGATCATGAAGTAATTTTTGCGACCATAAAAACAACAGTAGAGTCCAAAGTAAAGCCAAAAAGTAAAGTATATTTAGCTGAAAAATGTTACTTCATCAAATTTGGAGAGACGCTGGAAGTTTCATGTACTGAATTTGTAGCTACTGCAATAGACGAAATCACCGAAATTTTGTGGAGATATTTTTCGGAAATTCTAAACAAAGGAATCAGTGAAAATTTATGACCTTCTTTATAGTGCATATATCGTCAAAAGGACAGAGAGTATGAAAATCGGAAAATGGTACTAACTTCTAGCATGCTTTTCGATCCAAAATGACCTTCTTTTTAGTGCATATATCGTCAAAGTGACTGACATTCATAAGTTACTTCAACGGAGAGCAAAATAAAACCTACGGACTGATAATTTCCTTCATCTGCATTCATGTCGCCAACCCATTGAAAGGAGCTGTGGTTGAAATGACACCCATCCTCAAGAAGTAGACTCAACGTAAATAGTCCCACTCTTCCTCGTCAAACTCGAAGCTTGGTGAGAACTTATAGATAAAAAATTGAGTTCCTGTCGGGAAAGAAAACGACATTGTAAAAAGGATAATTCTGAAAGCCTTTAGTATTCCCCAAAATAACGCTCGGTTCAAGAAATCAAAATCGGTAGATACTGTCTTTGTTTGGTGCGGCCAAATGAAGTGGTGTCCACACTTGTAAAATAGCCTGGGCCTGCACTGTACCTGAGGTTACTTTCTTCCTCTCTTCACCTCCGATAAAACTTCTTCGTTGGTCAGTCAACCTGTCAGTTCGATCTTCGACATTCTGCTGCGGCTCCACAGCTCGTATCGCTTTGTACCTCGCTTCTCTAAAAGCAGTTGTTCTCTGTTTCCTTTGGAGAACTTTCACTCCCCCTCTCTTCTACCTTTCCTATCTTTTCCGCTATTCCATTCGATGACTCCACTTGAATCAATCAAACCCTTCCCCCCCACCCCGGTCCAGTCATCCGTTTCTCTCCTTCTCAAGACTCCCTCGCCTGTTGTTTCTGGCACCTTTCCCTTTCTCATTGTCACTCTCACTCAGTCCTTCCCCCCATCCTAGGCCTGGGCGATATTGTGATAATCGATTACGAAACGCCAAAGAAATTTCAATGCGATAATTGCTAATAACTTCACAGTTGATATGCCTCAAATACATCTACATTATACCCTGCAAGCCACCTCAGAGTGAGTAGCAAGTAGTGAGATTTCTTCTAAATTCACAGTACTATATCCTACAAAATTTAATGTAACAACGACCATTGAATTATAAGAAAAAATCTGCAAATACCTGTCAGGAGCTGAAATTTCACCAACATGTACTCCAATGTGGGTATGCTACCAATACATTAACAGCCATGACTACTTTTGATGTATTTTACAACTACGTAAATGAAAAGAGAAACAAGAATTATGCAAGAAGAATGCGAGATGTCGTGTTATCACTGCGTAGCAGATTGAGAAATTACTATTAGGGAGCAAATGAGCTAATTATCTACTTACCTAAAATACAAACGACCTACCGCATTGCGATATTTATTTTATGGGTATTGCAATGAGATATGCAGTACAAAGCGTTTATTGCGATGGAAAATTCATTTCGCAATGCGATATTGATATTTAAATATCGCTCGTCCCTGCTCCCTGGCATAAAAATAGTTTTCTTATGCGCACTCCAAACGGAAGGCATGGATATTGAAATGAGGTTACCTTTATTTCGTATTTATGGTGATGCTTTTTCTGCATATCTGCATATTTTTAAAGGAAATATTTAAACCTTCGAACTGCCATTCAGCTTCAAGTGATTTCAGTTTAAACTATCAAATTATTAAGATTAAAATTTGTCATTCATAACTTATCGTACACGCAAGCAAAATGAAGTCAAACGAATAAGCCGTAAATATCCGTTCAACTCACTGAACGTCAACCTGTAAGTCAACCCTTTCGATAGCATTAACAGAAAATCTTTGCAAAACTCCAGTAAATCAGGACTTCGCATGATCTTTCTTGTAAGAAATCGCGATAAGCAATAAGAGTAATACCTAATTTAAACCTGAAAATAAACTAGGTCATAAGGAACAGAATAAAATGTATTACAAGCAATTGAATAAAACAATTTTAGGTGAATCATAAGATGGGATGTATGGAAGTAAATGGATCAGCTCATTAAAATAGACTTTTTATAATAAATATTAAGCATGCGTACATATATTTCCTTCTTGTCGAAGATATTTGGCAAATACTAATTGAAATAGTATTAAGAGTGCAAACTATCCACATTATCCACAATGATAATACCCTCTTCTCGGTGATTTTTATCGTTCTTTCGACGAAGCATCCGTCCGAGAGAGTAAGAGCGAGCATAAAGATCTTTAGTATTTCATTGACGCGCTAAAGAACTTAATCATGTAATTAAGATAAAAACTATAAAAATTGCGGATTGACCTTTCCTTTTCCACTCGAATCAAAAGGGTGAGAAAAGTGAAGAAGGCGTGAAACGGGCGTTTGTTATCTAAAATATATCGGCCTTTCTTTCTTCCGCTTCACTGCTTCCATCTCTAATGGGCATCTCTTTCCCCTCCGAGAAAACCCACTTCTTTCATTTCTCCCTCCGTTGGGTGCGTGAGAGTTCCGTCCCTTAGATGGACCCACTCGATCCGTAGAGCAGAACAAGGGCCGCTTAATCCATGGAAAATAAATGATCTACAGCTATAACTGACATCCAATATTCAGGTCTCGGTGTCAGGCGAAAGTTGGCTGGTGGGTAAGTTTATTGTATGGAATCACCCCACTTCTGGTGTTATACACCCAAAGTTTAAATAAAACACGTGGTTGAAAATTTATTCTTCCATTAGAAGCCATAGCACGTCTGTAGATATGAGGAGGCAGTACAGGAGTAAATAAGTCAAAAGTAGGTTCATGCCCTGGTATTTGACGTTATATTTTTTATTCTTCACTTTCTTATTTGATCTACCCGAGCGGGATGCATTTTTTATTTCTTTTATCCGAGATACGTTAAAACAACTACTCTGGGATCACTTTCCTGCCAACTTTCGTCGAAATCCGAGACCCTGATATATGGTGAGCTTGATGTTCATCCTCTGCTCTTGAAACCTCTGGATCTTATTTATAATATCCCCTTTTTAACTTATAAGACCACTAAATATCTGTACGTTTATGCTCTCTGGTCTAAGGCTCACTCCGCATCTGTTTTCCTTTAGATTATAATTTTTCGAAAATTATGCCTTTACGTACTTAAATTGCACTTATCACTTATGCCTTCCACTCCAATAGAACGTTTAGGGTGTGTCATGTCAGAGATGACGAAACTGACGGGACTCTGTAATTCCCCGGGCGGACTAATATGTAATTCTCAACTTGTGTTGTCGGTATCGGAGTCGGTATCACTAAGTTTTACTTGTGCAAGAGACGTAATATTTGTCGAGAATATTGAAACGAAGGTTTATCGTGTGTTTAAGTGACAATGCAATTATGGAAATTCAGTTATTACAAATGTTATATGCACTATATGTGCTGTGAGGTATTGCTTGTGTTCTTGTGGTGATATTTTTACATTTAAAGGTAATTTGTATTAGGTAGACTTACGCTCCTAATGAATGTGTTATGACAGGAGATGAGTTTATAGTGTTGCATAATCTTCGCAAGAGTCGGATAAGACTAATAACTGAAATTAGTTTGTTGTTTCAACTATTATATAAAATTTGGAATCGATGCGAATTGAAATTAAGCTATTGACTACATGGATGCTCTTGAATCTTAAGTTTGGCAGTTTACATCCTCAGTGTACGGATAATGATTGATTTGTGTACTTAAGCAATGTAGGTATTAAGGCCGTTTTACACGGTACATTTGTTTGTACAAACTCTTCCGTGAACTCTTGTATGAGGGAAAATGTATCGTGTAAAGCGACAATTGTATGAACGCTTGTGCGAATATCTCAATGCCTGAACGGTAAATAGAACCTGTTCTAATTTCGTTGAGACAAACGTACAATCTCACGTACATTCGTTTGTACAAAATTATTCATCGTGTAAAACGGCCTTTATAGATAGATATTAGTGTTTAGTTTTTATTACACTTCTTTCAATAAATTTTGCCACCTCAGAGTCATCTCTTTATTTTATCTCATTATTGTATTGCCGGCCTCACATTTCGTGATCGATGTCATCCAATCATTCCTATCGTGATCGGTAAGGATGAACTCCTCGGTCGTTGAAGAGATCCAGTTCGTCGATCAATTTTTTAAGAGAACTTGATCTCGGGATTCGATCAATCACGACCGACACATCACTACCTGTGATATGGTGCCGTATGTTTTCAAATACCTCCCTCTTTAATTAATGGACTTTGTGCCTGTGGCTGGGAGAAGTAGTTTTTAAGTTGAAAATGCGTCGACAGCTTAGACCATTTAGCCCTTACTGTCTGCCATTTGCGGACATGTGCAACAATACTTGGAGGATCACCCCTCCGAATTGGAACCTAGCTCCATGATGCTTCACTACTGTGATTAAGTGGAAATCGGTGATTCCATCTTGGCAGGCCGTTCATCATGGCTTTTGGTGAAGCTAAAATTTTCCTCAAAAACCTTTTGGAAAATCGATTGTAAAAATTATTGATTGAATAGCACAGTGGCTGCTCACGAGTAAATTTTGTCGTGGCACCTGCTATCATCTAATAATTTTTGGAAATGAGCTAATTATACTTCCATAAATACGTTTTATGAATTTTTAACGAATATTTTTACATTTTTTAAACCAATCTTTGGATTGATGATAACTTATAATGCTGATGGTATTGCATAAATTTTATAGGGAGTTGTTTACCCCTGGGAAACAGGCATGAGCTCTCTTCTACCTTCTATTTTCCCGCCATCACTCTTTCTCTTTCGCGCATAACCCCTCCCCACGACCCCCTCCAACATCAAATTTCCCGCACACCCCCCTTCCATTCCCTCCCCCCTACCCACTCTCCCTCCTCCGCTAACTTTCATCCCGTTCCCCTTCGCCAAATTCGCTGATGTCGGAAGGGTAAAAAATTCGACGCGGTGAAAGAGGGGACGATATTCCCTTTCTTCTGCTAGACACGGCCGCATCCCTTCTTTCCCTTTCTTCCGTCATGCCTCGATGTCCACGCCCGGCCAGCGTGTGCCCAATGGACCCTGTTGCCAAAGGGGTAGGTTGGGGGTCTTCTGGTAAGTGGGAGGTGGGATGTTATCGGATATTTTCCCCAGAAATTGAGAAATTCCCGATTAAGGCTCATGTCAAATTATAGTTGATTCAGGGAGGCACGGTTGAGAGAATGGGTGATCCGAGTGTGCTCCGTTCATCTCATGATTATTATTCTTGTGAAGGAAAGTGGATTTGCCAAACGATCCGCGTTGCTGCTCCAGTTTTTAGATATTGCGTTATGATGACATTTGGGAGGCCCTGCTATAATTATCCGTTTCCGGTGAGTTGGCATTTATGTGGTAAATGTCACCGAGGTGAAATTATTGGGCGTATTAAAGTTTTGTATTAGTATTTTTGTGTTGTCTGTATGGAGAGCATATAATTAGTGAAGAGTTCGGGGAAAAGGTTAGTGACATTCGAAAATAAAGTTTTAGGAAAGATATTTGGACCTGTGAGGTAGGAAAACGATTGGAGAATTAAACACAACAAATAAATTAGGCATTTATAGCTACTGAATATGGTGGTAGTAGCCATAATTAGGGGATTGGGGTGGGTGTGTCATGTCATTACAAATTTTGACGGTGGAATGGCAATATAAATCAAAACCCAGAAAGAAGAAGGCCCCTAGGGGGCACAATAAAACGATGGAAAGACTAGGTAATTCCGGGCATGCAAAAATGAGGATTACTGGAGAGATGAGAAGGAGGGTGCAAAATACCGAAAGAAACGGAGATAACGTGTTGGTGAGGTCAAATACCACCTTGGAGTTAATGGCTATGGAATGTAAGAGTTAGTAATCCACGTTACCAAATGGAAAAATAATTTTCATTCTCTCCACCATACGTAATAGACTATAAAGTCGATGCATAGTTCAGCTAAGTATTTATATTTTGATTAGCAGTTTTTGATTAGTGAAGCAATTTTGAAGGTATTTCAAAACTGTTTAAAATTGATGTAATTCCTTGTAACTTTCCCATCATAGATTCAGCAGCAACTGCAACAACTTCTTTAATTGCTGGAACGTTGTAAATTCTACCGACTAATCCTTTCATTTTCGAAGCTGGATTCGGTTTTCAAAATGTCAGAGGTTTAAGATTTATACATGACCATCTTTTGAAGAAAGTCTTTAGAGCATATATTTATATGTCATACCACCCGTTCAATCAAATCATCGTTCAGAATAAGCTGAGAAGGAATCCACCGAAATATGTACTGGTGGCGAATTAAGGTGCATGATTGACGTCTACTAAAGGTGGGATTTTAATTCCAATTGCAGTAATCAGTGGTTCACCTCGAATCATGGCCAGAATTTGACCATAGCCGTCGTTCAACCGGCCAAAATCAACATAGGTGCAACGATCAAGATATCTAGTTGACGATCAAGAGAAGAGTAAGAAATCCGAGAAATAAGGAATATGGATGGATGTGATGATTGATTCATCGGCTGTCATTAATCCGGAGATTGGTTTTCTGCGGCTGTGTATTGCATTTTCTTTTCAGTTTGCGTAACGTATTCCATCTTCGGCCTTTCTGCGAAATTCGATCCATTCATTTTTCCTTCCATTATTTTTTTCAGGCTGCTTTTATCCGATGTCCTGTATATTTTACTATTGTATTTCGCTATGTACTGCATTAAACAGCTTTTATCTCTAGTTTTTCGCAAACCTCCTTCTATAGTGATTCCCTCCGCCCACTAGATTTTCATAACTCCTCTACAATGACAACTTTTCATCTTTTGCGACATTCTCTGTTCTGCGGCGGTTATCATTCAAGCTTCTCTTTCACTTAAGAACACGCTTCTTTATACATGTTTGATTCAAGTGCTTCACTTCCCATCTTCCAGTCGCTGATTACATTCATTTACTGTGACTTATAATTGATCAGCGATGTGGAATGATTGGCGGAGCAGATGACCAGTTATCAAGGAAAGGTTGATGGGACCGGATCGAATGTGTCAAGAGATTTCAGCTTCTCATTGTTGGACCAAATGGGATCAAATCAAAGGGAGATACCCTGGGGAAGGGAAGGAAAGAAAATTATGGGAAAGAAGAACTACAAAAATAATCAATAAACGTATACGAAGTAAAGAAATGTGGAGATCGATAATAGTTAACCTCCGCAATGGAGGTAACATCTGATGATGATGGAGAACATTCTGGGAGACGACCTTCTCTTGGCCGAATGTGTGAGGGTTTGATTTATATAACCCTTTGCGTAGCACCATTTGAGCTCCACTCTCATCCATCAAAATTACCTTGAGGAGGAGGCTATTTTATGGTTATTTATGGGCAAGCTTTATGAGGTGGTCACCTGTCCGAAAAGAAGATGGCAATGCCTTTTTCATTCTTCGAATAATATCAAGGTCTTCTTCTCTTTGATGTTGATGATACAATGCATGGTAACATTTACGTTGGAAATGTTGGTACCTAAAATCATTATATTTTAATTACCCTGGCTGTGATATTTTACTCAGTATTTTTCAATCATCACACTTTTAATTTTCCGTTGATATGACAAGAGCAATGTTTCTTCCTTTTCATATAAAAATTCAGATTGCTCTTCTTCCTTCCTATACTTGGTGGTCACTCAACCGTGAATTCGTGAAAATCGTGGATCAGCAGTGATTTTTGGAAAACGTGAAAAAACGGTTAATTAACCGTGGATTTCGTGTGATTACCTTTAATTTGAGTTTATGTGGGCCCTCGATCGTTCTATTAAATTTTGAGGTGGTACAAAAATCGAGTTTTATTTCGTTCTGGGAACGAGTCTGGGCGGTGTATTGCGAATTATATACTATGTACAGTTTCTTTAACCCTTTTAATAATGCTCTTGTCGACTTCTCTTCGTATTTCCTCAGCTGTGACAAGTTTATAGTGTCGAAAACGCCTCCCAGAGACGATGTCACAGCTTATGAAGCAGTAATCCTATGTTTCTAATATTTTCATTTCTGCTGAATCAATATATTGTATATTGGGTTTGATGTGGGTTACAATAAAATAAAGCATAAAGTCCACTTCATGAAAGAAAAAAGTCAATCACTTGATTTTCCTTTAAATTGATAAAAAAAGTCTACTGCAAAAAAATGTGAATCTTCCATCATCAATTTTTTTATTTAAATATTGTTGCCTTAATTGGAACATATTTACCTACCGTTTATTTCCATTTAATTAAGAATTATCATGCTTTACAAAAACATATGCTTATAATAATTCTGCGTTTAACTCCAGCAAAACCATGAAAATGGCGATATTCGTTCTTAAAAAAGTGAATTACCAAGAATTTGACTTCATTGTACGATTGGCCACCCTGATATATAATAGACCAGTGACCTGCTTTGGCAAAGTTGCATCGAGCTATTTACTCAAAATATTCCTCGATATTTATATTCCATATCAAAAATTGATTACAAATTTCCAGGGACTTCATGCTGTAAATTTGCACGCATTATTTTCTCGTACGCTGTCGTCGTAACTGTAAGGTAATCCTACATGCATTTTGTTGTGCTTTTGTTAAATCTGATTAAGTAGGATATATAATTTGGGATAGTGGAGTCGCTAGGGACTCTGCCGCATACTAGGCTAACATTACTTGAAAATTTCAGATCACAAATGTTTTTTTCAGGGTGACGTGGAGCATACCTCCTCAAAATATATCTAGAACTGGTAGAAGTGACAAAATAAGAGAGAAGCACTGCCGAGCTGATTGACGGAAAAATTTCGCCTAACCACGCAAAATTATTGACTGCAAAAAAACAGCGAGACACTAAGAAACTCCCCCATAAAGAATAAAAACTCAGAGTATATAATCCACACTATTTAATAAAAGAAAGAAAACCGACCTAGGTTTCGACACGTTGCGTCATCTTCAAGGTCCCTCATCAGACAGAAGGTAGTAAATTTCAACTTTGATTTTGAAAATGCTTCTAGTTTCAACTTTGATTTGTAAATAAATTGTTGCGAGGGTTATTTCCGCTGCAAACAAGATTCTATTCTCAAGCTACACATTTACTAATTATAACCGATCAAATATCATGGATCATGGTTTAAAAGTAGTAACGTCACATGTGATATTGCATGATTCCTATCTTTCGCATAGCTCTGTAATTATTGCTCAGAAGCAGTGGTAGCATTTGGGTAGCACTAAGAGAGCACAACAGTTTCACTGCAATTGTTTCTCAACCGGAAGTTTCAAAAGGAAACAGTTCCGCGAAACACCCTGTTGCGGACAACAGGTAGATGTACACCATGTACACCAAACAACAGGCGATCGATCGGCGCTGTTAGAGCTAGTAGTTCTGTATTATATGCAATAAGAAATCTTTCCCAAAACATTCATTTGGATTCATGAATGATAGGTACTTCACACTTTAAGTTCTATCTGCAACCAAGGTGGGGCATGAGTTGGCTGTATAAACCGGCAACCGCCTGCAGCAGATTAAAATCCAATATATAGTAGGTTATCACCACAACGCAGCCACACGTGCTGTGCAATTGGAACGGAATAGAAGACGAAACAGTCAGCTTCAGCTATCAGTTGCCGCTCCACAGCACAGAGCACAACGTCGCGGCTGCGGCACGATCAGGAAACTAACCTGTTGTTTGCAAGAGCTATTTTAAACATTTGTCTGACCGAAACAGTCGCGTTTCGCTGCGGCAACGCTTTATTCCACCACTACTCAGAAGTCTTGGAAAATGGTCTTGCGGAGCGATAGAACCGACAACGGTTCCGCCCCATTACACTCTTGTCCCTCCTTCTCCCTTAGCCCTCTTTTCGCACGGACACCTCCCAACACCTGCCAGCCCCCTTTCTCTCCTTTCCCTCACCCACCCTACCCGTCAAATCCTTCCTAGGCACGTGTTTTTTTGACGCTCTTGTATTTTTTATTCGATTCATATTTTTGTTCGCTTCCCGCCGTTCGCTTGAACGACTCCCCTCTCCCTCTGCACGACGCGACGCTCGGACACGTCTCGTCGGCCGGGCACCTGACGCTCGATTTCAGATTCGGTCCCGTCACGCCGTCGTAACGAGTTTTCGCAATTCTGTAATATTCACAGCTGTTCGATTCTGCCATTTGTGTCAGAATGATATCACTAACACATCTGTATGTTTTATTAGGGTTCCGCGAATATTTATGCCAGATTTGGAAATATTTCATGTTCCGAAGACAAATGTTAAAGCTACTTGAGAACTGAACTGAAATGTAATCCCCAAAACAAAAATAGCCTTGTTTAAAAGGTCATTCCTATAAACGGGGCCTAAAATATTCCATTTATTTTAGGATATTGTTCTGGAGTATTTGACCAATGCTCCTGGACAATATATTTAAATAGTTATATTATTCGTGGTTGAAAAAAGATGAAGTTATTATATTCCACTTATTGCCTAAAATAAAAAATGTTGTATTTAATATCTTAACGTGGTTAAAAAATTGCTTCAATCTTATGAAGATGTTGAATGTTTTTTATTTGTCTTTATTAAATTTATAATTCTATATCTCTGATGAATGAAAAATGTCAATGGCTTGCATTAACCATTGATGGTGGCTCAGCTCACGTCATGGACCTTAGGAGCCTTCTTAAAGCTTCCATTGTTAAATAATTTAAACGTTGGTATTCGATATTCTTAAGGTGGAAGTAAATATATCATTACAATTTTTTGCTATCGACTGACAGAATGGGACTGATTAATTCAGAGCATTGGATAGGTGGGGTAGCTTGATCACTGGCTTTCCATCATATTGAGAGTCATCACGCAACCATTCCTCGTATCCCTCCGCGGGGATGTGGTTTTATCTTTTTTTACACGGCAAGTGTCATGCGTGGTTCTTTTCGTGGGACGTCCGAGATGGGTGGAGTAGCGGCATTACTCCCCGAGAGTCCGGGTTCGAATCTCAGCCGTGAGGGTTATTTATCCGTGGAATTCCGATCTCTGCTTGTGTGCCATGTGGAGAGCTCGAAAAATGGAGTATTCCGTCCGTCGAATGGGACGTTAAACCGTGGTCCCCTTGGCGCCTTTCGTTAAGAGTAAACTAGTGCCAAAGCCGGGTTTCTCTCCACCCTTCCTCTTGTACCCATACATTCCTTCCCAGACCTACAAGTTGTCAGTTGTCTCCCCCAAGTAACAACCGACCGATCAATACAATTTGGAGCGGTGATTTAAAAACAGTGAGATTCTACACAAACACCTCCGAAATATTTTAAATTCAAATTTAATAAGTTTTAGTTATATTGAGATATATCCGTGAAAAAAATCCAACTGTATAGGTATTGAAACCACAGACCGTTGTGAGGGAAGTCAAAGGTGCGGGCCTTAGGTTTTCCGTAGAAATATCCGAGGCTCGATTCCAGATTCCTTCCAGATGGCTTTTTTCAAGTGGAAGTTTCTGCGGTTTTCGACTGGGGTCAGACGACCGTTGATAGCAATTCATGGCAAGTGCTGGAATAAGATATATCATTTCGCGTAGTGGCGTATATGAAGCCGTCATCTCCCATGTGTGAGTGCAATCGGTAAAGGATTGTAAAGGAAACTTATCTAGTTCCCTTTAATCCTCATAAAATTGGAAGCCTGCCTAATTAGAAAGCCTGCGTAACATGATGATCTTCGCAATTCCTGGTAAGCCAGAGGTACGTGTTTCGACATCCCATTCAGATGTATTTTTTCTCATGGCATTTCGTGTAAATTCACGAACAGTAATTTACGTCTGAGTTAAGATCTTCGCTGTTTATTTTTAGGATTTTCCATTTTGGAAACCTAATGTGGCTATAATTCTATAAAATACTCGGAAAAGAGGGGTAAAGAAAAGGAGGAAAATTTATGCACTCACCCCGTTTGGGATACATCAGGTTTAGAGTCAGGATTCCGCCGAAAATAATGACTTATGAAGGTATCCAGGGCCTAGAAAGTTTAGAAATCGCTGATTTGAGATAATCCAGGTGAAATCCTTTAAAATGAAGCTGTAGTTTCCCATTAGCTAATTTCAATAGAGACTTTTTGACTGTGATTTAGCTTTTAAAATGGAATACTTTAACGCACTAGTGACTAAAATAGATACTCTCTAAATCAATAGTGCGTGAATGAATCAGGCTAGAATCTCAGGCTATCCTGGTTTTTCTATTCTTTTAGAACCGTGTTTATACTTCAATTTTTTCTTTGGTTTCTCTTTCCCCTCGATAAATTCCCCCTTTTCACGTTTTAATGAGCCTTTTTATGCGGGTATTTTAAACTACAAAATGTTTAAAGAAATGCCTTTTATTTTTAACATAATACCGTAGATTCCTAAAGTAATCCTCAGGTGGCCGGCCTGTCTAGTTGAAAATTTTCTGAGCAGCAGAGCCAAATCTTAATACCAAATTTTAGACGTTGCCTTGAAAGTTAACGTTTTTGTCTGAAAGTGTTTCATTGTTTATTTTATTCACTAGAAATATTCCCTTTTAACATGTTAATTTATAAGTTTTTTTTACAGCAATAACGGTCTGTATTTTTTTAGGAAAATTTATTTAAGATTCCATATGTTAGATATAAAATTTTACTGAAAGTACGCTCTATGAAAAATTCCTGATAAAGATGTCATTTGGTATTAAAGAGGAAGGCCGTGTAATAGCATATCAAATTTCAGTCATGACAAGAAACAGTGGTTACTTTTAAAAAGAGAGAAATTAATTATGCATTGACAAATAATGTATTCACCAAAAAAAGGTTTTCATGCTAATTTTAAGTGATAGAGCGATTTATTTGAAATGTATTTTATTCAAATACTGCAACTATAAAATTCAAGTACCACAGTGTATGATTTTATGTTGGTCAAAAAGATTATTGCGTTAACTTTTATTCATGGCAACCTTTAAAGATTATTTAGGCGGTGTTAAAATACTTTCAACATGCTGAAATACACATAAATACAATATTTTATATAAATATTATAAAGGTTGTATTCGTTTATATTTTTAGTTAATCTCTAAGAGCGAATCGGTAATTACTCGAATAACAACGGAGTCCTTAGTGCTGTGAAGTTGAAACTTCAGAAAGACGGGCTATCCACCTCTATAAGAAAGGTTACATTCAGAGATGTTTGATGTCAAATAAATTAATTCTAGTCCGGCTCAAAAACCTTAAAAGGAACCGACAGACTGCTCAGTCATCCCAACTCCGCTCTCTGATCGTCCAATCTACATCTACAACCTACTCTCTCCCGGCTGTTCTTTACGTCACAACAGTGAAGTGCGAATGTGTAGACAAGTTTGTGCCGAACCATATGGCCACAAATAGGTTTGAGATATCTCAATTGCGATTTGCAGTAAATCAGAAGTGGATGAGAGATAAAATACTCGGTGTGCGCATGAGAAGGTTAGTGAGACCCCTTATTGAGAATGGAATGCAGTGTATTTCATTAAAGTGAATGTAAATATGAGAGACCAGACTAAAGAAATTCGTTCTTTGTCGGATTTAAAACATTTTCATACCCTTAACTGTACCTAAAATATATGAAATATATACTATCTGGTTACAATCTATTTTTAAATTTCTCGGCTATTATATCATCCGAGGCCACAACTCCTTAAATTTCATCGTCAATCATCATTTCTTCCTGTCTCCTCTCATGTGGCATCCTGCTATATACTCAAATGTGAAGTCTGCAAAAGAAATAGTTTTACGGGACCAAAGGCTGAAAAACTTAGTACTCGGATTCAATCATTCCATCATTAAAAAGAATTGAGCCTGTTTCATTTGTAAAAGATAATTATATTCACTTGAGAGGCACCGAGATCTTATTGAAATGATTTTGAATTCCAATTACATCAATATTAGATAATCATAAAGGGATGAAATTTTCGGTAATTGTTCTGTGTTGAGGGAGCATGTGCAACGGTTCTTGTGATACATTCTTTACCAAGATTAACATGTAAGTGATATAGTGTGATACATTTTGTAATACATTTTCTTTCAAGGTTATCGCTGTTTTTTTTCTGAATTATCTCATTCCTGATGGGGTAGCATCTAACGCTGTACTGTTCAGATAATGACTAATTCAGTCGTTTTCCTGCGCTTTAGAGGCATCTATTCCTTCCAGGAACCATCTAAATCTTTTTCGCCGTCATTTTTTTCAGATTCCCGTAAGCCATTGAAAGCTAAATTCCATTTCTCTATTTAAGTTTGCCAAAATATTTTACGCCTCGTACGTTTCCACAACTGAATCTGCATGATTCACTATAGCTTTTTATTTTTGGGAGGTATGCAGTATATCTTACTAATAGTCCTATTTTGGAGAATATGTCGACTTCGCACATTATTATTTCGGGCCAAACCCTTTCTTTCATCTGTTGCACCTTGTACTGACAGAGAAATTTTATTTGGTTGCATTTTTATCTATAATGAGCAATATTCCAGCTTGTGGTTAGATTCGATTCATTCAAAACATTTTCTCCGTGCCATTCCAGTGGCGAAGAGGTATATTTCACGAAGTTTACCCACATAACTGCGCATTTCCACGCTGAACAGTAAAGTGTCGCGGACCTTATCCAGGAACTCGACGGAAAAATCGATGAAGTGGATCCTTCAATTAACCCCCTTCTCTGCCATCTGGACAATGGGATGTGAAACGTCGTGACGCGCAGCAACCTTTTCACGAAAGCAGCACGTTGCGACAATTTTCATTGAATCGGAGGGGAACCATGGGTCTAAAATTAAATAAACTGCCTTCCATTATATACGTAAGAAGGTTAGAAATCTGGTTATCCGTACATGACTGGAAGATGGTATTTGACTTGATTGAATCCACTTCCTTTGAAATGTATCCATCTCGTTGAAATAGTTTAATGAATAGCCTTTTGTATCTCCTGATTTTTTCTTACTTCTCTTCACGTGTATAAGACGAAACGATGTGGGTGTTTTTAATGAAGGATTGAATCATGGGAAAGACTGGCTGGCGGTCTTTTGTTATACTCGTGTACTTTAAAGTAAGAAAATATTTTCTCTCCCGTCATCTCTTTCGCTAAAAAGTCCAAGATTGCTTCATCCGAAAAACCTGAACAGGATTTAAAACCATTGTCCATTTGAACCATTGAAGCTGTGAGACAAATGATCTTCTCCGCAGAAATGAAAAAGGTGAATCTCTTCTCAGGGTGAGCTAAGCGGGCAGGCCCAATGTTATTCCTTATTTATTTAAATGATGTTAACTCTGGAGTTATCGAAACATTAGATATATTGCTAAAGATGCGGTCATCTACCGAGAAATCGCCACAAAAGCGAACCTATAGGCTCCGTTACTGGAGATAATTCGTTGTATTTTGAGTGGAGGCTCGAACTTAATCTTACAACTAGTATGTGCACTCCAGTGGACTTCTTACGAAATAAGCACGTCCACACCATATCTATAAAGTGAGGAGAGTAAATATTGGATTGCCAGATAACGTCACATACCTGGATATCACCATAAATTCAGACCTAATAAACGGAAAACATACGAAATACATGTGGCGCTGCTTTAAAGAGACTAGAATTTATCCAGCTAATAGTTGGAAGGTCCTTAAATGAAAAAGTAAAAGAGGAAGGTTACCTCTATTTTTAGGTCGGGTATCGAGTACGTCGCAAATATTTGGGGCCATACGCAGTAAGGCTGATTACGTGAAATAAATATGTCTGAAAGAAAACCGTACCATTCGTTGAAAACTGTTACAGGCCTCCAGAAAGTTAAACAGCTGATGGAAGGACTAGGTTGGTAGCCGCTTGACTCGGAGGATAATCTCTTGGATAAGATTAATAATTTCAGTTCACGCGAATTTTAGGGTGACACAGAGGATATTACTTTAGCCCTAAACTCTAGAACTGCGACAAAAAGAGAGATACACTCTCCCGCTGGTAGGTGAAAAAATTACTTATTTCCTCTGACCATTAGTGTCTACATAAAAAACTGCAAGACACCAAGGAACTCCGTTAGCTTTAAATTCTATTCCATCCCTTCTCTCATCTTAATCCTTTCCCTAGTTCCCTTCCTTTTAATGGTTGAGGTACCAACACCCCCTGCTACATGCCCCTGCGGCTGTTCGCAGGATGATATGTGGATGTAGTGGTGATCGTTTTATGTTTAACTTAATTTAACTAATCAACCTCGCTCTAATATTCCACGGACATGGCAAATTTTCCCCTGACAATTCCGCTGAAACGACTAACAGTTTCGTAACATCTCGGGATCGCCATGTTCGTTCTCGGACGTTAAAGGGCCAAAAATGGCTCAATGACACTTGATTTATGAAAAAAAGATAAAATCGATCAACATCTTCGAGGAGCGATGCGTTGAATGACTGCGTGAGGGAATAAAATGATTCCAGCTCCTGCATTAATACAATACCCTTGAGGATACGGTCTCAACGCAATCACGTCAGCAATTTGATACCTTCTGGCATGAGCAATGCTCGAGCCTACTATTACGCAGTAACTTTTCATTCGCTTGACTTGACTCTTACGCAGTGAAATTTCTCTTCAGTGTACATCAATATTTATTCCCGAGTAACAACACGTGAGGAATGAGTGACGTTCAAAATCTCTCATAAGACCACTCACTGGGGATGTTTTTCTCATATTCTGTCTCAACCACAATCATCGTGAAGCACGTGAGAAAAGAGAGTACCTACATACGAGATAACTTGTAGTTTATATTTCCTCTGAGTGCATGCCTCAGTCTCTTTAATCTTTCCTTATTTAACCAAGTTTTATTAATTAACCTATTGCATTACTTTCATCAAAAATCGTGATATTTATTTTACTCAGCTTTTCGCTGGAATCCTTCTCCGGGTCTGATGAGCGATCTTGCGTTTTTCTTATGCATTCAAAAGTGATTACTAAAAAAATTGAATCTTGTTTTACTACTACCTCTATTGCACGTAGGTCATTTTTTCCGTTGATGAAAGAACGATTTAAAATATTGAAAATGCGATGAAAACAATGGAAAGGAGTTTAATTGGAGTTGAAGACCATTCATAGCATTGGTTTTATTTCAGTTGAATTTGGTCCTATTTTTAGAGGAATCTTCCTAATATATTATACTGACCCGAACGAAAATATTTTGAGAGGAAAAAAGGATAAAAAAGAGTTTTACTAATGCTGAACGGAAAAAAAGTCAGCCGGTAATTTAGCCCAGACCAATTGCTTGGAAGGCAACTATGTTGTCCATAACCCCGCGAAACCTTGATTTTCAGTGGATGAATTTACACGAAAACCCTCAAAAGGCTAAAGTGATCGATTATAGACAAACCTGAAGTTCCGTCGGTGAAGTGGTTGTTCTAAGGTAAGAAATTTGTTTGAGAAAAGTTTTCTCTTGGCCTTTCGTAAAGGTACCTTCAGCCTGATTCACTCTCACTGTTTTGCTGCTTCCGATACTGAATAGGTGGAAGTGCCAATGCCGCTGTCATTAGATGACTCCTACAGTTGATCATTATGTGAATATTTGTCCTTTATTTTTGATAAGTACTTAGTTTGAGTTGTGAAAAACATTATACCATTATTTATTTTAATTTATGAAATCATAGAGCCATTTTTTGTTTCTGAAATGATTGACGTATCTACATTTGGGAAAAATCACTGGAATGATGCTTGAGTAGGAAGTGTTATGTGGGGATCAACTTTTCTAGTCGTACCGATGCGACTGATTAAGTTGTTGAGTACCTGATATGCTGAATCCGGTTCTCTTATAAGAAAAACAATCTTTTATATAAGCTTACAAATAAATTATTTTTAAATTGCTACTCTCTCAACGTCTGATACACCCGGAGCGCCAAATTTGTAACCGTACCAACAAGTCCGAGCTCGTGTTCTTCCAAGATTAAAATTAACATTTTTTCTCATTCACTCTTTTGCAAACATCATCAATCGTGCAAACAATAACTCACTCGCTCTCTCAGCGAGCAAATAAAAGATAACTGTGGTATGTGGAGTGAACTGGCATTGTGTAAAGGCACAGAACACCGTGTGTTGGAGGGGGCAGCATTTAAAAATACAATCCACGATCGACCACATGGGCGGCAACATCTTGTTCCCCTAAGTCCGTGGTTCTTTTCCCAGCCCAGGAGGACTTTTTTCTAATGGTAACATTTAAAAAGGGGTGTGAAAATTGAACCAAGGGAAGAAAAATTGTGAATTGCTTTGCGCTCAGCATATTTTTCTGGTTCTGGTTTCAAATGTTGCTCAATTCAATGTGATTTGAGGTCTCTTCTGCAGTATTCAGTTTGAAGATTTCCCGCAGCTCTCCTCTCAATTCTTTCTTCAGCTAGTCTCTTCATTACTCCATAGTTGGTCACTTTTTACACCCCTCATAATATGTCTAAAATTGCTTGAAACCGAAAATAAATGAATAGCTCCTCTCCTCCTGAACCGCTGCGGGGCAACAATTCGCTGGGTGTTTTTCTTTGGTTTCATTTGCTAGGGCGCACGGCACATGTAGAGGACGCAATAAGATTTGATATATTGGTCTTTCGCGCCATCGGATTGGTTTCCTTAGAAAATCCCCATTCGGCCTCCCTCCCGCGAGAGGCCGGGCGACGCCTGTTATAATTGCAACGCGGGAATCACCATGGCAACTGCGCGCCGCTTGCACCTGCCCCCGGGGTGCCTTCGGGGAAAGTCAGGTCGACCCTTCCGCGAGTCGATTTTTCTCCCTCCCCCCACTTTCAGTCAGTCATTCTTCCCTCACCTTTTTCTCATCTCTCGAGGATCTTCTCCTCCTCCATTCCTCGGATGCACCCCACAACCACGAGAGTGTGCGACGCTATCCCTCACCCTGGAGGATGCTCGAACACCCTCGACCCCCTTCACACATACTCGTAACCCTTCCTCGCATGTGTGATGTCTCAGGATGCCGTGCATATGAGGGATGTGGTCGAATCAAAAAGACACGCGCGCTTGTTTTTTTTTGCATCCCCTGTCCCTTCTCTTTATTCCTGTCTCCTTCGTAGTGGTTCGGGATAAAGTCTACGGAATAACTTGATACGTGCTTCGCGTTGAAGTGATGTCGCCACGAATGTTTATCCATCATACTCTAAGCAGTTACAGGGTTGATGGCGGTCGAATTAAATAACTAAATATCACTCATGTGGTTTAGGTAATGTTTAGGTAATGCTTTACTGCCCGACTTGTGATTACTTTTTAAAACCAAATCCGTATTAACAATGACTTTGTTTTGACTAACTTATACACTCCCAGATATAAATTACCCACAAATCCCAGGTTTTGGTAATTTTTCGTCAGATGCAAGTTTTGCCCAATAAATTAATTGTTATAACAATACTGAGAAATTAAAAAACTGCAAATTCAATTTGATAGTACTTATTTACTTCCAAATGGTGCATACACGCTTAAAAAAACACAGTCGACGAAAGATATCTGTGATTTTCATGGCGTTTCGATAATTTTATTTCACTTGCAAATAATTGCCTTTTAGTGCTTATTAGAACATCCATTTTTTGTCAACGAACCTAATCAATATAAGAAAATAGTTAGCAGTACATCTGTGAACCTGCAACTCGCTAATGAATCGTGAGGTAACCTTTAGGAAATGTGGATGCATTGAAAGTGGTGCCAAAAATCTAAATATTAAATTAACTAAAATCTGGTTCTTAGCACTTACGATATTCATTAAGCAAATAAAGTTATAAATTATAATTTAAAATTTATTACATAAAACTTATAAGCATGTGTTAGGCTCAAGTCTTACAATTTATGACTCTACGTGATGCACGCATGAGAGCTGGAAAAGTCGGTAACCATTATGTCTTCAGCGAAAACGCATTCGCTATAATGCTATACATCCGAGCTTGAAATCATCTATGCACAGTGGGTACCACCATACTTATACTACCTTTCCTTTTTCATAAGGTAGTTTAAGCGGGATCTTTTTCGTCGTAATAAAGACTATAATCGGATTTTATTTTAAATCCTAAACAGCCGTGAGAAGCTTGAAGTAAATATAGCAACTTTAATTACGCAATATTTTTATTTATAAGCTTCTCTGTAATTCACTAAATATGTACATTAGAGGCCACGTGAATCTTTTGATTCACACAAAATTTTTCGATTTTATGAAAATTATTCCGGTGATTTCGTCAAGTCGTTAAAACTTTCGCGGTCCATATTATGACTTATATATGTTTTTTGGGTTGTCCGCGTCTTGCTAGCTGGTTCGAAGGTGGCCGAAGTCTCCAGGAAGTCTCCGGCAAAGGAGAGGAAACGTCGGCCACCTTCGAACCAGCTAGCAAGACGCGGACAACCCAAAAAACATATATAAGTCATATTCCGGTGAGTTGTAAATTTATTTAAAGGCATTTGAAAAAACATGCGAACTGCACACCGCATATTTCTGGTACTAACAATGCTCCAGAGCAGCCCCATTTTTTAAATAATTTGTCTCTCTGTAGGACACAGTGGTGCCATATTCCATGGAAGACGGCTTTTATATATTTTGGTAAATACCTCGAAAAGTAGTCCTTCGATATTCGGCAGATATTTTGGTTACATTTCCAGGAAAATATATTTTTATTTATGGTGAGCTTTATTGAACTGTTGTATTGGTTGACTTTATTGAATTTTCATTTAATCATATCTAATATAAAAATACCTTAATTCAGAGAATGGAACGGGATGTCAAAGGATCCGAGGAGTGGGTTCTAGAGCCAAATAAAAGCATTTGGTGAATTTGATGGTGTCCTAGGAGAGGTATAGACTAGTATTATGGGCGCCTTAACTTCCTATATCAGGAATTATCTTTAAGTTTTTCTGTCGAAAGAGAAGACTACGCAACGGCGAGTTTTCTAAACAAATGCGTTCATTGTTTACCAACGTTTTCTAGAAGCTCCATTGTGAGGTTTAATTTAGAAGAAACTTTTCCGTAAAACATCTTGCAATTAAAATGGAAAAAATAAATTTATGTTGTGCTTCCTGGTAACAAAAATGTTGTTAACTATTTTGTGAGATTGTGAAGAGAAATCTTGCCAAAGTAAGGATCGCAAACTCCGTCCAATCCGGGGTAGCCCGGTAGTTAACACAACCCGAAGTTGATTCCTTGTCATTTTGCCTCTGGTAAACACATCAAGCCCACACCATATATACCTCTCTGAGCTTAGTTCAAAATGACCGTGGAAGCTCTTAAACAATCTGATTACCACCATTACTCCCGAAAAGCCTTTATATCATCTCGTGATTCATTGTTGTTATCTGAGCATATTGTCTTTATAAGCGGCTTTAACGAGCTGCGGGATGGTACCCATACACGTGGTCATAAACATTTCAATTTGAACTTAATATGATGAGTAATCTCATTCAAAAGATTTACTGGGGACGAACGCTTGGATGGGGTACAAGACCATTCCTGGAAAATCGACTAAATTCGACGAAGAACGCATTGTAATGTTTATTTGGACGGAAAAAGCCAGTATTATGGCACGGCCTCGACTTTATTGAGAAAACTCCACTTACAAATGTGCGTGATAAAGCTGTTATTTCTTGCTCCCGAGCGGGAATTCTCATTTTTCTGGAATATAAAATTTATGCTTTTGATTCTGTGAAATCAGTTTCACCTCATTTTAACTAGCCGTTATTAGTCTCATCGGAATCGGAATTAAGGAGGGTAACCTTGAAATCTTTTATGTTTACTTTCCTGTAAACATAAGGCTGTATGCAGTTATGGCATTATTGATTTTACAATTGATTACGTCATTATTTGTTACTTTCTCCCAAGAGGACCGAGCAGCAGTCGACCATTAACTTTGACTTTTATACACGCTATGCGATATTCATTTTTCATTAACCTTCATAATGAAGAGCCAATTGAGGACACTAATTGATCTATCGTTGGTTATGCCTACCAATTATAGTATCTATAGGTATTTAAAATTTCTCTCTACATTACATCTGTAACGGATCCAAATGACATTTAGTTGTAATACATAATAGTTTAACGGTATAGTATTATTGAATTGATTTCAAAGTTAAATTACTCTAGTGAGTTATTTACGATACTATGAAAATCATAATTTTAAGTATAATCGAATGCAAATGAGGCCTTTACTGATCTATCGTGAATTTTACAAATATGTATTATCCTTTAAAAATATTGTTTCAGTGCTCTCATTCGTTATTTAACAGCTAATTACCCAGTCCTTAACCCTTTTGAGGTCTAAAACTTTCGCCAGAGTTCTCGTTTGTTTGCTGACCTCACGGATTTTCTCTTAGACGTCTGAAGGAAAATTGCGAGACTTTATAGTTTCTTCATTGGTGTAGGTCTAAAAATAACTAAAATTGTAAACGAACTCAGAAATTTTCTTAAAAACCTTTCAATAATATACTGTTAACCTGTCGAGGGTTACAATGCCGTAGGGCTTTAACTATGACATAAGTATAGTTGCCTGTCGATACACCATTTAAACTACCGTCCAATTTGTTTTCTTACATTACCTATTTAATTAATTGAAATGAATGTTGCATTTTCATTTATTTATTATGACCGTATTCACTTAAGGAATTACGTTTTAAGGACGTAATACATTTTAATAATTGGTAAATGAAGTAATTTAAGAAAAGTTATTCATATAATCCCATTAGGGTATTTATACCGTCGCGTCGTTATCAGAAGTGGATAACTCATGTCAAACTGGTTTTAAGTATTACTTCCATAGAAAATGTCAACTTAACATTCTTCAACAAAAATGAACACGTTTTTTATTTTCTATTTTTAATCTTCCGCTTTATATTTTTATATTAAGTTTACGCACTTGGCAAATCTCAAATGGCGAGATTCAACAGGGAGACTTTATTTTTGTGGAATTTGCTCATGACAAGGAAAATGAATGCCCAGTTATTTTACTCACTTTTCTTATTGGTACCTGGCCGGTACCAATAGTACTATGCCAAAGGTATTAACTTTGTTAGTGATGTAAATAATGGAAGCAGGCTGTAAAAATGTGGAAATTGACTAACCCCTGTTTTTATAATATCTGATTAAGTTTTTTCTCGGCACGAAAAACGATGCTTATACGTTCTCACATCGATAGCACTCACGTAAAATAATGTAGTCTGATGTATTATACAAATTTTATGCTCTAAGTGGACATCTGGTGAACGTTATCGCTACTACATCTCACGGATAACTTTAACCAGGCATTGTAAAACTAGGCCTGAGTATACCTTATCCTCGGTCTCTGAAGGATATTTCTCATCGATAAAGAAAACGTCCTTTATTTTGGAGTTTTGAAACATCCGCGCGCAAACGAAAACAGTTATTTTCTCATCTTGCGGAACTTACAATGAGACTCTTCGGTCTCCCGTGAGGTACCATTGGGTCAAGGCAAGTCAAAATAGGTTTATTTCCATGTGCCATGTGTGCGGGCACCTATGTACATTATCATTGCCGCCGGCACAGTGGACTCGGCCGACGTCTCTTCTTGCTCCATCTCACTTTAATCTTCTGGGGGTGGCGGAAGAATTTTTGATGTCCTGGAAGTCGCCGGAAGGAAAGGAGACATTGTGCGGAAGGGGAAGGGCTTGGGTGGAGAAGACAGAAGGGGTCGCGCGACTCTCTCCCAACACACAACCCAACGCTCCCCCGCTCGGCATTAAAGTGAAGAAGTAGACTCTTTTTACCGACCCCCGGAGTCGTGCGTCGGGAATGAGGGTGGCGTTGAAGTGGAGCGAGGGGGATGCATGGAGAAGAGGAGGGAATTGACGGAGGGTTGCTGGTAGGTTCGGAGGGGATAGTAGTGTGAGGGGCGTGTCAGGGAAGGCATTTTAAGTCCTCTGCGAACTATCCACGCACTGACGGCGAAGGGAAGTGCATTCGCGGAGTCGACGTAAACAACAACAGTTGCCACCGAACGACATAACTATGTTCGTTTTCACCAAGTTGATTTAATGCACGACCGGGTTCGTCGCATAGGCCACATCGTCAGGTCTGATGATCATCATCAATCCACGTGATGACGAAACTGGCCGGGAATTAAATTAATCTGTTGAAAATATGTATAGTTATTTGGTATTTGGGGACCATCAATTTTCACAAAGTTTAACATGGAACATTAGAGTTCGTTTAAAACAGTAGCGACCTCCCAGATAGTATAAAAGGCGGCTGATTGAAAATAACGATGGTTAGTAATGCTGTAGTCGTTCACCTCAGTATCCCCAATACCTTTATCCTCTGATGAAATTCTGATTGATATTCTTCGAGGTCGAACACCATGCATTTTAACATGAAATAAAAGTTTTAAGAGTTAATTAGTTTCAAAACTGTTAGAAAAATAGAAAATGGGCTTAATTATAATGGATAACTCTGCCTTACGGTTCGTAAGAAAACGTTTTCCCTCCGTAGGTCATAGTAATTCAACTTATACACACCGATACCATTGCCAAAATGTTTCTTAGTCTACAGGGGTAAATGTTTTCGTATGACGGGTATTTCCAGCTCCATAGAAAAACAATATAGGGTATGATAAATTCGTGAAATTGACAGATTTTAGTTCAATTTATCATTCATTTTGGGGTTTTATAATTCTATTTGTCTCACTCAGCAAGCACTTTTTATTTTTTTGGAAGCCCAGCTTGAATGCAGTTTTAACTTGAATTTTGGAAGACCAGCTTGAATGCCAGCCTAGAATGCTGGGAAATTAGGAATTTACAAGAATTCCATATTTTTTATTCCAAAATTTAAACGCATAAATTGCTGATTGTGCTCAGCGTTTATACCAATGATAATCTAATATTATAACCATAGAAGAGAATAGCTAGGAATATCATGTGGTTGATGCGACTATATTATGGTCCAATTATAGCACTGCGATTTTTCGCTCCTTCAAAATCGATTTTCAGCTATCTTTTATTAATCACTATGAATAAGTGAGGCTGAAATCAAAAGAATGGTTATGGATATTTTATCTTTCTAATGTTCTTTCATAATTATGCGGATCGGTGTATAATTTTTGCGTAGTCTCTTCCAAGGAAGATTACTTCCTTCTGAGAGTCCTGTCCGAGGAAAGAGTAGATAAGATGGGAATCAACATTTAATGGAAAAAGGTCTAAGGACCTAAAAATTTCAATGCAATAATTAATTTAGGAGGTGAGAGAGGTTCTAACATTTTATTTCGTAATTCTCTTTGGGAATGGATGGAGTTTAGTTTTTTAGCTCTTGAAAATGCTGAAAAAGACTCCGAGTGGGGATGCTCTAGTGTGCTCTACGGAAAGCTTCTAATTCACCTCAAGTAAAACCTATGTAACCAATGGAAACCAATGCGAAAGTTACCGATAGGTATTTTCCTGTCAATAGAGTTTAACTGGACTTAATGGGCAATATACTAGTGATAGCTACTATTTACTATGAATAATTACCATTTTGAATAGTTAGAAGCATAGATCACCATTACCATTTTGAATAGATAGAAGACCACAATAATTACCATTTTGAATAGATAGAAGTATTTCTAAAAGATCAGGGTATTTTTAAGGAAAAATTCCATATCCACCTTTTCGTTTTAGAGCCATATCAACCATCTGTTTCTGATTTTTTAGGTACTTGCAGCGTCAAAATTAAGTAATTATTTCCGAAAATAAAAGACAAGAGAAAGACACCTTAGTACATTTTTTTGGCGTTTGAAAATACTCGTACACATCCAAATATCTAAATTGGGGAAGATTGTTCTTTTTTCACGTAGTCTCGTGGAATTTAATCGGCAGATTGTGATCCTAGCACCTATGCGAATTTATTGTAAGTTCTTATTGATCATTTTGTTTTATTTACTATTTTTGTTTTATTTAGTTGCATTGGAATTATCTTTGCACCCTAATAGAATAGTAATACCTGTGGCCGAAAGGTTATTCTAAAATGTTCCACTTGTGACTATTGACAATAATATTAAAACTCTGGAATGACACACAAATGCTGTGTCAAAAATAGTTGTTGTGCAAGTATTTCAACTATTTATAGTTCCTCTGTTTGGAAGATTTTTGACCCAAATCCTTGTCAAGGATAATTCCGGGAGTAATTGAGCCATGGCGAGGATTATTCGTGGCATGAGTCAGCAATGAGCCATGGGAGTGAAAAAATTACATATATCTTTTATCATTATCTTTCCCCATCTACGCCTGAACCAGAGTATTTCACTGCATGGCTCCGCTGGTACGTTTGGGAGGTTTTGCTTGTTAGATGACCATTTTGGGATACGTAGCATTGAGATTACGTGAAAATACGTTAATTTAAACTCAGTGAGTGTAATCAGAGTCATGAAATCGTAGGTAGGTTTAGCTGTTGTAACTCATCCTAACCATTCCTTCTCCACCCTCCTAAATGTTTTTTCGCTTTGAATTCAGTTATGTGTTATCTTTTTGTGTTTTTTCTATCATATTTTCATAAATAATCGGTTGTGAAGCCTTTTCTTCTTGGTTGAAAATAGAATCCCTAATACTAGGTAATTATTCTCTGATAATGTGATCATTGGCTGTACATTATGTCGACACCTAGCGTCACAATAAGGCACTGGGCTATAACAGCTACAACACATCTGTGATGACCAGCTAGTGGCTAACCTAGATATTGCTTAATCTTGCAGTGCACCAGATTTAGCTTAAAATTTACTTCCCCTTCCCCCCCCCCCCTGTTAACACTTGGCGATATAATTTCATCGACGAGCGTTTATTCTCCTCCCTCACTTATATCCCCGTCGGTTCGCGTAAAAAACCTCGCGAGGCTCGGCACACTGCCCCAATTCCTCCTTCCCGCGCCCCTCCTCTGTGGGTGAGAGGATATCCGGAAATATTCCAGGGAGAGGTGGCCGTTGCAATGTTCCGGCGGTGGGAAAGACGGAGGATGGGATGCGTGTGTGTAGCCCGGGGCAGCGGGAAGAGGGCGCGACTTGTCAGTCTCCGTTCCCCCGAGGGGAACTGCAAGGGCGTGGGAATAGCTCTTGTGGCCGCCACCTCTTTAAGGAAGTTCCTTCGGCGAAGATGCTCCACAGGACGTTGAAGATATCTGATGCTTTCTAGCTGTGTTTGGTGCTGAAATTTGTCTCGGTTCTTCCACCGGACCAGGGTCTTCTTGCTGGTCGACATTTTGATGTACGACTCGAGCATCATCTTCAAGGAAGTTTAGTGTCAAGTCCGCGTACCCATTCCTACTCATTGGCGTTATGTAACCGTTCCGGATAGTGCGCGAGTCACCCAAACCGGTCAATTGACAGAATTAGTCGAGCAAATTTTTACGTAAATGAGGAGTCTGCCGCAACCAGCAGGATAGCTGTCTTCGGTTTATATCATGATAGGTTTAGTTTCATTTAGCACCGTTGTGGTGTCGTCATTGCAATCAAAAGAAGGAGGGGCTAGGGTATTAAGGGATGGGGATATTGGTCGGGAGAGGGGCTTTTTTTGGGGCTTTATGTGAAAGGGGGATGTATTCGTCATAGTCCCTGAGGCAAAAACAAGAGCATTGCCTGTTTGTTGAAAACTACTTTTAAAAGCCATCAGTTGCACCTTGATGATGTGGAGAAACGGGCGGAGATTTAGAATTTTGTAATATCCCTGTTTTGAATGAACCAGGTTGCTCCTATGATTTTACGAAGAATGGAGTTCTCAGCAGTTTGGATTTTGTAAAGATGTCGCTTCATTTTTGACTTTCGCGTGGTCAGGTGCCACGTGATTGTTTGGCGTGGAAGGCGGAATTCTGGGGACCATGAACCCTTATTTTAGTTTTGCCGTTTTGGGTGTATTTTAGTTAATACAGGTATCCAGGCATTGCTGAGCTTTTCATTTACCCTTTATTGACTTGACTCTTGTTAACTATAATGCATCAAAAATGGAAAAACTAAAAAAATAAGGTGGAAGACACCCAGAACTCCTTCTATCATGCAGGCCAATCACGTGGAACCTGGCTGACCATAAACTCTGACATGACACTTAACTGGCTTAAAAATATTACGCGTGTCGGACATCGAAACGTCGGCCAACATGGAGACCCTTACCCTGTGACCTGAGAGGAATACTCTCTACAGGGTGCTGGAGAATTGTATGAAGATTGAATGAAAATTCATGGTCCCTTATGAAGGGAGGTAATAGATACGAGGAGTGTAAAAGAGATTCAACCTCGGGAAATAGGCAGTTTTATTTGGAACAGAAATTGAACTAAAGACGCAACTATTTCCTCTTATAATTTTCCCGATTTCGATCATGGTTTATTTGAGTAGCAGCATCGTCAATTGATATTGCGGCTATAAATGCGTACCTGATGATGTTTTTACGCAGCGAAATCATGCACTTGATCAATAAAATTATTAGTGGACATAGCAGTTTTTAAGTTCAACTTTCATTCGAAACATGTAGACGTCCACCAATATACGTCTGAGGCTACCAACTGGGCATTTCTATGAAGATTGCCAGGGGATAGAAAACCTACCGAGATAGGGGAAATAATAGCGAGGAATATTGGAATAATCATTAATTTGGTATAATTCCTATGATAATTGGGTGGCCTATGTTAACGTGTATCGCATCCAGCGTCCTTGAAATGTTTGAACATTTTCCTCACCAAAGTTGAAAAATAATACTAACCAAATGTTTGTGCTCTCTATCTTTTCAATCATCATTTTTCATATACAATGTATATGATAAATATCTAGGTAAGAGAAATGAATAGGCCAATCCACGTTTGAGAAGTTTCACTCTCGATTTAACTATTATTTTCTCTAGCAGTGTTTCACTTTCGGTTGATGGCGATTACTGCCATGAAATGTACCTGCTGCCTGATAATATGAGAAAAAAGATAAATGGTTGGTAATTAACGAGGAATAAATGCGATTCTGGGGGACGAGATAATTCAGATTCGTTTCCTCTGTGATCCGTATCGCATTTCTCTTCTTATTTGGAGAAGATGTAGGAAGTAAAATCATTGCAAGTTGTCGTATGACTGTTTTATTCTATTTTCAATAGTTTTGCTCTAGCGTGTATCTTTTGATTTTGCGTTTTCCCCAGAAAAATAGTGTAATCTTAAAAGTGGAAAGTGCTGTTTAACTGCATTTTAATTCGAAATTAAGACGATATATAATGAGGCAGTGGAAAATTAGTGGCCTCGCAGGGTTGAACTTAGTATAATTTTTGTTCCTTATCCCCATGCTTATTTTATTTTTGTTGGTTAAGAACCCTCGTAATTACTGCCGGTTATTAAGTAGCCATTCCTAATTTGCTGTGGAATGAACGCAGTTAACTGACATCGACCCTTTAAAATCTGCATACAACTTTTGCACCTCCATTTGGGTCGAATTTTTGGAACTACTGGTATCACTTTTCCTTGAATTTTGGGACAATTTCGTAGCACGTTTTTTGTCTCTCTCGAACTTTATTTTTTGACATCCTAAAACCTTACGGAATTTGACGATTTATCTTTACGCAAGTACTGAGATCAAATTATTGCCGAATAGTGTTATTCATTGTTGCTATTGACGTCTTAATTGTACTACCCAGCTTCGGACATTAATCAGGAAGAAAGTACATGAATTCATGGAGATTACTTGAAAATTTTCTCCTGTAAAGTGCCTATAGCGCAGTGATGAGTAGGTAAGCAAAAAAAGCCTACTCCTGTGTATAGAAATCGACCTTTCCCACGGGAATAGATTTTAAGGCATCATTCAGCCCTA
Source organism: Pyrrhosoma nymphula (assembly GCA_963573305.1). NCBI lineage: Eukaryota > Metazoa > Arthropoda > Insecta > Odonata > Coenagrionidae > Pyrrhosoma > Pyrrhosoma nymphula. The sequence goes on along the minus strand of OY754335.1, from coordinate 71,473,274 downwards.
ATGGCTGAAACGTCTCGCCGCGGCGAGATGTTTCAGCGATTCAGAGATAATTCAGAGATGTTGCGGCGCGCCGTCACAAAAATTATTTTTCCAAGTTCTTGTAATTTATCAGTTTTGTTTAATATAGTAGGCTCTTCTAGGCACTGGTTGGTGGTATTAACATAACGGCTCATAGTGGCATAGAGTAAGTACCTTAATATTCTATGATAGTACACAATAAGGATTTATTTTATTTTTATGGCGTAATCATTTTGCAGATAAGATTTTCACTTTCGCTGTTTCGTTTGGCTATTAATTGGTATAAAAATATGGAGAAAAAACTTTTTAAGCCCAGAATTATGAGTACATATACACATAAAAACTGACCCGCATTACCCCAGTGTAATTTAATATGCCATTGATATCTTGGAAATAGCATGGCGACTCGATTTGAATGCAGAGTTGGTCGTACCAAGGAGTTTGAAGAAGATTTTAATTTTTTTCAGACTATAAAAGTTTAACAGCTCATTAACCTCTGGGTCGCATTATACATTTTAAATGTTAGATTTAATTTAAGCTTGTTTGACTCATTAAAGCATGCTTATTAAATGGGATACTAATAGCTTGCTGGAGACAAGATTACATCTCATGGAATTTCGCCATGTACGTAAACCGTAGCCGAGTGAAAGTTTGCGCTAAGGACGCCTTATAACTTAATTGATTGGGTCTATTTATACTGATCCAGTACCTACTCCTGAGCCGCATACCTCTGGTATAAAACAGAAGTGTGTTGTTTTTAAACCTTTTCATGCATTGATACATTGATTTTATGGCAGAATGCCGCAGATTTTGAGAAGAGTGAGTCATAATTATTCGCAAAACTTGCACGACTGCCCTGGAAGCATGAATATTTCAGTTTAAAGTGTCTCTGATGGAATCTTACGTCGGCATATGTGAAGACTTCGACCAGTTCATAGTCGCTAGCAGCCAAACAGCTGGTGGATATTGCGGTAAAGGCGTGGGTATTTTAAGAAAATGTTTGAACGCAGGTGATATGCTGTCAGGATACCTGTGGCGTATAAAGGTTCCCGTGCATGAATAAAATGGCGATTTAATACCGCGAAGTTTTGTGAATAACGAGTTTTATTGAAAGAAAACTCCTCGTATTACATAATATCACATGATATGCTTCCAGGAACATTGTTTGTATAAAAGTTACCGCAAATGTGAACAATTGTGATGCATTACAACTAAGTTTGAGAATGACGAATCTTGCTTGAAAAGAACGGAAGTTTTTCTTGTTAAATCATCAGGAGACACTCTGCAAATCATTCATGAAAGCAAGAGATGGACGAAAACAGCTGGATAGGAGTGGATACTTTTCAAGCCAGGCATAACAAGAGTGGACTGGATCAGACCTGCTAGTTTCTATATGCGCGGAGCCGATCCAGGGAATTTCCCCCGAAAGAGATTTCCCCCATCTGCCCGCCTGGGCACTGCGCGACGGCCTGCCTAGTAAAGCGCTGGCCCTCCTCCTCGCTTTACACGGTTATAGAAATTGTTTGTAATATTCAGAATATCTGGATTTGGAGAGGAAGGATGCAGCTAGGACATATTTCATAGTTTATTTTCAATTGGCTTCCTATAGCCGAGTACCATTCCCGCAAAAATGTTCAATCTTTAGGCAAGTTTTCTAATTTTTATTTCCGATGAGGTTAGCATCAAATACACGGGAAAACAAACAATTTTAAGCTTCAAATTTCAATCGCAGAACGGTGAAAACAGATTTTTTTATTTATTAGCATGCCACCATGGCGAAGTAAAATTCCAAGACCTGATTATGGATTTTCCAGGCGTAGTATCCAACCCCTTTAAGATGTTAAAAAACATCACAGTGAACTTCGCACACGTGGTGAACGGATCGAGAGAAGGTTATACAAATGTATGCGCCGATGACTAGATAGCCCGCGCTGTAATTTTTCACGGTCGAGGTAAGGTGGAATCGTCGGTCGCGCCCGGTGCGTGAGAATCAAGTTTATGCATGCATGCTATTGTGTTCCCATCGGAAATTCAAACAGAAACCACTTTTGTTGGAAGCCCGTCTCCTTATCCAAGGACTTGTCCTAGCAGTGGTCTCACCCTGCTCTTTAAGGCCGGAGGTGAGGCATAAAACACATTCAGGGAAGAACAAGCGAAGGGAAGCTTTGCGAAGGAAGAAAATTCGTGTAGGAAGGAATGTAGCCATTGAAAAGGTATGAAATGGTTAAAACTTGCTTTTTGATGGAATAATTAGCATTAACCACTTCTTGGTGAAATTTATTCGATAATGATATGAAAAAAGGTTTTACATTAGACACTTTGAAATTAACTATCTCCTACTGGGTCCCAATTCATGCCTAGAATATTAAATAATGGCTTTTACTAAGAGTTTATCTTATTCTTCCTTGAAACGGCTCCGTGTCAACAGGAGTGTAGCGATACTGGGAGGATTTCCTAGCGTTTCATGTAAAAAAAAATAAATATACTTTTTGAGATTTACATTTAGGCATTGTATGGCTCTGCTTACTAGAAGATCAGAGGAAAAGTTTTTAAACTCCTTTACATTAGTTTAAATTTCTGTCCCGTTGGGGTAATGAAGCCAATAATATTTTCAGCTTAAATTTTACCTTGTAGCGAATTACTGATTAAAATATTGCTCGAAAGCGTTTGCATTTAAAATGTATTTCATTGCATGCGTACACTGTGGCAAAGTTTTCTTCCTGGTAGAAATATTATTTTGGATACGTAAATAATATTGGGAATCAAAAATATTCTCTTGGACCTAAGTACTTCTCGCATTTAACGACGGTTATGTATAACTCGTTTTAATTACGTAGTCACTGGCCTACAGGTGTATAACTCCATGATTTAACACTCCTTATGGGAAGAATTCTCTCAATGCAAAACTCAGATTTTAAGCGGGATACAAGTTTATATTTTTTCCAATATAGATGATAAAAAGAAAACCATCTTCGTTGTATTTCAGCTAAGAAAATCGACTTTTTCGTCGAATATATTTTCCTAGGGCTTTTCCTACTTCGTTACGTCCCGTTCTGTCTTAGCACTTCGCATCCTCCGACTAACATTTTTTATATTTTGCGTCGTCATTTTGCTTTGATTGCCATCTTTTCTAGCGATCTCTCCCTACAAAAAGGTGTGGGGAAAGGAGATTGAGACAGAAACGGCGCGAGATCGTCTTCATTACGTTTGCGAGGTAATTTACGACGGGCGAAAGGGAAAAAGAGAGTCGCCGTTCTGAGAAGAAAGTAATTTACCCGATGACTTACAGCTTTTTTCAGAGCCGGAAATGTGGGGGGAGGGAAGAATATATGGGATGGCTGGCGTTAATGTGTCCAATAAACGAGTAGAGTCGAGGCAGTTTTCCCGTGTAGGTTTAATTAACCCGTAGCCCCAGCGTTGCCAGCCTTCATGTTTTGCAGTTTTCCCGAAAAATGAACATCATATCTTCTTCGAATGGGCTTAACATCTTGGTGTAAGCTCGAATTCTTCGTCACTATACGAGTGTTCCATCCACTTACATCATAATTCTCGTCACTTTATCATGTTGTGTATTTTCAATGTGCATTTGAATAGTATTCATGAGTAAAGAAAGTATTTACAATACCGTATTTTTGCGTGCTTAAAATTTATCCACAATGATTTTAGGTGTACTTAACTGTAATATTTTAATAGCCTTAACATATTTTCCCAAATAATTATATCATTGTTTATTTCCACTTGTTAATTCAGATTCAACAATGAAATAATACAAGATCATCTTAAATATCACTTCCCTAAAATAATTCAAATTTCTCGGTGGAAAATCAAGTGGTAAAGAAATTTAAAAAATATCGAGTAGTTTTTTTAAATGTTAAATTGAGCCAAGTTGTGTGTATTTCTGTATGATCTCTGTTATTTTTCGTTAAAAAAATTGGTGAACCTCTTCTACAGTACAGCGCATTTGTTTGATGGTTTTTTCACTTTGAGCCAATTCGCACACAAGTTCATCACGTTTTGGTTAAAATTATGCTCTCCTCAGGTGAACAATCCATATTAAATTTCCGTTTTTGTTACAAATATATCGTATCTGAGCACATTTTATTTTAATAACCTTAATGATGAGCATTACTTTTTAATCATTGCCTGATACTATTTCAAAAGTAAAGTAGATATCTCCTCGGCTAAGAAACTATATTAAAAAGAATGTAATGCGATTGATTTTTATGTTCCTGTGGTGTGTATCACCTGAAGGAAAGGTCTTTTACTTGAATTCTTGCAATTATTTGGAAAATTTGGTTCATTATTATTCATTTAATGCAAATCAAAAGTATTTTTAGCCATTTGTATGCCAAAAATCACTAATGTGAATAATATTGCTGCCCGGTCATTTTGATTCAAATGTTTAAATTCATTCCATGTTGTGATAATAAGTTATTTATTTTCTCTTTTTGCATTGCATATCTGGTTATTAGTAGATGTGTTATTTCAAGGAGCATAATTTTTTACTCACTTTTATTATCTAGCAGTAAAATTTATGCATTAGATCCTCTTCTAGGTGTGTCCTATGTTGTGATGAATCAATTGGGATAAGGGTTAAATATCTAATATCGCAATATAATTCAGGATCAGGCAAATTTGAAGTTAATCGCTTTGCAATATATTGATATATCACGCGGTTTGCCTCATGAATTGCTATTTGTCACATATCTATCGAGCATCGTACAATATGGGATTGTAATATAAGGTATACTTACAATTAGATGAAAACTGGGTTTTCTTAACATTTAGTCCCCTTAGAACTATATAGGCATGGTCTATATTTTTTAACTGATTATACCTATCGTTAACATTCCAAATTATTTCTTGCTACACATTCCTCCCCATTATAAAAAGAAATAATTTATTAGAAAATATTATTAAATCTGTTCAGGGATGTGAGAGAACTTCTGAAAGGTAATATTTCATCATCCTTGTCGACCCCGGTGGCGACACACAGTGTAAAATTTTCATGTCCGTTTCAAATGAATGTGTATATACATTTATTTGAAACTGTCATATCATTTATACATAGAATTTTCAAAATAATTGGCAATTATTTCGCAAAATAATGATATTTTGTCAATTTCAATAACGGATTTGGAATCAGCGATCTCAGAAACCTATGTACCCAAATTTTGTTATGAATCACAGTATTTTAACTCACCGTGACCGTGTTTCAGAGGAAATTTCACCCTGTGCGACGGGGTATAGTCCTCGCGTCCTCCTGCATTAGGGTCGCGGGTTCGAGTCCCGCCCGAGTGGATTTTCACCACTAAGGACGTGGTTGTTTGTTTTATTCCGTTGTTACTTGCTAAAACATCCGATGTCAAATGTCTGTGGAGCTGTTTTCGGGAATTTGGAACTAAATAAAAAAATAAAACTTCAGGAGTAAGGGCTAACCATTGCAAGTAGTGTGGGTTGCATATGCTGAAGGATAACGCAGTGCATAATTATCGTCTTCTCCACGAGGAAAAATGTTCTGTGCTGAGCTAATTCCAATGGTCTATTTTCCTTTTACTTCACCGATTTCTGCATTACAACTCATTGGATTTTTCGGGATATGTAAGGAGCTGAATAGAAATTTGCCTCTAAAATTACCATAGTCTCCGTGTTGTCTGTGCTATTGATGGCAATGAATGTAATTTTCAAGCTAAAATTACTTTGTATTTGCATTGTCATTTAAAGGTAAGCAATGGCAATGATTATGGAGATTTCACCTATATTTTCTTTATTTTTCCTCGGGTTTTAGGTGTTTTGTGAGCAGGCAAACAAGCCTTTGGTTCCACTGGCAGTTGAAAGCCAGATTGGACCCTTATTGACTCCTGAAGAAGGTGGTGGAGTTAAACATCCTCCTGACCCGGTGAAAATCCTGTGAAGGATTCACTTTCCTCCTGAGGAGTGTGTTGCCGGACTACTCACCATGAAAGCTTCTAGTGGGTTAGTTCAATTATCTTTCTTTGCTTGTTCACAGCTGAGGGAATCTTTGGTTGAAGAGAAAAACGGTGATGTGAAGAATTGGCTGGGATCTTACCCTTGTAAAAACCAATTTTAATGTAGACGTGTATGTATTTATTGTTGGAAAGTATTAGCCCTTAGAATGTGTGTTCCTCTTTAAAGCTGTATATTTCAGGATTTAGTCACCAACAAACATGCATTTCTCTCTACCTATTTCTAAATCTTTAATGCTCTTTAAAATCTATCTAAACCTTTCTCAAATGATAACTATCAAATGGTTCCTATAATATTTTTTTCTACAAAAACGCTGTTCATGATCAAAAAAGCTCATCTATTGCATGTGAAAGCAAATTTTATACTTTACTTTTTTTTTGGTGGAAGTCAATGACATCCCCGAAAAACATTTTTATTAGTTGTTCGGTTCCCTTTAAATTTAACTAGCCCAAGGGGCCGGCTACATTTCGCGTTTATATCTTAATTAAAAGCTTACGTTTTAGAATAGTAATTTTCAAAGAATTCAATAACAATGCTAAAAAAATTCGGCCGTTACTGTAGTGGACCCACAAAATGGCAGGTTACCAAACGTTCCGCCAGCTTACATCATTCCATTTAACGTTATTCGTGTGCGCTAAAGTGCGCTGATATGTTCCGATCTGTGCTAACTTCAACACCTTGAATGGAAAGCTCCGTATGTGTAAATTTTCTCTAGTGTGTAAAATCAAAAACAAGCTCCAAATGTCTCAAAATTTGTCGACCGAGGGCAAGAGCTCCTCGTCCTCAGTTGACTATGTACTCTAGCCCTCGGCGTATTGAACGGGCGCTAATACGTGTTCGGCCTTTTAGCTCAGGTGATGAAAGCTCGGATTTTTTAAATGAGAAAGCGGGCCAGAAAGTGTTTAGCGTTTCGAATTAGCTGAAAAGATATGCGAAAGTGGGAATTACTCGCCGTATCTGGTTGGTGTGGTTGCCAGAGTACTTGCTTCACATCCAGTGGGCTCAGGAAATTGAGAACTGTATTCACGGACTGCATACTACGTTGTATTGATGCACAACTACGATTACCTGTGTTGACCAATTGCTATCATTTGAGTTTTTGATAAATTACATCCAAGGTACTAATGCTTACGTACGTAGTACTATATGTCATCTACTGTATTTATTTTTCTTCTTAAGTTTCCCTAATCTTGTAATTTTGACGCAGCGCAATGCTTTCGTAGGTATGATTTAAAATGTGACGTCATTTTATGCATATGTTTATTAATAAGATGCTTTGGACATCTTTTACTCATTCCTCATTCGCTTCTCGTATGTTTGTTTTTAATTCCTCGCATGCCCTCTCTCATACGCTGTTTGCGTACACTGTTTTCTTAAGTTAACTATATTTATATTGAGTTTTAATGAGTACTTTCATTTCATGAATTTAATCATGTACTTTCGAACCAAAGTTTTATCAGACGTACAAGTGTTGTGTCGCATGATAATTCCATTCCCAAATACCAATATATTTGCTTGTAAATTCTTGGGATTAACCCCGTTTATCAGAAAATATTCAAGTATTTAATGGCGTATTTGGTTTAAAGTTTTAGTGAAAACGTAATCACTTCCGGAAAAACTATCAACTCGAGTTTCACGAAATAATTTTTTAATAACCTCCTTTCCTTTTTGAATTAGTTGGGAAACGCGAACGTCACGCAGCACATCTTTTCGGTAAATGCGCTGCCGCACGCAAATTTCATGGCATAATTACAAAAGTGCTTTTAGGCTCAAATGATTACTTTGTTCTGAGAAACTCATTACTTGAACCTCACTGAACCAGTTTTCAAAGGTGGCTGCAATTCTTATTAAGGACGAGCTTAGTCGATAAATATAAAAACGTATGCCTTCGATCACCTCCATCTCTACCATCTGACTATTACGAGCCATCAAATCTACATCAAGGCGTATTGCAGCGTGTCCTGCCACAAGGGCTTGTGGCAGGGGGTGCTGAGATGCCGGCCGTAAAAAATATCATATACACATCACGCATTTCCCTTTTGGGGTAGGGATGGCAAAATTTATGATTTATTATGTTAAGTTAAGCTGTGTTGTATAAATTTATGATTTATTATGTTAAGTTAAGCTATGTTGTATATATTTATGATTTATTATGTTAAGTTAAGCTATGTTGTATAAATTTATGATTTATTATGTTAAGTTAAGCTCTGTTGTTTTTAATTTATGATTTATTATGTTAAGTAAGTTATGCTGAAGTAGGTCTGCTCTGAGTTAAAGCATCAGAAGTTAATGATAGGAATATATAAATACACTGTACCTCGGTGCGAAAAACGTTATCTTAATTTTAAACAGTGCACTAGACGCTCCGTGGGGTGAGAGAAGTCAGAAACATCGTCTCAAAAGAATGTCTTCGGTATTTTTAGACTCTATATCTTTCTCTACAGCCGATCTTAAAAAAAGAGAAACAAAGACTGTTGTGCTGCGTGCTCATTGAGGCTTGAAATTCTATGATAGCTATTTTAATCGACGCAATTATAGTCCGACTCCTCATGATCATGAAATGGGAGGGTTTTGAATTCATAGTTTCCTTGTTTCGAAAGTTAATTGCTAGCGCTATTGCTCAGCATTCCGATAAACACGAAACGAGCTGCTGGCCGACTTCACGGAAATGCATTCCCATATTATGTTTATCCTACATATGCACGTGTATAAACGACTTGAAAGGAACCTTAACTTTTATCGCTTTCTTTTTTTAAAAAGTGGACATTGGTTTCCGAAATTTATGCTCTCTAATTGTGTCCTGACATTCCTCTATGGGCTCAATAAGACATTGTTTTTATTACTTAAACCGAACATCACCTCATCATCAGACGCCATGCTTGATTTATTTTACCCTTTTATCATTATGAATTATATCTGAAGCTATGTGTAATAGAATTGGTTCGGGAGCGATTTCTTTGGCCAATAAATTACCCGTTAGTTCATATGTTAGCGTATAATACGTGGTATATTGGAAGCTGATTGCTCATTCACTAGTGTGTCCACGCTGAATAGCCATTTTGAATGCATTATATAAGAATTATTCAATACTCGTTTATCGATCCTTATCTCAAAGCACACAAAGTCGCAGAAGAGCTTCTTGGGGGTAGCGTTGCAAGTGATCGCGCATCTAAATATTGCTGTGATTAAGATAATGAAAGAGTGAGTAGAAATACGTTTTGTAAAATAATTTTTCTAGGAATTTTCCTGAAAATATTTTTAGGCTAAGTTTAAAACTGGAATTTACTAAAATAAGACTTACCAGCTAATTACAGCAGAAAATTATTTTTGGATGAATATTTTTATTTTTCATTCATAATAATGTGCAAGGATAACTCTTTTTTGAAAATTGATTAATTTATTTTGAATTTTCAGCATTTTCACCATTTATTAATATTTTTCATAATTTTAGCTTTGATCATTAATTTTGGCTTTGCTGTGGGTAACTGTCTTGGATGGACTCGGGCATACATAATTGTGCTATGCTGAAACCCAAAATTCTAGACGCTTGAAATAAAATTAATTGATCGCTTATATTCTTAGTTTTTGGATTATATATTTAATCAGGTTCACCAACGATAAAAGACGCGAGAAAGTAATTGTGAGCGTAATAGCCCAAGCAAAGAAGGCAATCTACCAGAAGAGGAGTCTGCTGACAGCTAGTAAGACAAAATTGGAACTAAGGAGGTACGTTATTAAAATATATTTGGAACATGCTCATCAATAGCAGAGACACCTACACAATAAGAGCTGCAGAGCCAAAGAGATTGGAAGCGATGGAGATGTTGTCCTATCGAATAATGATGAAGATCAATAGGACGGAGAGAATCTCTGACGAAGAAGTCCTACGAAGTGTTGGAGAGGAAAGAAGTATAGCGAAACTCTGCGAAGAAGAAAACTTATTGGACACATTTTTGCGACTAAACAGCCTAATGAAAACAATATTGGAAAGTGAAATAAATGGGAAGAATTACAAAGGAAGACCAAGAATGGAATACATCAGGCAAATTATGAGGAACGTCAAAGTGAAAATTATGTAAGAATGAAGCTGTTGGCGAAGAGGAGAGTGGAAAGGAGAGCCGACAGGAAACCGATCTACTAATTGAGGACTACTAATTATGGCGATGGATTATCATTCGCTTTTGCAGATTCTTATTTCGTAATGCGAGTGAACTATTTGCCCTAAAGCTCTGCGGTGATCGCAATGTGGGAATGTGGTTAAATGACTGGTTCACCGTCACGGCTGAGAACTTCTTTTCATTCATTCACATGCACGCTAACCCAAATCAAGGAATGTAACTCGCCATTTCCAAAACCTTGGGTGGTGTTTAAATCCGCTTTATTGCACGCTGTTTATTTTTTATCGTCACCATTCTCACTTTACACTTCAGCTTTGTTTGTTGTTCTTCAAACTCAGATCACAAATCATTGCCAAAGGAAATAGCGTCTTAAGCCCGTTTTACACGGGGCACGTAATTGCACAATCTGATGTGCGTACGTACGTGTATTTCAAATTGCATCGTGTAAAGTCGTGAATTGTAAGAACACATGCGCGAATGCACGAACACGAGATGGCAAAATAGCCCCTGCTCTAATTCGAAAATGAATGCACGCCCGATTGAGAAAAACATTCAGTTTGAAGTTGTGCAATTTCGTGCCCTGTGTAAAACGGCCTTAAGGCATCGTATGTCGATGCTACTGCATTACTCATGAATGGAATGTTTTAATAATTAGTATTGAAAAGTGAAAGTTATTACGTAAATGGATTATTTAAATCTCATTCAGGTTAGCGTTTCGTATGTGTAGTACACACACTTGAAGTTGTAACAATATTTAACGACCACGAACGAATATTTACGATTTCGGTGAATATTTTTCTCATACCCCTTGTCTCAATGCATAATATTGTATTATGCATATTATATATTTGTATATAACATATGTATTTCATACTATTCATATTTTAGTTGCAAAATACCGATGCTTGAATTTCTGGAAATGATGAGGGAAAAAGTGTTTGCTTTTTTAATGGTTTCATCCATCGAATTTGGGATAAGTAAGATATATTATCCGTCAAATAAATCACAACTGTAATTGTGTGGTAGCCGTAATCTTAAGGCTTAATATGTCGAGGAAATATTAAGTTCGATTGCCCGTATTACCTTCCATAACTCATGCTGGATACAAATCTTTTAATTGCTTACTTATGGATGAGTATCTAATACCCCTCGGTCCAAGGTTCAGTTGAATAGTTTCCCCATTCGTTTTCTGTTTGATTAGCAGAATTTGCGTAGGTATTAGTCAATTTCCCAAGGAATCACGTGTGCCTTAATTTTGTATTTTGTCAATTTTTTCGATAATTGGCTTTGTTGCGTGGTTATCTGTTGATCTATCAACAGCATTAGTTAATTTGTAACCATATTTAATATTCGTAAACATTTTACTTCGTTAGAATATCGATAAGTCGTTCTAAGTCCGTCAAATTTATATAGCTCATAAAATAATCGAAAAATATTTTACTATTTTCAGAAAACTTTATGTGAGTCAACATATCATACATAGAGAGGTAACTGCTGAAACACTGTAAAGCCTTTGCACGGTTTAAGTGCAAAGTGCATCGGTCATTTAACCTAGAGTATTTATTCTTCTTTATTTTTAGTACCCACGTTTCACACTCGTGTCTAAACTTCATTACCCCTGCTAACGTTTTCCTGGTTTATGGCCTTCGTATGTTACGCAAACGCATGCTACTATAGTGGCTGCCATTGTGAAATAAGAATTATCTAGATAAGCTTATGTAGTGGGAGGCACATTCACTTATGCTAGACTATATTTCCAGGTCCGACAGAAACGATAAATTAAGAGAGATATTTTGCCGAACGGATAGGTATGGGAATTCGTTTTTCCCCCGAACAATAAGGGACTTTAATAAATGCAAGGCGTAATTTCATAGAGCGTTTCCTTTTTATATGTAAACGGCTGGTGTCCTAACACCCCCCGCCACACGCCTATTGAGGCGGCTTGCGGGGTAGTATGTAGATGTAGATGTAGACCTGTCTCTTTTAATAGGATGTACACCAAAGTATGGCGAATTTCATCCTATAGCTGTTCCATCCAATAAGTACAGCTTCTTTTCCATTCATTGTGTGATATGTGAATGGATTTTTGTCGGCGGCATTTATTGAATTAGTATGTTGTTGCGTAATTCCTCACTCCAATGCTTTGTGGCGTGATGTCTGTTTCCTCTCAGCTCTGGCATCGGCGGCACGCTTCCATTCTTTTAACTCGCGGTATGAAGCAGCGGAAGTCAATTACGGTAAAAAGAGGATACTAAAATTACCACATGTTAAGTTCCTTCGCATTGCTGGGGGACAAGGTCTTTCCGCGAATGTTGGAATGGAGAATTGCGACGGGTCTATCTTTACTTGTGCCTGTATCTTGCTGTTTCCAATGTTATTGGCATATTATTTCCCCCCTGAATTTTCTGCAAAAACTGTACACGTCCCTCTTAGTCCCTATAGTAGATCAGCACACACTGTAGCGTAGGCTTCACAAATTTATATATATGGAAACATTTGTGGAATATTCTCGTTGCAGTACATGAAGACATGTTAACCAGCTGTCCCTCTTTTTGTGGGTGAACACCGAGTCCAACTATTCCTGTAGGTATAGAGGCCGAGCATTTCAAATTAACAAACCAGTTGCACATGTTCCGGGATGGAGCTCATTTTCCAGCTTCCGCTGTGAGAAAATAAAGCCACTTTACGAATTGTGGCCTTTAGAATGCCATTTCACCGTATGTGTACGGAAAAATCATTCAAATTCGTTCACGAGGGAGCAAAGTGACAAAGAAACCCAGTGACAGGATGCAACCACCGTCACAATGGCTTTCCAGCGAGCAGGATGGCAGCTGGCAACCATTCAGTATTTGTATGTCTTCTCAAAATGCCCATCCTCAGTGTGGCAGAATAATGACAAAAAATGACAGGTACTAGGTACCTGCACGACGTGTCCCTGTGTCTATAGAGCCGCAGTATACCCAAATAAACATATAAATTGCGTAATGCTTTCATGATTTCAGCCTCGATTAAGTCGAGCATTCTGAATTGGTTTGGTGACATTATTAGTCATTTCCCATCCTGAGATCCGAGATTCAAATCCCGGCAACGGTAGAGATAATTCAGCGGAATTTCTATCCTTACTTGGATGCTTGTGGAAAACACTTGAACTGTAGAAATTAGCTGTTGGACGGGACGTTAAACCTTGAACTCCTTGGCACCCTTCGTTAAGAGTAGGCTAAAGCCAACGCCGAGTTTCCCTCCACCGTTCTCTTATTGTCCAACCACTATCCTTCTCTTACCAGCCTACCTAACTAATACTTACTGGGGCATAATGAATTACCACGTGTCTCGGTCGCCTGCCCCAAAAAAGAAACTGCTATTTATGCAAGCCAGCGCTTCTTACTGAGGAAAGTCCATTGCACGATTGAAGCTATGTAAAAAATATTGGTATATACAATTGCGGCGATTTGGTTTGGCGGGGAAATGGATTATATTATAATTTAAATGACAATGAGTTTTTTTTTCTCATGGCGAATTCTTCGTGGTGATGTTTTTAATCGCAATTTCTTCGACTATTTCTCCAGCAACTATCGATTTCTTTCATTGAGAGTAGGTTAATGTCGACATCGAGTTTCTCTCCGCTCTTCCTCCACTCCCTATATAAATTTGTAGAAATATAATCTCTTCCTTCGAAGAAAAGTCCTATCTTGATGTGTGCTACATAGATTTTTCGAAGGTATTTGATTCTGTTAATTGCACCCTTCTTTTACACAAGTTGTAGTCACGTTACAACATCAGCGGAAACCTGTTTTCCGTGATTTCTGGCTTCCTGAGTACCCGAAAACAGCGTGATTTCATTTACGGCATCTTCCCTTCACTATTACATGCCTCTCTTCTGGAGTGCCTAAGGGGAGTGTCCTGGGTCCCATTTTGTTTGCTCTGCCATCTACACGAAATTACAGATCCCGTTACCTTGAGAGCGGTGTTCCTTGGATGTGTACTTCCTATTCTGGAATACTGTTCGCCCATATGGTCTACTGCCTGCCCTACTTCGCTAAAATTGCTCCATTGGCCCCTAAATTTCTTTTTTTAGCCATTATCCGTCACCGCGTTCCCTCTCTCACTCCTTGCTCGCGTGATAAAATACTGTCATCTCTTTTTCTTTTGCATCCCACTCTTCGCAGACAGATCTCGGACTTGAAGTTTCTTCACCAAATTTTAAATGGTTCTTTCCGATCCCCTGAACTCCTCACATCCTTCTCACTACGTGTCCCATGTCGTTCCACTCGAAACTCGAGTCTTCTTCTCACACTTCAGTTCCGCGTATCCGCTTCCAAAAGATCCCTTATCCACCGAATCCCATCCCTTTTTAACTCAATCTCCAACAGGTATCCTTCTCTTGATCTCTTATAACCAAACAACATCTTTACCTACTCATTAAAACACTACCACTTACAACTAGATTCATTCCATGAATAGCCATCTGCATGTGGTTTACTTAGTTGTTGTTTTTACCTTTTTTATGCATAATTTACTTGTATTAATTAATTTTCTTTATTATGCCCAATGTAAAAGGCCTTGCGGCTGTTTTTTAGTAAACTTAAATAAATAAATATTGCACTCTTTTGGCAAGATTATTACAAATGTGTCGTCATCTGTATCGGAATTATATTTCATATATTTGAAGATTTTAAACTAGTCTTCTTTGGTTTTACTGGATCTGGTATTCCTGGCCTGGCCTAGCATTCCTAGTCAAGTATGGCATTCCAAAGTCTTATATGGTAACGATATGACGCTGGATAATATCAAGTCTATTGTCAAATATTGCACTTCGATATCGTAGAATCAATCAAAACGATGTATATTGACCCTAGTACCGTTCGCAACAATAATAACGGTCACAATAATAACTAAGCTAACATATTATAATTAATAATGATATTTTGGAGAGGGGCTAGGTTGTACGGAACATCTGGGGTAATATTTGCCATCATCGCGTCGGAAAAGACCGTCGGAGATATCTTTAGCCTGCCTAAATGGTTGGATTCGCATATCAGACGCGAGATGATATTCAAGCGATTATTATACGTTAAATACGGTAGTAGTAATATTACTCGCGATATGTTATTTGCCTGACTGACCGGTTTCTGTCATACTCATCAGAACTCGCATCCTAGTATACACATCAGTGTGATTCAGTTCCTCGCGATTCGGCGCTTCAGACCTAGAGAAACGTAATTGGGATCCATCACGTATCGTCCCATCCAATGAGTGAAGGTCTATACTCGAGTTGCTCTCCTCAAAGCACACTCAAAAGTAGGGATCGGAATATCAGTGGAAAGTTTTCGTCGCCGCTTGGTCTCGACTCCTCGTGGGAAGTCACTCTCTAGCCGAAGAACTTATCTTAAATGGCAGAGCGGGGAGCTCTTGCGGCATCACAGTATTAATGAAGAGTATATATACTCAAAAGCCATATACAGTTATACCTTTCTTAACTATGGAGGTTGAAATGAAAGGTGTTGAGTGATTTTCAGGGCATCCACCCACGCCAGGGATCAACTCAACGTGAAATTAATGTTACTCATGTAACTCCGCAGATAGAAGGACTGGGTTGTGAGCTAGCTACTTGGGACTCGAAAGTTTCACTCTATGTTGAGGCTACTTGAAAAATTCAGATCCCGCGACTTTCAGTAAGACACGGATGATACAATTACTACCCCGCGTTCTCTATTTCTGGCATATATGACAAGATAGATATATTCTGTCGAGCCGATGGGTGAAAATAATTCTTATTTCAACGCTCCAGGAATGACTTCAACAGAGAGAGACACTAAGATATTCCGTCAAACAATAGTTCACTTTTCCGTCCTTCTCCTCTTCCAATTTCTCTTCCCTTCCTTCTTCATAATTGGTGGCCTGATACCCCCTGCCACATGCGCCTAAGACAACTCGTAGGGCAGTATGTAGACGCAGAATATCTTAATTACTCTACCAATTCTTCACAAGTCATGCCAAAATGAAAAATATGCGATCTTATTGATTCAATGTACCGAAATAACGCAACCTTCATCGAAAGAAAACTTTACAATACATAGTTCCAAAGCTATTGAATAACTTACCTCGGACAATACAATCAATAGACAAAATTTCAGTATTAAAAACACAAGTTAATTTTTTAACAAACAAGATATTTTTGGTCAATTTTATTTAAGCTTTATTTTCCGATCACCCAAATTATTAAAACCTGGCACCTGCCGACAAGCCTATGGCTTAGCAGGACCAAAAGGAAATATTATTTTTTAAAGTATTCATTGTATTCATTGCTATATTTTACTGTAAAAGGTCATCATATGTACACATTTTTATCAATAAATATGTGATATTGCTTTGAAAAAAAATGATTGAATCATAAAAAAATACGACCTTCCACTTCTATGCCTACCTTATCCTCTTTAAGGTAACAGAATTCGATACTGCCATCATGATGACAGGTGTGGAGTCCTCTATCAGCTGCTCACATTTAAAAAATGTATTTTCTCTCTCCTATCCATTCGTTGTCACTGAAATAACATTTAAGTTGACCTTTTCCTCGACAAGGACATTCATAAAGCTTAAGCAGTCCCCAATTTTTCTATGACCATATGGCATTCTATGTGATTTAATATTACGTAAACAACTTTTGGACGGTTAGTCACAAGTTCCGTCAATCTCTCCTGTTCTACGTTAATCACCTTGTACGTCCTCATTTCTTCGAATGAACTACCTGGATTACTAACGACTCGTCTTTGTCTTTTGTAGTAGTCTTTGGTATCTGTACATTTTTTACTGTATTTCCCCATGTTTGCTCTATGGTTGCGCAAAATATTCTCGTGCAATGCCTCTTTGTTATTACCAAAGACTATTATATTTTGATCCAGATATTTTTTGCAAAACTTATCTGCCTAATTTATTTATTACAATTATTGTTCGAGACGTAACTTTGTCTAACCGTTTCACGTTAATAACTATGAATAACTTAGTATATCCACTTAAGATGTTTAATACACGATTTAGGTTTAGTTGCAGTATTACCAAAATCATAAAGATTAATACCGCTTGGCAATGTGTACTGAGCACTGAGTACACGTGCCGTTGATCGTGCTTTAGACTCCTGAAACGTTTACAGATGCTGCGTTCCTGTACCTATTTGATGTTTATTAACTATTTTCTTATGGTATGATTTCTTCTCAATTTTATAGAGGAAATAAAGGGGCTGCATGATATAAATGAGAGATTTACAAACACAAATTGCTACACTTCTGCGAACTTTTTCTTTGTAACTCTAGAACACTTCCGCAGTTGTCAGTTTAGTCTTGATTCTTCTGCTCTACTTCATTTCTATCATTTCTAATAAGCTCTTCTATTCCACTAAAATCTTGTAAGTGTACTTCAATTAACTTCGCTCGCGATTGTATATCATCAGACAAAATCTCTACGTTCAGTGTGGCTCCGTAGCCTGTTATCCCCAGCTTTGGGAATAATATGTCTCACGTTGCTCTATGATATATAGATAGGTAGACGTCTTTATTGGGGCTAGATTGATACTCTAAAATTCTCTTCTTCTATCTAACCCCCTATGGTGGGAATAACTGATGAAAAAGGTAAATTTTTTATAAAATAAATGCAGTTTTATGCTGTGTGATTAAATGTGTAAATAAGCATGCTAATTATCACTTGCGTCATAAAAGGCCTTCGACGTGGGTGCCATTTTGATACGACAGAGCACGTTACATCATTGCGCCGATGACTGGGCGTCATGGTCAAACGTCAGATGAAATGGCACGGATTCTGGTTTTCAAGGAATACCGTGATCGAACTACAAATTCTTTTTTATCCACGTCAATAGATTTCCTGGCCTTAAAATGAAATCATGACGATTACGTCTTTGGCGGGACAAGGAAAACTGTCCTGAAACTGTGGAATGTCTATCATAGTGCCAGTATCGCGGTAAGCTACGAATTGCCTTGAAGGGGTTATGTTGAAGAGAGCACTCAAATCTTAATCTCACCCCACGAAAGAAAGTCATCAATCTATTTGTGATTTTCAGTCATATCCTCAAAAGGTGATTAACAAATAATAATATGCTCCCTTGGGAGCATATTATTATTTGTTTTGTTTCATATTTCATTTAGTTTGGCATGAAATACTGGAGGCGGTTACTTATACCATTTATAGGCTTAAATTAAGGAAGAATAGTATACCATGAAAAGATAAACTTCGTAATTTCCTAATCGATTTATTACAGCACGGTCATGATTTTAACATATAACAATAACTTTTAAGGATGCAAGCCTAGCTGAAAATGACGGTGGTGAGATTTGCATTGGAAAATGACGTTTAAACGTCGAAATCATTGTCGGGGTGTGATATATATTCAAGTGGAAACGTTCTAAGTTTTCCACTCAATGCGGAGGCAGTTTAGGGTAAAACAAGTATAGTCCACTATTGATCGCCAACTTCTAGCGTCAAGCAAAAGTTTCTCTACGCCAATATTCAGTGAGATGCACCATTAAAGTTGACGAAGTCTGATATCCTGGTGGTTCCTTTTCCGTTCGGCCGCGATCGTTTTCTGGGCTCGCAATTTTTGTTTTATATTATCAATAGATAAACATGGAGAACATGTCAAAAAGTATACAGTCCAAATGAGGTAACTACTTCTGCGGCTCTCGGTTCCACCTGCAAAGTTATTTTTTCCTTAGAATTTGAGTTCGTTCCGCGCATCCGTGACGATAGTCTTCAGGCGCCAATGCTCGAAGTTGAGCATTGTCAAACTTCGCTTTGGGGACTGAAAGTGATGTTTGAAGCGTCACTTTGGCGCTACAGTAATCGTGGACGGTAGCCTTTGAACGCATTTGATGAAGTGCAGTTGAGTTTGATGCTTGGCGCAATCTTGGACTAGGCATAATCCGAGTTTTTTTAGTTATTACCCGGAAAGTTTGTTGACCACAAGCACACTTAAACTCGAGACGTATTTCTAATACAATTCAACCTTACAGTGATTCTAAGGGTAATTATGGTATATTTGGATAGAAAAGAGGAAATTTTTCGCACGAGCGATTCAAATTTAGCCTTATTACAGTGCACGTGTGACTATTAATCCTATAATTATACAGGCAATCATTACAACTACGATATCCTCAAGGTTACGGTTAAGGTCCTTAATATGTGAGAGCTGTTAGTTTTATCACCATCATAAGCATCAGTGATGTGCGCTGGCATTTGGACATGGGAGCACTCGTTATAGCTTTTAATAAAGAGCTATAATCTTATAATCTAGCCTTTTACGACCTTTACATTTCTTCTAGCCTCCCACCCAGTCATTTTACTACAGAAACACTCTTACTAATCCCTTCTCCATCTGACCTACTCCAGCGCGCGCGAAAATATCATCAGTGCAAACACATCTCCCAGATTTGAATGTGCTCTGACACACGAGGAATTATATTGACCTAAATTTGCGGTTATGGGTGACCATTATACGTGAAAGAAATTCCTGTTTCCGCTCTATCCTCGTGTGGAGAATTAATTCCGTGTTAAAATCCAAGCAGCTCATTTCTCTTAATTTAGATGTAGGGGTGGATCCACGTTTATTTTAAAGGAGTTGGCAGTTAATGGTTTGCAAAAAATAGCATACTTGACACAAAGCTGTTTAACTCTGGCTTTTATGTGAAATGGTGATGATAAGTCGGCTCTATTGGGGCGAGATTGAGATTTTAATGCGCCTTCTACCGTATAAACCCTCGTCAATGTACACATGAAATTTTTAAAATAATCTTTTTTCGGAGTAAACAGTATACTTATACTTAATACTCAGTACTTATGATATGTTTCATAATTTGAAATATAGCTATAAACCTTTGCATTAAAATGGTTTCACGAAATATCGTATAAAAGATGAATAAATGTTTGGAAAAAGCGTTAAATTATTAGGCATGTTATTTATTTAAGACACTTATGGTAGACGCGTATATTTCTAAGGCATACATCCTTATCGGGAAATCGCTACAGGAAAAGTAAATTTGAAAATAAACACCTAATATGGAGCACTAGCAGTGTCAAGTGGCTGGAAAAAGAAAGCTTTTTTAGGAATGGGCGATTTTGTACCACTGTAAGCCGTATGTTTAGCCAAAGTGTAGCTGCAAGAGTTATGACCAATATGATATATTTTTGCTCTTATTTGTGTCCGTCATATTGGATGATCATAATGGAGTATTAATCAATAAATGGAAGCATGTTAGTCATTGAATTCTTGCTAGTATACATTTTACTCGATCTACAGGAGTTTCGTTGTCTTCATGAACTGCATTGGTGGTTAAATCATGCATTTGTCTCCCTCCCTAATCGACCATGCTTAAATTTCTCTACCATCCCCAATGTACATCCACCCAGTGTCTATGTAGTTAGTCTATCTGGTGAGTTCTCTAGGTTTTATATTTTCCATAGTCACAAGGAATGACTTCAACTCGGTTTGATGCTACGACTTAAATCTTGCGTATTTACCCTGTTACGGTGACAAATATATTATTAGTTCCTTGAATAACTCGACTAGTGTACGAGAACGCAACGCGGCACGTACAGTTTAATGATTGAATGCTTTTATTCTACCGCCCTTAATTATAAACTCCAAATAATTATAAACAATAAAAATATTGAACATGGACTTCAAGCAAATCAACTACTTTAAACTTAGAGGGAATCAACTAAGCTATAGTTGAAATGAAATGATCAATTGTGAACATAATAGCAACACTTATGCACCACTGATCAAGAAGCCTTTAAATTGTGTGAAATAACTTAAAGTTAGCACTCAAGCAACAGGCATCCTAAACAAAAACTACTACGATGTCACCATAACGCAAAATCAGCAGAATAAAGATCAGGAGTTCACCCAAGACTGGAATAATTGCGTACTTAAAAAAATAGGGATCTGATGCTCCTATGTAGCCATATTTGCCGCTGAGGAATTATAACTAAAAATGCTGCTATAACGAAGTATGTTACCTTACTGTAAACTCATATTACGCAAGGAAATTCATCAATAAGGTATCTTTTAGCATAACTTTAGAATTATTTAAACACGAACTTTCACAGCTAACATTACTAGCCATGGGATTGGGCTGAAGTTAACCTTCGTCAAGAAGTAAATAGGATTCCAAATGAGATAAATTATAAACAACGTAAAGTATAATAGTAATTAAACACTATCATGCATAGATATTATTGTTTAATTTATAATACTAATATTAGTTACCACGTGCTACTCCGGATGTAAACGAAAATGTTTGTAATAAATCACGTAGTAACTGTGAAGTAACCTTATTACATGCCTGAAATGTCTCATTTGTCCGTCACTTTCCTCGAACTGGGCATTATGCAACTATGACGTGTGGAAGACCCTAATTGACGCACGAAGCGTGATCGCGCTTATCGCCAGCGAGTGAAGGCCTAAGGAAAAGGCGTTGGTCAAGTGTCCACCTCAGCTGGCGAATCATCTGACCCGGATGCTCACCTCAGAATCTCTAGACTTTCCGCAAAGCGCGCGAAATACCCTCTCATCAACCGCTCCTTACGTTGAAAAATAATTGGTCGATTGAAAACAAAGGAAAAACTCATTTTCCCTAAAAATACGAGTCACCCGGCATTCATATTTCATCGCTCATGCCCACTGCCTTGGAACGTTTTCATCCTGTGGATATCCGCTGGTACTTCTGTGCAGTCATGAAACTGATGAAAATATGACTGTACAGTTTTCATACCTTACTCATGCTTATTGATGCCCTCTTGCTTATGCGTGTTACGCTATTCAGTTGTCTTATTACTAAAGAGTGGGACAAACTCCTCTGTAACAAAGCAGTCCTAATAAAGACTTCATGAGCAGAGCACGGAGTGTAACTTCAACAGAAATGCATTAAGGTACCAGATTTTTGAACTTATTTTAAAATAACGCCGGGAAAGTTCCTTAATTTCTGCAGTAAATGAGAGAAAGGAAGAATTTTTTTTCTTCAAGTAACCTTTTCGCTGTTTCAAAGCTACACTGGGTACGCTAACATTTACGGATTACACTATGATAGCTAACTCTGTTATTCATGGTGCAATTTAGAATGCGGAAGGGGTTAGAACGAAGTATGTGTGGTTGAAACCTAAAATAAGAGGCTTTGTCGGCAAAAGTGGCTCGTTAGTTGGCATCTGGGGGCTTGCAATAAGTCTAAAAATGGTAGTTAAAACGCTGCAGAGTTTCTGTTTAAATACTACATGTATATACTTAATGGGTTTGAACGGGATTGATTTATTTTGAAGCCAAGACGAATCCCTCTTTTTTTTAGATCTTTAGGAAAATGCTGCCTCCATTGATATACATACATGTGCTATTAAAACCAGGACGCTATGTGTAGATCAGTGGAGGAATTTTTACGTCATTAATGATTACTTTTTCAGCCCCAAGGCAGTGCCAAAGCAAACCGTCGCTCCATTTCGTTCACACCACTTCTTTTTGCTTGCGTTCATTACGTTATTATACCAATCATCCGGAAGGTAAGAATTGTCTTCATTCCACTCCCCGAAAAATAAACTTCTTAAATAGGAATATCTTGGAATGTGACTTTCAAATGTGGTTTCTTCGAGTGACGTCTAGAAAAGGGCTATGATTACAACTAGAGGTGAACAGAACTTTACGTGGTTTGAGCCACCGAAGCCATATAGGTCGAAGGGCTGAACTCCCATTAAAGTTATAAAAGTTTCTCATCAGCCTCAATCACTATAAATTGTTGGAATCCTTGCTCGTTACTATTTTAACGTCGAGGTAAAATTGTACAAAACTGAAGTTAAAGAAACCCTTTTTTATTTGCAAATAGTTAACTTTAACAGTCAATTTCAGTCACAGTTGTACCTGTTTCTACTTTATGCACCATGCAGAAAATTGACCAAAATAAAATTTTCAAGATCTTTCAACTTTGACCCGAATGTAAGTGTTTATTCACAATCAGTGCCACCTATACTGAATGATTTTCACTTTAAATTTTTGATCGCTCAATTTGGAATAGTAAATCTAACAAAAGCTTCACGACAGGTGTCTTAGTTACGAATAAATTCTGTCCCTGTTCTGCGAGCAAGTGATTCTTGGCAATATCCTGTAAGTATACCCAATCAATATCTTTCCGATTACAATTTTCTTCAAGCAAGTTACGAGATAGAGGAATGAGGGTCATGTATTCATAAAGTTGACATCAAAACGTATCGAATGGTTCTTCAATTTAATACAAATCTGACTGCTCCAGAATTAGCGAATCCTACGTTCTCGCAGGAAGTTTTAGAAAACATCCATACAGTCAGACCTAAAAATACCTAAATATACTCAACGGCGGCACACCGCCGCGAATGGACGCGGGCGTTTGACGCCCCAGCAATATTATGCCTATTATTTCATTTTATAAAAACATCCTGTGGAAACTATCCACCCGTCCTGAATTGCGAAAATGATTCCAGATGTTATTCGCTTCCCAATGAAGCCACTGCCATCAGAGCTTCATTGGGTAACGTCCCGAGATGTACTCCACCGCGCCATCGAAATTCGATTTCGTTTTTGGCTGCGCAGATGGACGCAAAAGTTTTCTTGATATATTCACACTTTAAAAGGTTTTTAAAATCCTATGATAAGACTAACATTTTCCAATATTGGTGTGAAAATAATGGATTTATCGCTTAAAATTAAAAACAAAATGCTAAAAATAGTGTATACCATTAAAAAAATAGAAAATGCAAAGGTTACTCAAGGAGCATAATAGAGAACTAAATAAAAGAAAATGAGTTTTTTTAGGACAAAACAGTTTTTTATTCTATAAGTTAACTCCTACAAAGTTTAGCAACAGCTTGGAGGCGTTGGTTTTTAGAGAAAATCGAAGGTGGACTTTTTTGCCAAATTTGTTCAACTTAAAGCCGTTGCAATTGTTAATGAATAAGAGCTATGGAAAACAAAATTCAGCATAACTTGCATTATTCAGCGGAGCATGACAATGCTAGGTTTCAACTTCCGGAATAAAAAATGTAAAGCATATTTGGAATTTTGTTCAGCTTTTTTTCAACTTTAGCCAGCTGTACGTCGTTCTTCCAGTCATTATTCTTTCTCGTCCCTTTGTGCTGATGCTCAGTCAACCTACACCACTGTCACCTCTCCCACCTAACCTCCTTTTTTTAACCCCCGACTGTCCTCGTGTCACTCAAAGGGACGTGATTCGACTGTTCTCCATCTCTGCCACACACCTATTCCCACCTATCCAGACGTGTGTGTGCTCACGCTTACGTCCGCGTCTCCGTTCTCCGAGCCAGCTCGTGGGTGTCGATAGTCTTTTCTCCTCTGTGGCGGCAATGGCGTCGACCCCTTTATCCGCCATTTGAAACCGTCGAAGAAAAGTGTAGAGGAGCACCCCTCTTTTACATTCAGTTCACGAGTGTTTGCCTGCGTGCGGAGGGGAAGGGAAATAAAAATGCTGTCGGCGACGCGTGCGCCGGAAATCCCAAAAAATACGTCTGAACAACGAACTCGTCTCTAATCGAGAATAACCGCAGCGGTTTTAAACACAGTGGGCTTCACACTATATATTAATCTTTCGAATCTAAAGCTGTGACAAAAGGAAGAGATTTGTAAAGGTGTTCTCCGTAAAACGACTTATTATCCGTAATTTCATTATATTTTCAGTTTATATCACCTAGAAGGATGAAAGGGACTTTAGTGGAGAGCAAGTGGTCAAGGAGGTGGACGGGTAGCGGTGCCCAGTGCCTGGAGTAGACCACGCAGATAAGTATCTTCTGGCGTTTTACGACGATAGAGGCCAGAAGCGCCTCGCTGCCGTTTCGGCAGTTTGGGGGGATGTTTTCGCTGCTTGCCGCGATGTCATTTCGAACAAGCAGGGAGATGCCACCGGAGTTTCTGCTTATCCTTGGTGCCGAGAAAACCTAGAAGTTAGAGAAGTTGACATTTGAGGAAGAACTAAGGTACGTCTCCACTAACCCCATTATGGAGATCGACCAAGTTCTTATTAGGTTCTCTAACAGCGGCTTCTTTTGCCCCACGGCACCATGGACGTTTAAGAAGCATATTCTTGAGTACTTATCCATGCGAGACGGCTTCTGCGTAGGTGGGGGCACGCTGGTCCGGGACCCAAGCCACGGACAATCCGAAGATGTTCCTGGCTACGGTGACGATGACTATGATATCCTGGCTACTTATAGAAAAACGTATCATCTACTTGATATGACCAATAAGATCGCACCTTTTTGCGTTATGTCTTTCGCAAATTGAAGATGAAGTTACATAGTGGTAAATGCGAGAACGGGTGAAAAATCAGGGATAGTACTACTTTTATATCTAATTTAAATGCTGTTTTGAAGAAAAAATACCTATAAGAAGCTCCTTCTCCCAGGGAAACGAATTATAGTAAAATTTAGGCTCCTCCATCATTAATTTTTTTGCGTTAGTAGGTACTAAACTTACTGCAATAATTAATGTTGTAATGTGTTCGTAGGCCGCAGTCCATGGCAGTCTATGACTGGATATATTATTCATTAAAAATATATTCGTAGACTAATTTTCATATTTTGTATCTTAATTGTGTTTTTCTACTAGCTACCGATGATAACATCATGAAGACTATTTTTTTAAAGAATACTAGCGAGAAGGTGGAATTTAGTAGGTAATTGTTTTGACTCAGGCAGTAATAGTGGAACGTCCTTAAGTGAGACGAAACGTTGGGCATTTTTAACGAGATATGGTTGATTTGGTGGAACTGGAGCACTGGCTTTCAATCCTTAGGACCTGGACTCGAATTGCCGATATTTTTCTTAGGAATCCCGACCCCTTTTTGGGTGTTGTGTAGAAAGCACTTAAAGTGCTCTACTCCGTCCGTTTGAAGGAAGTAACACTTGGTCATATTCCTCACAATGTGGTGTTAAACAATTCCACATATTTTACTCATTGTGTGAAATATTAAAGTGCTACTTCTTTCAAACAGCATAGATATTTGGCCCACCATCACATTACTCCGCCAGTCGGAAAGGGCGTATATATGTAGTCCCCATGGCTGCTGTTGACGTGGGGATGTGGTCTAGGAGAAGAGTAGACTAATGATCATTTTTGAATTGGCCATAATGAAGGAATAGAGATCTCGGCGGCACCAGGGGCTCAGCTTTTGATTGATAAAATTAATTTAATTTTGTTTTAATGTATATTGGACAAGCAAATAAAATTTTTCCTCTTTTGATACGTCAATAACAAAACGACAAATGAAAAAATAACTTCCAGATCTGAGACATGAACCAATAATCAAAGCTTTGCTTATGAATCCAATCCAATCTGCGCTTGGAATCTGTGCATTGGGGGAAGAAATATCTCAAAAGTGTGCATGTTCCTTATATATTATATAAGTAATCTTGCGTGGGAAATGAACAGTGAGTTATTTCATCATAGGCATGACATATTGATGTGAAATATTGCGGGGTATGTAAATAAAATATTTCTCTATTTATGTCGGTCGATTCTTAATTTATGGCCATTACCATTTCAATTATACAAAAAATATCGGCTGGATAATCTTTACTGTCAGCAACCATTCACACGTTTTTATATCAACATCGACATTAAATAAGCTTTACAGTACCTTAGCGATAAGTGGTATAAGTAATGCACTTTTAGAGTGGAGTACATTCATCTTAAAACTTATTTCAATGCATCAACCTGTTTGAATCTTGACGTGAGCGTGAACATGGAGCAGGAAGTGGCCGCGAAGTGTTCCGCATACTGCAGTGACAGCATCTGGATATATGTTTCTATTTCATTATGAGCTGAAGGGTGAAGTGACTGTTTCAATGCTAATAGGAGATTAAGTCTGGCCTGGTTAAGAGTCGGTACGTGTTGCGCATGGTGAAGAAATTTTATTTGCTGCAAATCTCGTGAGGAATATTTTTACGCGGAACAAATTTAAGTAATAGTAGGTATTTGTAAATGCATAGACGGAGAAATATTAAACTTATGGTTTAAATCCTTCGGTATGATATTTCAAAACTTTTCTGCCTCCTTTGTTACCGGAGAATGTGCTTGTTCAGTTGCAAGTTTTTTTTAGGAATATAGTAATTTTGTGCTTGGTTCAGAAGTGACATATTAGTAATGCAATGAATTTAAATCCTTTGAAATGAAAATTGCTTCAATTTTTACCTGTAATAAATATTCTTCAGTTATGCATCGCACCATTTACAAGAAACAAATCTACTGTTTGCTTTTTTGCTATTCTCTTCTATGGGTCCCGTCTGGTGGCCTGGAAGCCCAAGGGTTTCGGAAGAGGCCATTTGCTGGCCTGCTGATTCCCTACGGGCCGAACCACTTAGTCTACATTAATATGAAAAAAAGCTAAATTATTTGCGTGTCATTGGTTCGCATTCCCAGAATGGCATTTTGCATTCTTTATTTTACCCTTTATTTAGCGATATAACTCAAAGTTTTCCTGTTGCTTTGCACAACTGATTCGACTTCATTTCCTTTCTTGATATTTAGAGTTAATGTCTCCCTAAGTAGTGTTACCTTGATAAATCTTGAAGTAGAAAAAATTAGATTAGTTATTCGTTGTTGAATTTCATTATTTAAGGAATAATTCACTATAAGAAGAGATATGAAGGCTGTGAGCATGATGGGAATATTAGCAAAAGCTTTAATGTGGAGTGTAGCGCTCTATGATTCAGAATGTTTGCTAGAAAGACGAGTCCAATTGCACGCAGGTGCATATATACCCTTCACGCTGTTCGCTTTATGGGGTCGGCGAATTAAAAAAATGAATTTTCGGTGATAGGCCTGTGAAGTTGACTCTGCTGTACTGATTTTATCCATACTGCCCTATCCTTGTATACTTATTTTTCTTCAGTACACTCATGAATTGCTTCGTATACGCCATCCTGTACTAAAACTCCTAATATCCCTTCTCTTAAGAGTATCTTCCACCACATTCACGTGACTTTCTTGGTCTGTTTTTCCTCTCATACCATTCACTCTTCTATCGTATTTGACGAGTCTATTCGCGTCTAACCCATTCTCTTGGCATGGTCAAGCCAACGAAGCACGCTCTTTTCATACATGTCCATTACTGGAAAATCTTTTCCACATTCTATTATGAC
Source organism: Pyrrhosoma nymphula (assembly GCA_963573305.1). NCBI lineage: Eukaryota > Metazoa > Arthropoda > Insecta > Odonata > Coenagrionidae > Pyrrhosoma > Pyrrhosoma nymphula. Next base: position 71,444,976 of record OY754335.1, on the reverse strand, counting down.
TCACTCTTTCGTAACCCTATCTTCTCTGCTTTTACAGCAAATACTTCCCAGATACCGCATACCCACTTCATTTAGCCCCTTCTTATACCTATCCTTGCTTACCCAAGTTTTGCTACCATACAATAAAGTGGGGAGAAGTACACTTTGATATCTTCGCAATAATGGGGGAGGTATATGGTGTAAGTATATCCATTAGAGAGGCGGCAATTTCCTTATTTCTGGAGAAGTTAGTGGATAGATATGATGGCTTGATTTGTGGATGGCATTCTAGCACACCTGGGAATGCAGTCGAAAGAGAAAAGCCGGCTACCTTAATGATTACAGGGAGGCATATGGATGAAGTGGAATAGGAAGTGTTAACTCTAAGCATTCCGTCTTGTCAGTACTGAATATTTGTTCTCAACTTACAGGTACCAATCGAAAGCGAAAGTAATGTGTGCTCTGAAGAAACCATTTTGGTTAGTATATTTGTATATTTTCTTTATAATTAATTTTTTGCACCTAATGTAACTGCACGAATTAGAATCAAGAGCACATTGTATGTTACACTTCCGATACGGATGTAACTCCAATGGATTAAGTTTATTTGTCAATTAAATTGGGTAGATTTTTTTAATTGGAAGAGGCGGAAATTTCAGTGCGCATAAGTATTCAGGCGTCATTTTCAAGAACAGGTCGCATCATTACTTTCATGTTGAATCACATTCATTTTGCATTTAAATTCAGAATTTCATATATTAATCAGGATTATCGCATTAGAACGGCATACCACTGCACATTTTATGCCGTCTACGTCATGTTATTTTAAGCTATGATATAGCTTGTAGACAATTCTATTAAAATAATTTGAATCGTCCGAGATCTTAAGTCTTAATCCCCCTTTCGTTCCTCGTGTTTGCCGAACATCTTCACAAACCGAAGGTATAATTTATTGATGTGAATGGCTTTCAAACGCTTGGCCCGCCATGCCAACTATTGACGTACTAGGTGAGTACATTTCCGTCAGGAGGTACGATCACTGTTATCTCAGTGATTGTCTTCAAATTATTATTTTTTTTCATTTTCATTTTATATTCGCAGTAGGCCCATCTTTATTTCAAAACTTACTCAGTTTTCACGTAAAATTATTCTTAGAATGTATCCGGATTATGCTGTAAAGACTCCCGACTACGACTCAGACGTTAAAATTATACCTAACGTTTATCCGCCCTTTTAACTCAATAAACATCTCCCTCAAAGTATCGCATGGCTGTTCAATTAACAATAATTGGTCAATGAGTTAAAGAATCGAATAGTATTTAAATGAATTAGCCAGTTGAAGCACTGTAAAATGGTGTACAGTCGAATACCTTAAATGACATTTTAAGGTTGTCTCTAGTGGTTTGCTTTTTCCTGGAGAATTAGTGTGGGAGTGAAATATAATTGGCCAGTTAAATTTTGATAAAAACTTAAGTTAAGCAGTTCTTGATCTCTAATAGTTTTGAAAGTACTTTTTCAGGAAGAAAATCAGGCCATTCTGATTACAACTTATTACGAATGAATAACATTAATATAAATGGATACAAAAGAATAAGAGGGTAGAATATTTTTTCTGTCCTTGCTTCTTTTAACATTACTACAGAAAAAAATCGAAAAATCAGAGTGGCGCATAAATTGCGTTTATAATACCTCTGACAATGTTTTTTCGTATAGTATAATAATCATCATTATCCACGCCAATTCGTTCTTATAAGCAGAGTTACGATTAGAGAGCTAGAATGCCTATGCCCTCCAGAGCTCAATAAATTATACGATAAATCCAGCGCCAGTAACGAGTGAGTAAGGGTCATTTAATTCGACCTACATTATCCCCCTTAGTTTCAGGGTACGAGCTTTCTAAATAATATGGGTGCTCGCTAATGACATCGTAGCTTGCCGATGTAGCCGTGAATTTTCATAATTACCATTGGTAGTTGGATAACATTAGTAAATAAAAGCGACTTGACACCACCAATATCCTGATGAAAAAGTACCTTATTCATTTTGAACTGAAAAACTTCTATACCCATATCCACGGAAAAATATTATTTGATGCAGTCCAATTTCAGTTATTTTTTTATGAGCTTCACCTGACCATATTGCGTGAGGTAAAATCATCTTCTCGTAGATGTTAGCGATGGATGTTTCCTCTTAGCCTTTGTGGAGTCATATCGTTATTTTACACAACGCTTTAGCGAGTTCTTGGCACATTCCTCCTTCGGTTTCTGCAACGAGGAGCTCGCTCATTTTCCCCCACACCGAATGTTCCCTCCAGTCAAACTACTCCAGATGGCCTGTACCCGCTTCTCACTTGGATGCTATTGAGGTCGCGCCCGTATAAATAAATAAATGTGGACATAAAAGTTGCAAAACTCACCGGTTTCTTCGCGTCCAGATCAATCGCTTCGAGCTTTAAAAGCGTGCTCAGCGGGTGAGTGTCCGCATATATTTAACGTTCAAGGTCAATAAGCTGTCACCCTAGTTGATCGCGATACATAGGTACAACTAACGCATTGGCCACGAGTTGGGTGAATCATGATTAAGTCTTCCCCTTCGATAACCATTATTAGCATAATCCACACGCTCAGGAAGAGATATAATTCCTCCTACCGTAATTATTTTCAAGAAGTGACTCGTAATGACCCGGAGCAACGTCCATTAGAGCGATGATTTATTCGTTTACGCTCCGGAACGGAAATGTAAATAAAACAGGTTGATTACAATGCCTTGGATACAGAACCCCTAAAAGCAACATAATTTTTTGGTTGAACAGGAAAAGATAATATTTACTCGTAAAAGATCACAGATTTTTTTTAAATTCACAAGGCATTGCGTTCCATAAGACTGACGAGAACTGACGACGAGGGATTTGTGAAACGTGTGGTTCTGAGTGAAGGTAAATACAGGTCAGATGGGTTACGCTGGGCATCGTTGCGATATTATCGTATTCTACACCCGTATGCTAAGGATAGGTTCCTGCAATCGGGAAAAAGTCCACAATTCTTGAAAAAAAATACACAGTAGACTTTGTTGAGTTCAACAAAAGACGATGGGAAAATCTACACAAAACCCGATGAGAAATTCTACTTCGGAAGAAACCTCAAGAGCCGTATCACCAGGCACATGAATTTTAGTGCCCTGGTGGCGGAGGGATAGAGTTCTCTCCTGCTAACTCCAGGGTCGCGGATTCGAGTCCCGCCTGAGTGAATTTTTCACCACTGACGACATAATGGCGTATGCTCGTCATTTGTTACTTGTTGAATACCCCGACGTAAAAGGTCTTAGAAACTGTTTTTGGTGGTTGTGGAAAAAGCATAAATAAAAAACAGATGTAAAAAATACCTAAAATAAATTTTTTTTGTAGAACTCAACGATGTCTACTGCATATTTTTCATCGACAATGCAATGGTTCTACCAAGTAACGCCTAAAAAAGTTCATTTATTCCTAGATTCATCAGACTATCCGAAAAGGGGAAAACTAACTAAATGTAGGATGAACCGGGAATAACTTATACGATTCTGGAAAGGCTATGAGGAAATTCTAGTTTGGGTGGCCATGCTTGTTTATCACGATTGTGGCCGTTTCACGCTAGGCGCTTCATTGCAGTCTGGTGTATGGATGGATGTGCAGTTAAAATATAAATCGGAGAATCGCTATAATGACTGCGCAAATGTATGAACGAGAGATAGTAGAATATCCTCTGCTCTAATTCCGTGCCCCCAATATCGATATTTCTGTTCATCGAACTGTGCATGAAAGTTCTTCGTTTCAAACATCCTTTAAGAGTGATACAATCGGCCGTCACTTATGGTATAGGCACAAATATTGGTTCATGATGCAAAACTTGGTTTTTGAACTGAGAACATATTTATTTTACGTGGAGATGAAATGACAGGAAGCATTTTGAAACATAAATGTGGAAAAACACGCTTAGGGAGGTTCTCAGTTTTTTCCGGAGAATAGACTGGGGGAATAGATCTCGGGTGTCCCACAGGGTAGCCATTGTAACCTACTCCCCGGTCACATTTTTCTTTCTTATTACAACAAAATTCAAAAAAAACTTCGCTATTACACAAAACATGGAAAGCTTACCTCCTTGCTGAAGGGATTAATGGTTATTATTACACAAACACATTAATTAAAACACTTCGTTCAACCATTTCAATAGCATAACACCTTTTTTTAATGGTAAATTAAAACCTTTGTATAGGCAACAACAATATTCAGAGTTTTGTAAATGATATATTGGGCCCAATTAACAATATTAATCTTTCTGCTCCAATCTCGTTACATTTAAGTTACTTTTCAGATAAAATAATTTTTGTCATGGAGGTTATTATATTTCTTTCATTCTTTCTTTCCTTTACTGTCCATAAAGGCTACACTTATTGTTCGTTGGGAATTCTACTCCTACGGCTACGGGTAGAGGCTTGCGTTCTCTCTCCTTCCTTATCGTCAGATTTATGGGCCGTTTTGGTTTATCTTTTGGGTCTCCTGCCCGATTCCTTCCTGGCCTTTCTTTCAAGTTTCTGGTTCCTCTTTCGTCACCTTGATACCGCCTAGCATTATAATCTTTGCCGCCTAGTCTCCGCTTCCTGCCGCCTTTTTCCCCAGACTTTTGTACTTCTTCCCCTCGCGTGCCTTTCCAATCTTAGCTCCTCCACTTGTCTCTGATTATTGTTATCTGTTCTCCTTCTAAGCGTCCCCCGTTACTGATTGTTACTTTTTAATGTATTTTCGTCGTCCTGAACTCCTCCGATGTAAATATTGATTTATTTGGGCGTCCTTGGTTATCTATTGTTATATTGTACTGTATTATGATTTTTCTACTATTTATTTGAATTGTGATTGAATTCCGGATTTTGTTTATGGCAGTTTGGTTACACCGTGGTGTTCAGAATCATAAAGGAGATGCATTAGACTATTCTACTCGCAAAAGTCAACAGTGGCCGAACATGTCCTCGATCACGGACACAAGATGGACTTCAAACGCACATAGTCGCCGTGTCGATAAAAAACACCAAAATTGTGTTTTTTATGAGAACATCTAATTTTTTTTACCACGAATGATAGATTTGAGGTATTATGGAGTATTGGTCAATATATTTTTTTTTTAATCAAGGAGACATTGACAACGTTACGTCAAATTTATTTGACTTCCTCAGGGCTTCGAATTTTTATGAGCGTGTGTGAAATTGCTGTCTTAAATGCACAATGTTTAATTGTTTGCTGATGTATGGTGCTTTCTAAATTGAAGACAGTTATTTTATACACACTCAGAATAAGTCAAAACTCTGAGGAAGTCAAATAAATTTGACGAAACGCTGGCAATGTCTGCTAGAGTTGTTTTCTTAAATATTGACCAATGCTTCATAATGCCGTAATTAGTGTTTTATCTTAATTATTTTAATTTGTTTACCAGTAAGTCAAAATCGGATGCTAAAAACTTAAATATAAACTTTCTTGAGTAGTTAAGTTTGTGTCATTTTTTAAAAATGTATTCAATATTCTTTTTTAAAGTCATAAACTAAAAAAATCTACCTTGAAATCCCCATGGATTCCTATACTTTTCATGTTTTTGCAAGGGAATTTATTCTGGCCTTTAACTCAGTCCCTTAACGAATTTTTCCGAATATCAGACCTAACTCACTGTGTTTCTCCTACGTAAAACCCTCAATGTATGATGTGTCATCAAATCGTAACAGTCATTTTAGAGATAAGCTCTGCATTAGAGTTTTAGATTCAAAGCTGTGAACTCGATAATTGTTTTACCCAATGTATATCCACGTTTTATTTTAATACTCCCCCCTACTTAGCCTAAAATTCACCCTTAGCCCTGAAAAATAGGCAGGTACTCCTCTTGCTTAAACCCTTGCTCTGCCCCTGATATCCCTGTATGTTATTGCTCCAGGTGTTGCTGTTTTTTAAATCGAGAATAAGGTAGCACGTCCGCCTGCGAAATGGAGAAAATTCAGTAATTGAAATCTATCAAACGACCGACCTCAATGTTGTTCGGTTCTGCAGTTTTATTGGCACTGTTTTGGTTCGTTTAGTTTATTCGTCTATTTCACATGCATCTCCTTGGTGATCTGCGTACCTCATTAACAAGTTATCTCTCTCTCTTTTGCGATGTCGGTTCTGGAACTTTTTTCGTTCCCTGATTGTTTTCCCGAGTATTCTGTCTCGATGTGGGTCCATCGCTATGAGCCAGTGAACGAAATATTAAGCCTTCATGTCTTTCTCTCTTGATTATTTCTCCGGACCGTCAAAGGGGGGGGGAGAAGAAGGAAGGGAATTCGTTAACATTGCGGAAATAATTTCTCGGCCTATTTCACTTTGCCGACGGTAAGCGAAGCAGGTCCAAAGAGGAACTTATGCGTCTGCGACGGAAAATCAGATCGTCCTGGGTGCTAAGGCTTTTGCATTCGACTTTCTAATTTCCTTCTTAATTCCCCTGGAGGCTGAAAGTATTTATGTACGTTTCCTAAGTTTTAAGAGCGATAAGTTTTCCATGAGCGATAAAATAAATTTTTCGCGACGTGAACTTTCTTTTTTGGATGTGCATTATCGTTAAAGCTGATTCCTGGGAAGTAATAGATCCATCCTTTCGTCGATTTAGAATTTAAAATTATTTTCATAATATCAGGATGGAAAACCCTGCTTTAAATTTAAGTTGTAAGAAATGCTGCTTTTTAAAAACTTAGGACGTTGTGTAAGCGATATTAAATTCTGATGATAGTCGCTAGAAACTAGAAGGTTACACACTAGGCTAAATTTGCCAGAAAAATTTTCGTCATACTAGTTTCAGGTCAACATGGGGGATATATGCTAGAAGAGTGAACGATGTGAGAGGAAGGGGTAGACTGAGAAACTTATGGGAGAATTTGGTGGAAAATACTCTCAAGCCTCTAAAGAGTAGGAATATTAGGAGTCTTAATAAATTAAGTTCAGAAAAGCGCATGGAGAAAATAATAGTGCCGATGTTGCATGAAAAGAGGCGTGTAACTCTTAGACATAACCCTAGTTTCTGTGCAGCTATCATTTTCAACGCTCTCTCTATGATAATCGTGTATAACTCAAGGGTCAAATGTTTTATGCTTTTCAGATAATCCGGGAGTTGATTAAATATTTTTGTGATTAGGCGCAGTTCAGTCCCTCTATACGGCAAAGGGTTCAGAATAAAATTTACTGGTCACGTATTTCCCTTTGTAATGATTATGGACACAGAGAAACAAGAGATTATTCATCTAAATGACACAGTATCTTTAAGTATTTGGTCGATTATTAGTTTACAATATATATTTTAACATAAAATGATCCAAAGAATTTAAAATTATCATAAAAATAGCGAGAGTTTGTATAGTTATCATATTGTTTCTATTTATTTGATAATTCAATATTCACTATTCAAGGATATATTTTTAACTCTCTGCTTCTGAAAAGGGTAAAATATAATACACAAGCTGTCGGTTAGCCCAAGATCTGTAATTCTGTTATGCTAATGACTATGGGGAATACATGCCTTGGCAATTATTTAACATATTTCTAACCAATAGATAATTGGAATAAAAATGTTCACATTCTAGTACCCCCAAGTGCGGATGAAGTTAAACAAATTGCCATAAAATCTTTCATATTTTTTGCCATCATATTGTTTCTTCAGACTGGCCCCACTTGTAATTTAAGTAGCGCTTTGCCAATCTCACTGTCACATATTCTTGTCCCAACGCTATACTATATAATTTTATAAATTTAGGTATTATGTGATGTCACATTTTATTAAATATTACCCAAGAAAAATTAATTTATCATTGAGAAACAGTGAAGAAATTATTTTTAGACTTAAGCCGCGTCCGAATTTGCCGTAAGGATCCTCCCAAGTGCGCATATACGTCCTTCTGAGGACGGCGGCCATCTTGAAGGATGTCCGAATTGGTTGAGCCTCCTTCCAAGGATCCGTGCGAGGGCGCTTCCATCGAGGATGCATTGGGTGCACACTTTCACCCGTCCTCGCGCCGCAATTTTGGAATATTGAACCTTGGGAATACATCCGGGGGACGCGCAGCACAATTTGCTTTTGTTTCCTATGCAACTTTTAGGAGAATTTAGAACAGATCACAGAATTTACGAAATGTGTTATTTACCCAAGAAGTTAGGAAATTTCCGTGATAATATTGTTGCCTTCTGCTTCTAATTGTGCTCAATATTAAAGTGGCAACGGTTTTGTTGGTTAAAGTTATCTCTAGGAATGAGAAGGAAGCCCTGTATAAAAAAATTAACCTTGAATGCATAATGTCTGTACTGTGATTTTTAAAAATTTATCTCCGGCATGATTCTTTCGTATATTTTCAAATTACCTATTTGAAATTTCACGTAGTAGTGTACCATGTCGAAAAGCAGCGACCTAAAGAAAGGGACAACCAAATTGATAAACTAAAATTCCCTAATTAAGTTACACCGGAAAAACGAATGTTTAAATTAGATAAAATTAAAGACAAGCTTAAAAAATGTGAAGGTTAATTAAGAAATATCTACCTACAAGAGTGTCAATATAGCTAAAATATGTGGTATATATCTATTATAGATGTGTTTAGTTATAGTTCGGTGCATTTTAATTAACCATTGCCTACGTAACACTATCCTTTACTTTTATTTTATTTAAGCGTATTCATTTCAAGGTTGGAAAGATAATTATACGACGAATTTAAGACTAATTATCATAAACAAACATAACCCTAAGAAAAAGATTACGTAAATATAGGTAATTTTGAAAAATAATAACGCAAGAAATTATACGCCGAAATACTTACGATACTCTGTTGTGAGAAATTAATAAATATAACCCCATAGTGATTTTGAGTAAACAACTTCTGAATGCAACAAAAGTTACAATTAGTACGGCTAAATCAGATAAATAAAACGATGAATTTTTGCTTAGCGGGATGCTGCATAAATTAGTTCAGTTGCTTTGTAGTATTCAATTTTTGCTCTTTGATATTTTTGTCTCATTGATAGCAGAACTACGCACAAGGGCGTCCGAACTCGTACATCCTCGAGGGGACACCTTGACACCTCGCCTTACCGCCTATCCTTGAGTCCTGGAATCCTAACGAATTCGGACGTGGCTTTAGTGCTGTTCAATGTCAGCAAATATTTGCAATAAAAATGTTGGCATACTAGTATCTCCAAGCGCAGAAAGGCTACTATTCGTCCCCTTTGTGTGACTCAGGAAATGTCTGGCCCTCTTCCTTGAGTAAGAAATACCGAACACCCTCATCGTAAACATGAAGAGAAATCATATACGATTTAAGTTTTTCCCGGTGAATAATATTCAGGTATTGTTCTCGGGCTCTGCACCAGGTAATTGGCTTCATATTGACCGAAGTTTCGGAAAACGATTTGTTTTCCATTCACAAGGCGTGTTACTCTCTCTTTGTAGGATTTTACACTGAACTGAATTGACCGTTTGACAAGTCTAACAAGTAAGTTCAGGTGTTATCTGATTGGCTGATGTTACTTTGAAATCTTTTCTGTTCTTTCCTCATGTCTTTCATGCAATTTATTATAGGTGCCCAATTATTGCTCAGATGAAAGCCAGTATCCCGATTGAAATATTTTGGATTAAGGCGGATTTCGATGGCTGCTTTGATTATAAGATCTCAGTAGCGTTGTGATCGGCAAAGAATTTCTGCATCTCCCCATCAAATGGCATGATCTTCATTGATGTAATGTTTTTTTTTTAGTTTTTGCGTCGAGCGATATTAGGTCTTAATAGTCCTCTCTGCCATATAACTCGTTGGACGAACACACACAACCATGCCCTGTATACCCACACAACCATGCCAGGTGTATTTCCTACCCAGGCGGGATTCGAACCCACGACCTTTGGTTTGGCAGGCGAGGACTTAACCCCGCCGCCACCGAGGCCGGCACGGCCGACTTCTATGGTTGCGCTAATCTAAATTGCCTTCAGTGCTCTTTCAGCCTCGTCTCAATCGTTCGGCCTGTCTCTCCCCCATATATTTTTCCGCACTCGCATGGAATCTGGTAAACACCTGGTGTCTTCAGGCCGATAGGATCTTTCGCCTTCACCAGTCGGTGCCTTAAATTAGTTTGTGGTAGGTGGATAGTTTGGATGTGGTGGTAGGTGGATAGTTTGGATGTGGTGGTAGGTGGATAGTAACTGCAAGCTATTTTCAGACGGTTGGAATCTCCCAAAAAAAAATTGTTGATGCGTGGAAAACATTTTCTCCGCAAGAGGAAAGCCGGAATATGACACCGCAATTGACTTAATAGTAAAGTCAAAAGTCACAGGCCCCAGTGGCGGCGGGGTAAATTCCCGCCACCAATTTTAGCCTTCCGACGCTAGGGTCGCGGGTTTGAATCCCGCCAGTTTTCTGAATAATGTGAAATGAATTAAATCTACTGTATAAAAGGATGCGATTACGTAACGTACGCTATAGTTTCTAGGCTTAGTGAATCAGATGTGCGACAATAGATGGCAAGCGAGCTCTCATACACGTTCTCCACTGACACATGGCGCGGGCGTATGCATTTTTCAAAATACACACTAATAAAAAAAATTAAGGGAAAATGCTTAGTAACAGTTCCGCCTACATCACCTAAAATTTGTTATTCAAAGAAATCTTTGACATAAAGATATTATTTATTGTTTACCATAAGTACATATATCGTTTTTATTTAAATAAAAGTAAATAAATAAAATTATAATAGCAAGATCAACTGGTAAGCGGTACTGTGTCGTCTGCGTACCAGTACACTGATGGTCAGTTTGAGAATGCGTACTATTTACGCTTACGGAGGTGAATGGGTTAAGATAGATGACATATGATAATTCAGCTTTTGCCTGTTAAGAACCTGGTTCATCTGTCTTCAAATCTCTTCTGGAGCCTCACAGTCGTTAATTGTTTAAGTTAGAGTTTTGTGATCCTCACATGAGCTATTTCAGACTGAAATTCCCTGCTGTCCATGCCTCGATGAAATAAGAACAGAATCGCACCTTCCATTGCAACGAACTAAAAATCTGTTCATATTTTTCGCGACTTTTTTTTTAATTTGTCATTTTCGCATTTTGAAACAAAATTAAAGATAAAATATTAAAGAGCAGATATTATTCGCATAGTTATTTTCTCCACTATTGAGGGGAAATTTCATATTGGGGGGCGCTAATTTTCTAATGTGTTTTTAACATTTCATTCACCACCAACAAATCTATTATTCCTCATTTTAGCGTTAATGAAAGATCTTTCATCAGTCATCTGGGCATCAGCATCCCCGTTACAATCTGATTTGTTTGCATACTGCAGAACTGGGTCCATTAATGTGTAAAGAAATAGCATACAACCTCTTTTTGGACTATGAACTTTTATTTCAAGCTAAAGATCCTCGCAGTTAAACTGCGTAAACCTTAAAACATTGACATTCCACATATAAAACTTTTGTTTTGCGTTCTGAAAGCGTCTTAAATATTCCGAAAATCTGTGGTCAGATAAGCTGCGTGATTTTCGTAATTGTGTCTAAGATGCTGATGGTCGCTGAGGTCTGGCACATCCCTCTTTATTTCACCTCGACCAGTAGCCTTATATCCTAGATACTCCTCGTTGCGGCATTTGCTTTCCTGAATACAAAGGCAAATTTCTGTGTCCAAGCAAAGGGTAATAAATATACTCAGGTGGCACGAGGCCATTGGCAGACTTAGATCCAGCACATGGTAGATACGTGTCATGGGCCCTATTTAATACTACTCAACATTGGAATACGAAGTGAATATAATACACTTCTCCATAACGTTAACACTCTGTATGGAGTTAGGTCTTGGCGACATGGAAGTATGGATTTTTCAAGTGGATAACGATCATAACTTACAATTATGACGTATATACCCGTGCAAACTGCAAAAAATTGAACGGGGTCTATTACACGAAATGCAACTTTTTGCCGTTGAAATACTCTGGAATTGAGTGTGTTCTTATACTTGAGGCATAATTCTTCCGAAGTGAGCGAGATCTTACAATTAGCAGCGAAAAATGTGCATAAACTTATATAAATATCTATTCCCGTGCGTACGTCTTATTTTCGACAACTATAACAAACGACAAGGGGTTTATAAAAAGTAAATACAATAATGTGTACTGCTCTACGAAACTTCAAGTGGTAGATGAATTATTTCATGAAAACCCTAAATCATTTTGGTCTTATACAAGAGAGCTTCAGGGTGAACGTTCAACTGTGGTGTTTTTGACGGACAATATTAGCAAGGTAGTCAAGTTAGTAGAGGATATCCTCGCGGACTGTGGCACTAAGTGCACGCTTTGGACTGCCTATGGCATCATATTATGTCTAGCAGTTTTGACCACCTTGCTCCTGTAAATCCACCTAATAATCTACAGTGGTAGCTTAACTGGTTAAAACACTCAGCGTGTAATCGAGGGATCCGAGTTCGAATACCGGTCAAGGTGAATGATTTTTCCTCTGTGGAATGTCGCACTTATGTCCACTTGCTGGTGAACATAAGTAAGTGCGATATTACACAGAGATAATGATCTACAGGGGTAGCTTAACTTGCGGGTGCACGTAAGTGCGATATTCCACAGAGAAAATAATCTTCAGGGGTAGCTTGACTGCTTAAAAGCACTCGACGTGTAATCGAGGGATCCGAGTTCGAATACCGGTCAAGGTGAATGATTTTTCCTCTGTGGAATATCGCACTTATGTGCACTTGCGGGTGAACATAAGTGCGATATTCCACAGAGAAAATGATCTACAGGGGTAGCTTAACTTGCGGGTGCACGTAAGTGCGATATTCCACAGAGAAAATAATCTTCAGGGGTAGCTTGACTGCTTAAAAGCACTCGACGTGTAATCGAGGGATCCGAGTTCGAATACCGGTCAAGGTGAATGATTTTTCCTCTGTGGAATGTCGCGCTTATGTGCACTTGCGGGTGACTCCGTAAAGGTAAATACCGTGACTGGTCCGGGTATCCTCAAAATTGGGAAGCTTCTTTTCCCCTAATTTATCACAAACGGGATTGCTTTTTGGGGTTAATCTAAAAGTTAAATGAGAAAGCTTTACTTTGATATGATCACACACCTGTTCAAAGGTATTTTTTCCCTTGTCTGCAGGCAAATGCGGAAACACTTCGATAGAATGACAAATACTTTTATTAAGAGATGGAATTTTGGATTCTGGCCTGATATTCAGTGGACGAGAAGGAATGCAGCTTTTAAGCACAGAAAGATGGATTAGTGCGGAAAATTCTATTTCTAAAGATAATAGTGTAATTTCCATGCGTGAATTATCCAACTTGGCCTTCGGCTCCGTTGAATTACTCGTTTAGGGCGTTGGACATTCTTTTGCATGATTTGTTCGCCAGTTTTTTTTATAAAGAGACTCAGTTGTTTTTTTGTTAAGTTTACTTCATATTGAGTTATTAATTAAGGAAATCGCCGGCACGTGACGAATCAACAACCGAGCCATTAAGTTTTTTCTTTCCAAGCAAAAAATACCGGAAAAAATGTTTCACCTTCCTTTACGGAATGCAAGTAAAACAGATGCCTCATTAAGGTATATAGTGACAAATGAGACTTTAGGAGGAATTATAATAACCGAATTTCATCGCTTTAATTAATCCCACGTAAAGGACGTCAGTTCCTAATTAATTTTGACATGAGAATTATTATACTACTGTAGGAATGGAGAAAATTGCAAGTTTTTTTTGATTGCCTAACCAATCGGCTTGTTTGATTGCAACGGTCGTTTTGCGTCTAGTGGACAAGTATAGCGTTGTTCTTACCAGGGATGTGCGGTATATATCGATATATCCGGTATATTTTTGCCGATATATACCGATATATTTTTTCAAGTCGATATACCGGTATATTGGGTGTTATTTTCTAAACACCGGTACCCGAAATATTGCTCAAAATGAAAATTTTCACATCAAAGTTTAGTAATTAAGTTAGGGAAATGATTTTAGAGTGGGGTTGTTGAAAATTTCCTATAGCAAAGGAAAATGGGAAGTAAAGTTTCATGTATTTTACCCTTTTACTACGAAATGTTTTATTAATTATTGATGTTTTGTGATGGTTTTGGACTTGTTACCTTGGTTTTGAATCCTCTTAATGAAGTGTTTCTCCTATCCGGCGCTGCTACTGCGTATTCTGTAAAGCTCTGTGCCTTAATAATAGGCCATGAGACGGCCTTGCTTTGAACCGAGTGTTAATTTTCTTAACAGAATTCCATCCGAATTTGGTGGAGAAAAATTAATGTTCCCAAATCTAATACTTTTAAAAAATTATCACAGTCATGGAAAAAGATGACGCACTGTTTTTCCCTGCGTGTACTAATAATAACTAGGATGATGACCCTCGTTTTATACCATCCCTTAAGACTATTCGCGGCATTCCGCACGCAATACATGCAATGAAAATAGATATTTACCCTAACTTGGATTTCATCCAAAATGAATTTATAGAATACACTTATGAAACGTCATAGCCTATCCCATGGAATATTTGAAGAGATTACAACCATGTAAGTTGCTATGGCTATACTTGCAAGCTCCCACCATTGGCACCACTTGTCTTATCGAAAGTGATACGGTTTTTGTATTGTCGTAATGCAACAATAACTTTAAATGTGAGTAATGTGATTACATGCGAGGGTAAAGTATTCTTCCTATTGAATTTTAGTATATTATGTAGATCAATTCCACGTAATAAGTTGAGGTAGGGGATACCTGCCTGCCCACATATCTGAAAATTCCATCGATAAATATTCTTTATTCTAACATTTAATTGCTAAAAATGATTCGTTAGTTTTCTCCAAGTTCATATGCCCATAATGTTAATTTTATATTACGGTGATACCTTTTACCTTAAAATTGATCACATAGCCTCTTGATCAGCATGATGTTGGGACCAGGTCAGACATGGGTACTTACTAAGAGTCTACAAAGAAAGGAAGCAAAAGTACTTCTTTTGTTTTCTTTATTTTTTCCGGACAATGGACCCGTCGCAGGTGAGATCACCAACAAGAGCGGTCCGCATGCTCTTAACCCCAATACACTAGCCCACAGCTGTGGGAGCCTTCAATCCCCATTAAATGTAATGCATGCACAATATGTTCTATGGGTTTTGATACTGCATAAAATATCACTAATTAATCTGAAGAGTAATTTATTTTCCAATTTTTTACTTTTTTATTTTGCCAACTTTAACATAAACCACTGATAAATTACACCCACACACAGTTGTGCTGAATAATCATAATCACCAGGTGAGCAGAAACTGATGATGGTGATAATTCATCGAATCTTCGGGTCTTGTGCGAGTGTAATATTGTTTGTGGTTTGTGTGAAAGTGTGAAAAATGAAATAAAACTGAACATGCAAAACTACAAAGTTTCTTGTGAATAAGTTATGTTTTCTCATTTATTTCCCTCATCATCATTAGTTTTTTTAATCCTTAGGTTGTTATAAACCTTGGTCCCCTTCTCTTCTTCATTTCAATTTAACTCCTTTTAGTTCTTCGTTTATCGTAGCCATTTGTTTCTTGACTTTCCATTTTATTTTTCCCTTTATGCATTTTGTCTCTAACAAATACATTGTCTAAAGTTGGTTGGGGTAATTTTGTGTGCACAGATTTGGGTGAAACTTTGCAAACCTGTTCTCATTAGCGATATCTATTGATAAAAGTGAAAAAATTTGCATCAGACCGACTTGGCTTAACAAATATCCTTATGGCACTTGACATATATTTCGTAATAATTCGATCACATATTTACAGATTTTCTACTATTTACGCGAAATAATATATATTTAATATTGTTATCATTGTTGCTAACAAATATCAAGGTGTCACGCCGAATCCAGTATTCGAAAAAAAATATTTAAATATAATTTCGTCGTAATTTCGAATTCCGCGCCGAAATGTCTTGTTATTTGCTTTAATTAAGGCAAAAAAATTAAAAATATAATTATTGTATCATTTCCATTATTGCCTGTATGTTGAGCTCCAAATCATAAAGAGCTCCGCTGGATTGAAATATGATCCAAGAATTGTTTTCGACTTACTTAAGAAATTATTAAAATGTGTCCTCAGTGGCGCATGATTACCGCTCCAGCCACCTTAAGGTTCTTTTACACGATGCTCACTTTATGCTAAAAATCAAACTGAATTTGAATGCTCAAAATCGTTCCGTGGGAGAACTGTTTAAGAGGGAAGGAGAGAAACTCCGCATTGTTTCTCTACTGCTTTAACGAAAACCGCCAATGGTCCACGGTTAACTGACGAATCTAACGAATGGGGTGCTTTTCTCATAGCACCTAAGTACGGATTGTGTCTGTAATGACTTACCTTGTGAGAACCTGCCAAATTGCATTCCTTGCATAGGAATGGATATGAGTCTGCAGTTCGGCGTGCCGGGTGTGGTCGTGTCGTCGACCCCATCTTCCTCCACGTCGCGCAGTTCAGCTTCCATGTCTCCCTCTGGAGAACTGATTGTCTCGATTGTTGGAAGAGGGTGTGAGCGCCAGAATATTATAATCAGCGCGCCTGCGCTCCATACGATAACCCCGCGATTCCCGTTCACCATGTTGACGGCGTGGTGCTTTTGCATTTTTTATCGATTTATTTGCATGTGTGCGTCTGGAAGGGATCCATCAACTTATTTTTTTTAAAGTGGTATTCCCTCTTTTGTTACTTGTTTTTACTTCGCAATTCTTGCGCAGATAAAATTAGCATTCAATGAGAGCTGTAACATTTACGTACTCTTGACTAACGCAAATCTTATTCCTTCAACAACTGCCATCTTCGTACTGGGAGCATTTGCTGTCTATATCTTCTCTCACTTTATCAGTATAGTCTTTCAGCAGCAGATATCATGTTCTCATAATCCGCCCTTTTTTCTCCTTTTTTACATTGAAACAAAGCTTTTACACTTACTGCAAAATTCAATAGACAACTCTTCACTTATCTTTATATCGATGTAATCAAATGGGATAGCATGATCGTTGTATTCCTCTTGCCTTTAGTGGTGTAGTAACTAAAATGAAATTTTGGGCACGGTAACCAGGATATACCAACTATTTAAATGCCTTCTAAATAATTTTCGCCGTTATTTTTTACATATCTCAGTTCGTATCATAAGGCGTTGCGAATTTTACGACAGAATTTACCACACGAGTTTCGTGGCCTTCTACATTTTCATAATTACTTTGTAATTTTTCGTCAATAAGGCATAGTGACATCTCTTTTATTTAAAAGAAATGTCAATATCATTTCGTTGGTAGAAAGGATAACCAAAGTAACATGATTTGGTTGCATGGTTACCAAAAATTGCGAATTAAAAATTCATTCTTCCAAACGTTTTTGCATTGTGCTAAGAGACCATGTAAAGACCCTGAATCACATAAATTTTTACTTTTAAAGTGTTTCAGCATACCTTACACGATCATTATGTAGCATTTGAAATATTAAATATACACTACATATTTTTACTGATTGCGATCTAACTAGTATCTAGAAATTCTCCTTGATTAGAGATTTTATCTGGTGTAAGTGTCGTCCTTTGTAGGGTTTTATTTGTGCTCATCTTGTAAGTGGTAATCGTCGGTATCAAAATTCAATAAAAGACCACAGTGGCTATCTATTAGCCAAATTAATACAATACTTAGGAAAAATTCTCCTCCCTCAGACAGTCTTGTCCGTGTTCATACTGTGACGCAACATAAATATTATCCGTCTAATTTCAAGGTGAGAACAGTGCATCCGACGCAGCGAACTTAATGTATGTGTGTTTTTCTTAATTAATGAGAAAACGTTTTGTTTGGCAACTCGGGAAGCTGCCCAGTAAATTTTCCGCTCCTAATAAAATATTCACAGAGCACTTCACGTCGACCGTGATTCAGCCAGTAGAAATGTAATGAACACGTAACAGGGAGGAAAGAATTTATTGACTGACAAGGTCTCATGCAATGGAAAGCCTTTGGCTTCCGTACATCATCTGAAGCTATATAAGCCTTCAAACTAGACCTTTATCTAAACTGCCATTAATTTATCGGAAAAGTGCAATTATTTACATGTCACGTTTCAAATTCGCGTTAATTAATGTTATAAAAACATTCTGCCGCTACGACGTTCCAACTTCGAAATAAAAGGCCCTATTTTTGTAATGGCCCATTCCATACTTGTCTAGGGAAATAAATATATGCTTATTGTGTTATCTTGAGACAGTGATTGATGTCAACTCTGTTATTGGTAAAGAAATTGCGTCCTCGTACAGAGGAAGATTCAGACATTAAATCGTCTCTCGCCAATAGTCAAGAGCAAACGCATGTAAGCTTTACCTACACCATCTATTTATCAAGCCTGCCCTCTCTGGTGTGACGTCCCGATAGTCCTATTGTTCGACCAGAAAATTTATGTAATCATCTTTTATTTTTAACCTTTTTTAGCTTTGGGCGTTAATAATTATTTCTTAAACCCCTGCTTGTGATGTCAAGCCCCTCGTAGAATTAACTTTTAAGCGAAATAAAAGTTATAGCAACTTTTCTATATAAGATGTCAGATTTCCCTTTTCCTCTCACTCCCCGATTCCTTCAGACCTGATTTTTCGTCTATAATCAAATATGCTAATCACGGGCGTCATTAATCGTTCGCCTCCCGAAATAATCGCCGAAATGATCCAGTTATTTTTTTGTGGCCATCTCCTCGGTTGGCTCTTCCTCTCGTGTTTCGGCACAGGGGTCGGTGTAAACGGCGGATGTGCGCATATCTTCCCCCCTCCCCCTACCTTCGGGCGAGGCGGCGACGGGAAAAGCCCCGTGCGTGGCGTCAAAAAGCGGCCAGCAGAGGCGACGTGACGCCGAAGTCACCCTCTCCTGGCTCTCTCCATCCCCTCCCTTCCCCTCCAACCACCGCCTCATTGTGGCGCCCCACAATCTCTTCACACCGTGGCCGGGTCCTGGGGAACCGGGTCACGGACTCTTGCCAGTGACGCGACGGCGGATAAGTTTGTCGCGACCTCACACGACACGTGCCTCGGGAGGAGACATCAACGGGTGGAGACCACTCGCAGTGTTGTGCGATTTGATTTCGGTGGCTGATGACTGTCATAATTTGAGAGCTCAGCAATTGTCTCTAAAATTCGCAAAAAAAAATACCTAACGTCTCCTGTTTTAGCCAATCACAACAAAATTGCAAAAAAGGCTAACAAAATATATTTAATATTCCCTTAAAACAGAAAATAACAGATTTATCCATGGAATAGATTTCGTTTGGGTACGTTTGGTTTATTGTCAAGTGCCTTGACATCTGCGATGTAATTTTTAAAACAAATAATAGCAATTACGCTATATTATGTATTCGTACAATAGTTACAAAACTGATATGCAAAAGTTAAAACAAGGAAAGAAGATTTATCTCTTTTAGCAACGTCAACGATTTATCGATTCCTGAGTGGTTATCGTCTAAAAACGCTGTAGGTCTCCTGAGAAATTGAATTGGGCTCTTAGTTTGCTGTGCTTTGGGAGGCCTACCATCAGATGCCTTACGGTAATGCAGGAATTACATTCATTACTTACAATGACGTATCCAATAGCTGTGTCTAGGATATCGACGAAAGTTGTCGGCAGGAATTCCTAAGATAGTTATCTGCGAATCACCCCACTTTTGAGGTTGTATACCCAAGAGTTTAAATAGAAAACGAGCTTTAATATTTTACTTTCATTGTAATCCATGTAATCGCACCTCAGAGTAAATTAAAAAATGGTCCAAGGGTAAAATATTCGGCTACACTAATTTGTCTCAGAGTATGTTTATCAATGCGGTCATCATATATTTTTAAATTTCTCCGGGAAAACTGAAACGAAGAATACTTTTACCCCAAGAAATTACTGACTCCGCTTAGGTAGCAGTCAATTTGGACATTCTCCGAAATGGGGGCTGATACATCCTCACATTTTCCTTTCTTTTACACAGAGGAAATGGCCGCACAAATCGTACGATGAACGTTATTGGAACTGTGATTATTATCTTCAATTATGATTTTTTCTATTCTGCTTCTGCAGTATGATGGTTCAAGGTTACAATGCTGGAATTGAGTGTAAGCTTTACGATATCTCTTTCCGTTTAGTTATTTTAACAGTCCAAACTGTAATTTCTTTTAATATCTTTATAAGAGACAAAATTACATTATTTTTCTCACACAAAAGCTGAGTTTGATGCACTTCGCCTGATCTGCTCCAATCTTACTCACTGAAAAATGATTGTATGATAACTGATGCAATTATCTGGCTCTATCTTCTATTGATGCAATTAAACCTCCGTGAGAAAGCTATATGTTGATCCTGTGAGTGCTGGTATGGTGATAAGCATTCGAGTGTTTATGGTTCTTCTTCTTCTTCTCGTTTGGAATAGGATCAGTGACAGTTGTAGATGAAATAAATTGATAATGTAAATTTTTCATTATAAAAAGACCCACTGAAAATACTTTCTTATGGAAAAAATGTCTTTTTTATCCAATAATTTGCTCCTTGGTCCCTCCATTTCGATAAATACCGTGGGATCCCAGCGGGGGAAATGGCGGTGCGTCGTAAATTTATTTTGGGAAACGATTTGACGCTTGGAGGGATGCATAAGAAAAGGGTTTCGTTAATCTACTCAGCAGGTAAATTTCACTAATGGAGAAGTCTACTGTCCTCAAATCTCGTCAATATCGAGAATGTGACAGTGGAACCCAACAGCTACAACTCCCGAGTTTTCAATGATACATCCGGGATACTTTCGTAATTGTGCGCAGCATCAATATTTCGTCGCTGTCGAGGCTCAGAAAATTTGGAGCCCTTCCTGAATCAAGACCCATATCGTGCCAAACTCGAATCATCTGTAGGGTTACATTTTTAAAAAGCCATTGTTTATTTTCTTTAACCTGCAAGTTTGACATGATTCCCTATCTTTTTTTTCATAACCATTTTCTTATAATGTCTGAGCAATTGTACAGATTTTGATAATTCTATTGGTAATTTTATCGAGCTTTCTGTCTTGCAAACTTCTAAAAACGACCTCACCAGGCGTAGATTTGTTATTTGAATTCAGAGAATGTACCCACAACATTTTTTCACCCTGTACATAATATATTGTCGAAAGTGTATACTCTGTTCCCCGGAAGTGTGAGCCACCCCAGCTGGCATGAAGCTTTCTATGCACAATACCGGTCAATGGAGGAGTTGCCTTGTACATTTTACTGTGGAACTTGTTCAAGATGACGAAGACTTGGCGATGAAGTTGGAAGTATTTGATGCGTTAATGTAGTTTCATAGAGATTAGTCTGTAGTCATAATGGATACCACATTCGAATTTTGTTTTTAAATTTAATCAGCTGTAAGAAGCATGAATTGAATATTAATGAGGCAAAAACTTTGATTTATATGACTTAACTTCTCAGTGATTAACCAAACGTACATATGTGAGGCTTTAACTTATTCGTTTCACGCCATTCGCTGAAAATGCCTCAAGAACGTTTTTTTGTCGCGATTTTATGTACATTATTATCTACGGCGAATAGTAAAATTTAAAAAATTAAATGTGAAAGCATATAAACTACACGCTAACATTTCTGATACAACTTGTGAGTAAGAGTTTTATAATCTTTTTAAAATTATGTATCTCTGGAACGCACAGCTTTACCTGTTACAGCGTGGAGTGGGTTATCTCTGAAGAAACTCAAAATATACAGTTACGCGGCTATAATTATCACTGATGCTGTTGCAGACCAAGATACTAAAAATGTCGAAGCTAAGAAAAAAACATTTTGCTTCGCAGGGCGGGTTGAGTTCTCCGTGGGGAACACTTGTTCCTCGGCGCGCTCGTCTTGGCGGTCAATGCCATCGCCCTGTGGTCAGTTGTAGACTGTATTTCATATCTCTCTCACTCCATCTTTCCCATGCGCTGGCACGAGACGATGAAGGGAAAGACACTCATTCTTTTGCGCAGGACTGGTTTGCTTTTCAACTGATCGGTTTCGCTGGAGGCTGACCTGTCGTTAATTACTCAGCTCGGCCTGTTGCCACCAAGTGACTGCGTAAAGATTAGCAATCTCGATGACAGATTAAATCATAGAACGAATGGAATGATGAGGCACGATTACAAAAAATAGTTTTGAAGCTATTTAATACATACAATCGGTCCTATTCATGACGCGTCTGAACCCCAGGAAACTGAGTTATCAATTTGCTGTAAATTAGGGTAAAGTCTGTTTTTAATTGAAATTAAGCGTTTTATTACTAAAACAACTAGATCGAATAAAAAATGCGTGGAAAATTGCGTGTGCCAGAAAAAAATAGAAATTCATTCTTTATTCTATTTTTGTATTCTTTACTCTATGATTATATTAAAAAGAGAATATTAAAAAGCGAGACAATCCAGATGAGCGGGACTCCGGGATATTATTATGTTAAGAAATATGGGAGGTTAAGAAAAGGTCGATGAAAAGTCTGGTGTGGAACATTTTTCTGTTCGGTGCAAAAACCTGGAATCTTGGAGGAAAGAATAAGAATAGGCTGCGAGCATTTTGAGATGTGGTTTTGTAGAAAAATGGAGGAGGCACGGTGTTAGGAAAGGAAACGAACGAGGATATGCTCGGCAAGGTGGGTGAGGAGAGAAATCAGTTGGAGGGGACTAAGGGAATAATTATAATAAGTCGGCTTTATCGGGGCGAGATTTATTCGAAACCCTTTCTGTCATACAACCCCTTGACGATATACTAGAGATAAATTAAAAAAATAGGTTTTTTAGAAGTGAACACAACATTTTGGTGTATAAGATTCACTGTTCACGATTTTGCCTTAAATTTTATGTTTAAAACAATATCACTCAAAAGTGTAAAAAAGATGCAAACATCCATGGGAAAATCGTAAGGGCTATTCGGATTTCATCCTTGAGGAAAGAAACCATCCAGGATAACCCACACAAGAAAGGGAGCATGAAGAACCTACGGAAATCTACTTATACAGTGGCTTGGTGAGGGGATGCTGAAGGCCGTGATGGACCATGTAGTGGAGAATGTTAGGCAAGCGAGATAGATGGAGAAAAATAAAGCTTTTTTTATAGGATGAAGGCAGAGAGGTAGGTTAATAATAATAATAATAATATTTATTTGCTCTGGGTACAATACCCCTAAGAGCACCAATTTTACAATGGTGGTGAGCTTAAGGTACTTAACCTGCTATTGAACATATATAAATATATACATTACATGCCAGTTTTATATCTCTAATCACAGAAAAGACATACAATCAAAAATGCATCATATAAAAATAAAATAAACCTAAACGAAGAATACAATTAAGAAAAAAGTGACATAATCCTTTTAGTGTAAACATAAGCAAAAACAGAATCTGAACTGGATAACTGAAGAATAATTTTTTAACACATTTCTAAATCAGAATTTACAATCAAAGACATTTTAGTGAATAATAAACCAATGATAAAACAGTAAAGAAAGTCGTTGCAGCTTCTTTTTGGTATAAAATCAAACGAAAAACTAATATTGAGCAACAGTTTCACAAGTTCATTTTTGGTGTAGACTGAATCACAGAATTATGTTTTTTTGTAGAAGGTAAGAATAAAGTTTTGTCTTGAATGTCTGTGTGTTTAAAATATTCTTTAGATGAATGGGGAGGAAATTCCATAATTTTGTAGATTTGACCAGGAAAGAGTGATGATATTTGGTGGTTCTATGGGCGGGGCAATAAAGGTCAGATTGTGCACTTCTTGTATTTATAGTTCGGGACTGTGGTTGGTGTATAAACATGTCTATTACGTATTTTGGTTCTGAAGCGGAGAATAAGGAGAACAGAAAGACACTGAGCGAATAATTACGTCTGTCTTTGACAGTTAACCAAGACAGTTTTTCCCTATAAGAGGACACATGTTCATCGTAGCGAAGGTTAAAAATGAATCTAATACAAGAGTTTTGGGTCCTCTGAAGTTTGTCATTAAGTTCTTCTGAAAGATCACCAAATACCAAGGAACAATAGTCTAAATGGGGAAATGCTAATGCAATAACTAATTTCGTCCTAATGTGAGTCGGTAAGACATGTTTCTGGGTTTTAAGCTGATACAGAGTACTGTTTACGCGGTTGGAAATTTGGTTCACTTGATCATGCCAGGTGAGATTGTTATTCATAAGAATTCCCAGATTTCTGACTACGTTAGAGTAGTGAACCGTGACATTATCAATCTCTAAGCGCGGTATGGTATCGTAGTTAATTTTATTGGTAAGCTTAGAGCTCCCAATAATTATTGCTTTAGATTTGGTGTTATTCAGGATTAGTTGGTTGTCTTTGACCCATAAGGAGACAGCTTCAGCATCACATTGGACTTTAGCTATTCCATCGTGAAGATCATGCAGGTGACATTGAAAGTAAATTTGCAGGTCGTCGGCATATAGCATATAACGACAATGTTTTAATGTTTTTGGGAGGTCCAAAACGTAAATTGCAAACAAAAGTGGGCCGAGAACAGACCCCTGAGGAACACCATGCTTAACTGGCAACCATGAGGACAGGTTTCCAATGGAGTCCTTGACTGCCTGTTTACGGTCTGTGAGATAAGAATAAAACCAGTTCAAAACGGAGGCAGAGAAGTTCAAACGCTTCAATTTATCGAGGAGATTGGCGTGATTAACTCGGTCGAAAGCTTTGCTTAAATCAAAAAGAACCAAAATGGTCACCATTTTTCTATCGATAGCCAGGCGAATGTCGTCAGTTATTTTCAGGAGGGCGGATTGAGTGCTAAAGTTCTTTCGAAAACCAGACTGGTAAGGGTCTAGCTTGTTATTTTTAATTAGGAAGTCACTGACTTGCTGGTGAACAAGTTTTTCGAGAACTTTAGATAAGGTGCAGAGTAGAGAAATGGGGCGATAATCAGATGATGAAGAGGGATTTCTCGATTTTTTAATTGGTAATACTATTGCTGACTTCCACATTGATGGATAAACAGATGTGGATAAGGAGTGATTAAAAATTTCAAGGATGGCGGGGACCAAGACGTCACCAGCCTTATTTATGAAGTCGATTGATATTTCGTCGGTACCCAAGGATTGTGACTTGCAGCGACGTAGGGTTTTCGTAAGAAGATCGGGAGTGATATGCTTAAAGTAGAAGTTGTTATCATTGTATGGGACTAAAAGTTCAATGTTAGTAATACGATGCGTTGATCCACTCTGATCACCCTTGGTGAGACTTGTAAAATATTCATTGAACTGGTTCAATGAAAAATCATTGATAACTAGGCCTTCCTTCTGCCGCAGTAAACCAAGTTGCCGTAGTTGTCGCCAGACTGTATTAGAGTGCATGGGTTTAATGAATAAATTGGAGTAGAATTGGCGCTTGGTTCCATTGATGAGAGACTTAACTTTATTCCTATATGTTTTAAATTTACTGTGAACCAGGGGATCTCTTGTACGAATGTAGGCACGTCTGAGTTGGTTCCTCTCCTTGATAAGGTCTTTTATTTCCTCTGTAATCCAAGGGGTGGGAGGCCGTTTACGGTAGCAGATACGTTTTGGCGCCTGCATATTTACACAATATAGTAGGTTGGAGCTTAATGCCTCCACTTTCAGGTCAATGTGACTGGCAGAGAAAATCTCAGCCCAGTCTTGAGCAAGGAGATTGTTCTGATATAGCACTATGTCAAAATTACTTAGATTGCGTGAGACATATGACCTTAAGAGAAAACGCTGGGTGGAGAACTTGTACTTAATACAGATGAGGTCGTGGGCAGACAAGAACGGAACAGGATATTGAGAAAAATTGACGACCTTTTCACAATCGTCAACTATGCACAGGTCTAAGAAAGTATGACTGGATATGGTGTGGTGAGTAGGTTCAAAAGGGACTAAATGTAGGTTATTACTAAAAATGAAGTTTTTAGGTAAGAGGTTTCGTAGTTGTTTCGGCGCACATCAATGTTAAAGTCACCTAGAATGACAAGATTATTGTAGATTGGATAATATCTAAGTAAAGCACATTCAAAATCACTGAATAAACAGCATTTAGGTGGACGGTAGATAATACATAATAATAAATTCGATGAATTGAAGCCTGTTACTTCAGCAATGATGAATTCGGGCTTTGATGAGTAAGGTGAGGGTGAAGAATACAATACTCTGCCTTTCAAGCTTTGATGGATATAAACTCCAACACCACCACCAATCTTCTCACTTCTATCCAACCTAAATAATTCATATTCTGGCAGGCGCACCATCGCATCGGGTATGGAGGGCTTTAACCAGGTTTCAGACAAGCATATTATGTCATACACATTGGTCGAGAAGTGAATCAAAAATTCATCAAAATGGCTGAGAAGAGATTGACAATTAACATGGCAGATGTTGACACACTTAAAATTAGCGTTGTTATTAACATTCAGTGGTATTGTACCCATTTCATGCTATGCAAGTTTATCAATGTCATCCTCACATCGGATTACAATCCGTTCACTACCGTCAGTTTTTCTCATGAATATATTGCCACCTCGAACCCATTGATATTTTATTTTGCCTGCTCTTTTGAGGTTTTTCGCTTTAGCATAAAGTTTGCGATTGGTTTGTGTTAAAGATTCATTGACAAAGATAGGTTGATTTGGGACTTTATTCATGTCTATGTCTTTGGTAGTGAAGTTCCGTTTGACCCTGCGAGCACTTACTATGCGAGAGACGACACTAGATCGTATGAACCGAACAATTACGGGTGCTGGTTTTATGACACCATTATTTGCACGAGGTTTCGGCCGAAAACAATTATCTATGTCCATCACTGAAATGTCGATCCCTAGTGCACGAGTGACTTTGCACACAACTTCTTCCACTTCTTCTCCGTCGCACTTAGGAATGCCATGTATTTCAATAACATTTTTTAAGGACTTTTGTTCAGTTTCGTTTACATGCTCCTCCAGCTTAGCTAGTCGTTCGTTCACTTGCGTGTTTTCACTGCACAGGACGTCGAGTCTATCGCCGAGGTTTGAAATTGCCACATTTACCTTTTCAATGAGCTTCGCGTGATCATCAAGAGAGACTTTCCAGGCTGCAATGGTGTTCCTCAGGTCACAATGGTCCGCCTGCAGCTGCTTCATGCGGTCAAGTAGCTCGGCCAGGAGATGACCTTCAACGTTGTGAAGGTCCTCCGTAGTAGGAACTGCTGACTTCGGGCGAACCGGAGTGTTGTCATCTCGAAGAGCCCGAGCTGAGTTAACGCACGTTGGGCAAGTCCACGTTGACTGGAGTTCTTTCAATGCAAGAACGTCGTCTTCGGACAGCGAGGCACACTGCGGGTGATATGAGCTCTTACATAGCTCACAATTCACAGGAGGTTTGGCCTTCTTGAAGCCGAAGCGACATGTAACGCACACATTAGGCATTATGTTAAGCGAGAGCGAAGGAATACACGTCCGCACACCACGACTGCTGAACAGGGACAGGTTACTGAGATAAATAAATACCGTAAAAAACTCCTCCTTCAAAAGAAGTAGACGTGCAGATGGCAGTACTCCTGTTACTAACCAAATCTACTTAAAGGTAGTTTGAGCATCATATTTCTCTAGTACTAGTGGAGACCATGTTAGAATATTATGTCAGAATGTAAGCAGTCGTGATGAACGTTAAGTAAAAATAGTAATATTAATGACATTTTCTTCTTTTTTCAGGAGATATAGGTCAAAATAAGTTGGAATTTTATTACTCTTTGCCAACGTTTCGCATTTTTATATATGCTTTATCAGGGCTACAATGAAAATATGGGGCGTTTATTACATAAATGGAATGGTTTACAGTTTTTAGTACATATTTATGTTAAAAAGTTCACAAACATTTTATTTTTCAATTTACCTCAGAGAGAGTTCCTTCCAAATTAATTGCTTGACTATATTTTCGCTGCTATTTATTGTTTGTTTCAATTGTTGTTATTATTGTTAGGTTGTTTCAAAAATCAAAATGTAATTAAGTTTTGTTAAAGCATATTAGATTATATTAAATTTTGCTTTATTTGGCGATGATGACGACTTTTGAATACTTTTTATATAAATATCACAGAAAATCAATACAAATTTGGATTTTTCCTTATATTTATGAAACAACTAATTACAATGATATTATGTACTTATGCGATTTAATGACAAGTTCCGAAGTTTCAAGTTAAATAGGCGGTAGCTAAGAGAGCTCGTCAACTTATTTGGCCCAGTGTTTGGATTTAAAAAGTAAGGATTAAAGCATATTCTATTGAAAAAAAGTTCTCTACTTTGAAATATTCTCCCAGTGTGGTCTTGAATATATATTCAGAGAACAGTTGTCGAGGGAGTGTAAAATGGTCTCCATTCCGCAGAAGGCAATGGGAAAGAGGATTTCGGCGGAAGGTGAATCCAACCGGTGAAAATATATATTTTTTTAAAGCGGCCACGGAAATAATAAACGAAAAAAGCACGGGCACAAAATGACTCATAAAGGGCCAAGACCGAATCTTTTGACGTCGCAAGTTTATTATTATGCACAGAACGTTCAGATGTCAGATTGAGGCGAGATTACTGCGTGGTCAGACGACGTGTTTGGATTCGGACCGGTTATTTTTTTTATTTAGCGTGTTAAATGTCTTTTTCCGGCACAACCTGGCCTTCGGTGAGTGACATGTGACGAAGGGAATGTAAGCGGAGAACGGCACCGTGTCAGTTTGCCTTTCTGAAGTAATAATGGATTCCAGGAAACTGAACGTCACGTCCGCGAATTGGGTAATGAATGACGAGATAGAAGTCGGTCGGTTATTTTTTAGCGCAACCTGCAGTTCTATCGTAATTCCATGGTTGGCGGCCGTGTTGGTTACTGAGTGCATCCCTTGTGCGTTATCCAGTTAAACGGTACATTCATTTTTATGATAACATTATTCTGGCCTGGCCAACATCCACTATAATACCTTGAAGAAAATATTCTAGTCCGAATTTATTTTCATTCACCCAGAAAGCCCTTACTCAACGTACACTCATCCTTATCAACCTCTATCCAGGGGACCACTGGGGGTCGGTACCACTGACCACTCTTGGATTGTCGAAGTTGAGGGGGCCTGAAGGTAGGAATGGTTGGGGGAAAGTTGTTAACTAAGGACTGAAAACACCAGGAATTGAAATTCCTTTAAACTCTTAATTTTTGGTGATTTCATCAGTCGAAACCATAGTTTCGGACAAATAAATAGTCGGAATGACCGAAATATCCTGGGATAGGTTATGGGCTGTGGTATGAAAAGTGTTGTTTTGATTCATTCTCACCCAAGCAACAATGTATGATACGTGGGAAAGGGAATAGTTCGGCATCACATCACAGTTTAACAGATAGTAATGATACGTTAAATGTTAATGGGTATCCTAAGTTTGTGCTACGATAATTCGCCACCAATAATGCTCTTTTCATATTCTTGCGCCTAATCAAGGTAAAAAATCGCACGCTATGATGTTTACTATAAAGCGACGTGCTACCAATAGTGAGTACAATCTAGGCCACCGTAGTCGCGTGCTATTTTCAGCGAAGCGTCAAAATGCGTATTTTCCTAGCGTCTTATGACTAAATTACGTTTCATATAACTTTATTGAGCATCATCAGTATTTATTTTTCACCATGAACTTGTAATGGTATTAGGCGTTTCATAAAGGGTGCTTCGCCATATCTAGATATTTAGCGTCACTCACCATCCATCGTCATGCTATTGCCGTTGCAGCCACACCAATTGCTTTGATGTACGCATTTTGCTAAAGACAGTTATTCTTGCCACTTTCAATTAGGAAGGCAAAGACGCGATTCCGTAATTTGGGGTGATAGCCTAGAGTAGCATCTTGGTCGCCAGGAATGCATTTTGGAGCAGTTCCCGATATTGACCACACTCGCACAAGATGCATTTCACGCTAATTGTAAGAATGGAATCGCAAGTTTTGCTCTGTGTTGGTATCTTTCGTTCATTGGCGAGAAAAGAGTGCGTTAATTTTGTGTTTTATTCTCAGTCTAGCGACGATTTCTTCTTTCTTTCGGTTTTTTCTTAGAGATTACAACCAATATACTGGGTTAATACTACGCAGATTATTAATGGATAAAAGACGTGTTATTTCCACAAATAAATAAAGCATTAATTGTGACCTAGATTTTAATGTATTGCATGATGGTGATTTAGATGTGATGCATGATATTATGAGAATGATGATATAGTACATGAAAACCTAGACCGTAATTATAGTTTTATTTATTTGTGGAAAATTGACTCCGGCGTTAACCTATGTAAATCTTTCCTTTCTGTCATGTTGAAACAAGTTACTCAGTGTGATTCCACACTTTATTGCACTAATCGACCCAGATTTCGGCGTGTTATACCATTTTCACACATTGAAAATGACATAACATGCCGAAAACTTGGTCAGTTAGTGCTATCAAGTGTGGAATCATACGTAGTAACTTGTTTCAATATGAATAAAATTGAGGAAAATTGCTCATCTTTTATTAATCCATACTGTTCAAACTAAATACTTTTCGCCTAAATTTTCTGAGCTTACTACGTGTCTCATTACTATTCAACACTACGTAGCTTTATTGCTATTAATTACGCAATGCTGAAAGGCTGTACATTATTATGCAAGGATAGAGTATAATGGAGGAAATAATTAAAGGGGAGCCACTTGCCTAATAGCAATAACTAAGCTCTTTGACTGTGCCTACTCCGAATGGAAGTGGCGTTAAGGGTAAGTAACTGACGTATGATTACTATCATCCGTCATCCTCCACGACCCCTGCATGAACTTTGTATTGCAAAAATTAAATAAAATAACTTCGCCATCCTATTGCGGCATATTTTGCCGGTTTTGATAACTCCAGTCGGTGAAAAAGTCGCCTTATGATGCACGATCTTGAATCTCCGACTCTTGTTACTTCTCTTGAAAAACCGGGCTTATTTCCCCGTCCGGTAAACACCTGTGCAAGTGCTGCATGTTACTGTGAAAGGCGCCCGACTGCTGAAGCCTTTCCAAACGTCTATAAAAGGTTGATAATTAGGTCGCGATAAGAAAACCAGGGTTTCTAGTTCTCCTCGAGGTCTTCGTCATGGAAATACGCAGCTTTTCTCATCGAAAATCTGGAGTTACATATTTTATTTATTCTCCAAATCCCATCTTGTTTTTCTGAGTGGAAAAAATGTGCGCACCAGGGATTTGAAGTTAAATGAAACGAAACTACTAGCAACGATTCTTCAGAGGGTTTTTTGACGGTAACACTTTCCTTGTGGCACAATAGGGATAAAAACGAAGTATAGCGATCTTCTCTGGAGTGGGATTTAAGTGTAAGGAAACATTCCGAATCTAAATTCTCGCATGAACTAAGTCGCATGTTCCAGTTCGTCTTCTCAGGTAGTATTTTGGTCCAAAATTTTTAATATTGAGTTGTCTCCGCTAAAAATACAATTCACCGCCGTATAACGAAATTTAGATCCGTTATCACAGTTCTATTAATAAAGGACTTATGGCGGGCTACTGCTACTTTTTCATTGTATAAACAGTACAGTTCCATTTTATAAACAGAAGTTAAATTATCTTTATTACATTTCTTTTTATTTCATTCCCTTGAAATTAATTGCTCCTGTTATGGAGCTAAACGAAACTGTTCGTTGGCAAATTGTTTTGGTCTAAGGTGAAGCACTTTCAGCTAATAGAATTGTTAATTGTTTCACTCGAAGTTGAAGTGAAACTAAATACTATGCGAGATGTTTTATTATTGACAACGGTTTGTGTATAAACCTTCTCCCAAGAATATTAAGAAACGAGTTAATTATATTCACTCATAAAATCGTCACATTAACATTTGTACTAGGAAATTCAAAGTTACGAAGTGTATGTATTCAATATCTCCCACATCCTTTTCAGTATTACATTGGTATAAATATTTAGGCCTTTCTTTGGTCTCATTTTTTGTATCTCGGTAAAGTTGAAGATTACTAAATATTTAGTTTCATATAGTTTTACATCCCTGTCACTTAGGTATAACATTCGCGCATTGGCCCGGGCCATTTCGTTCTGGTTGGTGAGCTCAAAATTTGCGCATTGGCCCGGCAAGCCAAAGGTTCTTGATTCGATTCCCGGTGGAGGCCATTTATTTCTCGTGGCAATTTCTGGGCATCTTATAATTCGTCAGGATGAATATCATCATATCACAAGAATAGAGACTCCTAATTGGACTACGCTTCTCCGGACCCAGAGAATACTCGCATTGGTTCTATCATGGAAGAAAGTAGAGTTTAATCACGATGAATCTCGTGGCAGGCCCTTAGGTAGCTAAGAGTAACTCTGGGCGAAACGGAGGGGAAAAGAATTCCCGCCTGACTCACGTGATTGCTTCCGTGTCGGATTCAAATACGATAATACAATCCAGTGAAGAAAACCTTGGCTGGATATGAAGCCTAGCAATACGGTTGTGAACCAATTTAGTAGGGATGGAAGTAATCTTCTTGAAATTAAGGAATTAAAATGGAATGTAGCGTCAAATTACTCACTTTGGCGTCATTACAGTAGATAAAAGATGAGAAAAGGTGAGACCATATTGAATGAATCCGGTTAGGCAGTTAAAAAATAAATAGATCAATATAAGTTTATTGTTCTTGGGCCTTGTCCCATGGAACATATATCCCATACTTTCATTGAGACTCTGTGGTGTAACAAAAAAGATAAAATCTTACCGAACTAAATACAATCAAGTAAATGTATCTAACAAAAACATTTTGTTAGATATTAATATTACTTTGCTATACATAATTACGAAAATATTATAAGATAAATATGTAGCGAGCGAGTAGAGATATGACTCAATGCACATCGAACAAACATTGTAAATCCAGAAACCAAAACAAAATTTTTAAAGTTTCCCATAGAAGTGAACTGCTAGGTAATAATATGAATGTTTTAATCCAAGATTACAATCATATTTTTCGTATATTTAATAAAAGTGTAATAAGTAATATTTTGGTATATTTTAAGTTAAATCAGTCAAGACACATCAATCAATTGCATTATAAAATAAAGTATACAAGAACGAAATGATGAAAGTAACCCATAGACGCTGGAAACATAGGCAAAGTGGCAGAATAGTCACAGTATCGTGATAATTTATCTATAAAAATGCAAAATGGAAATGATTGTCAAAAAGCACTATATTATTTATTAAAATATATGAACAAATTGCGCGTGATAGCCATGTTAGATGGATAATTGTTTTGCAAAAAACAGGCTTCACCTCTGTGCGTCAAACTCTGCGTAAAACATTTCGTACACCTGAAAAAATGGCAGAACTTTCCAAAACTCTTACGTCTAAAAATAAAATCCCTTTCCATTTCCTATGATTTTATGAATTTATTCGCGCCTTTGAGCGTCTGATTTTCGAATGAATGAGTATATATATATATATATATATATATATATATATATATATATATATATATATATATATATATATATATATGGTAAGTTATAGTGATATAGTCTATGTGCATGTACGTAATGTATAAGTTTAATATTTTTAGTGGTACGGTACGATTTTTCACTGCCAGTGACGTCAAAATCAAAACCAACATGGTGGCGTGCCTTTTTCAGCATTGATTCAACCAAGAACCCTGTTTAGAATAGGGTTCTTGGATTCAACTTTGCCAAGATTGGAGAAATAATGGCGAACTCGTAATTAATAAATACTAGATTATGTAAAACTAATATAGTCTATGCGCATATACGATATGTATACGTTAAATATTTTAAGTTGTACGGTACGCTGTTTACTGCATAGTGGCGTCAAAACTAAAGCCAAAATGGCGGCGTGCCTTTTTCAGCGCAGCGTCTAAATATGCCCCAATCATTTTATAGCTAACTTGACGTTTTTAATATTGCCTCTGATTATAATCGGTATTTCATTTTGACATGAGCTTCCGATTGAAGAAAATAGTAGGTATATACCCAATACCCAATCCTATTAAGTCTTCTTCCCACATCGACAATTTTCTTAAGGCATTGAAGAGACGGATTTGTAAAGATAATTGAGCGAAGGATCATTATCATCTATTTTTTTCCTGCTATCGTCGGATGTATCACAGCGTTTCCTGGTCTCGGTTCAATGATTACGGTATTCTGAGCTCCAGGGCTCCCATCTTCAGCGTTGCTGACTTGATTCTAAATTTTTAAATCTTTATACACTGACTATGAAAAGTCGGAAATAATGCTTTATTACAAAAACTGTGCTAACCAGTTACACACCAGTTACAAAAAGGCTTACGCCTCTGACCGGAAATTAAGAGATCCGGGTTCGAATTCTGGCCAATTAAAACTATTTTCTCATAGCGAATTTCCCCTCATTAACAGAACAAGTGAGTGATTTTTAGTACTTAGTGACTGGTTTTGCGTATCACAAAAGTTCTGAGCCGACCTTTTTTCTGACGACGACAGTAATATATTACTAAACCCGACATACTACGGTAGATTAGAACATGAGCATAAAATTAGGGAAATATTTTTCAGAACGGACATATTTAAAATTGCATTCAAGCCCGCGAACGATAAGAGACCATAACAGCTGCCACCTAGATTTTATAATCAGGTTTTCCGATTGGTATTGTAACTAATTATCTTATTTGCTGTGGAATGCTTTTTTCTTAATTTGCTACGTAGTACTAAGAGCACATTTCGCATGCTTCGTGCATAACTCATGTGTATCTGTGCCTTTATGTGCATACTTACCAAAAACTCATAATTTATATAGCATTGGTTGTATATACTGTAGTGTAATTTGCTGTAATTTAACCTCCTGACAGGTATTTGCAGATTATTGCTCATACATTAAAAGTCTTTGTTTTATTAACTTTTGAAAGAAATAGTGTAGGCATTTTGGTGAAAACTCATCCCTTGCCACATGTCCTTGAAGTGGCCTGCAGGGTAATATTTAGATATAATATATTCTTGCGAAGCATAAGCCGTAAAATAGAGATAGCGCCCGACTTTAGCTAGCTCTGTATCTTTTCTATAACGATTTGCCCTAATTAAGTGATCTGGACTTAGGCCGGGTATAACTAGTCTCGCGATCCAGACTCGTGTCTTTCCGAGGAAAATTGCTCCCTTTAGCTATACTACCTGGTGGGTTTGGATATTTTTAAACCGGGACAATTATCTTTCACAACAGGTTCCTTCGCAGATTATGCTCCAGTCAGCGAAGACTTCTTTATGGTCGAGAAGATGTTTTTCAAATGAATATCCTGTCTATATGACGCACGTAGAAGTCGTTGAATCTCTGTGGGTTTATTGGCCCTGGAAAAATGTGGAAACGTTAAATTTGTGAATTTAGATGAGTTCTACTTTTAATATGCGCGCTTTTATGAGGGTGATGGGAGTTTGAATTCCCTCCAGACACTTAATGCAATGAAACAAACTCTACCTATTCAATTTACTGTCGCGAAAGGGAGTCCGCCGACGGCTTGTAAAACAAGCGTGGAAGTAAGAAAGCACACTATCAAAACATATATAAGAATCATATTCTGATACGACAGTGAAGCTTGGGTAGTAAATGCTACAGAGAAAAAGAAATTGGTATCAATGGAAATGCGGGGTTATCGAAGAATGATGAAGATGTACTGTACGAAGAGAAACATCGACGAAGAAGTCCTACGAGGAAATGGAGGGAGAAAAAATATATATTGAAAACTCTGAGAAGAAGTAGAGAGAAATTTATTGGACTCATTTAGCGACACAATAGCCTATTGAAAGCAATAATGGAATTAGAACTGAATGGGAAGAATGACAGAGGAAGACCAAGAGTAGGGTAAATAAGGAAAATTATGAAGTTTATCAAAGTGGAGAATGATGTAGAAATGAAGCGGTTGGCAGAGAGGACAGTGAAATGGAGAGCTGCTGCAAACCAATTTTCGGATTAATCACTACTGATGATGAAACCCTCATTCCTAGCTTAAAGTAATTTTTTTGATTTCAAACTCTTTTGGCTGTTTTCCGTGCAGTCATTGATTCATTCTCTCAGTCTCCCAAACAATCATTTCCTTTACACGCCACAGTTTAGACTACCAATTTAACCATGAATATCTAATGCATATCCTTAAGCAAAGGAGATGCTTATCATATGTAAATTCTTGCGAAAGGCGATGCCTGATATATTCTTCTTCTTCCTTGGGCACCACAACCCTCCAAGGGTTTTGGGCTTCTCAACAGTTAACGCCCATCTTTTTCTATCATTTGCTAGCTTCTATTAGTCGGTAATGTTAATTCTTTGTTAATCCTCCGTTACGTATTCTCTCTATCTTTTCGTAGGTCTCCCTCTGGGGCTATTTCCATCTTGTGTCCATTCTTTGCCATAAAGTATTATTCACCCATCAAGCATAATGTATTATTTGTTATAAATACTAATATGCATGTAATGAACACATCCTTGCGCATGGTACTGTGTAAAACGACCTTTATATTCTTTAGTGGTGTTCTTAATGAATATGGACGTAATTTATATGGAAATAAAGACAATAATATGTGCCGCTAAAGGGAATGTTGAAAAATTGTAGGCTGATCAACGAATTTGTGAAGTTCACTATGAATATATCATTCCTCTGGGCTGATTCCTGCCCAGATTCCCCGCAATCGCGCCGGGTGCTTTAAACAAATAAGCTACGCTGCGCTGTAGCCAGTAGTGTAGCCAGGATTTAGTTTCCGGGGGTTCTATGCTGAGTATAACTAGGGGTAAACATTTTTATATAGAATATAAAAAATATGAAGAATAAATTAAATTAAAGTTATCAGTAAAATAACTAAAATAAATTTAATCTTTGGTGCCCTTTTCTGAAATTAAATGCAAATTTTCAGGGGGGGTGCGTACCCAATGAAGACCCCTGGCCATGGCCTTCGAGATAAACAGGCCATAACTTTACCTACCCCACCTACCTACCCCACTTTTTTTTAGTAGTATTTCAAAAGGTGCGGTAAATACGCTTGCTGTTATCTGTTATCTGATATGGCGAGGTTTGAAAAAGTTATTATGATTTCTTATCGTATGTCGGGTTATGAGAAGCTCTTTACCTTTGGTAGAAATATATATATATATATATATATATATATATATATGCATTTATACATATATGCATTTATGAAAACATCAAAATCCTTTTTTCGAGGCATTAAGTTAATTATTAGGAAACACTTGTACATTTATTTTCTTCATAAACTTGATAGACAAACACGATCTGAAACCAAATTGAATGGAATAAGGAGACGATTTCGATAAAAATCAGAAAAAAAGATGACGTTTTACAGTGTGGTGTGATCGATGATTTTAAGGGCATAAAGATGCACTCTATAGGAAACAGTACGAGTTAATTCCTTTTTCAAACAAGTCATTGACTTCTGATATTCCAGTTTGGCTGCAATAGAAACAATTGCCGTTTTCGTGATACCCAAGGTGCTGTTTATTTGTGTGGAATGTGATGCATATAAATCGAAAATGAAATTCTCGTAATTTGCAATTGGCGTCCTTAGATTTTGTCCTTGCATTGTGGTAATAGCGCATTCCAGCGATTTTATAATTTCTCCAGCTTTCAGGTACAATTGCTTCTCCAGCTTTCAGTAGCTCAGTAAACAAAACTTAAGATACTAACCATGGTACTCACGATATGCCATTCTATTCGAATTTTTCGCCATTAGCTCCGTAAAGGTATTGATAGTCTTACGCCTTATATTTAAAAACACATGAGGATTTAAATTCGGGTTTCAGGCCTGTATAGCTCGGAGGCTGCGATCACACAGGCGTCATCTTCTGCTTTGAATTTCAGAGGAGCTTTGGTGATTTGGACCAGCTATATCCGCACGAAATAACTACGTGTTCTGCTTGTAAAATAGATATAGGATTCACAAAATGACAGCGGTGGATATGGATAAAAATATACGCATTAGCAATCGAATCTTGAGATATGTTCTGGTGAACTTCGAAATGAAATGAGATAACATTTAAATCAACATAAACGGTCGATTTTGTGGCATCAGCCTAAAACTATTAAACCAAAAGAGAGCGAATTACTTATCGAGTGCGTTTTCCCTCTTCGTGTGATTCAGCGGTGATCTAAAGTGTCTTAATTATTGGCCTTGGCATGAAAGGAAAATAGGAGAGGCCTCCAGCATCAAATTAGAATTACATTAGTTAAACTGAAGGTAGTATTAAACCCCAATAAGATCTCATTTTGACCCAGTGTTTCAATACTTAGTATCCCGTTATTAGTGATCTACCATATTTTTATTATTTTTTCGTTAATTTTTCATCACTCGAGTCCTTAATGACACCCAAACGTTTCGACCTCAATATTGAATTTCTCCATCGTTTTTATCGTCTTCGCGTCTTCTCTACCCGAGAGGACCACCTTGAACCTACTCATGACAGGTTTGGGCACAAAAATCTTATCCTTCCCTAGATCCAAATTTCAAAAATAGTGATATTTTTTTCACCTCACACATCCTATTAATACAAATATACTGGACCTGATTCTTTTCTAAACCCTTCTCCATCATCTTCCATAATCCATACTTGAATACCTTATAACTATATTCATATCTAAATGAATAGAGATTTGGAAATACAAGAGTCATAACTAGTAGAAATCGCCGAGAGACAAACATTACCAAATATTTTACTCAAGATTTTCGGACCGAGACGCTGAATATTTTCTTACGGTAACTTCCACGCATTAAATAACCGAGATATATCGGATGTAGTGAAGACCTTTTGTTTGAGAGCAATTGTAGTTTAATTAGAGATTAATTTAATATTAATTTCGCTAATAAAACAGAAATATTACTCATGGCTAGGACTGATGAGTTTATAATCAGCAGTCATTAATTCGAAGATTGGTTTTCTTCAGCCCTTCCAATCCTCTCCCTTCCGCCCTAACCGGCACTATCCTGCATAAGTCTTCACTTTGACGTCCTGTAAAATTTTACTTATATGTATCCCATTCTTGGTCTTCCACTTTGCTCTCTTAACAGCCAACCGTTTCATTCATACATAATTCTCCACTTTGAAATCCTTCATAATTTGCCTCATGTATCCTACTCTTGGTCTTCCTCTGCAATTCTTACCATTTAAATCTCCTTCCATATTTGTTTTCTATAAGCTGTTGTGTTGCGAAATGAGCCCAATAATTTTGTCTCTTCTTCTCAGAGTTTTCATTGAACTTTTATTCTCACCAACTCTTCGTAGGACTTGGTGATTCTCTTCGTCCATTTGATCTTCATCACTCATCGATAGCACCACATTTCCGTTGGTTCCAATCTCTTTTGCTCTGCAGCTGTTATTGTCCAAACTTCACTGCAAGTATACTGTAAGGTCCTGCCCCCAACATATATTGTTGAATAAATTGCTCTGAGGAGTTGGACTTGATAAAAACATGGCTTTAGTCCGGTAGGAAAAGGGTCCGAATACTGAGGGGAGAACGAAAAGCGCATTTTTCTTTAAAATTCGACAATTAATGTACTAGTCAAGGTTTATACTCGGTCCTTGATCACGGTCAAGTTTGAACATTAAAAACGGAACAGGTCCGGGATAGTACTTAAAAGTACCTGTTTTTCGATCTGCAGGAAACAGTGTTGAGCATGCAGAGATCCTCAAAGCCGCCAAATAGAGGAGCTGAAGGTACGCAAGAGCACAGCTGTTTGCTATCACCTAATCTGACTTACCCTCAATGTACAATGCGAACTGCATAGCGAATAGGTACTGTGAGAGCTTTCATAAGATGTAATTAAAGTCGAGTCTAATTATTCTCTGAGAATGGTGAGGAAATACATGTTATCCAAAAAAAAAGGCAATAATTAACGAACATAAAGGATTTATCAGCATGCAGAGGATCAATTAAAAATGACAAAAATAAAAAGGTTGAACGTAAACATTTGAAAAATGATAATATTCTCAGAATAATTTCCAGCTCATCTATTGACATCCGTAATCAAGGATTTTAGTTTTACGGAGAGTTTGCAAGAAGACACAATGCACAATTACCCTTTACTGCGTCTGTTCAGCTCGAAAAAGGAAAGAGCACCCATTCTTCCGAGGACGAGTTCTGGGCGATGGCAATAAATTACGGTTGAACGTTATAAAAGGTATAGTTTTCGTATAAAAACGAACTAATTGCACCTGAAGGTCGCTAAAGGCTGCGACCACTCTGCTTGGTTGGTTGCCTAAACTTTTTGCCGTAGAAGCGCCCGAAATTCAACAAATTAAATTTCAATGTATGTCAAAGATAGAAAAGGACCGACAAAAGTAAATGTGCCGGTCCTAGTACCTGTTAGCTTGAAGACGGAATGTGAGAACATTTTCATAAATCCGTTTTGCATTTCAATAAGTTGTAAAAAAAACGGATTTTTGCCGCTTCAAGAATTTCAATGATGGTGGGCTAATGAGAGACAATAATCCAAACTAATTTCTCACTTTCTAGATCGATACTGAAATAAATTAGTAAAAGTCCACAACTTAATTTGTTCGTGAACGACGAAATTCACCAGCAATGTTTCAAATCATGCATTCCCTGTTGAGCGACAACACTTTCCCAACGCGTCTGCATTGCCTTCCCTCCATACAATATCACATCCTCCAAACACGAGTGTAATGAAACGAGAAGACTGAAGAAGAATGAACAGAGAAGACCCCTCAAAGCGCATTTTTATGTCAATAGGATGGTTCTTTAACAGATCAAACCAGTCATACAGAAATAAAAATATACATGTAGTTTAATCTTCTAAAGTACATTGTTTAATTTTTGTTTGATTTGTTTCTCTTCCTCATTGTTCTGCGGCGATATTTGGGTATCTACCGCAGGATGAGTGTAATTGGTCGGTAAATGCCTTGAGAATGAAGGATTTGACACGATTTTTGGAAGAATGTGGATAATTTTACTCATAAAAGTATGGATTAGTGTGGAGCTCCAATGGCAAAGGTTATATTGCTCCATTTAACCTGAAGGCCGTTTTGCACGAGGCACTTTATTGCTCAGCCTGATGCATGAATGGATGTGCAGTGAAAATTGCGTCGTAAAAAGTGGAGAATTTCTAAAATTACTGCGCAAATACATGGTCGAGAGCTATCAAAATATCTCCTGCTCTAATGCCCGCGTTCTCGCAATTTCATGCATCATGATGCGCAATTATGTGCCTTGAGTAAAAAGCCTCAAGACTTTAATTCTAGGCACAACATATGTGCCTAAGGTGGAGGATATTTAAGCGCAAATATTGTTACAATCATCATGTTTGTCATATGCTTTTATAAGATAGAAACACATCTTCGCCGTAGATCGTCTACGCGAACTAGTGCGCTATCAGACGAAACTGATGACAGGGGGAAATATGTAGCAGTATAAATTTCAATACCTCAATCTATAAGATAATTTCGATGATTATTTGACAAAAATTATTGGTTATTCGGAGTTTTGTCTTTAAAGAGATGAGTTTGACCACTTTTGTGAATAAACTCAATGTCGTCCCACCATTTTGTAAATAATTCAGCGCAGATTGTGTACCAAGGTGAATGCACTCGTGTGTTTCCATCTGCTAGGATGTGCGCTAATCTGCGCAAGGTGATTGGGAAGCCTCCCTTGGTTAACGCGGCCGGACAAGTATCAAAGGTTCACTTTTGTTTTAAAAAACATAAACAAAACATTATTCCGAAAGGTAAGAAAACGATTTGTCTGGCTGTAAAGGGTTAGAAAATTTGTCACTTGAGGTCTTAAGGTCTCTAAAATGTTATCTACGTTTATTTTTATCAATGATGAGCTAATCTTCCTCAGCGGAAAATGCATTTTATCAATCAAGAATTTAGCTTCTAAGAACTACTTCATTCGACAGAAATTTATAGTTTCGAAGAAAACGTATATACGATCTAAAAATCTACAAATTTAATTATTCTTCTTGAATTTCCTTATTTCTTCCGCTTATTCATGTTGTTCTAGAGAAGTGTATCCCAATCTTTTTTTATTCCCCTCACCCCTTACAAAAATTATTATGTTCTCGCACCCCTAAAAGTAATATCTCGCACCCCTTAAAGTAGTAATTTATTTATGAATAAAAGTGAAGGTGGCCAAAACATTCTATAATCAACTTTTAATAATATATAAACGTAAGTAAGTTGTATGGAAAAGAAAATATATTACAACAAATTAAAAATTGCTTAAACCCTACAAAAAAGGTACCCTTAATATAAACAAAAACTCAAATGTTTTTTCGCACCCTGTGGAATGCTATCTCGCACCCCTAAGGGGTGGAAAATCCTGCTCTAGAGTCGAGAGCAGGTGTTCCTGCTTCAAGATTCCAACAAACAGAGATCCTTCGCGTGGAACGGAGAAAGTCTAAGGGTGTAATGCGATGACCTACGATACTCGCTGATAATCCGACCGTGCGCGAAAAACCTGCTGAGAAATGGATAAAAACGATCGAGAAATGAGTCATGTTTTCGCGAAAGAGAGAAAAAACGGAAATAACCCTGCTAAACGGCGTTCTATCATGCGAGGAAATACATATCGTGTATGAACGAGCAAAAGCGAATTACTGAACCGAAAAATTAAGACAGCGCGCGTTACTGTGTGAATACTGGATCTTCGACAAGTGGGGGAGACCAGGGCTGGTTGTGAAAAGTTTTTCATCATTTTATTTCTCCAGCGTTTCTTTGGCAAACCAAAACTTAAACCGTATGTTTCGAATAGAAACTGTCTTCATGGCCATCGTATCAGTATTTATATGTTTCGTGAAGTTAACGATTGAGAACTAAGTTTATACTGCCCTTTTTCCCTACTAGCCCGGGAAGGGAAAAATTGTGACATGCTTGAGGCACGTTTTGACACAAATGTAAAATATTTACCAGTATAAACAATTGTGATTTCAGGAATCTTCAACTAACTCTACATAATTGATTTTTATGCATTATTTATTTGAGAACTATATTAACTTTTTACAGTATCTGCTACCATTTTTCCGAATTTTGATGATGAAAAATGCGTGTCACCTTAAAACCCAGATGTGGAAGTAATACTCCCATGATTCTAGACTCTGAAAATTCATACTTGATGTTAATCTTTAATTAACCCGATCTGAAGATGAAAGTTTTATGAAAAGGTCAAAATTATTTTCTCTGATACCTATCCTATAACGCAATAGATAAATTATAGATAATCAGTTCTGGTGTCATTTAGTGCTTACATTATTAAGCAATCAATGTAATTTTCTTCTTCGATGTGTGAGAACATGAGCGAGTAAATAGACCTGTTTATATAAAAAACGCAGCATTTCGTGGCGTTGCCTCTGCGCGAAGGTGCATTTTACAGTCCATAAAAACATACACCATTATTAAGGAACGTACGATGACGTCTTCCACTGTAATAGCCTCACTTCATACATCATCTCATACGCTGCTGCACCCCTCCGAGGATACGACATTAAAAATGTTTCCAGGAGGCAGATGTGCTACAGTATTTTCCGCAGTGGAAATTTTAAAATATTGCTGTGAAAAAGGCATTTTTAACGGTATAACACGTCTTAGTAATAGGTTTTGGACGAACCCTGGAAACTATTCTTCATTCTTGTGGACCATTGAAATACTTATCTGCATTAAAGGCGCATTTTCATCGAAACTATTGCCTTCTTCTGGAGCTCATTATTTTTGGACTTCGTCTCCATCGAAACTTCAAACCACTTTAGCTCGCGTAACATCCTCTCTTCCATTACGGCCTTCAACATCTTCGAAAACTACCAAGATCTCATAAGCCCCAGCACCCCTTTGAGGATCTTAATGC
Source organism: Pyrrhosoma nymphula (assembly GCA_963573305.1). NCBI lineage: Eukaryota > Metazoa > Arthropoda > Insecta > Odonata > Coenagrionidae > Pyrrhosoma > Pyrrhosoma nymphula. Next base: position 71,401,077 of record OY754335.1, on the reverse strand, counting down.
ATTAGAAAGGATCCTTCTTTCCACGTGCCATTGGTGACTGTAACAAACACAGCGTGACACTAACATGAGATTTACCATTTACATGCAATCCGCCTTCGTCCTCTTTCCCTTTTCCGTCCGTCTGTCCTCCTTTCCTTTTCCATATTCTCACCGTTTTCATGGCTGGTGTCCTAACATCAGCTCCCTCACACCCCTGCCGCGACTCTCAGGGTATAGCATGTAGGTGTGTAAATGTAGATCTCTTCCATTTTATTTTATCGTCTTCTTATTAAGTGCATCACAACTACCTATCCAGAAGGATGTTCAGAACTGAGTTTCTATTTCTCCAAGCCCAAGTCTCTTGAGTCCATCTCTACAAAGTCCACGTTTTTGATCCATCCAGATCGATACTCGGGTTAAGTTTTGTCATGTAAAGAATCTCATGATTCTACTATTTAACATAATTCTACTAATTCTAATCCTCTTTAAAATAATGGACACCATTGGCTTACTCTTTAGAGCTCTATAAACTTAAAAGAGCCTCACTCTCTATGGAGATGCACGAATGTACGAAGTGCTTTCAAAAAATAATTTACCTGGAGAAAGATTCAAACTCAGATCCGAGGTATTGGCTCCATTTTTGCATATTCTTGGTAACGATATTTTGCGGAAAATGCATACAGAGCTCCATGTGTGGGGAAAATTGTTCTAGCTCCCTTTATATCTTCCAAAATATCATAATCACATGCAAAAAGATTTCGCTATCCTGTGAAACATTATTCGCAATTGCTTTTCACTTTTGATACTTACAACGTCAAATATTGCCTACATGGTGTTCATTTCTCCTCCTTCTGCATACGCTAAGGTGGTATGCAGGTTAGTACGCAGCTCCACGATAGAGTCAACATTTTTGGCATGTTGAAATGTAGGGTTGTTAAATTGTTGGAACGACTAATACGTCTGCGAACTCGTCCTCAATCCTACCAATGTGTTTACTTGAATTTCATGCAACTCCGGATGCGCCATTACCATGCACGCCAACTTCTCAAGGGCATGGCGTTATAACCTTAGCCTTCACAATAGCTCGCTTCATGGCAGTGTTTGTAGCGCTCGTCTCTTGAGACACCATCCTTCGTCATTCATTGAGGGTATTTATTTTTACTTTTACGAGTCATCATATTAATACGGACTTAGTATGTGCTGCGAAAAAAATATGTTTGAAATGATAATGAATAATAATGAATCTGAATATAAAAGACTTCTATATGACGTGATTAAATAAGAATATTTTACTGTCGGAAGCACATTATCATTCTGCCTTTTCATCTCGTTGTCCATCATGATGCACTTCAACGCAGGCAATGAAATGCAATAAATAGAAACAACATATTAAGTGTTGCAAGTCAACCTCTCAAACCAACTTGTTTTTCTTATTTTGACAGAGTATTTCATTTCATAAAATTCTGATGAAAAGAACTTCAGAATGAGCAGCTCACAACTGAAACCTCAAGGACAAAATAGCATCTGTAAAGAAAACCGTAAGTAAATGACTGATCGAAAAGTGCTTTGGAAAGATAGAAGCTATATTAAGGAAGTAATCAGTCATATCATAGAAACATTTACGTAAGCCTAAAGCCCTATTATCTTCTAGAATTCGTTTTAAAAACATAAGTCCGTTTGAATTCAAACCACGGTAACGGCGAATTAAGCGAACTTTTGGCGTCGAAAATTCCGAGTCGGGAGTAAATTGTTCATAAGGAGATATATTTGTACGACATTCCTGCTTATTTACGATACAATCGGTTGTGAAAGTCATTCATTAATCTGGCTACTCGATTTTTCTACATTCATCATTTAGCCATTACTATTTGGAATCTTTTAATATCAATTTTTGATAATGAAAATCTGTGTGAAGTTTTAATCAATTTTTAAAATTTAATTTTGCTAAATTGATATTTTAATTAAAAAATATTCAAATATCATTTTAACGACTTCGCATTCATTTTTAGGGTAAAATCACCAAGTTTAAGAAATATTTGCTTCGAAAAGTGTGCTTTGAAATGGTTGCATTCGATGTTTTTGTTGTGAGTTTAAAAAAAAACGAAGTTTAGATTTTCATCCTATTAGATATTTAGGTAGTAAATTTCCCGGGCTGTATGCTCGAGGGCCTTGGAATAGAATCCCCATCGGGCATATATGTTGTTTGCCTCTCGAAAAGTCGCAGGCTAAACGGAGAGGTTGTGGAACCTAAAAGTCCCTGTCTACGATGACCGCCAGAAAAATCTGAGTGGGTGTTGAGTAGCCGATCTCATCAATGCTCGCCAAAGAATTCGAAGTCTAAAATAGCGCAGAAAAAGGCTCTTCTAATAAGAGAACGGCACCTGGCTCGTGTCACAAGGAGGGCAGCTTGAAGAGCAGCACGAAAGTTTTTCGGATTGGACGTTCAACTGCTCGACTTGACGGCGTCTTTCGTCCGACGTCTGGCATCGACACCCAGTATCTTCTTATTGAAACCTTACCCTGACGCCACTAACTTCCTCACTTGACCTGAACGATGACACCACTTGATGTCGCCTCTCCCGATGAAGACACTATTTCCGAAACGAACTTGAGCTAGTCAATCCTTTCAGAATCGATTCTGAGTGGATCCTTACGGCTCCCTCGACGGGCTGGTCGCATTTCTATTTAATTATCCGGCAAAGATTCCATGTCTTGTCCCTCCCAGAAGTTAGGTAAAGGTGGCTTTACACTAGGAAGTTGTCTGCCATAGCAGGAGTCTTGAAAGTCTCTTGCAAGATGCCCTTCGATGCGTAAGCACGAACTTCGATGGCAGCAGGAGTGTATAGGGTGAGCAACAATGCACTATCGACATCGATTCGATCTTATCCGAAAATAAGCAACATTTCATACTGCTTTGCGTGCAGAACTTCGATTCCACGTTAACATCGCAGAGCATTCGAATAAATCCTGCAAACGTGGCTGCGAGTGGGGGTAACAAATTAATTTGGCGTTTTATTGTGCCAAAGGAAGAGTAAATGCGATTTATAGACGAAAATGCCCCTGGAAATTAAGGAGCTCGCAGAGTACAAACGCAGTGACTGCTAAAATGCAGTAATTTACGAAATCGCTATATTCAATCAATACATTTGTTATTTTTTTATGGAAAAGTCAGTGTTAACGTTTATGCGGAACGATGTCGTGCAAGTAGCGATACACGTCCAGACTTCCATGGAGTACAACTTTATGAGTATAGCCGTGGATGATAGTTTCCTCTGAATACGAAGGATTCATATTATATATAGGTGTAAGATTTCTTTAAATATCGGCCTTGCACTACACTTATAGCTGCTGATAATCGGTTAATTTACGTTTCTCCCCTGCTGAAATAATTGAAAACAAAGCAATCAACAAACTATAGAGACATCAGTCCCTGTTTTTTATGTCTGCACAAATTGATTAGCTTTGCATTTATTGTGAAAGTAATTTACGGAACGCAGTCGTCTCCTCGTGCGTTTTCGGCTGAGGTGTAAGGTAGCTTTCAATGAGATTTCAATATGCATAAAAATTCAATATATATGGTCTCATAATAAAGATATATTTTTAATGGTACCAAATTACTACCCACTTGTCCCAACACAATTTCGAGATATTTTCAGTTTTCCAATGGATTTGTTTGTACGCTCCGTAGAGACAATAAATAAAAAGTAATAAAATTAAAAAAAAACACGACTGCCAATAAACAAAATCTAACTTCAAAGATGAAAACAAGGCATTGAGAGGTCTAAGCATTGTTATCGATTATATAATTAAATATATTACGGAGTGAAAAGTTTACTTTTAAACATCTTTCCATTTCTTGGATTATATTTCCAAATTTGTAGTAGGTACTGACGGAATTTGGATGTTAACTGAAAAGACAGCTGTCACTTGGTATAGCTTATATCGACGAGAGAATTTTCCCCTTCCACTAAATTTTCAATGCAGTCAGGGGCTGTTTAGTGTAGCGCAGCAAATTATTAAGACAGAGCCCGCGACTGCATTGTAAATTCTTAAATTATTTGATAAAATTATTACAGTAAATAATTTATTTTTTTAAGTAGTTGAGAAATCATATGAACTACACACCACTAAATTTCTGACGCCATCTATGCGTCAGAACAAAGATCCTCATATTTTTATCAAAGTCTACGTGAAATGTGTAGCCATGCCATATGCAGCGACAATCTGTTTTGGGCAAACATCTCGAAAAGTAGTACGTTGTCTGTTATTTTGGTATAATTGGAAATACGAAATCTTTTTCACTATTATGAAGCAAAATTCTTTGAATCTAACGTGAAGTGATGTCTCGCACTAACTACCTACAGCGAGAACTCGCCTCTCTCTCTCTGGGAAATAATAAATGGGAGGCGGAGGAGCATGGAAGGAAACATCCACGCTCAATCCGTGACGCCTTGAGACCTCAAGTCGTTTCGGGCCCCATGACCTTCAAGGAAAGAATGGAAGATAATAGGGGGGAAGGGGAGAAGGTGGGAGGACCAGGTATGTACTTAAAGGGACGTGGGTCTTCCTCATCTAAGTCCTTCTACCTTTAAAACACGGCCATCCTTTATCCACGCAATAATGCATTCTTCTTCACACTCAGGTGCGCGGCGCAGGAGTAGCGGGGAAATGTAAGTCTTAAGAAGGAAGAGAGGACGAAGGAAAAGGGCCTGCCTTCTTATTCTTCTCTTCGTCCTCTCCGTTTCCATTGCTTCCTCCTCCTCCTCCACTGCTGCCCTTGACCTTCGCGTCTGGAGAACGTTCCTTCCCGGAGGCGGAGTGATTTGAGTCCCATCAGGTTTGAGGTGGTTCGGGGGAGTTCATAACGTGAGCGGGCGGAGGGGAAGAGGAGAAGATGGACCCTCCCGAGTGGAGGGGGTTTAATAACGGGCGGCAGTGCCCCAACTCGTGTTAGATGAACGTCTTTATTGGAGGGAGGTGGAGACCAGGTAGTCCCTTGTTCCAACCAACCGCTCGCAATGCTGCTCTTATCGTTTGGGCGTTTAAGGCCCAAAGGTGCTTAGTGTTCACGAAAAATTAAAAATAAATTTAGAAAAATATGAGGAACAGGATTGCTACAGGCCTGGAATACCTGGAAAAGTCATGGAAAATAAGAATTTGTCCTCAAATGTTTTGTTCAAAGTCAAAATATGATTGTTTTCAATAAGCGGGGAGCATAATGTTAGGAACTATTGGTGTGTGAACACAAAGTCTTTAGTACCTTGCCTGAATGAGGTATTGGAGCTCTTATTTGTTGTTTATCATGTAATTATAACCTTCCAGGTCTCATTCTTAAAACTCAGGCTGAGGAAGATGGAATATTTATTTCTCCTCTGACTGTGCACAGGTAATTCGTGGCTCTAGTCGCGGCCGACACTTAAGACTAATATACCGTAAGAAAGGAAGCCGATTTTCTCTCAGAGCGATAGTGGTGGTGCTCTGTTGGATAAATTTACTCTAACATAGAAGATGCTTTAATGCGTAGTGCTCCTATTCTTGCGCCTTCTTAAAATACACTCCAAAGAAAGGAATTTCCACCTGGAAAGGTTTGGCCTAGAAAACCGGGAAAAGTCATTGAATTTCATAAACTCTGGCCTTAAGCAACCTTCAGTGGCGAACAGACGGGGGGGGGGGGGGGTTAGGGTTTAAACCCCCCCAAAAACATGTTTACCTGAATTCGTAAATTATCACTTTTATTGCTTGGTATATGTTTAACGCTTTAATGTTTAAAATATAGTTGAATTGTCTTCAAGAAAAGATAATGTTAATTTAATTATTTTTTTAGTGAATAATAATTTAAATAATCTATTATGACGATGATCGTAAATATAAATGAACCCCCCCCCCCTAGAAGGAATCCTGCGTACGCCACTATGTTAATTTTCTCGCTGATACTGGCTACATGGCACCTCGTGTCTTATAGAGATTCACACAGGAATCTCCATGTAAGAACTCATGCTGTCAACTTAATATGGAACGCTCAATAGTAATCATATTTTAAAAATTAAACTGCGATTAATTTTTTAGAAGGCGCTTCAATCTTTAAAGATAACATTATCAAATTACCTAATCCCCAGGGTCTACGAAAAGCTTAATGTGGCTCTAACGGCTCGTCAAAGTTGGATTCGCGTGAAATAATTTAGCCGTCATTTTTACAAAATAACTCCATTGTTAAAAATGATAAATCCATGCAGTGAGACCTGGATTTCACCAACGTTATACAGTCATGCATACGTTATTATCGCGGTTGGCTTAAGTTTTCCTCTCTCTCTACCAATTTTTCAGTCACTTCCCTGAAAATTCAAGGCTAAATCTCTCATTGAAATTCCGAAGATATCCTTCAGTAGTACATGTACTTTCCTGTTTGAGATACCGCTCTCTTTTACTGCTTCTCTTCGCTTTTCCACGTTCAAAATTCTATCTACCGATTCCTGGTTATTCTTCTGAATTGTTCCCATTTAAGTCTCAGTATTCCAATTTCTCACCCTCCCTCCTGATTGATCCTTCTTAACTCTGAATTAGACCACTGTTACACGAGACAAATGTTTTATGCAATGAGAATATATTTTTAATAAGTGTCTAGTCTATGAGAACACGGGCCTGGTCTATGAAAATAGATGTTTTCAAATTTAAAACTTATTGTCTCAACACAAAATCATGTATGAATGCAACTTAAAGACGACTTAACTGGGCAAAAACTATATGATGTGCAAGCAACGGCCTCATCCAATCGAAGCACTGCTTCTGTATCGATATCTGAAGCTTAGCATTAGTCGAGAAGGGAACTGAACTTTCGACCATTACAACGTCTCGGAAAATCATGCTCAATACGACGAACTAGGCATTTCAATCGAGCCATCTCCTAATGTTGCATCCAGAAGAAGATATTTTTTCGCGTTGCCACCTTCATTTTGGGGGAGCTATGATTGGGTTAAGTATTACTTGCGTGAAGAAACCTTTAAATTCAAAACTTTTGAAATTATTACTTTTCCATGCCTCACCTTCGACTATACATATTTGTCTTACGTGAGCATGGCCAGCTCGTGAGATCTCCGATTGAAAAATTTTATAAGTTAGGAAAATAGTTGCGATATTCCACAGAGGAAAAATCATTCGCCTTGACCGGAATCCGGTTCCCTCGATTTCGTGCCGAGTGCTTTAACCAGTTAAGATACCGAGGCGTCCGCCCCTGTGGATTATTTGGTGGCTTTATAGAAGCATGGTGGTCAGGACTGCAAGACATATGATGTTATTAGCAGTCCAAATCGTGCGCTAAGCGCCACAGTCCACGAGGATAAAGCCATCCATTGAACACGAGGAGGTGTTCGCTCTTTTGACCAATTTTGAGGAAACCGGGACTAGCCACGGTATCCTCATAATTAGGATAATAGGGTATTTTTTATATAATACTATTATTGAAAATATTCTCCTTGACAAAGGATTCTGTTTTTTATAATAATGTATTTTTTTATCCGTTGAATCAGCATTACTAGCACATTTTACATTTCAAATAAATAAGGATAAATTAGGAATCTTTAGGAATCAAGACAAATTACAATACGAATAATCGAAAAAAATAAGTAGACTGAGATCAGATGCGAAACATAAATAAATGCATGAAAAGATAACAATTTGTTGTTTAATCTCAACCTGTCTTGCATACAGTTTATGGTGAATATTAACCGTACTATTAACAAAAAATACATCTAGAATTTCTACATTAAGTAACCATTTTTTTACTCTTTTCAAAAAAGATGTTAAACTATTTGAACCTCTTATATTATCTGACAATCTAAGAAATAGTTTTGGCCCTACATAGATAAATGAGCGTTTGAACAGGGTCAAATTTTGCTTGGTCAAAATATACATTTTTGTAGATCTTTGGTTGTATACATTGGTTTTTGGTTCTTTCCTTTGGATTTTCTTTCCTGAACATCGGATAGAGCGAATTTTTTAGGCAACTCCCCAGCAGAATATCCCGGAGTTTAATTTTGATTGCACTAACGCATTATAAATAGTTTTAATGAATTGTCGGGGACATTTATTTCGAAGGAAATAAAACCTGTAAGTTGGATAAATTTAAGTTCCCTTGAAATTCGGTTAATGTGTTTATCCCACTTTAAATGCTGATCTACAGTCACTTCCAAGTATTTGTATTCAGGCACACGTTCAATATTCATACAGTTATTACAAATGTTGCGATCGCAAATTGATTTATGATAGGTTGATTGCCAATTAATTGAGAAACGATTACATACATTAAAACAAAAAAATTTCGTATTTTCACTCAACAATAATTTATTATATTCCATCCATTCGCTAAGTATACTTAGGTCTGCTTTTATATTTAGTCTCAACTCTTCCCAGGATGATCCTTCATGAATAAGTTCAATATCATCAGCGAAGGTAATTAATTTCCCGGTGAATTTACAGTTACATTTGTCATTTATGTAGATAAGAAATAATATTGCACCTAACACTGAGCCTTGAGGCACACCTGAGCATATGGTTTCATAGTCACTGACCCAATCATTTACCCGTACACACTGTGAGAGAGAATATAAATAACTCTTAAACCATTTCCATGGTGTGCCACGAGCACCTATTCTACTTAACTTTTCCAACAAAATATCATGATTTATGGAATCAAAGGCTTTTTTTATATTTAGGAACAGGACTGCAACGCATTTATTCGAATTAATTGGTCTCCCAGGACAGAGGGCCTCATTGACGTAAACAGGTGAGTCAGGAACATAGACATTGAATATTTGTCTTCAAGGTCTATGGTCAGGAACGTTGAAACCCAGATGACGGGTGGAGAGGTTTCGTTTCACCACGAACTGCACGTGGATACCTCCGACCGAAGCCCTGGATTTCGATTTGAAGCGATAACATTTGTCAATGTCATCGACACATACTTCTAACCCTAACTCAGACCCTATTTTACAAACTATATCCGGTATGCATTCGTTTTGCACTGCAGGAACTCCGTGAATTTCAACGCAATTGGAAAGCATTCGTTGCTCTAAATCATCAAAACGATTCATACAGACTTCCATGTTCTTACGAAGATGAATATTTTCACTTTGCAGCGATTCCACTTTATCACTACACTCATCCAGACTCTTTCCTAATTCTTCAATGAGTTTCACCGAATCATCCAGCCTCTCGTACACCTTATTGATTGTATCACCCAGGTTTAACGCAGTCGATCGTAAATCACTTTTTAATTCCCGAAGCAGTACCATAACTTCAGTGTTTGATGATTCTTGGGATGGATTTGGGTTTTCGGTCACGTCTTGACCCAGGTGCATACTCTCCCTTCTTTTAAAACTGCAATTGCTGCACCTCCACCTTTGATTGCTGTCAGCAATCCCCAGGATCTCTTCTCTGCTAAGCGGTACTGGCAAACTTATTACCCAAAGCCTATTACCACCTGGACGAATTTATGTGTGATAACTTATAATTGAGTTGTGTCTTTTTTTGTGTCTTTTTCTCTCTGTATTATTTTCCTTTGACTATGTTCTATGTCCCATTTTTGGACCGACTGAACAATAAAAATTATTATTATACTCATATTGTGTTATAATTATGTGTTTATTTATTTTTTCTTTGGAATTACTTTTCGTGCATATGTACTATGTGTTGTCTTTGATGTAGCCTATGCATGTATTGGCCAATGGTGAACATAATAATAAAAAAAAAAAAAAGTGCCCGTGGTAGTTGTTGTTACAATCACTACACGACACATAAACTGTGTTCATTATAGTTTTCTTACACACGATGCAAAGAGATATTCTCCTTAAACACACAAGTTTCGGTCAAATCACACCCATACAACAAGTTCCCGAAGCGGAAGAACGTCCGTCCTCTTCGAGAGCTAGCAGAGAACCCTTTTTATTCGCGACGCTTGTATTTAACCTCTCTAATTGGTCTCACAAACTTTATAAAATAGAATTACTCCCTCCGTTCTGGGCAGCATTTTTACGTGGTAGTAGTGGTGATATATATAAATATTACGTATTGTTATATCGGGGAGAATGACAGAGGAAAATATACCTTCGGCCTGTTGAATTGGTCATAAACTCGCGTTCAAAAATGTTGACGTTCGTGTTTTATCGCTAATAAATAGGGACGGGAGGGATCGGACCTTCAAAATTAGGAATTTGCTGAGGTTTTGCGATTCAAAAGTCGGCCGTGGCGCCAGTTTACACGCCGGCCGACCGGCTCGTCGCCCGCGAAGCGTGTCTTTATAAAAAGTTCGTGCAGGAGCGGAAGCCGGCGACGCGCTCGCGGGCCAATTACTCCCCGGTAACGAGCTCCAACGAAACAAGTTCACGGACGCCGCATTGTGCCGTGGATTCTGCCGCGGCTTATAAGAGAGTTCTGCTGGCTCTGTCCGTGAAATCTGCGACTCGCAAATGCCAAGGCTGTGGAACAGGGTTGTCTCAAGGCAAGGATGAGTTTGCTTCCCTGCCCATAGCGTGAAGCACAATAAAGCTACCTATATGCATCCGAAAACCAGCTCTCGGAACGGCGTACATGGTCAAGGTGCCGTGAGAAAAATGAGCTAATACTGCGACGGAACTAAATTATTAAATGTATACCCCATCGAGAGGATGAAATAGTGATCCTTATCTAAGAGTGTATTTCAGAGTTGTTTTCAATATAGTCTACCTGTAAACAGTTTTCGTCTTCACTCGTCTTTCAGTATGTTGGTAACGAATCACATTAGATAAACACTAACGACGATGGAAACGAAAGACAAATTAAGACCTCTCAGAAGCCACTATCCATTAGGTTGAATCCTATGACTACTCTTTAGCCGTGCTTAGCTACGTGCATGAGGCTGGATGTGTAATTTCATCCCTGCCGAAAATATGTCGGTGAGATACGAAGAAATTGCCCCGAGAAAAAATTCACCTGGACCTGGAATGGACCCTGGTGCCTTTGACTTATCGGACCAGTGATACGCCTTAAGGGCCAAACATGTAGCTCCTTTAACTCTTTCAATACTAACGGAACACATTTGTGCCAGCGGTTTTTTCTGTTGAAAATGACTGATGCACGCAGTAGGACTGGAAAATCACAAAAAAATATGCTCATGTAATTTAAAATGTGCAAACAAAAAAATCAGTCCTGAGAGGGTTAAATCCTTTCAAAAATTGCCTTAAGATACAGGACACCTGGGTAGTATAAAGGTCTGTGCATTGGCCCGGCAGGTCAAAAGTCCATGGTTCGATTCCCGTCCCTAGTGGATTTCTTGTGAAAATTTCTACGTATTTCATCGTCATAAATTCATACACTACCTTCGTCCTGACATTCTTAATTTTCCTTCCCTCGACAGCTCTTCCACCACTTTTGCCAATGGATTTTCCTATCTACCCCCCTCGGTGACACATTTCACTATTCTTTCATTTATTTTGGTTATTAGACTCATTCCTTTGTTGTCTTCGCTGTACGACGTTAATACATTTCATCCTCCTTCATTCCCGTAACTTTCGGCATAAACCTCTGCATTTCAAAATCATTCGTCTATCACTCCGATTTATTTTCGGTGAATAATTCTCAGGTGCCTAAATCCAATGGGCATGAGGAAACAAATAAACAGAAATTCCCCCTATGTGACGGCCAGCAGACTCTGGAACTCCCTACATTGATAATAAAGCCGTACACACATACCATTAAATCTCATTACAGAACAATTACATTGACAGAAAACACATAGTTAAACTTTCAGTACCTGCTCTTAATCTCGTGTACGAAAACCAGGCCATGAGCCTCATTCTTTTCATTTTTCACTACATTTCCCTCGCCTACTTCATTTAATTTATATCGTGCGTTAAAAATATTTTGCGAGCTCATTTTCTTTAAAGTTTCACAAAACTTTATCTTCCTGGGTTTTCCCATCCTTAGTTGATATTTTGTCATTTTTATATAGTCTACAAAATATTATATGATACTGACACTTAAATATTAAGAAGCGTGATATTGCTATCCTCATGAACATGGATTTAATGCTTGTATTTATTGAGACAAAATGGTCTCAATTTCTCCTTATCTATCTACTATCAATCTATTTATCAATCCACCTCCTTCGAGTAAAATTTATGGTTCTTCTGGTGAAGCCGAGTTTCAGTCCCTTGTGTGATTAATGAGTTAAAAAGAGGTTTTCGCTTCTGCAGACTAATACGTTGAACGACCGTAGAAACTACGCAAGCATATTGGAAGAAATAGAAGGATATCATTGAAGAGAGCTGTAAGAGCCTATGATAATGTATAAACAGATGTATTTGAGATTTAAGTGCTTTCTAGAAACGTAGTGGGTGAAAAGAAAAGGGATAGATACAAGTACACTTAAAGTATGCAATACCAGGTATAAGTAGGTATATTTAAAGAGGAAAAAGGGGATCTGGAAAGCGATCGGAGTACTAAAGTACTAGGGTAGTACTTTATTAAAGTCCAGAATAACTGAAATAGAGGATGAGGAGATCGATGAAGTGTATCACCATAGTTTTCAAACTTCAATATGCTCGGTTGAATGGAGCTACCTCATTCAGAGTCTTCCGATGTAAAACCCATGTCATAACCATGATATTGATTGAGTTCATTCCCTTCATGCGACTCGCAATGAACAAGGCTGGCCCTACATTGATTCCACCATATCGCATCAATGTGATACCTTATAATATGGTAATATAACGATCATTATAATTAGTTCCTTCAGTAGCATACCTACCGTATTTCTCCAAATATAAGCCGCACTCGAATGTAAGCCGCACCCCGTTTTTTGGGGTCTCAAACAGGGAAAAAAGTTAATACGCGAATGTAAGCCGCACCCTTTTTAGTGCATCCCGTACTACCTACAGTATTAGGCATTAGAATTTTATATCTGTTTTTACATTACCTGTGTAACTGTGACACAATGTTACCTATATTATCCTTTAATATATGAATAAATTGTGCACCAATTTGACCTTTTTCAGCGTTATTTCTTACTTTCCCCGTGGTTTAGGCGAGTTTAGCTGGCGTCCGCGTGAATCCGAATGGCTGGTTTGCTCAAATCGGTGATTTTTACGATTTTTTTTAAGAAAGTTCTCGAATTTAAGCCGCACCTCGAATATAAGCCGCACCCCGATTTTGAAGCCCCGAAATCGGGGGGAAAAGTGCGGCTTATATTCGGAGAAATACGGTATTTTGAATGCAAATATTGACAAGCCGCATTTTTTTAATTTTCCAACTCAAAGGGATCGCTGTAGGCTCAATTATCTCCAAATCTACGGCCATTAACTCACTTCGCTGGTCGTGAATAATTCATTTCTGTAATAAGAATGCATGAAATGAATCATAAAACATGCTTCATACCTTTAAAACTGCCATAATTGTGTTTAAAATCAACTTAAGTCAGGGCTTTTGTTGGACATAACTACCTTCGAAGCATTGTGATAATGATCTCGATTTATCGAACCCCGAGAGGAAGCCCCTGCTTATGCCACGTTGATGGCATCTTTCTCGATGGCAATCGTGGATAAATTGGGCACTTAAATGAATGGAATGCGTGCTTCGTGTCCGTCTTCAATCTTGAAATTGGCCCGCATCAACTCACCTGAGTTTTCATTTCATGGTTTTCTTGTGCCGCATATCACCAGCCAAACGATCCCATTCCTCATTGCTACGGGATGTTAAGAGTGGAGCTTCTTAATTCTGAATCATCATTCTAGTGCTCGATGATTTACAGCATCCACGGCGAAGTATTAATCTCGATCATGTTGGAGGGATAAATACTCAATGGCTAATCTTTCAAAAACAGACGTTGGTGGAGTTCGTTTGCGTTGGTGATTTAAAAAAAAAATCAGAGGGAACTTACACTAATGCGAAATGCGACTCCGATCAAATGCTATTTCTCCAAACGGAAAGCCCTATTATGTCGCACATCTATCTGTGAGAGGAATTTCAGTGACTTGTATTCCTACAACTCACGGAGTTGATGAAATTGTGAAATTTTATTTTTAATAGACAACGTGCGTAAAAACTTCGTGGGTTTCACAGAATTTATATGCGTTTTAGATGAAAGTTTCAATGTAAATAACAAATTTTTTACCTACTTAATCTACTAGGAAGTTTCACAAATGGGAGTCTGAAACTAATAAATTATTTTTTAATCACCGAAATATGAAAATATCAAGCGTGTTATTGAAGTGAAGAAATATGAGGAATATATTTCATTTCACGGCATTATAATGAACAAAATTATCAATGATATTAATTATGATTGTATTGAATAGTATTTTCTTAATTGTAGTGACTGACAATTAATTTAGATTTATTTATACTTCTATGAATTATTTATGATGAAAAAGTCGTCTTTGTATCTCAATTTCGAGGTCGAATAATGTTTTCCAATGTTTCTGCTGAGAAACCGATGAATGAATCAATTCCCTCAGGCAATTAGGTTAGTATAAATGCATGTGCAAATGATTTTGCATGCGCCTTTGCTTCAATCAAAAGTTTGATTAATAAACGTTTAACGTCACTATCAATAAATATGTTTATTGTTAATTGGTTTTCGCTATAAGTGTATTATTGCGAAATAGTTTGAGTAATGTTGGATAAATGTCATTGAAGAAACTGGGATATAAATATTAGCGATTCCAGTGCCGACATAAGCCTCATGCTACGGTATACTTAATGCTGATAATCTAATGTCTCAAACGAAAACGGTGCATTAAACTTTTAACGTGCTCACTATTCTATAGAGGAATGAATAAGGCTAATCCTATTAATTTGATTAGATAGACCTTAACCGGAGGGCAACCATCGCGGTTAAGTGAACAGTAGTCAATAATCTTACTGCTCTCTTATGGCCTTCTTGGATAGAATAGAAGAATTAGGTCGAAGTTAATAAATCATTAGTGAAAGGGGTACACTGGTATACAGCGTGGCGTTGTTACCTTTATATTAAGTCTTTTTGAGGTTCACGATTCTCGGTGTGAATTCAGGTCCATTTTGTCAACGGTCTCTTTAGTGTAGACGTATAGCAAATAAAAATCTAAAATTTTGAGTAAAACTAAACGGCGCGGAAATAGTTAAAGCTTAATCTGAAAAAAACAACTTCTAATGGACATTTTCAATAATTGAATCCAGTCGGCTGGTTTAGTCTGGGGTGACGTCTTATTAACCCAATGGTCGTGGGTTCGATATCCTTGAACGGGTGAGTGCAGAGGGATATTTTCAAGCCTTAGTAAATATGCTCGCTTTGAACATGCAAAGTGTAAGGGCGAGCCAGGAATGTTTTTTTGTGATTGAAGGTGGCCCACCAAAGGTGCCAACCCAACTTATGAAATGCAAATGACATATACGCTCATTACTATTGTAGTCTATCGATTGAAGGTAGACTTGGATCTTGGATGAATATTCTTCTTCTTCTTAAGTCCTCAATCCAAAGGTTGGCGGGCGTCAGTTCCCATTCGCTTCGGTCTTTTACCTTTCTTTTCAACTGCTCATAAGTGGAACGGCCTAACTCCTTCATTATATGTCCCATAAACTCCAACCTAGGCCTGCCCCGGCAGTTGGTTCCCTCCACAGTGCCTTCTAAGATGGTGGTCAGCAAGGTTTCGTGCCTTAGTTGGTGCCCGATCCAGATATATCTTCTCTTTTTCAGTAATTTCAGCAGACAAGGAGACTCCCCCACATCTCTGAGAACCTCGTTACTGGCTTTGTCCACCCAAGGAATCTTTAACATCCTCCTGAAACACCACATCTGGAATGCTTACACCCTCCTCTCTTCTGCCTTGCCCAACGTCCAGGTCTCACTGCCATATAAAAATATGCTCCACACATAAGTTTGAATAAGGCGTTTTCTTAGGTCTTGGCTGATATTTCTGGATATTAGGAGTTTCCCTTTTTGATAAAACGCATTCTTTGCCTGGTGAACTCTACTTACTAAGTCTCTTTTGCTCCTTCCATCGGCTGTTATTTTGCTTCCCAGGTAGGTAAACTACTCTACATTCTCTATTCGCCTGTCCCTTAAATACACTTAAGCTTGTCCCCCATGCTTGCTAACCTTAAGTAAGTTTGGTCTTCTCTACATTTATTTTTATATTATATCCTGTTGTTAGGATGTCCTCCATTATCTCAAGTACCTCACTCAGATCCTTTTCGCTCTCAGCCAGTAATGCAATATCATCAGCGAACCTCAGCATATCCAGTTTTTCTCCATGGATCTTGACACCACCTAGCTCCCCTACCTTTTTTTCATCTCATCTAGAGCTCTCTGTATGTAGCAGTTGAAGAGAATCGGTGATAGGGAGCATCCTTGTCTTACCCCTTGCCTTATAGTTGCTTCCTGCACATGGTCTTCACAGCGCACCACTGCCTTTTCCTCTTCATATAGGTTCCAGATTACTCTCCTGTCCTTGTATTTAATTCCTGCTTCTTTCAGCATTTGGAACATTGGTGCCCAACGAACCTTGTCAAAAGCCTTTTCTAGGTCTATGAAGGCCACAAATGTGTCTTTGTTCTTTCTTAGTCGTTTTTCCATAATAAATATTACGAATATTAGGATGAATATTAGTGCTATTTATAAATAGTCATTTTAGTATGTGCGCACTTTATTCTTTGCAATATTTAATTTTTCATCTCATTATGACTTGAGTTTCCGGCGCGGCATTAACATTTTTGGCGATAATTATATTTAAATATTTTTTTTTAATCTTTGCCGGGGCGTGACACCTTAATATTTGAGCCATTGATTTTGAAAGTGGGGCAAGTCCATTTTGTTAAACAAAAAGTTACTGCTAATTTTAATTTGAAATTAACTTAAAGTTTCTGTATTCAATAAATTCACTGTCATATTTATAAATAACAGTGTAAATTATATAGATATGATTATGAATTGATTAAAAACAGAAGTTTAAAGTTAATTTCTAATGAAAGTAGCTGAGACTCTTTTTTTTAAACAAAATGGACCTGCCCCACTTTCAAAATCAACGGCTCATTTATTATCAACAATTGTAATGATGTGGAATACATTAATTCGCGTTTAGATGAAAATCTGTGATTTGAATTACTACAATCGAACTACTACGAAATATATCCCATGTGCTATATGGCTACGTGTTAAAATAGCATTGAATTGCCTAGCAACCAAATCTGTAAAATGTAATTTTTTCACGTTTATCTAGAGTTAGGTATTACTATCTATTAGGAACACATTTTCAAAGTTTCACGCAAATCTGTATTTGGAAAAAAATCGCTCCAACTCGCTTAAATGGTTCGAGTCCAAGTTAAGGCGAGTGATATATCTCTGAGGAATTTTTGCACTCCTGTGAACTTGGGGGTGACTCCATGTGGGGAGGAGTACAGCGGTTATTTCGCGATACCCTCAAAAATATCCTTTGAATTTTGTAGAATAAGGGAATATAAGTTCTTTCCAGCTCAAACAAGGGAATTTCAAAGTTTGACACGTGGCTAGGGAATCTTTCCTTCACCTTTATGCTTCACAGAAGGTCGAGCATCGATGCTCAGTTTAACAAAGAGACGGGGAGGAAGATTGGGGAGATGATTGGGGGAGAGGAGCCATGAGAGTCACTCATTTATATTCGCAAGAACCATGGGGTTCCTTGGATCACGCAAGCTTCAGGATGACGCGGAGTATATTATTTCAACAGTACACTGTATCATATTATTCAGGTTTCTGGTTCTGCGATTAAATTATTTTATATTATGCGACAGTTTCGCCGTACTATGCTGCAGGCTTCGTCGGGCTTTTAAGAACAACAATGGTCTTTTTTCAAAAAGTAAAATAAATAGTTAAAGTTTAATCTGAAGAAAAAAAATAATTTCTTATGGAGGTTCTCAGAGATGTGGGGGAGTCTTCTTGTCTGCTGAAATTACTGAAAAAGAGAAGATATGTCTGGATAGGGCACCAACTAAGGCACGAAACCTTGCTGACCACCATAAAAAAAGTACACTGTATCTCTGAAAGTGATGACGGCCACCAAATGAGGGAGATGCGCTGCCGAACTTTTATGTTCAAAAATGTCTTCCTCTCACGCACTATTGATGACGAAAACAAAATCAGATTGAGAAACTAAGACATACAGTTATTATACCTTTCACTTTTCTTCTTTCCCCCCTTTCAATTCCTTTACCTATCCCCTCCTATTTCCATGGCTGGTGTTCAAAACCCCCTGCAACAGACCCCTTAGACGGGACCCCTAGAGGGTTTACTGGCGCTGGGATAACATTGCAAATTTATAATAAAAATTTTATGTTTAAGGAATTAATGAAGGAAATTTTACTATACCACTTAAAAAAATAAAACACACGACCCGGGTTTCAACGCTTTAGCGTCATCAGCAGGTGAATGTGATATTGTAAAAGTTTACCTCCATTAAATCATTTTGAAAATAATTGTATTTAAGATATTTAAAAACTAAATATAGAAAGTAAATATATTGATTGATCTAATAGCAGTGAACGCCGAGAAAGTAAAATATGGGGATAAGTAAGATATTTAAAAATGAAAGAATAAAAAAATTGATTAATTAGTTAATTTGATAGAGGTGAAAGTTAATGGTACCTATTATAATAAAAATGGTATTTGAGAAAAGGGAAGTTACGAAAATAATAATGCTTGGTAATGATAAGCTAAGCACACGAATGCATGAAAGAAAACCTAGGTAAGGTGGCAGGTGAGAGAAAGAGAGTCGAGGGTTATGGAACTCTCTCGGTTTCCCCTCTGCTGTCGCTGCCGCTTGATGTCTGGTCAGTGACCCGTGCGAAGGAGCGGACGATCACTCTCGCGAAGGGGGATGGATGGATTGCGGCGATGGAGATGGCCCTATGGGGAGATAGATACGAGGGGAGGGCAAGGTCGCTATACCCAGGTCATGACACGATCCCATCATGCATCATAATTTCTCCATTTTGGATATACCTCGACGTACCGTAGCATTTTCGCTCTCCAGTGAGGAAGAAACAACTCGCGAAAATGGTTTGTTGTAGTGCTCCATGTTGCTCGAACGCAACGAAAAACTTTAGACTGTTTCGTTTTCCACCTGATCCAGCAAGAAGAAAGGTGTGGGTGTTGAACTGCCACCGGGACAAGTGGATACCTACAGCAGGAGCACGCTTGTGTCAGGTAAGGTTTTATACGATATTTTAAACATTTTAGGCTACATTTTCTCCAAATAACCATTAATTCTCATTATTAAATGTTTAGGCGATGGAAGTAAGTGACTGTAGTTGAAGGTAATTGAGGAAGTCCAGTTTTGACGTGAATTATAAAAACGTGCTCGCGGCTCCTTCATGATACTCTATATGTTGCTCGGATTTAATGACATAGATTGGCTTTTTCCCGTTGCACATCAATCCACTTTGACAACTATTATACATTGTCACCTTTAAGTGCTCTTTGAATATTTCTAGTTTTTTTATGCCAAGCGTGGGTCATAAACGTACTCCAACGTGCTCGCTGGTCCTTCGTGATTCCGTCCATGTTCATTGGATTTAATAACTTACATCGTCTAAAACCGGTTATGTATCAATCCATAATAAAAAATGTTATGAATTCAATTTTTTAAGAGTAACATCATGAAATATTTATTGTAAGTAATGTCAAAGCATGTGTCATATATATGACATACCTACTCCAAACGCATGGTTTTTCCTTAAAGATTGTTTTTTTCCGTATATTTCGAGTGACGCGATAGCTTCATAGATAGATTCGAACGACCACAGGGTATAGCTACCTTGGGGGAGGGAGAGAGGTGGTGCTGCGAGGGAAGAAACCCGAGAGGCGGAAGGTTAACGAACCCCATTCGTGGGGTTGATGTGCCTGCCTGCCTTCCACCAGGCCGACGACGCTGCTCGGCCGGTGGTTGGCAGCGGGTCGGTTTCGTCCGATTAGTCACGGGTGTCTCCACATCCCCTCCTCCCTGTCATTTTTCCTTCCGAATCGTTAATTTGTCATCGCTCTCTCTGTCCCTGTCTCTCTCCACCTTAATATTCAACGTCCGTTCGCCAGCCTCCTGTATCACCAGGCGCGCAGATTGGGTCTCGAGCCCAGAAAGTGAATATTCAACGACTAACAGCAGTTAATATTTCTCGTTGCTATTATAACAACTACAGTCTTACTTTATTTTTACTTACAAATAACATATAAAACCTCTACTTAAAATAATCAAACATCAAATTGACCAAGCTAAACTTAAAACATATCATTAATTATAATGCTATATGAGCCGTTGATTTTGAAAGTGGGGCATGCCCATTTTGTAAAAAAAGAGTTAAAGCTAATTTTCATTTGAAGTTAAATTAAAATTTCTGTTTTTAGTCAATTAACAATCATATCTATATAATTTATACTGTTATTTATAGATATGATTGTGAACTGATTAAAAGCAGAAATTTAAGTAAATTTCTAATGGAAATTAACTGTAGCTCTTTTTTTTTAATGGACTTGCCTCACTTTCAAAATCAACGGCTCATATATCAGTAGCTTTTTCATTGATACAAATCCCATTGACTATATTTATTAATTTATATTAAGATTTTATGTTGAACAAACGAATAGCCGTCAAAGTTTTAAATAAAAGTGCTATACTTTAGTCTTTTACCTTTAACAGCTTTATAATTGCAATCCTAGCATCATAATTTCGCTATAAAACTTAGCAAGAGAATTCTATTAGATCTTCAAGACTGAAAGAGTTTAGGCGGTTTCACAGTAAAATGGTTAAATGTCACTTCCTTCACATTCTGGCTACTTATAGAAAAACGTGTCAGAGCATAGAAATGGAAGCTTCCCCGGAAATATTTGCTTAAATTTCTAAGGAAGTTTTTAAGCAAAGCGAAGCGTAGTTTTTGTGCCAGTATTAAACATTCTCTTCAATACTTAGCTGAAACATATCTATTTCTTAATATTTATTTAATTTATAGCTGAATACAAGGGTTAAAAAAAATTATTTTGCTACCATTGAAGATAAAAATGTCATAAGGCTTTACTTAAAATATCATTTTCCGTAAAATAACGCAAGATATTATTTTAATATTAACTATTTTTAGTTAATATTAAAATAATATATCATCACCCCTCGTTTAGTTAACTGGTTGTAATAACTATTATTTTCGGGAGTAGGTAATTAGATGAGATACCTCGTTTTGAACTCCCACTATACTGATAAACTAACTGGAACAAAATCAGGAAACGCAAAAATTTTGAGCAAAATTTCATTATTATTCTATATTTCTATTATTCCATAAGATTGAACCAATCTCTGATTGGTATGAACAGCAAAATCCTACCTTTCCACGCTTCTATTCTCGCTCATTCTATCGAAAGTTAAAGTAGGTACATGGTGTTGGAAGAAGAAGTTATGGTAAGATATGTGGGAAAATAGTACTTTTGTATGTTGTATCAGGGTTACTATACAGGTCTGGAAAACCCGGAATACCTGGGTAAGTCGTGGAAATTGAACATGGGCCTGGCAAACGTCAAGGTAAATGAGAAATTAGCTTGGAATTTGGCTTTCTAAGCCAAAATCTGATTTTATGCAACGAGTGAGGAGGACCATTTTAGGCAATGTCTGTTGGCACGTAAACATGGGGTTTTCTATTGGTGAGTGGACGTAGTGTTTTTAGTGCCTTGCCTGAATGAGGAAATGAAGCTCTTGTTTGGTGTATAGCAGTTAATTATGACCCTAAATACGGCAAAAACGATAGAGGTAAACAACGTTTCAAATGCATATCTACAAGGTTTTCTAGTGTTCTTCCATTTGGTGGCCAGGGCAAATAATACTCAAGGTAGGCCAGCGGCCGGTGATCCGTCACTGACTTGAAAGATGAGTTCACTACCTTGCTGTGTTTGGATTTTCCTCATCGTGAATGAGGTCTAAGAATAACATGCCATCAGAAAGGAAGCCTATTATTCCCCAAAGCGGATAGGGGTGGCGCTTCATTTTTCGGGAAACTTTATTCCCCGCGGTGCGTGCTATGTTTTGCTGAAATTCTGGCGCCTTCTTTCAAATATACACTTATTAAAGAGGGGATATTTTAACTTGGAAAAGTGAAACTTTTTTCCTGTAAAACTTGGAAAAGTCCTGGAATTTCAGACCCTCCGGTCTGAAATCCCAAAGCATCCCTGGCGTATGAATTCCATTTCCGTGAAAAATTGTTTCCAAGAAGAAAGTTCTCTCAGTGATTTGATAGTTATAATATTAGGCTCCCTCCCATCTTATTTTCTTGAGCCATTAGTGAATTACTGCAATAAGTTAAATCAAAATGCGTTAGTACAATGGAAATGGCTCACCTATCGGCTCCTACTGCTAGAAAAGGTGTTTATTAGCTTTGTTTTCTAATTTCTAGGTCTTGTCATCAGTGAAAACAGTATTTTTGGACAGTATACACTCCAAAATGTTGAATTCAGTTCTTCTCTCATGCAACGTTGTCACGCAGTCGCGGTGACAGCTTTTTATGAGAGAAGAAGATGCACTGCAACCTCCTGAATTTGCTTTATTTTTCACAACCATTGTTTCTAAGCAAAGTTTCAAAATAAATACAATGTGATCAGGTGGTGTTTATATACAATCACCTGATGCTTAGCAACAAAACCATGGCTATGTAACGTTCATTGAACAGTGGAAATTGGTGAGCTATCCTTCCCTCTAAACTAATGAAAGATTTCCCTGAGCTACACCCGAGATCCCTCAAACATTTCAACTGAGTTGGATGTAACATAATACCACTTCCAGGCTATTCGATTTAATGAATTAGTTGACGCCCTAGTCCTACCTCCACCTCCACTGTAATTCTCCTAGAAAAACTTATTTACTCTTCCTTTCACTCAAATTTTCATGTCAAGGAACTTTAAGGTCATCAGTGTGGTAAATAATAAACGTTTCAAACCAAAGCAAAAAGTAGGCATCGATCGTAAGCAAAAAGTAGTTCTTGACGGAATTAGCTCTGATGCAGTTAAAGTGACATCAGGTGTCCCACAAGGAAGCGTAATCGGCCCCCTTTTGTTCATTATATACATAAATGATCTATGCTCTCGAATTAGCAGTAAAATACGTTTATTTGCTGACGACGCTGTCATCTATCGCGAAATTAATGATCACTCTGACTTTGAAATTCTATCATCGGATTTAAACAACGTTCATGTGTGGAGCCAAGAGTGGGGACTCGAACTTAATCTGAGCAAATGTGCGGCGGTACATTTCTTGCGGAGGTCGTCCAACTATCCCTGTGTATATGCTGTGGATGGCGTTAAGATAAAGGCGACAGATGAAGTTAAGTATCTGGGAGTTACGATAACCTCAAACCTATCGTGGGGAACACATATAAGAAATATTTGTGGCAGAGCTCTGAAGAAGCTAGGATTCGTCAAGCGTATTGTGGGAAGATTCTCAGATGAAAAAGTAAAAGAGAGGTGCTATTTCGCACTCGTCCGGCCACACCTTGAATATGCAGCAAGCATATGGGATCCGGTGCAGAAAGAATTAATTCGGGAACTTAATAAAATACAAAGGAAAGCTGCGCGATTCGTCAAAAACTGCTACGGGCGTACAGACAGCGTTACGCAGATGTTAAACGAATTAGGCTGGGAGCCGCTAGAGACTCAGAGGCTGCGCGCTAGGCTTAGATTACTTGAGCAATTGAGAATAGATATCTTTCAGAGCGACACGGAGAACATCATATTAGAACCCCACTATATTTCCAGGTCCGACAGAAACGATAAATTAAGAGAGATATTTTGCCGAACGGATAGGTATGGGAATTCGTTTTTCCCCCGAACAATAAGGGACTTTAATAAATGCAAGGCGTAATTTCATAGAGCGTTTCCTTTTTATATGTAAACGGCTGGTGTCCTAACACCCCCCGCCACACGCCTATTGAGGCGGCTTGCGGGGTAGTGTGTAGATGTAGATGTAAGCAAAACGATGAACGTGTACAGTGCTTGTTCAAAATCTAATTTTGCCTTATCGAACTCTGAAATACTCATAGTTAATATATATTCATAATTACTCGTTATTTTGTACGTACGATAAAATTTTAATTCATTTGGGTTCACGGGAATTGTGAAGCTAGGGTGTAGGGACCGTTGCCCTCTAATGCCCTCTACCAATTAGGCGATAGAATGCCAAAAAATGATTGGGATTATCAGTAAGAAAGTCCTCGGGCGTCCCCGTTGTATCATTTTTCATATTCAAATCGCAGTTCGAATTATCATGAAAAATATCACATTCATGTAATAATTTCATCAATTTCGTTCAGAAATCATAATTAGTATTGGAATGCGTGAGAGCAGAAATCAACCAGTCTCCGGGTTGAGAGCTTGAATGCATTCTCTTCTAACCCTTCTTATTTCAACTTGAGGCTGCGCCGTGATGAACCCATGGAGTTTTCCAAATCTGTGAACTAATGAGCATGTTATCAAATGGCAGGCGATTTAAACGCTGGTATTAATTTCTTAGAATTCTGAGACTAGACGTCAAACCTACTGTTGATGTGCTTGAGCTCGCAAAATGAATATACTATGGAGCCTCTGTGTTTGTTTCAATCTTAGATCTCTTTTAAATGGATATTACTCTCTCCGTTGGTTCATACACTGATAATTAATGCTCATTTCTGGATTAATTTCCATACTCAGTTTTTCTATTCTTGATGTTGACTGATATAAAAAGCAGAAAGCATCCAATGTGGATTTTGTGATGGTATTTAACGAGCTCTCATGATCACCTTTTTCGGAGAAGTTAATCCCTGTAGACATAGCAGGTATTGTTTTACTGCAAACTTGAAGGACTCTACAATTTAAGATAAATATGCGTTAAAGATCAAATCCTCAATGTTTACCGTTTAAGCCGTGGGTATTCCTTATAGGTTGCCCATCAAAAAAATGTGCATCAACTGCGATCCAAGGCTAATGACTCTTTTCCTTTGACATGGTCGTGTGTACTTTATGTAAATGGGTTGATGATCCCATGATCGCTTAGAATAATGAGAGTTACGCAAACGAAATAGCAGAGAAATAGGTACCATAAATGAGACATTTTTCCGCAAAATATTTTGGAATTTAAGAAAGAATTCAAGACCTCGATTGTTGTGTTTATTGTTTCATTGAAAAGTGCGATAGTATTTACTTTTCCCGAGCATGAAACCTTGAGCCTCCTTAATGAGCCTACATTTCGTAGGATAGCAAATTAAATCATACAAATGCACCTGCTTGAGAATTAAATAGGTTGTAACATCTGTTACGGCGTCCCAATTATTTGAGAAAGCAAAGAGTTATCGCGACTATTATTTATTTTCGCTGGATACTGAAAATAACTGATGAAACCGCGCTTGCTGAAGTACTTTGACATGGTATATTTTCTTAACCCTCGAGAATGAGAATGAAATGTCGCTGCATATTTGCATCTCAATAAAATGTACCGCAGAATCTGAAAGCATCAGTTTTCCTCTCGAATGGAAGGGAATTTATTAATATTGTAATTGAAAAGAAAAGTGGTAAGTTATTACCATTATCGTTTATCCATTAATTTAGAGGTCCCCAACCAATGTTACATTGTAGTGTAAATCACTAGGCGCGTGACATTGGTTGGGGTACGAGAAAAAAGCTTAGCGTTGGCGAAAGCGTGGCATGTTTCTTTAAAACAAGGCTTACATGTTATTGAGGAACAATCTAGGATTACTACCAAGGGTTAAGGGATAAGGTTTGGAGTCCCTGCTATGGATCATATCCATGAAACCTTCCGGGTACAAGGAAAAGAAACTGAATACGGACTGGGTGGTTAATTAATAGGAGCTTTCCATTCACTCTTGTGCCCTGCTCACTTCGCGATAGAGCTAACTTGCTTTCCATTCGTTTCATACCCTGCATACTAGTAGGCAGCGCACTTAAAAACAGATCGGGAGCTGAGTTGATTTCCGCTAGGCAATAAATAGAATTTTGATTATCGCATCTGTGATTGTTGTTGAATTGTTTATTTTCATCACGGGCGTCAAATATGAATATTTTAAAGTTTTTTTTACTACTATATGTATGCTTGGAAAATGCTTCCCTTCATAAGTATCGACTTTGAACGACTTCGTGAACTATTTTAAATATATACTCGGCCGTGACAATTGTGTACTTGTGGAATTATACCTATCGACAAGTTAGCAAACGCTTCGCCTACGCACGTCTTTTAAGTCATTGTCGTTTTTGTGCGCTAAAGTGCGCTAATTGTGTTCCGCTAAGCTCTTACTTCGACACATTAAATGGAAGGCTCACAATATCTTTATTTACTTTCGCTCATTTATTTAACGGTATTGGTAATCCTTCAGCGCGGATACTTTTGGCTCTAGGGGTGAGATATCTGATGTGAGTTCATCCTACATACTAGAGCCATTGGGTGCTGGAGAATTTTCGTGGAGGCCGAAGATATCTGAGTCTACATGAAACCCCGTTCCCCATGCCCACTTCTTTGCCAACTTCCTGCCGTGACTTCTCCCTCGGATACTTATCCCTTAACTTATTTCGTACAAATGATGGTGAGAATGTTTTCTGATTGAACTATAGGACGCTCAAGGTGCCGATATATGGTCCCATAAAAAAGGTCTTTCGTTTAATCTTTGTTTTATGAAATAATTACTTCTATTCTGTCTAATGTTTATTATTTTTACTTAAGCAACATTTTTCATGAGCATCTAAAAACATTTGGGTGTAGATACTAGGTGAAACAATAGACTCGAAAAAAAATAAATGAACAGTTAACATTTTAGAAAATTAGGCGCATGATTTCTGAGAGTGAAAAAGGCAAATTCCGAGGAAGGGAAAAGGGAATAAGGGTATGGCACGAAGAAGGGAAAACCTGGTTCTCTTAATGGATACTTAACGAATTCTGAACGACCTAGATATTTTTTCAGTTGTTTATTCGTTGCAAATACATGCGGGGAGAAAGGTGATGCCTATGACAAGTGTAGCTTTTTATACCCAGTAAAAAGTTGTGCAGCAGCTGTTTCTGGCGAGTACTCATGCTGATTCCCCGCGAAGAGAAAATTTACTCCAATGGAATATGTTGGTTTCTCTATCCACAAGAAGATCATCTAAAGCTAATCGGAACCCATTATGTTTGCAGAGAAGCCACTAGAAATTGAATATGGCAACACAGTGGTGAAAACCGATCGTTTTTTGCCAGGAAGAGCTATACTAATTAAAGAGTTCTGAAAGTAGGAAGGAGAAATTTAATTTCTACTGATGGTGATTGAATTCCGTTGCTATGAGAAAGATGCGGGGGTTGAATGCAATCGGTTTTTTCCCGCGTCAAAAGCATTGAAACGTGCAGTCTCACTGTTATTGCCCAGGATTTCGATTATCGTAGCGTACCAAGAAAATGCTACAACTTACGTTCGCGGACGACTGATATTGGTACGTATAGGCTAACAGTGCAAAAACCTAATTCATGGCCCATTCAGGCTTAGCGTGTATTTTTTAAGCTACTGCGTCTCTTCTGCCATGGAGCATAGAGAGAAGGACGTATGAAAGATTCAGCAATTGAAAGAGAAGGCTTTTTGGCCTTTGTTCACTTCTCGTGGTTGATCTGATTGGGCTAACTAGAACAGTGCCTTTCATTTTATCTCTATTTTTTGAAGCCTTTGTATAACCTTTGGACATAGTTTA
This sequence comes from Pyrrhosoma nymphula, assembly GCA_963573305.1. Classification (NCBI taxonomy): domain Eukaryota; kingdom Metazoa; phylum Arthropoda; class Insecta; order Odonata; family Coenagrionidae; genus Pyrrhosoma; species Pyrrhosoma nymphula. Next base: position 71,373,398 of record OY754335.1, on the reverse strand, counting down.
GAATTAGTACAATGTCATTCGTGTCAGCAGCGTAAATCTTGAATATATACGTGGCCACAATATTTGCTAGCAGGAGTTTTAACGAAATTCGATGCTGCTACTTTGATTTTGTCAAATGCACGAGTTTTTTAAAATGCTCGATCTTGATGCTTTTTAAGTTGGGGAATCTGTTTAACGGTTTTTAAGAGTAGTTGATTATTAGGAGAGACGGCCGACAACTGAGGATATTTGCGTTATGTGAGTTACCTAGTTGGGAAGGTTGGTAAGAAATGGATTATTTGACGAATGGGGAAAGGTTGAAGAAAAATCCTTATATAGATTTCTATTCCTATTTCTTTCCTTTTACTTCTATTTCTATATTCCCGTAGTACCTTACTAGTGTGATCCTTGATGGACCATAAGGATCATTACATTCCTTAAAGGCTTCCAAAAATTACATTAGGAATCGGAAGTCTGGGTATCACGTGGTGGTCTGCGCATTGGTCCAATTAGCCAAAAGTACATGGGTCGAATACTGGTTCAAATAGATTTTTTCCTAAGGCAATCTCTAAGGATAAGGACGTTTTAAATTTGAAATTCAAAACTCCGCAACCGTGAAAAGTCCTCCCTTGCAGTCCATGTTGAATAAGGATGTGTCCGCTAAAAAAAAGGTTGAAAAATATTTCTCCCACCGCGTTCCAATGCGATGCACTTTTTGCGAGCCGGGGCAATCCGGATCAAAGTTTTCCCCTCTCACAACAATCTGTCCAAATACAAAACGCGCCATCTGGCTGCCTTTTGGGTCCCGACGCGACGTTCCTTTCCCTTTTCTCCGTGTGAACAGTTCCAGTCAAGTGAACTTCCTCCTTGTTGCTCTATTTGGTCGATGGACGTGAAGCTATTGACCCTTTGCGGGGAGTCTGTCTCTCTCTCCGTGACAGAAGATCTCTCAGATCTCTCTCTCTTTCTCACTTTGTGACAGGAAATGAAAATCGTGAAAACTCATTTCCCCCATCCCGTAACTTTTACCGGTTGGTGTGATGTCTGTTCCTGCGGAAGAGTGGTCGACCGCTGACTCCATTTCCCCTTGTTTCGATCGCTATCGTCTTCCCGAATGCCAAACGAGAATGACAAACCCTGTTTGCGAACGCGTTCCCCAGCTTGCGGTGCTGGATTTTGGCATCAATTTGACTGTGCATTGACACGCCGCACTTGATAACTATCCAATAACACTGGATGTGAGGGGATCGAGCTGGTGCGATGGCTTCAGTATCGCTCTCGCAAAAGTTTATGGCGCAAACCTGGGCGACAAGGAGGGGAATTAAAAATGGATGGGGTGAAGGGAAAGGACAAAGGGGAAGAGAGGGAGGCAACGAGAGAGAGATAGAGTAAGGCGGGGGAACCAACCTACTTCGTGAAAAAGGCACGAGGAACACGTACACATGACCAATAGGCTGATTAAAATCACCTATCGCTATGACTTCACTACGTTGTTGAGGTCTCATTATGAGAATAGTCGAAATGGGACGTCAGATAGTGGTGAGTCTGTAGTAATATTGTGTCAATAAAATAACCCACTTCTCGAAGCGCTTGTGTTCGGAGCAATTAGAAAGGTTTTCTGACCCTCCGCAGTAAACAACCTTCTTTCCCCGTTTTGAAGGATTTTGAAAGTGCCGTAGCTCATGTCCCAAAATCTTCCTCTGCGCGGCGCCAGGAACTTTTGCGAGAGCTATACAATTTGGCATGTGGGTTCACTAATCATACGTGGGTGCAACGTGAAGGGCATCTCTATGGTGAAGTACTCCATCTTTCAGATGGGAAGTTAGGCGGTTGTCCCCTTGTGGGCTTTTCGAAAGAATGAACTTATGCCGACGCCGGGTTTCTCTCCACTCTTTCTCCATTTTAGATAATCCTACCTGCATCAACCTACCCACCATTCGGTTGTTCCTTCCCATTTCATTTCTACTTAATACTACCTTATAATAGTTTATAATATATTGAGGAAATAAATATAATATAATGAGGAAATAGATTTTAGATTGCATTCTAATTTCATTTCTCCTCTTTAATTACATTGTTGCAGTTCCCATGTTATTTTGATGGCACAAAAAATAAGGATAACTACGGTAAAATTGATTACAAGCCCTGGACAACCTCGGGGATGTTTCGAAATTTGTTGGGTGAACACTAGAGAATTGGAACACAGCGTGAAACGTGGAGCCTTGGAGGAGTCCCGCTACCGCCAGTGTTCCAATTCTTCTTTACTTTAATTTAATTTAAAAAAATTAACTAGCTAATAATCCGCTTGCCTTTTATGTAAATTGATTGCTTTAGGGTGGACTACTTTACAGGGGGATGGAGCAGTATTGATACAGCAAGTCTCCCTAAATTGAAGGTGTCGTAAAAATCATTTTGATAATTACATTACTGCGATGCGGCAAACAAATAGGAACTATTCCTACATTTCCTAAAGAGTGGCAGCTCACCACATCTATATGTTTGGTGATTTAGCATCAACCATCTTGAGTTTCTGTTTATAAAATAATCCGGAGATTAACCAGTTCACCGGAGGTAGCCCGTCGAGGAATACTCGACAGAAAACTGTTATCAACGGTGCCAAAGACCGATACTGAAGAGCAAAAGAACCCATGCCATGAAAGTGGAGATCTAAGAATGGATGTAAAAAATTGAGAAAGAGATTAAAGAAAAATGGTTGCGGATGAGTCTAAGAAAATGCAGAGTGATTTTGAAGAAAATAAAAGGATATGCTGGAAATGGAGATCAACGGCTCCGTTAGAGGGAGACTGCTTTGAAGATTTACCTGTGCAATATTGGTGCTCATGATTATTATGATGTTTTCAGACCGCTGGGGGCTGGGGTTTTCACCACCTCGGTTGCCCGGTAACATATTTAAAAAAACATCTTTTCACCATTCGGCGCTTAAAAGATGGAGAAAAAGTTTTTTATGCTGATACTAATCATATTCGAAAGAAAAATTCGCAAACTTCGCTAAAAATAGACCATTTTCAACGGAATAATCTTTGGTAATGTAGAGTGATACAAAAATCAAAGAATGTGTCATACGCAATTATCCTCTATCTTTGTAAACTCAATCATTTCGCGAGAATGTAAAGTTTCATAGAACTTTTGTAATCGTGATAACCGAGGAGGATTTTATACACCTTCCTGGACAGTATGCCAAGCAGACAGCGCCGTTTTCCTGCCAGGGGCCCGTAGTCCTCCCGAGTTGCCTCTCCCTCCTCGATTGCGAAATCCTTTTGCTAGTGAATATCCATTTGAATTTTCGAGAAGTGTCCACTTCCCTTAAGATGGCTGAAGTGGCAATTTTTGGTCATCGAGTACGTATTTTAATAACTTTTTAAGTACCACCTAAGTCGAAAAAAATTCTTGGGCCATATTTCACTTGTGCGCATATGTTTATGCATTGGAACTCACCATACAGGTAGTAATGGGAATGACAAAAGAATAATATTTCGAATTATTTTTCATTTAGAAGAAAATCAGTACGTATGTAATCGAATTATTACAAAATATATCCCATTTACCAATAGGATACGTGTGGAAATAGCATTGAATTGCAAAAAAAAATTTTCTTGTCAATTTTATCTGTCGATATCACTAATGAGAACAAGTGCTGAAATTATTCACACAAATATGTATGTACATAAATGAAATACCTCCAACTACCTTAAGGGCAGCAGTAGGTCGTAAGAAAAGTTCCTGATTGCGGATCCATTCTCTCAGTCAGTTGCGTAACAACGGGGGGAAGGGGGCAAGGGTACGTTGTCTGTCTCACCCTAAAATTATGCGGAGGGCGCTGAAGGTGCTCTTAATACATCGCCAAAATTTCTCAAGAGGTGCACATGGTGCCCTAATTTGAGGTAGTAAGAATGAGATATCACTTCACATATTTGGCCTCATCAGTGACGTAGCCAGGATTTGGCTTAGGGGGGGGGGGAGGGGGGTGAGGGGCTTAATCTGAAGCCTGGGGGGTCCTCTCTTGGTACAATTTTATTCGTTATCAGAGTTTATTTATGGCTAACATTTTATAGAAAGCTGCTTTATTTTTTTTACCTTTTCCCCTCTTGAACCCTTATAATTTTCAGCCAATACATTACATGGTAAAACTAAACTAAGAATATGATTGGAAATTCCGGGGGGTTGGGGGGGGGGGGGGGGGGCTGAAGCCCTTCAAGCCCCCCCCTCCTGGATACATGCCTGGGCCTCATTACAAAGAAATAAATTTCACATCTCCAATAATACGAAAATATCAGCCACATACCGTACTTCTTTTAGCATTATTTGCCAAAAAATCCAAGCCGTTTTTAATATGATATGGTACGTTTAGTACCTACTAGTATGGTAGGCTTAGTACTTACTGTTAGAACCTAGTACCACATCAATTATGAAATCAAGTAGCTCAGCCAGTATGATAGAGCTTATGCTTGTCATCCAGCATGATGGTTCTATATCGTATGATACTGGAAAGCTATCATGCTAGCATTACATTGTATCTATCTCGTAATATTATATATCCTTATGCTATTAGTGCATATCCTCCCACCCGAAATTAAAAACTAGCGTCTTGAAAGTCGTATATATATGTGGCCACTCCCGTGGATTAAAGTGACTTTGAGAACTAATTTTTAAATGTCAATGCCATGTGATGGCTTGAGGAAATACCATCCAATCACGATAACAGTTATCAGGCATTAATTAACTGAAACCTATAATGCCACATAGTATGAATGTAAGTACAATATTAATGAGAATAAATATGATTTTTTCCAATTCCCACATGTTTATATTCATGTTCAGAAACAGAAAACCAACTAGTAAAATAAATTATTCAAAACATTAAATATATATTTATACGTGAAGACAATATTCACGTGCACGAATCCAAAGAGCCGCAGTTTGCCAACCCCTGTGGTAAAAGTATAGATAAAGTATAATTTAAATCATAGCTGACGTCAACGTTGCATGCACGTTGATTCCACGTCGTTGATAACGTTGTGCTTGGACATTGATGCAACGTTGCGGCAACGTGCATGTTGTCAAGTAACATCCTGCATGTTGATAAAACGTTGTGACAACATCCTCTGCTACTAGTGATGCCCGCATAGAATCATTAGAAAAATGTTTTATACCATCGGGAAAACCGCTTTAAAAGAGAAATATACGTTTTCCACACAGCTGAAAACGCTTTAAAAACTGTTTCACACGTTTCCATACTAGCTGGAACTGGAGAGGAAACGCTACGGAAACGTGTTCTGAACCATCAAAGAAACGTTTTAGAGACGTAAAGTTGCCGAAGAGTGGCGAACATTTGCACCATTCCAGCACCATTTCAAAACGTGAATGGGTCGGTAGAAAACGTACCCGGAAAGCAGAATAAAAACGTTCAAGAAGCAGTTTTTGCTATGTAGGGAGTGATCTTCATAAGAATTTTGCCTCAGAACAAGAAGTGGGTGAAGTGCGTGACCATGCCCAGGGGAAAACATTTTCTTGAGCCACCTAAGGCCAAGAAAACTCTTCTTTGGCCATAATTGTTTGACTTGCGGAATAGGTATGTATTCAGTTTAGGAGGCACCCTCCATAGGTATTTTTATAATCAATAGGTAGGTTAATTAGATTGTATATGAGCAGTCTTTTCTTGAAATACCATATTTTGGGTTATGTGTATACACTTCTGCTCATGACAGTCCCACCATTAAGTTTCTGTTAACCCTAGAGATGGGTCACTTTGAAAATTACCACGGTAATTTTCGTAAATTACCATGGTATTTTTCGTAATTTACCGCTCCCCTTGAAAATTACCGTAATTTTCTAGATACTTCACCCATGTTTGAGATAATTTTTCATACAGATAAATTCCCAACATGTTCTTTTAAGCCAATTCCACATTTCTGACGTGTTTAATTATAAATTGAGGAATGTTCAACCCATTTTGGTATATTTTACTTAAATCATAACATTATTGAGTAATTATTAGTAGAATATTCTTCTTTAAAATTTCTCATACTTTGACAAAAGAAAACCACATTGTGTGTTGCTGCCGTATTTCTTTTTACAATTTTGAGAATTTCTAATAAGTTAATGTTGCATTAGGTATGTTTTAAATATCGTATACTCTCCCTTTCGCTATTGGCATTCTTATTTAACCATACATTTTCTGTTTAGTGCTTAAAACTGAAAAATACTGGAAAATTACGGTAATTTTCAAAAATTACCGTAATTTACCGTGGTAATTTACCTCTGATGAAAATTACGGTAATTTACCCATCTCTAGTTAACCCTCTTATTGCCACTAGCCGATATGTCGGCATCAAGCTTCTCAGGGGCAGAGTGCAGCCACGGACCGTTATTGGTTTGTGCATGTAGCAGAATTAAAATATTTGTTATTATTTAAGATGTTCTTTGTGGCTCCTTTGATAGAAAATGAGATTGTCAACAATTAAACAAATATAAGACACAGGTCCATATCCCATCACCCCGTTCCCTGATGGAGTAGAATCACTTAAAGAGCTTCATTATTGGTGTGAGGCCTGTAAAACACTCTTTTCTTTGGTAATTTCTTCCATACTGCCCTATCCTTGAATACCTCTTTTGCTTCAGTGACACTAGTAAATTGCTTCATGCACGCCCTCCGGTTCTTAGGTCACCTAAAATTCCTTCTCTTAATTGTCTTCCACCGCATTCACCCTTGAATTTCTCCATCTACCACTTCCTCTCACACCATTCACTCCTCAATCATAGATCTGCTTCTTTTTTCGACTCTCATCCATTCTGTCAACGTATCCAAACCAGCAAAGCATCCTTCTATCATGAGTGTCCATTTCCGAGCTTCCAATCAATATTCTTTCTAGATACACTAATTCCAAACCCTCTCCCTCCTGATTTTTTGCTTTGTATATTTTACCACTTAGGTATATGAAACGTAAAAGTTAAACTGCTGATTGGTATTTTAAAAGAATACTACATGATATTAGTGTTTTCTGTAGGGTAAAAGTTATTTACAGGTCACCCATGACTTTTCTGTACATTCTCACTGAAAATAGACTTCACTATGCAGATTAAGGTTCTCATGCTTTCTGTCGTCTAAATTTCCTATTATTTTCTTCCCCCCCCCTGTGCTAGCCAATCACTCACTTTCTCCACTCCCTTAAACATTCGGGGTCATCTCATCACTTCCTCTATCCCTTTTCCCATCTTCTCCGTATATTAGCCACCAATGTCCTTTCCCATATCTGGTACTTCCTTGTTTGCCATCTTTGCTACCCAGCTTACCTATCTGTTCTCCTCTACACCCACATATCAGAAACATACAGTGTCCAGACTTACTCTTTACGCAAATACCAAGTCTCCGAACCTGCTACACCACACTCGAAATTAAAGTTTTCAATGATATTTCCTTGATGTAGGTATTTGTCTTGAGTCCCCTGAATTGATTCCCATCTTGTGTATGCTTCCATGGCCAATTAACTACTAAGTTATTCTGCACCTTGCACTCATGAATGTTTTATAGCAGCTGCAGTTTCAGCAAATGGGTTATAATAGAAATTACTAACAGTATTCATCCTTTTTTATTGATTATTTTTCCATATTAGGAATGATAAAAATTTATTCCCAATGGATTTATTGGTCTGTGTAATCGAAACGGCCTTCCCAATTCTTTTAATTTACAGTAATTAAGCATGTATGTAGGTACCAAGCACCCTCATGTAAGACTCGCACCATAATTTTCTCTTAAAAAATCGCGAAAAAATGGTAACTTAGGGCAAAGCTACAAGTGGAATCATGTGCAAGCCTTATAAAATCTAATCCATCCAATCCTTATATGTATAGACATTCTTTGTCATGTTTTTATTCTTTGGTTTCCCCTGCTGATGCTATGTTACACTGTACTGAAACTGAATCCTATCTAGACTAATGTGATTTCTTTTGCCCTAATTACATGAACATCTGTCTGCTGTGCACTTATGGATGCATGACTGAGAGAGCAAGGCCAAGCTATGTGATTACTCTAGCTTTCGGAGCACTTAATGATTTTTCTAGGCCATAAACCTCTACCTAGCAAGTAACGTGCTTTCAAATCTTTCTGAGAAACCTTGTTACAGGTGATTTTTGTTTGACCTATTTGGTAATGCTTTCAAACCTAATTCTTACTGTTATCGTAAGTAATAACCAATTAATGGTATTAACTTAAATTTTAAAATGCCTTTGCAAAAAAACAGCATATTTAATGAAATGGCTGGTAGTGAGTAAAAACTTGTGATATTTCCTTGGTATGTCTGGATGTTTAGCCTTTCATGTGCAACCTGATACTTATCACCCTCCATCAGGAGATATTACACAGTCAAGATAGAGTCAAAATCATAACATTGTGGCTGAATTTTCTCTTCTGTAAAGAGATGTGTGTGTCATGGCAACTTGACAAATCCCAGGCGAGTGATAATAACCTCTTCCCTGCAAACACTCTTGACAGAGGTAGGCCATGCAGATTCTATGGGTTTCACTTCAAAGAATTTGTTAATAGCGATATCAGTCTATGACGACTCCTTTTTCTGTAGGGCTATATTCTTCTACATAGCCCTTGGATCATCTGCAAGGACCTGTGATGCCATGTTGTCCTGATCACTCAGGGCATCTTTCGCTGCCATGTTCACTTACTCATTTCTGATCATTCCCACTCATCCAGGAACCCACACGAAGAACAAAAAACTCCCTATTGAAAGATAGTGAGGCAGGTTGTATGTCCTGGCAATAGAATGAGTAGGAGAGTAACCTGAAAAAGATTAAGTTTGCTGAACCATGCATGACTGCACAAAGGGTCATCCTAATTGTGATCAGTTGCGCCATAAAAATAGAAGAGAATGAATGAAGTTTTCGCCTTCATGAAAGTTGGAGATGACAGCATACCCACTGGAAACACCAGACTTTGACCTGTCTGTAAGAATGGGGATGAAGTGGATGTGGTTCCCCACTAATTCTAACTGCCATAGATACTCTGTATAAGGGTTGTTGGGGATTTAAGTGATCCAAGTAGGTGCCATATCATTTTGGGTGAGGAATTTGCAGAGGAAGATCCTTGTCAAGAGACATGTCTGGCAGGGTAAAATCACTCACTGCTACAAAATTTGTAAAATATGTATACACTTTGACAAAATAGCTTTGTTTGTACATATAAATTTGACTTGGTAGCCCTTAATCTTCTTTTAAAAACATCAAAAAGGATTACAAATAAAAATGAAATACACATAATTCCTTGCTGATCAAACCTGAGCAGCAATTGCAGTTCCTGCTAGACACTTCAGACTGAATGTAGAATTTATTAACTTTATCCTCTGCTATTGACAAAATGTTCATGGTTGCATTCTGGGCCATAATTATAAACTTTGAGGCCCCGGAGCAAAACTTGATGGTAAGGCCCCTTTATTAGTACAAGATCAAGACCTTAAAAAGCAATTTAAAAAATATACCATCCGTGTGGGGCCCCTTTGGCTTAGGGGCCTTGGGGCTGTGCCCCGTTTGCCCTGGTGGTAGTTACTGCCCTGATTGTATTTTCTCATTCAGTATGTAGGTATCCGAATCAGTGGTGGATAAACACACTTGGGGGCCTGTAGGCAATACAAACAACAGGGGCCACGTTAATTAACAAGTCGCAAGAGAAGAAAGGGAAAAAAATTCTTAAAGCCCTTCCAGGGCACCCAAAGCCTTGGGGCCCACAGGCAACTGCCTACTTTGCCTTATTGGTAATATGGCACTGACTTACAGCCTCAGGCTGTAAAATTTTTCAAAAGGCATCAGGTAATACATTTTAGGCAGAAGGTTCTAAAATTTTCTCCATCATTGTATGAAAAATATTTTGTCAAACTGAAGATACACATTAGTGCCTTTCACTCAGTAGTCAATAACCTTCAAAACAAAAATTTAAGTCCTTCAAAATCCACCCAATTACCCGCTGCTGCCAGAGGACTGATCTATTGGCCTACTGTCCGTTTCAAAAGTATATATACCCGAGTTTGAAGTAGCATAGTTACATAACGACTCGTCCGATTACAATGTAGTTTACATCAAAATGTAGCTTATTTTAATCTGCGTTGAGCATATGTAATTAATATTTTTTATTCAATTTTTAAAGGTATGTTCTTGAGGTGAGAAAAGAAAAAGTACCTGTTTTTCGGCACTCTCCGCGCAATCCCTGATTCGATGGGCTTCTAAAACCAAAACCAATAAATATATCAATGTTATATTATAACCACGGCTAGATCGTAGGCTAGATCTTTTTTTTAGTAGGGAGTCTTTGCAAAAATGGTGTCAATATATCACATAGAATTTTTATACATAAGATATCTAGTCTATAATCTTAGCTCTGTCAGATGGCTGATAAGAGTAAAACAGATTAGATTCATACATCTCCACTAGCATAATACAACATTTTTCTCTTCAAATTTTCATCCACTTTCCTATCATAGCATACCATATGCTTTCATTGATCGAGTGAACCATTTTGTTGACCTACTACTGCCTATATATGGTTATACGTATTAGTTGTTTTTAACAAATGGAATGGAGGTCCTTAAGGAGTTTTAGGGAGTAATTGTAGAAATAATGGCAATGTATTTAATTGCTTCTTTTTAATTCAATATAGGCAAATATATTTTTTTAACAAAATGGGAATGATGAGATGATAAATACATGGGGGTGAATTTTTCTTCCGTTAAATGAATTTCAATATTGTAAACTCCTCTTGGTCTGAATATCATCCAGAATCTGTCGGAGTTCTTCATCCTCAAAACGACCCTCCAAACTAAAAATAATAAAAAACATCATTATTTTCACTAAAATGGTAGATGGGACTATATTTATTCAAAGTTCAAACCAATTTGATCCAAATAAAATCTTGCAAGTTTATAATGGAAATTCAGAAGAAGGAATTCCACTTTATTATACATACGGAGTAGGAGGGAGTGAGGATGGAGTGGAGAAAAAACTATATGACAGTTATAATAAAAAATTAAAATATCAACTAATACACTACCCTAGGCAAAGACTAACATTGGAAATTAATGTGTATAGCCCTTGAAGCTTAGGTTTTCTGGATCATAATGTATGACAGAAAAATTTCACGGTGACATTTCGGCAATTCTCTTATTAATAAAACAGTCGATTATGGAAATATATTCACATTAAGGTGGACTAATATTGTAAACTAAGATTGGAAACAATGAAATTTCAGCCATTAAATTTTTCCGTTAGCAGACGTATCAACTGTGATGGTATGCTGATCACAGCATTTTTCTCTGAGAGCTGATCTGCAGAAGTTGGCCTTGGGCGATAAGTAATCCACTGGTTATCCTACCAGAATCTTGTTTCTTTTTTCCTCAGTCTAATGATTAACAAAGTGACTATGTAATATCTTTTATTTAATTTGAATAATAAGCTATAACCGTGTATGAAGATGATACCTATCATGAATTCCATTGGTTTCATGTATTTTCTTTTAAACATTAGGTCTTACTAAAAAACATATTTAGTGAATACGTTGCAATCTGGGAACAACTCAGAAGAATTTTACATTAATCTTACCACTATGCAATAACCGACGCTTATTAGCTTAAATACAGTTGTAATGTTCGCAGAGCATGAAACTTAATGCAGTGAATTAAATCATGTAATTTGATAAAATAAAAATGGATCACACCTACATGCACAAATACTCTCACACAACACTGGATACAAGAAACAGAGGATTTGATCTACCCTTCACACACAATTTGACCAAGAAAATAGAACTGAAACTAAATACCCGGTTCAAAATATGATAGGTAAATCTCTCTTTAAAATGATCAAAAAGTTGTAAATACATTACCACATAACAATACACTAACAACGTGATAGCACTTCCATTTTCATAGTTCATTCAGAAATATGTACGTAAACATTTTAACCACACACATATACACCCAATGCTATTTCAACATACCTGGGAATTAGAGACTTGGCCTCCTCTGGTGTTTCTGGGCATAAATTGGCTAAGGAAGCTAATTCAAACTTATGCAACTTTTTCTGCATCAAGAGACTGCAAAAAGATACATTCAAGTCAATCAAATTTAATCACTGAATGACCTATTCCTGTGCTTACAAAAATACCTCATAGTAATATTTAGATTTCCGAAGATTTCAGCTTCTAAGACTGACAATACTGTTTGCTTTAACAATCGCCAACACTTATGCTACCAAAACACTTAAGTTTGGTCAATCCTGATTTCCCAGTCATATTTCGTCTGTCACTTCTCTGAACCATGACATATTGTTAACCGCAAACAGTCATTTAAATTGATTACGATAGGATTAATATGCTTGGCGCAAAATTACTCGCAACAAATGTAATAAAAATATTGTACAATATCTAGTACTCACTTTCTAACTGATGAAATAGTTTCTTTGTTTTTGAATTTCCTGAAACGGTCTGTATAAGTGGAAGTTTTCATAAAGACTTCTGAAAGCTCTTGCTCCTCTTCCGCACTTTCGTTTTGTGCCTTCCGATGCTCAAGAAGCATGTACACTTCTGAAATTAGGAGAGTTTCGGCATTTTCAAATTCTGGAAAAAAAGAGTAACAGACAAAATTTTAAATTATACCGGCAAAAAATTAAACATCACTTTGTTTTCCTGAGTGCCATAATGTATTTCAGGGTGAAGTACTTGACAGCCAGATACAAGTTCGAAAAATGTAAAGACAAATCATTATCGCCTCAACTACACAAAGAATTAATTTTAATAATAACAGGGCAGGTTCCAGATTAACAAGCGGATAGATTCCTGGAACCCAGTTTTAAAATACCATACCACAATTATGAACCTAAACGCCCATACCTTTGGGAAATTGCAAATCCGCGGCATCTTCTTCCGGCGTATCATTTACAACGGTCGCCATTTCTGTTTACAACGTCAACAACGCCACCTGCTAGGCCGGCTCGGCAATCCAAATGAGTAACGTCGTAACGTGTCGTCAAAATTTACAAAAGTACATATTTATAATTCTTATTAAGTGAGAGTAATTATGGCGTTTGTCGTAATAATGAAAAATATATTTTTACAGAGAAAATGGAATAAATATTACATTAGGGCTATTGTTTTTCACAATGAATCCCTGGCGGTCGTTTTGAGTTGGATAACTTTGGATAATTCCATTCCCTTGCATTTCCAATTTCCATATCATCTTGCATTTCTTCACGGTAGGGCGCATGCATGATTTTCGAAACGGGAGGTTTGGTAACTAATGGTTTCATTTGTCTGTCACGTGTTTGTAGCATTTTCATCATACAAATTGAAGTCATCATCAGAGTAATCTACCAGTTAGAGGTAGGTTATGATGAAAGTCAGAGAAAATCCAACAGATTTTACACTCACAGGGCCCGATCTACCTGTGGTATTTCTTTCTTCATCTCAACGTAAGCCCTAACTTTCTTCATCCCATCCATAAAAAGTATTCTCTTCCATCCCCTTCCCAATTGTTAACGTCCTTCCCTCTACCACGGCCTTCAGCAAACCATCGCCCCTCGTTACCGTTTCAGTCACCTACCCTGCCTCCCTCTAATCTCATCCATAAGTTTCCTCTCCTCACCAACTAGGTCGAGCACTTCCTCATTTGTCTTCCTTGCATCCACTGCACCTTCTCCATCTTCCACACCCACATCTCAAACGCCTGTAGCTTATTTTCATCTTCCTTTCTCAGAGACCATGTTTCTGCATTATACAATACCACACTCCATATCAAGCTCTTCGCCAGCCTCTTCGTACATCCTTACTTAAGGTCCCCGTCATCCAGTGGTGGATACATATGGGGGGCGCGCACCCCCCCCAATTGCAGGGCCGCTCGCATTGCTGCCCGCGCCGCTCCCACCAGTCAGCCCGCACTCTATTCGTTCGTGTCTTTTGTCAGTCAACTCTGAGTCGAGTTATCGAGTAGTTGTACTTTCTTATGTAGCACGCGCGCGCGTCTGCGTCATCATATTTTATACCTTTCTGTCTGGAACATAGATAGCTAACCTACGAGAAAAGTCCCGGCCATTCGAGTGATCTCGATACGTTATTCTGTCTGGCATTTGTTCGAGAAAAGTTGCGAATATTCTACTGTTTGTATTTGTTCACACTCCTTAAAAGTCTGGAAGCGAACATTCAGGAAGTGAATGTTCTCGAAACAACCGAGCGACGTATATAAGCGAAGCAGAGTCGCTGCCAGGCAGTCAGTTTGAAAGCTGCAATTGTCGCAATAACTTGCCTTGAGTTTGCCTTGACTTGCCTTACCCCCCTTGAGTTTTTTCTGTATCCGCCACTGCCGTCATCAGCTCCCTCCATATTACTGAACGCTTCCTTAACTAGTGCAATTCATTTCCTAATGTATTTGCTACTATGTCCTGTTTCTTCTAGCTAACTACCCAAGTATTTAAATTGTTTTACTTGCTCCAGTCTGTTTCCCCCTACTTTTATGACCAACCTTGCTTTCTTTGTCCAAGAGAATCTCATTACTTTTGTTTTCTAATGATTAATCTTCATTCCGTGTTTCACGCACTGCTTTAAAGAAATTGCCAATGCATCTACTAAAGCTTGCAATCCCTTCATTGATTGACTAACCAACGCCTCGTCGTCCGTGAATCCAACAGACATACATCTGGCCTCCTACTTTGATTGCCACATTTCGCTCTTCCCATGCTTCTCTTACCATTTCCTCAGCATAGATGCATTATAATCATAATCCTTCAATAGGAGACCAAGATAAGGAGGTTCTACCAATGTAATTCAGCCATTACAATTTTCTAAAAGAGACTTAAAAATTGTTTGAGAGATTTATGGCTGAATATGAGGGGATCCAACAATGAAATTGAGAGCCAGGTAATAAACTCTTTACAAAGAACTCAGACAATATAATTGAGTCAGGTACAAATGTCAAGTCAATGGTGTGATTTTTTCAATAATAGCACTTCCACTTCAATCCCACCAACAACTTTCTCGGCATGTTTTTAAGAAATTTTGATTTTTTTGTTTGCAGCTCTTAAACCTTTTGCAAGACCAGTTTTCTCTTCTTTAGATTCACTCTTGAGGCCTTATTAGCTTCCCTCTTCTCCACTAGAACTTCATTTTACTCCACATGAGTATTTTGGAAGCTGTGAATTAATTGCTTTGTGATAGGTATGGATCTAACACCCCCCACCACCTTGATCGCTTTGTGAATGGTACGAAGGGCAGCCAGAAAGACTTCAGCTAGTTTAAACAAGAAGAGAGGAGTTATCAGAGGAATCTCTCTAAAGGCTGGCATTGCCATGGAAGGGAATACACACAGGCCTAATAAATCTCGTCACATCCACTTATATCTCCATTAGCATTCATCAAAAATTGGTCGAGGCAATCACAATCTCCATCTAATTTTTTGAGCATGTTCTTCAGACCTAATCTCCAAAAGATTCTTGAATTCTTTGTCATTAGCATCAGCCACATGGTCGCCTATGCAGTTCAATTGTGAGCTGAATCAATTCTGAGCCTTAACCACTCTTAGCAACCAATGGCCACTTCTGGATCCAACTATTTTATACCATTCATGAAGGAATAGACCTGGAGCAATTTATCAAGAATTTTCGACACCATGCTCTTGATAAATGTTTGGCACTCATTTCAGAACTCCAGATATCCTTGGACCAGAGCTTTCTTGGTTCCGTAACCAATGTCAACTTTCTGAGGTCACAGCAGATAATTATTGGTGCTCAGTACTCATGATTAATTAAAATACTTAGTACTTTTCTAAAAAAATGTAGAAAAGTATCTTAATTAATCATGAGTACTAGCATAATGAACTTCTATGAAGAGAAGCCTACCACTGTCAAGTTTATCAGTGCTCAGATTTAGATGGAAGATGGTCAGACTCTTCATGACTTCTGTTTCCACATATTTAATCATAACAATAAATAAAGCAGGGGAGTATAAAAGAGAGGGCATCAGCTGAAATTTCTTCAGAAACGGCTAAAGCAGAGCATCCATAGTTTCTAAGAAGGCAAGACGAGTTCTCAACATCTTTTCTCTAAAATACTCTAGAACTACCTGGCAGCTGTTACTGTCAGAGATTCCCAAAGCTTTAGCTTACTTTTTACCTCATTGCTCCTTCTTCACCCTTTCCACTCCTTTCACATACACTTCTATAGCTGCAACCATTTGCTTAGTTCTGACTGCCACCAGTTTTTAACCCTGCAATTTCCAGGGTTTTTCGTAAAAATGCAAAATTTTTCTGAGTTTTACAGGTCAATGCCCAGGTAAAAATATATGGTCTGTAACTAATCAGTCTGGAAACGTGTCTGTAACTGACTTGAGTGACATCTACAGGCACTTTGGAGAAATATAAAAAAAAATAGAAAAAAATACGGCCAGTGGAATTTGAACCTGTACCACATTTACACCTCAGGTCCACAATCCAACACTTTACCCCTAGGTCAATAGCTCTCCTAGCAGATACTTATGGGAATGAGGTTATTTCTTCCAAAAATCAGCGTTAATACAGGCAATAACTGACAGTAATTTTGTGAAGGTGGACAAAGAGTGCTTGCTATTTTTTTACCATACATACAAACAAAAGTCATAAGCCAGCAGAAATAAAACTTGGTGCTTTTAGAGATAGGTGCTTAAAGATATATACACATATGAGGTTATTTCTTCCGAAAATCAGAGTTAATGCACGCAATGACTGACAGTAATTTGCACTAATAACACTAATATAATATCTAACACCCCTGCACTAATAACACCTACTTCACATATTTCGCTATGCTACATAGGCGCTCCTCATGCGCATTTTAGTACCTTTAATTTTCTTCATAATTTCATTTTCACGGTTGTCGTCATTTTGCCGTCAAACTCGGCGCAACAGCCGAGCATTAACTGTTGCTCCACCATTGACTTACATTGACATTGACTGGCGTTTACGTAAACCAATTTGAGTGTGCTAGCTGGGAAGGAACAAGTCAAAAAAACTAGTGTGGATCATTATTAAGTAGTGGCTTTAAAGTTTGGGTTACCTAGTTCCATATGGTGCTAATGCCTGAAATTTATTCTAATCACAGATTAGTTACAAGTCAAATTTCAGAGTAGCCGCAAATCGTGGAATCAAATATTGCAGCTCTCATACGATCAGAATGTAGACCAACAAATATTGCTGGGCAGTTATAGACCATCGAGTATTACAGAGCAGTTCCAGTACAGTTTCCAGAACAGTTACAGACCATCGAATATTACAGAGCATTTCCAGATCAGTTACAGACCATCGAATATTACAGACCAGTTTCCAGACCATAGAATATTACAGAGCAGTTCCAGACAGGTTTGTTTTACCCATTCAAATTCCAGACCAGTCCAGTTACAGACCACTTACACACCAGAAATTGCCCTTTCAGGCCAGTTGCAGACCAGATATTTTTAAGTGCGATATTCCACAGAGGAAAAATCATTCGCCTTGACCGGGATTCGAACCCGGATCCCTCGATTTCGCACCGAGTGCTTTAACCAGTTAAGCTACCGAGGCGTCCTTCTCCCCTGTGGAAAATTTGGTGGCTTTATAGGAGCTAGGTGGTCAGAACTGCTAGACAGTCTAGCAGTTCTGACCACCTAGCTCCTATAAAGCCACCAAATTTTCCACAGGGGAGAAGGACGCCTCGGTAGCTTAACTGGTTAAAGCACTCGGCGCGAAATCGAGGGATCCGGGTTCGAATCCCGGTCAAGGCGAATGATTTTTCCTCTGTGGAATATCGCACTTATGTGCACTTGCGGGTGACTCCGTAAAGGTAACTACCGTGGCTAGTCCCGGTATACTAAAAAAAAAAAAAAATCAGATATTTTTACCTGGGTGGGTTCCCTGGTCATACACCCAACAAAGAGTAATTCTCCTGAACATAGGCAGTGCACATTGAATAATGTAGGCTAACTACTTAGGGCCAAGGTTATGAAATGACATAAATAGAATCTGTATATTTATCACAGTTTTAATAAGTTATTCCATTAGAATTTTGTTTCTTCTGCTTTCAGCGGTTATGATACATTGAAGAAAGTATGAAGGTGCGTGCGCATAGATGCTTTCACAGTTAAACTAGCATCAAAATGATCAGAATAAAATCTCCCACAATTACATGTATCACAAAATGAAAAAAGTTTCAATTTCTTTTATGAGTTGGCTACTGCCTAAAAAATTATTTACAAAAAGCAAGCTCAATAAAAAATTGATTGAGCATGTCGTTTCCAAATATTTATTTTGCCCAATCATCAAAGGGTATTGACAATGGTAACAAAGTAAGTAATATCCAAAAACAACATGAAAAATAAAATATTTTCTATTTTCAATAACTTACAAACAAAATGCTTATTTATCAGTCCCCAACAATACGTTCTAAACATGATCTAGCAAACTAATATTTATTCACTATTTTTATTTAGGGCTTGTATAAACTCCTCTAACTTCTCCTGTATCTCTCTGACTCGTTCTGCAAATGTAAAAAGAAAAAAATATTCATTTTAAATACACATTGGGCCAAGGTTTAAAAATTGTAGCAAATCAATGCAAGATCAATATTTTTCTTCAATTAAGTTCTGCAGTCAATGGAATTTCAAAAGAGATAATACTTACTAGCAATTTTAGACTTTTACAAATAACCATTTAAAACAACCAATGAATAGCAAAAAAGCAACTAAGTACATCTGAACAAGACTTACTTAATTCCTCAGCTAGGGTAACTCTTCGACCAGTCAGCAGCTTCTCCATCTTTACTTTATCCTGACTGTAATCCTCCAAAACCTCCTTGATTTCCTTGTTTAACCTCCGAGCTAAAAAGACACACTAGTGTAAACAACTGCATATCGACAATAAGAAAATCTTAAGACAAAACCAACAGATGGGAAGATGCATCGTACCTTCTCTGTTCATTACTTGTTGTCGCAGTGCATTAGAAGTAACCCGTAGCATTTGCTGAATCCTCCAAAACAATACAATCTGATTGCAGTCAGTCTCAAACTGAAATAATAAAATAATAGTTAGTTTGGAAATTTGAGGAGGATGAATCTCTGAAAAGCAATTATTATAAATTAGCAATAGCACCATATGGTTTGACTTTGTTTGGGACTGTGAAAAGGGTGTCCACACAGGGAAAGCTTTTCGCCGAGGCTGGGAGGGTTTCAAATTTATATTTCTTTATCCTAACATTACGCAACCCACATTACACTGTATACTCGCATTCAGCGCTGTTGCAATTCATTGCAACCATCATTTTAGCATTTATATTGAGAAGAAATGCTAATGAACCGTTGCACAATTAATAAGAAGATGAATTTTCAACTTGCTTCGTGAGTTTAATCGCATATCTAATACCCAATTTTTGAACCCCTTCATGGAACCGTTAGAAATTTTACTTATTTGTTAAATTAATAAAAGTGTGAAGACTGAAAAGTATAAAATAAAAATATATAAAAAACACTTTTTAAAAACTGGTCTTATTTCAAAATGCATTAAAAAGTAAAAAATAAAAATGCACTAAAATGTAGAAAATACATTCTAGATTGAAATTTACAAAGGTAAGAGACCTTCTATTCCAAATTTATAAATATATTAAAGTTGAAAGTGAAAATGAATATTTGTTTACTTTATCTGTGCAATTCGTCAATGATTATGAGGCAAGAACATATAATCATACGTCTAATTGATCATCTAGTTGATCATCATGATTATAAGACCAGGGTGCAAAGTAATTTACTAAGTTGAATTTGAGCACCCTGGTCTTATAATCATGATGATCAACTAAATGATCAATTAGACGTATGATTATACATTCTTGCCTCATAATCATCGACAAATTGCACAGATAAAGTAAACAAATATTCATTTTCACTTTCAACTTTAATATATTTATAAATTTGGAATAGAAGGTCTCTTACCTTTGTAAATTTCAATCTAGAATGTATTTTCTACATTTTAGTGCATTTTTATTTTTTACTTTTTAGTGCATTTTGAAATAAGACCAGTTTTTAATAAGTGTTTTTTTATATATTTTTATTCTATATGCATTCGTGCATGGTCTAGAGAAAACTATTTACAAATATGTTGTACCAAGATATTAATGCAGATATTCACAAGTGCTTGATAATGGCTGTTAGAATCATACGAAAGCAAATAATATTATCGTTGAACATAATATTAATTCTGGTTTGTTACAATTGTACCA
The DNA here is from genome assembly GCA_963573305.1 of Pyrrhosoma nymphula. Taxonomy (NCBI): domain Eukaryota; kingdom Metazoa; phylum Arthropoda; class Insecta; order Odonata; family Coenagrionidae; genus Pyrrhosoma; species Pyrrhosoma nymphula. The sequence goes on along the minus strand of OY754335.1, from coordinate 71,353,145 downwards.
AAATTCATAAAAAGGCCAATTAACATGGTGAAAGATTTTGTACAAACGAATGTACGTGAGATTGTACGTCTGTCTCAATGAAATTAGAACGGGCTATATTTTCCATTCAGGCATTCCAGACATTCGCACTAGGGTTCATACAATTTGCCGCTTTGCACGATACATTTTCCCTCATGCAAGAGTTCGATGATGCCGTGCATGGAAGAGTTTGTACAAACAAATGTACAGTGTAAAACGGCCTTGCATGCTTGCATCTTGAAATTATATATGTAACATGCATTAGTATATAACGTATGTCATAACAGAGATACCTCTTCGTAATCGTTTATTATATTATACATAAATCTAATCCAGTTCCACGAATAACATAATTGAAAAATACAATTCCCGATGCATTTTCACATAACTAGCGCTGTTTCAGGATGATAAACCAGATAAACTATGAAATGTCACCAGAGTTATTTTCCATGAAGTAGAAACTATGATGAATATTGGAATATGTGGAACCCACATTGATGCCACCACCCATTTCTCACTGGGTGGTGGCATTGGAGGCATAATTTTGTCTATTTCTAGCTTTTGAAGATGTGGAGATCAACTGCCTCGTTTAAAATACGTTAAGTTCAGACTGAAAGGATCACTTACCTCTTTTTGAAGCCCTTGATGATAGAGGTAAAATCCTTTACGGCATCCATAGCTTTTGGATAAACTAGACCTAAGGAAATGCCTTCTGAACACAGGGTGCCAAGTTTCGCGAACAAATTCATTATCGACTTCAAATCCAACATTTTGCTGTACATTTTTTCTTACAGTTGTCAATTCCTCATAAGTCAAAGAAGGTGGGTGGAACTGTGGGAAAAATGTTAAATTGGTTTTTAAAGCTGCTTGTTCAAAATGTGAGCAGCATAAGTATAATTTGTGATCCAAAAAATACTTACTGGCAGGGAATACAGTATTTTATCCAGCTCTTTCTTAATGGCACATCTTATATTCTGATCATCAGTTTTATATTTCCAATATAACCATCGTTCTTTGGTAGTTGGACCAAACAAATCCTTCATTAACTCTTCAGTTGTCTGAATGAAAAATAAAAGTAACCTCCATTAGTACAGAGGAAATCAGAGGGCAAATTTACAAGTCATACAAGGTTAACAGATATTACTAAAGTATTTACATGTGCAAAAATATGATCTCATTCATTACTTATTTTCTTGAGTGAACCAAAATAAGTTAAATGGAATTCATACCACAAGTTTGTCATTTAGGCTCGTCTCCAAAAATTTCACAGCTGAATCCCACTGCTGCTTATCATGCACAGACCGATCCTCAAGAGTGTTGAGTTGAAGAACGCGAAGCATCTCAATTGCCTAGAGAAAATGGAATATGATTTCCCATTAGATCATGGTTATCATTAAACATTTTGCAGAAATTAAGCAGTAAGATCCTAGTGAAAGGAAGAACAACTCAAAACATTCACTGCTACGCATTCATTCGTCTTTGAAACGAAAGTGTTCATTCTGATCAAATGCTAAAGGTGGGGTATTTGGTACGGTTGAACAATAGTCGTCCAACAAACACAAGCATTTTGACTCTATTACCTCGTATGATACAATTACCCAAACAAACAGTCAACATTCAGGAAATAATATTGAAAACATTTATCAGCCTGAAATCTTCAAGATAATACAAAAAACTCTAATATAAACTTTATTATTAGCTTAAATATAATTTTAATTAAAAATGAATTAGATCTCTGTCGATTCCAGCACTCATGAACTATTGTTTATTCATAGTTTTCTACAGCTCATCCAGTAATGGAACCCATGACACTGCCATCTTTCCATCCCCTGCCTTTCCATCCTCTGACTAAAGGGGGATTTCATCTCAAATCAGGCAGAGGGGTGTCAGGTGACCATCACCGATTTCTCTAAAAGTTATATATGTGAAAGCAGTATCCTTATGATGAATTATGATCACTTTATCTCAGCTCAGAACCGAACCAATATAAAGCTATGATCCTTTGAACATTGCTGAGTCAGGCCTCAAAGTAAAAAGTGAAAAATCACATAAATGCTAATAACTAAGGAACCATGGCCCATAAAGCAGTGGTTTTTGTTTCATTTTGAAGAAAATGCATTTATGCACATTCTGACATAACTTTCAAGTAATTTGAAGTAATAATAAACAAATAGGACTTATTTAAACAATAAAAATTAGTCATTATTTAACAATTTATTACTAAAAAAGGCCACCTTTTATTTGCTTTAAATTTTCTCAGTGGCTAGTTTAAATGTTCTGCTATCAATAAAAAAAATAAAAAAAGGTAGTATTTTTATATTTTTTGTTTTAAGGCATGTCAAAGTTAGGCATGTTTTCGACCCAATCTGTTTATGCACTCCTCTCATACACCAAGATTGCATACCTATGAGGGGGGAAAAATGAAGATTCATTCTACTTAGCATGCATAATGGATAAATAGTACATACCTGAATCACTGGTTACATCCACTGACTGAATGCAAGTTCAATCTTGTGTACTTCCATGGCGTCAAATGTGTGCAAACGCCCACTGCTACTAACTGGAAACGATGGATGAGTCAATTTGTGCAGAACATTTTTCAATGGGACTTCACATTAGTCTTCTAATTTGGGCCACCTGAAACCATTCGATGGACCATGTGGATGCATAAATGAGACACTAATGTCATTCTCTTCTAAAGACACTGCAGTGACTTTAGCAATCCACCAGGTTTTTTCGAAAACACACCCAATGAAGTCATTTATGGTGAGATCTTGAATACTGTATGTCTTTATATCTGAATTTGTTAGTGTCACAGCCTGTATGCATGTGTGGTTCGCAGAGCGAGCAATAGTTGTCCCATGTCTGTTAACAACCCAGACATGACAGCTTTTGATGCCATGTACAGGTGCCACTTTTGCCCAATCATTATGCTTTTTTGTCTAAATTGAGCTACTTCATCACGTGGCAAATGCAAAAGTTTGATATTAGGCAAGAATTTACTTACATGCTCCACAAAGGACTCACTGTTCTGAATGTACTCGCCAGAATTGAAATTTCTCAGGTTGTAGTTTGTGGCATAATGCTTGACTAGTCCTCCAACTCCATCACAGGGCCCCTTTCCATGTCCAGTTGCACTGAACAACCACCTACTACTTTCTTCCGGGTTAAGACCTTTCCCCAGTTCAAATAGCTGAAATCTGTTTTTAAAATGAGCTGCTGCCCCATCTGAAATATATGTTTTATCTCTCCATATAATATTCCTTTTAGACAAGTGTTCTTCTATCTTATTTATCCCAAGAAAAGCATGTGCAGTATCATGTGATAAATCATTGGAAATAACTGCATAACTTTGCGTGCCTTGGTCACTATATCCCACACAGGTAAATATTGATATCTGCACTTTTTGCCAATGATAGGATTGTACTTCATCTGGAAGAATCACACTCCAATTCTCGGCAAAGTCGAAATGAAGCACCAATTTCACGCCATTTAGTGCAACCAACTTCTCTTTATGAATAGCTTCCCTCTGTATTTTCCGAATATAGTGGTGATACACACCTTTCTTGGTGCAATCCTGAACTTCAGCAATGAATGCTTCCATCGAAACAGTCTTCTTTAACAAATCACCTTTTTCCCAAAAACCATAAGTCACTTCTTCATCTTCTTTGTCATCCAATCTTAAAGTGGTCATTGTTAGGCCCTCAATGCCTGGACACATACCACATTCTTGGAACCAGCACTCTTACTTAGGGCTTTCACAAAGATACAACTTATATAAATAATCATTTTCAATGACTGAGTTGGTCAAATTTATTAAACTGTTACATATAAGTTTCAAATTGGAGCAATAAATACATCCGCAAACATCATGCACTGGTTGAATTTTGACCCATCTTGGCCTAACTGAGTAGAACTTGGTCAGTCCAATTTTTATTTCAGGATGTTGTTCTTTCATGATTGCATAGGTTTCCTTTATTGATCGACTCATGAATCACTTTACTTTTGATACTTTAATATCATTCTCAATGACAGTCAATACATCTCGCTGATTAGGACTTTGACGAGAGCAATCTTTGTCATCATCCAAGTAAAATGAGAGAGCAATCTTGATATGCTCAACAGAAAGAGGATGCCCACAGTATACATCAGCATTGGCCCATATTCCTTGCTGTTTTTTAGCTCTGCGTGATTTGTCAATCGTATGTTTGGTTGAACCTGGAACAGCAGCCATAATCTCTTGTTTGGAATAACTTGTGGAAAAAGATTGTTAAAATTTTAATTTGGTCACTGATAGATTTTTCACTTTTCGCTTTATCAAAAGCTGCTGAGATATTATTTTCCCATGAAGTACATGTTTCACATTTATCAATTTCAGTGGGAGCAGCTTCATCCTGAACATCATACAATAAACTAACCTTTGCCCTTAATGCCTTTGTGGAATCAGTAATTTGAGTTAGCTTCCTTTTACCATATGAAATCCTTCGATCTGGTCGGATTTTCGTAGGGATTCTCAGGGGGGAGACAACTTGTTTTGGTTCACTGCCTAAACTTGTCACTGTCTGATTCACTATATCCACACTGTCTTCTAATAGCAAATACTGATTGTCATAGGCATCACAGTTTGACTCAAGTTCAACTAAAAGGCCTTCATACTTCTTGTAGCAGTTCAAGCAGAGTTCATCACTAGCTTTGATGACCACATGTTGCAATATTTTTTGGAGTTTCTCAGACATCTCCCCCACTGGTTTAAATGTCTTCTCATTTTTCTTTAGCACTTATGTCTTATGTCTCTTCTCATAGTCTGCACAAAAAATCCTCTTTGCACTATATGTCCCTTTATACATTTTGGAGAGCAATGGTATATGGTAATGTATAAAGAGAGGCAAGAGAAGAACCTAATATAGAACTGCTTGAGAGGAACTCTTCTCAATGACTGCACATAACAGACTGACAATATGCATGGGAATTCTTGTACATTGTTTCATTCTTAGTTATTACTTTGTAACCTGATCGTTATGCTAGGTTATTGAGAGGACAATGCTAAGGTGGGTTACAATATAATGTGATATGCTTGACTGTTAGTAATACTTGAATGGTGGGAATGATACAATGTACAAGAAGTCCCATGCATATTGTCAGTCTGGCTGTGACACTAACAAATTCAGGTATAAAGACATACAATATTCAAGATCTCACCATAAATGACTTCATTGGGTGTGTTTTCGAAAAAACCTGGTGGATTGCTAAAGTCACTGCAGTGTCTTTAGAAGAGAATGACATTAGTGTCTCATTTATGCATCCACATGGTCCATCGAATGGTTTCAGGTGGCCCAAATTAGAAGACTAATGTGAAGTCCCATTGAAAAATGTTCTGCACAAATTGACTCATCCATCGTTTCCAGTTAGTAGCAGTGGGCGTTTGCACACATTTGACGCCATGGAAGTACACAAGATTGAACTTGCATTCAGTCAGTGGATGTAACCAGTGATTCAGGTATGTACTATTTATCCATTATGCATGCTAAGTAGAATGAATCTTCATTTTTCCCCCCTCATAGGTATGCAATCTTGGTGTATGAGAGGAGTGCATAAACAGATTGGGTCGAAAACATGCCTAACTTTGACATGCCTTAAAACAAAAAATATAAAAATACTACCTTTTTTTATTTTTTTTATTGATAGCAGAACATTTAAACTAGCCACTGAGAAAATTTAAAGCAAATAAAAGGTGGCCTTTTTTAGTAATAAATTGTTAAATAATGACTAATTTTTATTGTTTAAATAAGTCCTATTTGTTTATTATTACTTCAAATTACTTGAAAGTTATGTCAGAATGTGCATAAATGCATTTTCTTCAAAATGAAACAAAAACCACTGCTTTATGGGCCATGGTTCCTTAGTTATTAGCATTTATGTGATTTTTCACTTTTTACTTTGAGGCCTGACTCAGCAATGTTCAAAGGATCATAGCTTTATATTGGTTCGGTTCTGAGCTGAGATAAAGTGATCATAATTCATCATAAGGATACTGCTTTCACATATATAACTTTTAGAGAAATTGGTGATGGTCACCTGACATGATTTTGCACCTTCTGCCTGATTTGAGATGAAAAGGCCCTAAACCCATTGTAATCATTCTCCTTTTACTAACCTCATTTCAATGACAGGACAAACAAATAGCCTTGTTCTGTTTGTTGGTGTCAACATTTCCCAGATTGCTTGGTTCATCTTAATAAATTAATAATAGTCATGGTTTCAAAATGTTTCTGTTGGAATCCCACTCCCTCAGCTCAAGTAATTCTGGATTAAAATTTTCTAGCAGGTTCTTTGTTCTTCCACTTTTACAGTTACATTTGTAAATTAATAAGACTACCCCCTACGAATGGCTAAAGTTTTCAATGTTAATATCAAGAGAGTTTCTTCATCTTAATAAGTAGCATATCCCTATTCCTCAAATAATTTCACCATTATCTCTCTAGTCTTAATTTCTCATTACTCTTTCTATCATGTTTCCTTCACTTGGTTATTCTCTAGCCTAACTTAATTAACAGCTGACCTTATCTTCCCAAGAATGTCGTCTCATTGATTCTTCAACAACGGATGATTTCAGCTGATCAAAAATTGGATCGTGGTCCTTCGACTGTTTTGCCTTCTCCAAGAACTGTGTGAACACAAGTTGGAGGCCTTCCCATCCAGTTTCCACTGACTTGGCAGGCAACTGCTGTTCAGCCCACTGTCTGAGTTTGATGTCAACCGTAGTGTTGAAATTACCTGGAAATTAAGAATACAAATAAAACCTCAATTATACATGCAATTTACGAAATGTACACCAAGAGTAAAAACATAACTTTGCAATTGAGCAAGAAATTGAGATCAGTTGAAAACTCAATCCATTTGCTCAGTGACTTTTAGGTCCAGAGCATTTCATGAAATGTATGCTTTATTACTTCAGTCACATTATTATTATTGATTTATGATAGCCATTACTCTTTATTATTTACATTAAATAGGAAATGGCAGGAAGTGCAAATACTCGAAGTCTTTGCAGTTCTGGGATAAATGAATTCGCATATCAAAATATATCAAAATTGAGAGAGTTCATCACTGAGTTCAAAAACTACAGTACATAAAGTACAGGATACTATGTGACTCCATTTGCCAATCAAAGTATATTTAGACATCTACTTGCAAAGGACTAGAGTTATTTACTTGCCAATGACTAAAGATAGGCATTCTGATTGCTGTTTCAATTGACAAAAGACTGATGTTTTTGTAATACTGTATTTCAAAAATTGGAATGGGTATGTTTACAATATTTTTTAGGATTTTTCATACTATGAACTAAATACCCAAAATAAATAGAAAAGTTAAAAAAAACAGTCTACAAATGACATGAAATTGCTTACTTGTACAGAACCTAGAATACGGGAAGACATTAAGATCAGCAAGGATCAAAGATTCTTGGGTATCCATGTGGTTAAGGAGAAGAGGGTGAGGTGAGGTACAAAATGTATCTTGGCTTCTGGCTGGATGGGGAAAAAAGAGGCCAACACTTCTAATGAGAAGTTAGATAAGGCATTAGGAAGAGGTGAAAAGGATAGAAAAAGGGATATTTAAAATAAGAGTATAAACATGAAAAATTTACAGTGCACAGTGAAACTTCACCAAACGTGGCTCCCCTCAATGCAGATTCAAATTTACACGGTAAGGAGATTCACTTTTGCATGGTTTTCTCAGTAGCCAGTACCACAATTTTTTCCTGAAGAGACCAAAACTCAGCAACAAGTAACTCACCGATCTTAACTGTGGATTGGACATTAGCACAGAGCCTCAACACTTTTTATTTAGTTCTTCTATCACTTATGGGAATTTGACACACCGGTTCCCATCAGATCACCGAAGTTAAGCAACGTTGGGCTTGGATGGAGGTTGGATGGGTGGCCCTCCTCCATACCTCTACCTACACTCTCTCCAGACCGATACCGAGAGGCCAGAGGGAGATATACCCAGACCGGGACAGTGGAAGGGAGGACTCCCTCTATACCTGTACCGGGAAGGTTGGGGGTGGCCCCTCCTTCATACCTCTACCGTGGTGCTCTTGTCCCCTGTCTGCAAGTGGCAGGAAGGTTAAACGTGGGTTAGCACAATGGACCAAAAAGATCTGAGCGCCAGGAGGGCTCCAGAAGGCCCTCACCCACCCATACAATCTACCATCTACTTATGGGAATTTTCCCTTGAGCACCATCACTAAAATGCAATTATTCCCAAGTCCATTTCGTACTGCCCAGGATTAATTTCCCAGGATGGAATTTCCTTATTACCCAATAGCCGGGTCCTCATTGAAAACATCTTCTGGGCCTCACTGCAAAATGGTGTTGCACCACATAATCTTCAAAAGCTGTACACATTGTATCAGAACCTTTTATGATGCGCTGTGTGAGTTACGATACTCACATTAATGCAGGCAGGATTATGTATAATTATCTGGCTAAATAAACAAGATGCATTTCTGTACAATATTCACTACTAAAGATGACACAGCCACACACTGTTGAGACACTAAACGCACCATGGTGGTGGCCAAAGCTGAATCAGCAATTGATGAGATAAATAATCAATGATCAGTAACCACCAAGTTACATTATCTTTCGACGCTCTATTATTTGAGAGTGCAAAGTAAGCATTCTTTCCCTGGGTATCCCCATGCTTCCTATCCTACAAGGGATGGATGGTGCCATGGTGCCTTCTAGGCTGAGACCTATAGTATTATCGCAAACTAATGAGTGTTGCGAAATGCTGCTTTTTCAATTCTCAATATAGTTAAAAAAAAAGATGATTTGGAAATATTACTGATATTCCTAGAGAGAAAAATAGGAAGTGTCTCTTATGCAGATTAAGCCACTTACATTAAATAAACTTCGAGACAGAAGTTCCACTGAGTCATTAGCAGGGTAGTGTGGTATACATAGATCGATGATAAGACACATAATGAGGGTGGAAGAAAGAATTTGTTCTTGTGCTACGGTATTCAATGCCTATGAAGATCAACACATTTTCAATGATTTTGTATTTGTTTAGTTCTATGAAGGAAATAGAAGTTCTTTACTCCACCGATTGGAACAGAAGCTTATTATGTATATTATAATTTGTCACTTTGAGAGATGGAAAATTGTATAATTTGGCTAATTGTATTCATATTCCCATTTCTGGAAAGAGTGATACATACCAAGAAAAAGAGAGATAGTGTAGAGGAAATTTACGTGAACTCTCAGACCTATGCAATGATTAAACATTGTTTGTACATGAAATGGTACTGAAAAAAATGTTAAATGATCTCTTCGGAAAGAAGATACATACTTGCAAAAATGTCATAATTATCGAAAAACTACACGAAAAGTGATTTTCTTAAATCAATCATGAAATCGAACCCTCGTATTTCCAGAATCCAGATTCACAGAAGGTGGCATGATGGCAGAACATAACCTCTGCATTTGGAGAAGTTTCACTGCATGCATATGGATAATGCACTGGATGCATATGCTAACACGTTAAATTCCCACTTCAAAAGTGTATTCACCACAGACGATACTGCATGTAATTTTGAAATACAATTCACTGAGGAACCGATGAAAGAAATCACTATTCAACGTGATGGGATAACTAAACAACTACAGTCGATAAAAAATAGTAAATCTCCGGGTCCGGAGGGAATACCCGCGCGTGTCCTCAAGGAGTTAGCGCCACAGATCGCACCGTTCTTAGACATAATATTCAAGAAGTCATTGTCTGAAGGAAAGATACCATTAGACTGGAAAATTGCAAACGTTACACCGATATTCAAAAAGGGAAACAGACACGACCCAGGGAACTATCGACCAATTTCATTAACGTCGATTATAGGCAAGATACTCGAACATATCGTCGTTAGCAATATCATGACGTTCCTGGACAGTCGTAACGTCCTCCATGGCTGTCAGCACGGCTTCCGGAAAGGTAGATCATGTGAAACACAACTCGCGCTCTTTCTTCATGACGTTCTCAAATCTGGCGAATCGAAAAGACAAGTTGACGCATTATTTCTAGATTTTAAGAAAGCTTTCGACACGGTACCTCATAACAAACTTTTATACAAATTACAGTCATGCGGCCTAAACGAAACAGTAGTAAACTGGATACGCGACTTTCTGAGTGATCGTAAGCAAAAGGTAGTTCTTGACGGAATTAGCTCTGATGTCGTTAAAGTGACATCAGGTGTCCCGCAAGGAAGCGTGATCGGACCCCTTTTGTTCATTATATACATAAATGATCTATTCTCTCGAATTAGCAGTAAAATACGTCTATTCGCCGACGACGCTGTCATCTATCGTGAAATTAGTGATCACTCTGACTTTGAAACTCTATCATCGGATTTAAACAACGTTCATGTGTGGAGCCAAGAGTGGGGACTCGAACTTAATCTGAGCAAATGCACGGCGGTACATTTCTTGCGGAAGTCGTCCAACTATTCCCATGTATATGCGTTGGATGGTGTTAACATAAAGGCGACAGATGAAGTGAAGTATCTAGGAGTTACGATAACTTCGGACCTATCGTGGGGAGCACATATAAGAAATATTTGTGGCAGAGCTCTGAAGAAGCTAGGATTCGTCAAGCGTATTGTGGGAAGATTTTCGGATGAAAAAGTAAAAGAGAGGTGCTATTTCGCACTCGTCCGGCCACACCTTGAATATGCAGCGAGCATATGGGATCCGGTGCAGAAAGACTTAGTCCGGGAACTTAATAAAATACAAAGGAAAGCTGCGCGATTCGTCAAAAACAGCTACGGGCGTACTGACAGCGTTACACAGATGTTAAACGAATTAGGCTGGGAACCGCTAGAGACTCGGAGGCTGCGCGCTAGGCTTAGATTGCTTGAACAATTGAGAATAGATATCTTTCAGAGCGACACGGAGAACATCATATAAGAACCCCACTATATTTCCAGGTCCGATAGAAACGATAAATTAAGAGAGATATTTTGCCGAACGGATAGGTATGGGAATTCGTTTTTCCCCCGAACAATAAGGGACTTCAATAAATGCTAGGCGTAATTTCATTAGAGCGTTTCCTTTTTATCTTTAAGCGGCTGGTGTCCTAACACCCCCTGCCACACGCCTATTGAGGCGGCTTGCGGGGTAGATGTAGATGTAGATGTAGATGATGATTTTCCATTAGTTTAAAATACACCACTAATAGGTCAATAACTTCAGACTGTAACCAAAAAGACACATATATGTAGTACAAATGCTGAAAATATTAGGATATAGCCAAACTATTGAAATAATATTATATTTTCCCATTATTCACAAAAAAATTCAATCTGATCTCATTAAAATATGCATCTCCAGAAATCTATTCTCTCACGGAGAAAGATAAAATTCAGCTTTACCAGCCTCACCCAGTACAGAGTTAATTCATCGATAGGATTTAAACAATGAAACTCGAAAAAAAATATCAGATGAAGCTGTAGACACGCCACCATTGATATCATCAATGCTATCTTTATTATCTTCAGCATAATTTTGCACCAATGAATCAATAATTATTCACTATAAAATAATACACTTACGCTATAAAAATTCCAATTTAAAACCAATAAGCATGCATTACTAAACTGTCATATTAATACATTGAAACAATGGGCTTTTACCTGGAGAGTCTGAAAGAGCAGCCGGCATGTATATTGTTTCAAAGACGTGTGTTTTAACCTTATCCCACAACATCTTGTACATGATTTCTTCCCACTCTTTAGGAGACACTTGGCTCAGATTCACCACTTCATCCAGAATTTCTGAGCGCGCTTTTTCATAGAGTTCATCACGATCAAGTTCACGGACCCTACAGATGAAAAAGTATGCTTGTAATCATGCCTTACCACAAAAAATAAATACATATTAGAGGCCTTACTTGAGCTCACATTGCTCTGAAATAAACACTTGGAATGTATGCCAAACACATTGAAAAATGAGCCATTCATAAAGCACATTCATAGATTTTCGTGTCAGAGAAATGAGAATCAAATGATCTTTTGACCAAAAGCTTTAATTACCAGTTACTGAAAATGCACTAACTTACTGGACCTTGGCACACCGAGCCACTCTAAATAATAGGAAGGAAACTGCGAGTTTTGAATGCATAAGATACTATCAGTCAAATAAATATGTACTCATATTTGCTCTGCAGAGGGTTGTTAGTAGCTGCGTGGTTTCAAAACACCATGCTCTTATCCACAAAATTGTGTCCAAGAAAGTTTTCACTCGCTGTGGAAACAAATGAACAGTAGACACTTTGCTAACACCTACCTCGGAAAGTTGTTCTTCCACTCAGTTTCAAGGTTGAACCTTGTTGCCTTGAAGGCATCTGCCTGCTGTTCCACTGTCTCCCGAACCATCTTCCAGAAACATTCTGATATGGCCATGCTAAGATTTCTTGTGGTAACTTGACCAGACACAGTAACACCATTTCGGCTACAAAAAAATACGATAGATTGGAGTGAAAGACAGCAAAGTAAATGCTTAAGTTTAATATTCAACTCTTAGAGGCTCAAGGTGCCAACATATCCAATTCCTCAGACTACCTTAAAACACTCATGGAGCCGATAAATCAGCTCATATTTAAGTTCCTCCATTGAAACTTTGTTTTATACAAAAGGCATCTGTATTTTTTTTCTCAAGTTTAAATGGTTACACTTAAACTAAAATATATTATAAACACCTAGTAAACATCCTGGCATACTACATGAAACAGTAGGCCAACAAAATTTAAATAAACAATTAAAATTTTCAGAAGTTAGGCAGGAGTTTTATGATATGTAGTGAAAAAGGCCAATTCTGTGAGAGTGTAAGGGCTAATCAATTTCTACAGACAAAACCAAAGCTCACCGCACTAACGTGCATAAGAGAATGGGGAGAAAGAGGTAGCATAAAGGGGATTAGGGGAGGGGAGAGGGAAGGATAAGTGGCTGTCAGGGGCACCAAAACAACTGGTTACCATTGAACCATCACAATACATATTTTATGCTGAAGGAAACAAGTAAATTGTGAACAAGACAACATAATGGCATCAGGTTGGCCACAGAGGCCCTGAAATTGGCCAAAGAGAAATTAATCCTCTTCCAGGAACCCACACTCGGCAGCAACCCTTCTCTCATTTTAGGAAATTGGGATCTTAATTCTAAATCAGGGCTACTGCAGCAAATACACATGATTTCCATTCCTCAGAACTCTTTGGAATTGACACTAAAATCACTGTTTACTATACTAATGAAATATTCTGATTGACATAGATTTTGAAAACTTTAACTGAGGCCAACTGCTGGTTTGCTGCCAACAGCCTTTTCCTTAATACTGATAAAACTCATCAACTTCTATGCAGTCTAAAAAGTATTGAGATCGACAATGATCTTGTGAAGCTCTTAGGTTTCAACATTGATGGAAAACTGACATGGAAAACTCATATTTTAGACATTAGTAAAAAGCTGTCTAAAGCCCTATACTTACTTAGGAAATTAAAACATTGCATAAGTGATGACTACTTAAGGTCAGCATACTATGCATTTTTTCACAGTATAATTACTTATGGTATCAGACTGTGGGGGCATGTTTATGATACTCAATCAATTTTGATATTACAAAAAAAGGCATTAAGGATCCTGTGTGGTGCAGGCCCTAAAGAGATATGTCGACCCCTATTCAAACAAATGCATATATTGACAATCTACAGCCAGTATATACTCCAAACCTTATTGCATATTAAACAGAACATTCATAAGTACTCTACCAGGTCTCAGATTCATGCACATGACACCAGATCAAAAAATAATTTAGAAACTGACCATTGTAGGCTAGTAAAGACCTACAATAATTCTGATAACTTGGGTATCAAATTTTTCAACAGGCTTCCATTTAATGCAAATTCAGTCACAAATGTAAGGTTTAAGTCTGTAATTTATGTATGGCTCTGTAATAACCCATTGTATTCCATTCAGGAACACTTTGACCTAGACTTTAGTAATATTGTGTTGTGATTTCTTATTATTAAATGTGTATGTACATGATATATTATTTTAGCTATTCTGACGACATTTTCATGTATTTTCTTAACATGGCATGAATGAATAAAGATATTATTATTATTATAGCCAGGTGAGCAATGCATTTGCATTTCAAATTCCTGGCAGACATAGAATCATTCATTTAGAAATGATTTAAGCAACTCTTTTTTCAATCAGGACATTCAAGTTGCATCAAACATGCTTGTCAGCCACACGTAACCACACACGCTATGAACTAAAACACTCACAACATTTTTCTTAATTGAGGTGTATACAATATGAATATTGAATCAGTAACAGTTCATCCTGTTACAAATTAATACTGACTGACACATTAGATTTTTCGGTACATGACTGAGGAGTAAGAGCTTGCATAAGTGGATACAAACTATAATCATGATAGTTGACTTTTGGATCATCAAGGCAATTATTCCAAGAAGAACACCAACTCAAGGCCGATAAGTTTCAGATAAAACTGACAGAAATGGCTTTAAAATTCTATGAAAACATGGAAACTGCCTCATACATTACAGAATACCTCTCCATGAATATGCAATCCATTAGTAACACAAGTAGATGAAGCCCAAAACACTTACTTAAAAAGTTTAGATTTTCTGAAGAACTGGTCCTCATAGTCCTTGATGACCTGAATGGAATCATCATGCCTTCCACGCCCTGTAACGACAGCAAAGTAGCCCAGGGCTTTCATTGGGAAGAGCTGTCCTGCTAGGATCTTGCGTATCTGAAGGAGATAATACCTGTGATTTTCCAAAAGACTAGATGGCAGATAAAAGCGACATGAAATCTAAAAGAAAAAGACACTATGTTCCCCACTACACAGTAGAGTGAATCCCAAAAATCTTAACGTCACTCACCCTATCAGGATTAGTCAAGTTCTCCTCAGCCATGTCCACTTTGGTGAGCACAAATATTGTGCGCTTCCCTGATGGGTCCATTTGACTTACAAGATCTGAAATAAGATTTAGTGAAAGATCTATTAACTAGTAGAATATGAGTACACATTTACTCCTAAATAAAACACTTTTCTTAATAACTGGGTGGTGCATATTCCATAATTACTAGGATTTTATGAAGAAATTTCTTTAAAATACCACTTTAAATAACATACACACGTTTCAACATGAAATCAGACCTGAGGATGATGCTAATGTGTCAAAACCCAAGTCGTGTGTGTTGTTTAAGAAGTGAGATTGCAAAAGTTTTCCTTCAGTAAATCCTTTTTATTTACTCCTTTACTGGAAGCTATTAGACTATGAGTTAAAAACAGTTTTGGAAGAATCAGCCATTGACTTACCTGTTACATTGCTTCTCTCAGCATCTACAGAGCCATCCTGAATGCAGAGGATGATAGCATTTGGGTTGGACATGTAAAATTTTGTCATTTGGCGAATAGCTTCCCTAGTATCTTCATGCATATCTACAGTAACAGTCTGTGAGAGGAAAAAAGCAAATTACATCATATTAAAATTATACCTCAAAAAATGGCAACATGAATAAAACAAGTCAAAAAGAGGTAGTTATCACGTGATCTTTGGAGATTACTGAGTAATCACATGACTACGGAGCTTACAGAAATCTGTAAATCACTCGTTCAGAAGAAAAGTGCAAGCTGCTTTTTCATAGCAATATATTTGGGTTCCTGTTACGTTCCCTCAACGTGATTAGGGAACAATAATAACCTCATTAGCCCAAATTAATAGAAAGGTGAACCAAATGGCTTGGACGATAAGACTATTGTGAAAGAAGATACTAGAAGAGGATTGACTGAAAATGGTCTGGAATCATCACCAATAAGATTATCATGTAAAACAGAGCGACAATTATGGCCCACTCTAATTTTGTCCTGGAGTGATAATTGAGCACCTATGATAAGAAACATATGACTACACATAATATCAACAGGTCCTAAGCTATTTCAGCATTCATAACTAAGGCCCACTTTGCTGACCACTTGACCATATGAATTATATACATAATAGCCCTACTGGATGTGAACCCAGAACTTTGACATCAATGAATAAGACAAAATTTTGGCATCCTTGCCTCTCTGCAGTTCTTGCCCCAAGCACTTCCTGACATAAATGTCATGCATGGCTGAAATTCACAAAGGGTGATGTGGTTCAACCCACAAATTGTTCCACTCCTGATTCACTAGGCCACAGTTAGTTGAAGGCACCGGTTTCATAGATCAAATGATCGCAGCGACCTCTTTAATGGAGAGTAAATCATGAATCTAAGATATAGTGATTTGTTTCGGCCAATCACCATGCCGCAATCATCCACCAGGAACCTTCCCCTCTCTTCCCCGACTCCTGTCTCTGGGATTCCCCTCCAGTGCATGTTGGGATCTTTCAAGAAGAAGAACTCTCTACAAGTGACCATCTAAGGAAGTCATCACTGCTACTGGACACTCTCTCTATCCCTGACTGCCGAAAAGGAACATCGCAGCTCACTTCTAATAGACTCTGTCAAGAATGCATCAATTGTATCACGGTATTTCGCCTAAGGACATGTTGTCTTCTTGGAATTTTTTTCTTTAAAACAATTAACATTCCATTATGGAAGAAGTTATCCAGTACAAAGGTTTGTTTGTGCACGTATTTAATTGCTACCAACCCTGTCTCACCTCTGTCTTGCCAGTTCAATTCAGCAACCATGAAATTTAGATCCGCACGTAACACAGACATTTCTCTTCTGACTAGCTAAAGTTATATAAAAAAAGGTCATATTTTATTTCAAAGATAATTCATTATAAGTGAAAAAATTATTATTCAACTTTGAATTCTCATTTGGCTTTATTGCAAAAATCAAAGAAAAAATAAAATTAGGGTAAAATTAACACTTCTGCTGCTGCCAGAGGGCCAATCAATCAGTCTTCAGTAAACAAGCAAAAAAACTGCCACCAGCCACTATATTAGCCTGAATTTTTATGCATAATTTTATACATTAATTTATTAATTTTAATTACTTTTAGAATTCACTCAAACCCATTATTTTTCACCATTCAATTCCAAAATACTTCAAATACCTAGTCTTTGAAAAATTAACATGGGTAAATAAACAGATATATTGCTTTTAAGAAACTTATTAACTTAAACATAAAAAACTATATACCCCTATAAAAATAGCATTGGCAGTCTTAGTATGTCCTACCTGGAATTTTTAGCCAGTGAAAGGATCAATATAGAATTAACCTCTCAAGCTATTTTGATGTACATGTGTACGGAGCCTATTTTCTCTCCCAGCAGCGTTTCAACGAACAGAATACGTCCACTTGGCTTATACATCAATTTAAATACTCAAATATTAAATCTCTACTTGAGGGGTTCATACAAAATAAAAGCAATGAGATAACATAGAAGGAGAACGCACACTTATGATTCCAGGTAAGTCAACCAGGACCATCCTCTGCAATCCAGGACCCTTGACAGTCATCGATATCACATCACTGCTAACAGTTCTTCCATCTCTAATACTGTTTTTCATACGAAGTTCCACCTGAAAATAAATTGAGGCACATTACTTGAATAAAATCCAATACAAATCTATCACAGCCATTAGTAAAAGTCATTTATGCAAAATTCAAACATATGCATACCTCTCGACGTAGATCAGCAAGTTCAGACTCTTTCGTCAGATCAAACTCCCTTGAGCTGTCTTTGAACTGAGCTATATGATATGGTCCTTCACTGAGAGTGACTTTCACTGGAGACCTTGTCATCATCTCCCCTGCACCTCTATTTGAACAAAAAATAATAATAATTGATCTAACAATAAATATGGTATGTGAAATGCTATACACCACATGTAAAGTGGTACAATAGATGCAAATGTGGAACATACAAAAACTACCAATTATTGAAGTTCATCACACAATATGTCATTCAGCACCATCTTACTTGATAAGGAACAAAAATAACTATTCACGCCAGAGTGAGTTATTACTTAATTTTTCTCGTGTGATGATTTAAAAAAATAATATGATACCAAAGAATAAAGAAAATAATATGAATAAATGAGAATATATCAAGAACAGAATGGCATCATGGCACTAGGACAACAAAACCTGGTACAAGTGGTAGGACTTTAGTATACATGGACAAGTGTACATGTCAATCAAGCCATTCTCTCTTGGGGTGGGCTTATCTGTCAATCCTTTCATAATTCTGTAGCATTCATGCATGGCTTCATATATGCTCTCTTGTTCTGAGGACTTAATATTCCTCCTCTCTAGGTTCCTTCCAACAAATTCACCCATGACTTTCTTGGTCAAACCATTTCTCTTACACTATTCACCCCCTCCATCATTAACGTGTTTCTCTATTCGACTCTCATCCAGTCTATCAACATAACCAAACCAATGAATTTTTTTTTCAATTTTTCCAATCGTTGCTACTGCATGAATGACATGGTACACAGTCACCTGCATGGGTGCAAAGATGTACACCAAAGAGGGAATTCCCCATGAATAAATCATTTGACTTGCCTTCCAACCCGGATCTCCCAATCTGATTAGTCAGAGCTTTTAGTGTGTTATACACACACTGCATGTGTGTAACTGGCTAACACACCTGACTGGCAATTTGGAGACCCAGGTTCGAATCCCGGTCATAGTTCCCCCTCCCTCCGTCACTTCACTTTCCTTCTTCCCACCCACACTTACCCCCCCTCTCCACCCCTCCCTTAGTTTTCCCCCTCCTCCCCCACTCACTAAAACCTTGGTCAAAAACTATATATCAAAGAGGAAACGGAAGAGTCTTTGCACATGATTATGCCACAGTGTGGTGAAACGTGTCGTGCCATAGAAATAAATCTGCGGACGATTACTAAGTGTTTTTGATTCATTATGAATATCGACAAATTCCACCAGGTCCAGCCTGAAACAGTTATATTTATTCAACATATTAAAATTTGAAAAAATCAAGGATAAACACAAAAACCTTTACTTTACCAGCCAAAATGGTTAAATATGGCCCAATTAAAAAAACTTAAAAATCTAAATCTTACCATTAAAACAAAGAAAATAATACATACCTAGGAAAAATACGAGCCTGAGCTATCATTTCCAACACAGATGTCTTTCCTGAGCTTTGGTCACCAACCACAACAACTCTTGGAAGCTGGTCTTGAACACTTATACCACTGTCATAGCCACTCAGCTCATCCAAAACATCTGAGTACATGTCTATAAGTGATTTCTGCAAAAATATAAAGTAACAAATAAAATAAATGAATTTGCACTTTAGTACACATACACTCAGTGAATAATTTACTTATAAGCACAGCTCAACTTTTTTTAAAGTCTGAAAGATTAGTTCATTTGAAAGCATCTGTAATCCTACTTACATTATCTAATGATGACATTATCATAATTTCAAGAAAATAAAAGAACACAGGGGACAGAGTTTTTACTCCAATGGCCGTATAAAGTTTGAGCACCACACTTCAGAAAAACAGGCTCAGGCCAGAAACTAAAATTATCCCCGATCAGCCACAGATGACAGTCAGTGGCAGATTATGGGATAAATAATTCTTTGCCAGTGACCAACCACAGGACACATTCACTCAACCCAACAAAGGGATCCTTCGCAGGGCTGTTGGGGGTCCAGTTTAAAATGCCAGGGCTATGATCCCCAAACACGTCCTTGGTGATTGTTTATAGGAGTATAGGAATAGGATTCCATGCCAGGGACAATCACAGAGCACTCCCAAACCACCTATCAGCAAGACCTTGTCAGAGTTTTTCAGGGACTCAATAAATGATATGTACTGATAGGTCACACACTGTAAAGACTGAAATAACCTCTACAAACAGACCCAAAGGTGAGCAATAGTTCCCGTTCATTACAATAAAAAAAAAGAAACAGAAACTCAGAGATGACTTTACCTTAACCTTTTTAGACGATACTATTTTGTTTCCTCTCAGCAGCAACTGCTTACGTAGTTCTTTGTTTTCAAGCTCCAATCGCTCCAACTCCTTTTGGTACTTAAGTTGAACTTCGATCACTTCATTTTGGAGGGCATCCAAACGTACCTGACTGCTTTCTGAATTTTTAGAAAAGAAAACTGATTCAGAAAGCACTCACAAATGCTCATTTAAAGTTAATGGAGTAAAATCCTAAAATTTATAATGACTACACCATTACTGTTTTAGTTGGGCAAAACTAATGCAAACTATAAAAAACATTTATCAAATGGGTAACTTAAAAACAAAAATTAATTGAATGACCCATGCAGGTTAGGAATTTAAGAACTCCAGCTATAACAGCCACACTGGATATTTTTCTAAAGATTCAAGAGCTATTCTAAAATTCGAGCATAAAAATCAATCAGCATGTTAAATTCCAATGTCCCAAGCATTTAAAATTTTAACAGGTACTATTGATAGGAAAAATGGCCAATTTCCTCAAAGGTAGGATTAATGAACCTGATGTCAAGGAAGATCAACTCAATATGCAGGGCCGGATTTAGACTTGATAAGGCCCTAAGCTTTTTGAGATATGGGGCCCTTTATAAGTCCAGATATTCTATGTCAGTGCCAAATATGATTTTTTGGGGGCCCCCAAGAAAGTGGGGGCCCTAAGCTATAGCTTGTGTAGCTTATACGTAAACCCTACACTGCCAATATGTAATTATTTCAAACCAAATAGGTACAAGGTCCAGGAAAAGAGGGTCCCCATAAGGAAGCCAAAATTAAGTGCGATGCGTGAGGATAAATAAAAAAATATCAGCCTAATCATGAACAGAATAAGAAAATTTTAAATTAATAGAATAAAGAAACAAAACTATAAACAAAGGAAAATGGTAAGATTACAATACAAATTAATGGCAATGAAGAGAGATTTTAGAACCTGTTAACTTAAAAGAATTATTTTATCAACGTGGAATTAGTATGTTCAAGTACTGCTGCTAGTACAAACCATGCTTGTTACAATTACAACTAACATCCATTAGATTTCAAACATTGGAACATAGTGACATGGACTGCTGACTACATCAATATTTAGCAAGGGGCACAATGAACATATATAAGCTCATACATGAGGCACAGACACCTAATCACAGCTTCAAAGCTCACATTGAGCAAAAACCCAAGAAACAGATGACTTACTTAATTATTGGACAGTTGTATCTAATCTGCACCTTTGGTTTATATCCCCAACTAAAAGGATAATTATATCCTCACCAATTCCACTGAGTAAAACTTTTTCAAAGTTCCCATGAACCCTATTTATTAGCTCTACAAATAAGATTCATTAATCACAGAAACACTAATCATTCTCTAGTTATTCCTCAATTACAGTCCCCTGTAATCTACATAATTTAATAGCTTAGTTCCAATCCCGAACTAGAGCATGATTTGAGAAAGCTAAAGTAGTTGAAAATTGACAATGCACAAAAGATGTTCCATACATTTCAAATACGAATATCCAGAGCGACGCATATCTTAAAATCTCCTTCACATGAAAAATGAGTCTGTGAAATTTCTGTTGGTACTAGTTTAGTTCTTGGTTCAGTCATCATCTCAGGGTTTAGATTCCAGTTCTTTTAACAGCATTAAACTATTAATAATACATATGTGCGCAGTTTTTCTTTACAAAATTTTCTAAAACAAAATTAATTTTGTAGATTGATTACAATAATGTGAAGCAAGCATGACAAAGTAAGATCAGAAGCTTTCACAGCATATAGGGTGCACAAATTCCTATCAGATCTTCCACTGAGTAAGGGGCTCAATACTTGACTCGAAACTGTTACCCAGTATGCCCCTGACCCTGTTGAAGACATGAGATGTGAGTTGAAGACCTATGAGATGCGAGACATAAATCTTTAGCTTCATAAAAAGTTTGATCCTTACTAGTTTGGGAGCAAAACTATACGTCTGTTAGACCCAACATTTCTGGTATGTTCAGAGCCTTTCTGTGAGTTGATAATTGTGACTACTAAGATGAATTAAGATGAATATTTTCAACTGCAACTTAAACAGAAACAGCCTCATAATTTTTCTAAAAATCCTTAACATTAGCTGCTTTGTAAAATTTAGTTCATCTTAACAGTTTAGCTGTCACACTCATGTCTTGTGGAGCTACATATGTACTTATTTTAAGGTATGTTCATGCTAATACTGAGATAAATAACATTTTTCTACTAAAATCAGCAGAGTACATGAAGTTATGGCATTTTCCTCTTTCTTATTTTTGAGTCTAATTTTTCATGTAGGATATGGAAATCAAAGCTAAATGTTTATAACTGGTTGCAGTATACACGTTTATCATGAGATAAAGCAATACATATTTATCGTTTAAACTAAGGTTAGACAAAAAAACTTTTGTATGAGCCAATCTCTAGGCACTTAGAATATTTTGAGGTGGACTAAGGAAGGTGATATTTCAACACCTAAAGCAGCAAAGGGTAATAATAAGGACAATAACAAGATTATGGAAAAAGGATAATATGTAACACCATTTTCCTTATTGTTCATTAACCTTCAGAGTAAAACAAACTCTTTTCCTAATAACACAGGGCACTTCAGTGGATACTATGACATTTCACAGGGCTGAATTTCTAAAAACTACTAATCTAGGGACACGATCAATTCAGAAACCAATCCTTTTCATCTTTATACAGGCATCGTTTTCAAGTTCAAGAATCATCAGAAATGATGAACTGACCAATCACTAATTACAATAATACGACTTCCCAACACATCGAGACTATTATAGTATTGAAAATTCTGGTTGCACTACGAATCAATGTTGAGTGACATAAATACCTTAACGCAAGAAGGAAGCCATAACAGAACCTTATTCAGGGCAAGCTGTTTCCATATTTAGCGCCTTAGCATTATGTTAAGTATATCAGAATGCTATGATAGTCACCTGTATTGTATACCTATTAAAACTGCCCTGGTTTCCCAAGAAATTTTTTTCTACATTTTTATTATGAGGTTATGAACTAAGTCGGAACTATGAAGGTTGAATCTATTTCAACTCACCAAACCTCTTCCTTTCTTCATCAATCTTTTCAGACCCCATTGGCCTGGAAAATGCGATTGCATTCATTCTCAGCTCGGGAGTCCCTTCTATAAAAAGTAGTAAAGAGATGCTTATATAATCTGAGAAAAAGTTTCCATTACATGCACTATGAAATTGTGATTCAACATTAGAAAAAAACTTAAATTTTGAAACTAACTGCTACATCTCGAAATGTCTGTAATTAATTAGGAAATCTTTTCACATTAGAAGTCAACAAAAGGGGATAATTTTCTTGGCATGTACCATAAGTAATACTTCATTCAACTGTCAGTTTCTTCCTGGGTCATGTTTTATTTCACTGAAGACAATGCCTTAATGGACTGAGAATGAGCAAAACATCATCCAGGAATGGTTGAAAGACAAATAAGGGCAGCATAACATTACCGAAAAAAAGCATAGAAAAGGTTGGCTCACACCTCTTACTGAAGCATCGTCACCCTCACTGCACCACTTAATTTTCACAGATGCCTACAACCCTGCCATATCACTGGCTATTTTTTTCTTACAATAAACCTAAATACTTGCATCACAGAACAAAACGTATCAAAAACCTCAAAAATGAGCATGGTTTTCAATCAATTTAGGAACCAAAATGGAATGTAAATATGAGGTGTTTGTAATAACCCAGTGGATGAAGCAAATAAAAAAGAAAAATAAATTTAAAAAATGATAAAAATGTGAAGGCTGTTCTAGCACAGACAAAATATGAAGCTTTGAAATGCAATTATCAAACCTATTGAAAATTGAAAGCACAAAACACAAAATCAGCAATCACTTGGCTAATATATAGCATAACAACTAATGATATTTGTAGGCATATCTGACTGACTAGCGGGAATAAAATAAAATTGGTAAAAAGATAATCACTATACATAGTTTGTATCCGTTAATAGTACTTTGAAGGAGTCTAATATTCTCTCTATAATTTAGGGTTTATACATATACATGCTATGTATTACTGCTTTCCCTCGATTAAAACTGAAATGAAACATCATTCAAATAAGAGGAGGAAAACCATTAAGGTTCTCAAAGGAAATGGCTGTAGGCTTGACCTTGTGGAATTGATCCATTATGGACTAATTATAACAACTTTGTTAATTCCACTGATTATTTATTAAGACGACCCTGGTTTCAACACTTGGTGTCATCTTCAGGTCTTGAAGCTGACACCAAGTGTTGAAACCCGGGTCGTGTTAATAAATAATCAGTGTAATTAACAAAGTTGTTATAATTATACTGCATTAATGTTCTTTTTATATAGCCAGGATAAGAGATAGCACAGCTCACTAATTAGATGACACACTTTGTAATTAGAAAGAAATTTTCACCAATTCAAGCATCAATAATCCTCCATGGTAAATCTTTAAATAACAGATAGGTAATTGGAAATCATGTGATAGAATGATAGCAAATACACCTAATTTTCCGTTTACTCTTAGAACTGAAAATAATTTCAACAATATATCTGAGCTAGAGATGGGAATATTACTGTAATTTTCATCTGAGGTAAATTACCGTGGTAAATTATGGTAATTTTTTAAAATTACTGTAATTTTCCAGTTTTAAGCATTAGACAGAAAATGTATGGTTAAATAAGAATGCCAAAAGACAAAGGAAGGGGATAACGACATTTAAAACCATACCTAATGCAACATTAATCTATTATATATAAATTTAAAAAATTGTATAAAGAAATAAGGCAGCAACACACAATCTGGCTTTCTTTTGTCAAAGTATGAGAAATGTTCAAGAAGAATATTCTACTAATGCATTACTCTATAATGTTATAATTTAAGTACAATATTCCAAAAAGGAGTTGTACATGCCTCAATTTATAGTTAAATACATCAGAAATGTGAACTTGGCTTAAAAGAACATGTTGGGAGTTTATCTGTATGAAAAATTATCTCAAACATAGGTGAATTATCTTGAAAATTACAGTAATTTACAAGGGACGCGGTAAATTACGAAAAATACCACGGTAATTTACGAAAATTACGGCGGTAATTTTCAAAGTGGTCCATCTCTAATCCGAGCCACAAACATGAGAGATATGCCATCTAAATGCCCATCACTAATTATTATCAGGTATGAAAAAATTACTGTAAAATATTACCTGAATTTTCCACCGAAATGAGTTAGAATCTCAGTGGAGACTCAGCAAAGAGTAATGAGTACTAATGCAAAAATATCCACACTCCCTTACCTTAATCAACCACCATACTCAAGCATGCATTAACAACTTCAATACGTATTTATAGATAAGATCCGTCAACTGACACCCACACACTTTACATAACATATAAGCTGCACGATTTAAAAACCCTGACCCAGCATAAGGGCTCATTATTACAATTTTTGGGTAGCAATTACAATAGTTAATATGTAATAAACATGTAATATGATAATTAAAGTGTATGTTTACATGCATTCACAGCTACCATAATGAAACTGAGAAAAAACTAATATAGGATCAAGATATACACATTTTAGGGTACTCCTAGCTAGTTGAGAGAGGAATGAAGGATTCTACCTTATAATTTTTATAATTTAACTGTTACAGAAACCACTTCTTCTTCTTTATGAAGATGCAGTTTCTGTAAAAGTTAAATTATTTAATTATTACAATGATATTCCACAAAGTTAAACTAGAACAAGTTGATTTTAGCTTATTTTCATAATCCTTTTCCATGAAAAGGATACAGGTTAAATCAGAAACTCCACCATAATTACCCTTGAACTACCTAAAAGAAGCTATACTCACTATATTAATTTTTGGATTAAATTAAAGAGAGAGACATTCAGATATTACCATATTTTGCAACTCAAAGGAAGTGATTTATTCCCCGTGTCTTTTAAGGTCAATGTCAAGGTGCCATATAAAATTTGGTGGAATCCTTGTGATATGAATCTTACAAAGAAGCATGTAAAAATAAGCACAATGATGTTCTAGAACACACCATGTCACAATATTTGTGTTGGTATTCAATAAAATATTGATTCCCTATTTTACCAAAAACAATATTGAAAGGCAATATCAAGGTTATTTTTTTAATTCTGTGGCCAAAACTTATATGCATCTTACATGCCTGTGAATCTTTTAATCTTGAAAATATGGTACCTGATTCCATTGGGTTATGGGAAACCTTGTCATGGTTTCCCATAGCAGCTGGGTCATTCCTTGACACACAATAAAATAAGGACACTAAAGGGTAATCGATATTAGCCTAAGTCATAAAAAATGCCATCCCATTATGTTGATCTCCAGCATTGGACTAGAGCAGTGGTTCCCAACTGGTGGTCTGCAAGAGCCTCAGGAGTGGCCCGCAGGACATATAGAAAAGTGCCAATAAATAGGGATTTTGAAAGTGATGTGCGTTGAAATGGGAAATTAGGTTGTACTGTACACTAATTAATAGTAATAATAAATAAATAATGTTTTCTAAAAACTTTTACTTAATCACCTTTGAATTTAGTTACAGGAAAGACTGAGGAAGGGTTGCAACTGATAGGGTGTAAGGTGAGGGGTGGGGGTGGTCCATACATTAGTGATGTGGTCAGGATTCGACGATTCAATCGAATCCATGGATTCGAGATACATTCGAATCCTTTCAAAAAAGATTCGATAAATTCGAATCCTTGTTTTGCGGGTGGCATACCTTATAGGATAACGATCTCGCAACGTAATAATCTCATGAATGACATCGTTTTACCGTACTAAGTGCTGATAATATTCGCAGAAATACACTACGGCAAGAACTTTTTATTTTACATATTTCCGGTGAAATTCTACATCGGAATGTTCTTTATTCTTCGTATGTGCCCCTATTTAAGACGTCCTATCCAACACATTTTTGCTCAAGCATAGAAGAACGTTTCTACATTGTTATCAGACATTTGGTGAGAAGAGTTATCTGAAAAATAATGCTGAATAACAAGCTACTTGATGGTTAATGTACGATTCTGTGCTCCGCTCATATTAATAAATTTGCGTTCGCGATCTGTTTATTTAAGGGTTAAGGCAACGATTTAAATCAACCGAAATAACGGCTACCCTCGATCCGTTCGAGTATCAGCCACATCAACCTGGTATTGGCTCTGGAGGCCCCCAAAAGAAGAACCACCCCCGACCCTAACAATGGAAGCCACTTGGGTCTAAGCGAACCGGAATGAGGGTAGACAAACAATGATGAGACGAAGAAGTGATCTTTTCGGATTACTCCAATCTCTTTCTCGCAGGATGAGTCCGGAGCAGATGAATTTCTTCATGTCCTGGAATAAGAGGCAACAGATTATCTTGAGCGACAGGAGTGTTGGGGCAAAACAGGTTTGGCCCATAAATTTGACTCAATGGAGGGACCTGTTTCGCCCATAAATGGGACTGGTGGCAGATATGCCGATCCAAGGAGTCCACCGATTTCCTGAAAAGTCAGAATTAGCAGTCTATGCTTTTTAAAGAATGAGCCTCAGAATAGCAGGACATGACCCCCAGATGATGCCGGGTGGTGTCAAGAAATCACCCAAGCCAAATTACGAGCCAAGAGAGGGAAGGAGATGTCAGCCTCTGCTCATCTCCGAGTGATTTACCTCCGCCTCTGAGAAGGATACCACGAAAAAAGTATCCTCGGTGTCGTCAGGGGTGGGTGGAGAGCAAGGTAAGAGGTGAAGATGAAGAACTCAGCTGAATCGGAGGCCCAGGTTGGTTGGTGCTGCCATCGCAGCAGATCTCTGATGAATACGTACGACATGGTTCATGCATTTCATGATGGCTTCAGTTGTATCGAAAATATTCTTATGAGAAATGTATGAATTCAAAGAAAAAGGATCACTCCAGATTGTAGAATTTTTTAGCCCACAAAGGCCCACATCCCAGGGACAAATAATGCACCAGCAAAAATAATTAATTGCGACTGAATATACGCATCTATCTCTTCAATATGGTTGGCACCATGTATGTTTGAAGTTACTAATGAAATAGCCTTGTTTTTACTTAGTTGAATTGTGAAAACCTAAGTTTTTATCTGCCAGCATTCCGTTGTAAAATTGTACGATACAACAAAAAACTGGTAGGCGATAATTGTACTCTTGGCTATATATATCTCTATAATTGTGATTGTACTCAGTGCTTTTCATTTGAGTATGGCAATAGCCGATTATCGAACACAGGTGCCGTTGATGGCAGACTCACCCCAGAGCAGAGAGCCAGCCGGCGGTAGACGGCAATTCAGCTAAATGGAAAGCACCACGGCGTGACGATCGCCGTCAGCTATAGCCACAAAGTGAAGGCACCCACTATATACCACGATCACAACTCAATCACGTTGATGCACGATCGTGGTCGCGAATCTGTGGTCGAAGTGTACAATATGAAATACCACTCGATAGTGAAGAACAGACAGAAGAGTTGACAGCATCGATTGGGAAGTCTCGAAGGTGACAATTATACTGTAAAATGTCACAACACAGTGAAATATGGTAATACTTCTCGGTAAAAAAATTCTGATGATAAATTTGCGATGTCTGTGGCTGAGCTATATTCCGTGGTTGTGTTTTCAAAGCCACTGGCGCATTGTAGAAGCACTTAAAAAAAAAACATCCGTGAAGTGGCGAAAGCCCGCAAATTAGCGCAAGAAGATAAACAGGAAGATGAAAATCCTGCGACTTATACCTTCAATACTCTACAAAGTGGTTCCAGTAATCAAGACTGTGATATAAATAATCCCAGGTAAAACATTCATAATTATTAGTAACAGTTGAAGAAACTAAGTAAATTTGTTTTCGATTTTGATATGCAAGAATTGATCGTTATATTCGTCTTCTGGAACAGAAACCAGCTCTATTTCTAGTTAATGCAGAGATTAATTTACCAGCCGAACTTAGCAGTACTGAGTGGATTTACTTGCAAAATGTTCAACATATTTTGAAGCCTTTTTATCAGGCTTTACTGTTACTCTAATACCACAATATCAGAAGTGATTCCTTTAATAAATAGTATTTTAAAATTTATGAAAGAACCAGGTAATGTAGGATCCGTATTGTAAGGGATGAAAAATGTTATCATTAATGAGATGAATCTCAGATTTGCTGAATTAGAAAAGAACAGCATTTATTCTGTTGCAACAATATTGGACCCTCATTTTAAAGATAAAATGTTTAGAAGCAAGAAAGATTCTCAAGAGGCTAAGGAACTCGTAGAGCAAGAACTGCAACTGTATTTTCATAAAGAGCATTTAGTACCGCTGGGAATTTGGCAGACAAAAAAGGAACAAGTGAGAAGATCCCGAAAAAGTGAGAATGTTGCATTTTCTGAGGAAATATTTATAACATATGAATACATTGCACTTTGTTCAAGAACTAATAAAAATTAAGTAAAACTGAAACAGCTGCTCAAATTTGTTTTTATTTTTTAGCTAATGAATAAATATTGAATTTGAGGGAACAGAAGTGTGGAACAACTTCTTGGTTCAATAAAGTACTGGAAAATATAAATGGATTTGAATTTGTTTTATCAATGCAATGGGATTGAGAAGTAACTGGGATTCATAGTTTTCTGAAATAAGGATTCGGATTCGATAAAAAAAAGAGACTCGGATTCGGATTCGATAAATTTTGGATTCGACCCATCACTACCATACATAATTTAATTTCAGACTGAGTGGTCCGCAGACTTCTACGGGTTGCGAACCACTGGTCTGGAGAGACCAAATATTTGCATGAAAAATTATAAGAATTTAAATTTCATGCCAGGTAGATTCAATCAGTAGGGTAATATCTTAATGACAAATTTCAACTTCCTCACTTAAGGGTTCTACATGAGCCAAGAGGAAAAGAATAAAAATCGAACTTAAAAAACAATCAACATTTCCCACAGAAAATACTGTATATCTCAGAATATAGATCCCCCCTTTTTGCTCAAAATATATTGTGGAAAAAGTAAAAAAGTAATTGGAGCTCAAGCGACTAAAGCATGATTCACACGATTATTTTTCAGGGATAGTGGCAGTGATAGCTCAAGTAATGACTCTAAGAAGCCTTCATTTCCAGGGATAATGGCAATATAGGGATCCCAATTTGTTTTTCAATCATTTGCGAATGTCCCATTTTCCTTCCGTGAACATGTACGTGACATCCAGCTGCGACCAATCAGAGCGCACAGAAGCAAATACGAACCCAAGGTCCGTAGACAGGTCATGATACGCATTTGTCTAATTAAATCTACCATCTTGAGGATCTGGAGAAAATCTTGAGTCTCCATCGAGGTGGGAATACAAATCTTGCATGCAAATAAACAGAGAACATAGATACAAAGAACCACGATTTACTTTCTTATTTAGCGATGTAGAGCTATAAACGTTTACACATTCATAGACAATACAATGGTAACGGATAACATGGTTGGATTTGAAGTCTACAGTCCTCGGTTTGACTCCGGAAAAATTGTCAATCCAGCTATGGCTCAAAACTTTGTAAATGAGCGCATTGCGTGCATAGATGCAAAGAACCACTATTTACTTTCTTATTTAGCGATGTAGAACTATGAAACCTCAGTTCGACTCAGGAAAAATTGTCAATCCTGCTATGGCTCAAAGCCTCGTACCAGATCGCGCCGCATGCTTATGTTCAAAGAACCGTGATTTTCTTTCTTTAAGGAAGAGCTGTGAAAATTTAGTAATAGTAAAGCAATACAATATAACTTTGTAACATGGTTGGACTTTAAGCCTTCGGCTGTTGATTTGACTCCGTAAAAATCCCAATCCGGCTATGATTCAAACCCTCGTACTTGATCGTGCTGAATGCATAAGTAAAAAGAACCACGATCTTCATTCTTATTTAACTCGGTAGAGCTATGAAATAATAGGAACTCATACGCAATACAATACTACTTAGTAATATTGTTGGACTTAAAAGATTACGGTCGGCAGTTCCACTCTGGAAAAAAATCAAATCCCGCTCTAAACGCCTTTCAAAAGCGCACTTCATGCATTGGTACAGTGAACACAATTTTTGCCTCCTCTGAAGAGGTACAATAAAATTTTTTCTATCCATTGGCAAACCTATGGGTACTTTAAAACTTGGACTGCAGCTCTATGTGTCGACTCCAGAAGGACATAAATGGAAACAAAAGTAGTTGATGTGGGAGAAGTACTGCGATTTTTATTAAACTTTAATGCAGAAAGGAATCATTTAAACATTAAATTTAAGATTGTTTTCATATTTTACAGGGAAAGTCATGGGTTTCACTTCCAATGGCCCATGATTCTTTCCAAGAACACTGAATAGTGTTCTTGCATAAGAGCATGTGGAGAATTTATGCTGCCGCATGGAGGGAACCATATGGCAGCTGAAAAATTTGAACTGGAAAGAAAGTCTGTGCAACTTTGGTGAGACAAGCTACCGCACAAGTTGTTAACCTGAGAATAATATATGTAAGGCCTGCTTTGCTATTTGAAACTTTTTCCAAAACTGAACCTTCAAAAATGGACTATATTTGGGGGGGGACTATATTCAGAGAAATATGGTAGATGGGAAGTCTACATTGAACTAATTAAAGAGAAATTGAAAAGTAAATCAAATTAAAGATTAATCCAAATTGTCAATAGAAGCAGAGGAAATAGAGGAATCCACGAATTTTGGTCATCCAGGTGACCATCAGCAAGGAGAGGTTTCTAATCTCCTTTTACATTTTGATTAATCTTTAATTTACATTGAACTACTTTCAGAGTTACTATATTCAGTTTCAGTGACAAGGGCTATTTATGAATTAATATAAGATTTAGCTCTATCACGTGAGTTTTCACTAGTGAAAAACCCCTAGGAATCCAAATGTGTATGTTACATTATAATTTGCTGGGGAGGCTTTTGAGTTTGGCTGAGAGGTGAGCATTTCATTGAGTAGGGAGAACATCTTCAGGAGTGAACTTTGCCTCTTGAAGTTGCTCTTTGCAACACGAGAGGAAATCACCAAATGAACTTGCACTATGTGCATTCCACACTTTTTATTTCCGACCATGGTTTCAACAATAATGTGCAGTACTGAGGAAGAACACTTGATTTTCTAGAACAATCTGAAATTGTAAATTTGGGATGTGCAAACCTCGTGGACCTTTGAAAATCACTCTCAACTGATGTCAATAATGTTACCAAAGAATGTTTTTCTTTGGTACTATTTCCATGAAGTTAAGCTAAAAACCTTAGCTTTTAAGAGATGAAATGTTAGAGCTATATAATGCTCTCCACATAGTAAAACTGGAAAGCCTCGCTAGCAGTCATGAATCACTGCAAAAACCTATGATCAAAGTTGACACATGAAAACTTGTGTATGTATTTCAAGTATGAATTAGAATTACAGTAAAAATTACATATTAAAAATTGGAACAGCTTCATGCTTATGCAAATGAGATTATAGTGAGAAATTTCATCCAGGTCTTGCAGTCAGAACTTTTACCCAGAGACAAATTCCTAGCGGCGAGTTTAAGCAAGGGTAATTTTTAAAAACTCTCTCTTAATTCTCCATTCAACAAAGCCAGTTTTCCAA
Source organism: Pyrrhosoma nymphula (assembly GCA_963573305.1). Taxonomy (NCBI): domain Eukaryota; kingdom Metazoa; phylum Arthropoda; class Insecta; order Odonata; family Coenagrionidae; genus Pyrrhosoma; species Pyrrhosoma nymphula. The sequence goes on along the minus strand of OY754335.1, from coordinate 71,320,441 downwards.
ATATAAGTATGTTACATACATATATTAATTGAATTTATACTTGGGAGAAATTGAGTACCTGACAATTCTTCAGATAACAGGGTGTCCGGTGAATCTCAATTTCTTTTTTCCCTGAGTTTTCCAGGCAAATGTTTTGCATTTTCCAGGGTCTTGCTGCACTTTGTTTCTAACATATTTTTAAGAATTTCTAATAAAATCGGCATAATTTTGCAAACATGAAAAAACAAAAAATTTCGGTCCCTACTTTGAGTTAAAAACGTAAGAGTATACAACCAGCCAACCAATAATTTCAACCAATTTATTTCAACCAACAAATAAACAAAAACGGTTAACTGACAACAAAATTCTGAGTCAGGTGCAATTTGAACACAATAAAGTAGATTCAGACTAGTTTGATAAAGAACATGTAAATAAAAGAAACTGGTGTGACATTTTTCAATGAGTGCATTTCCGATTCAATTTCAGCAACAAATTTCTCGGCTTTTCAATAAATTACGTTATTTTGGTTTGCAGCTCTTGAAACTTTTGCAGTATGTACCTCTTTCTTATTCTTTTTCTCTTGAGGCCTTGGTACCTTTCCTCTTCTCCCAAAAGGCTTCCCTGTACTTTACATGAACATTTCGGAAACTGTGAATTAATTGCTTTGTGATAGGTACGGATCTAACGCCCAAAAGCATTTAATTATGTAAAACAAAATTGTATTTTTTAGACAATACACGAATTTAAATTAGGTTGGATTGCCCCTGTACAGTGGCTCTGTCGACTACGAACCCGAGGGCCGTGATTTCCATACGCAGTGACCGCAAAATGTATTTCCGCTCCTTCAAAAACATTTCTGCAAACATTAAAACGAGGAGGGTGGAGATTATTTGGAAAGGATTATCAATTACATATATAAAAATACCCAATTATCCATTTAGGTTGCCGGCCGAATGGTTTTCGTATAATGCGGGAAATGCCACTGCGCATGCTCAGACGTTTAGATTTCTTGTAAATTTGGCCACACCAAGAATTCCATTCGTACGGCTCTTCAAACAGAATCTTGATTTCCGCGTGAAATTGCTTCCGGTGACAGATTTCGGCATCAATTCCAATTCAATTCGTAGCGGCCATTTTACATGGGAATTATTCCGTGTGGAATTTACAAGCTGCGAGCGGGCGCACAGCTATGAAAAGAGTATTAAATGAACAGGGAGCGCAAGGCTACGCTGAGCCGAGTATAATGCAAGCAAAGGCGCAGGTTAAACCTCTCTCTCTGCCTTGATGGAAATCGGCTGCCATGCATTTTCCAGGGTTTTTCGGAAAAATACAAAAATTCCCTGAGTATTCCCTGAGTTTTCCAGAACAAAATATTTCCCTGAGTTTTCCCGGTTTTCAAGGTTTTCCAGGTCGCCGGACACCCTGGATAAGGATAATCACTGCCTTCCTTAAAAAATCAAGTATTTGACAGTTTTAGGGTTATGTTAGGACATTTTCCAGAACAAGGCAAATCACATACCTGAATATAGATTTTCAGCAATCCTTGAAAGATCGAGATAATCTGAAAGATAAACAGAAATAAACACATTGGTTTAGAGAGGGAAAAGGTAAAAAATGACTTCCCATAACTTTATACAAATTAAATAAAAATTACTAAATTTATGTGAAATTAGAAAATTAACAAATTAATACAGAATTACGTTGTAATTAACAAATTAATACAGAGTTAGAAAATTAAAAAAATAATATGGAATCAGAAAAATATTTGTCAGAAACAAAGAGCTTCCAGCTTCAAGAACCATAGAATGACAGACACATAAATTCTTAGAACCTTGTGTAGCTGCCACCAAAGACAGGAATTTTTTCCCTGCATTGTGCCTAGCATGTTCTACCTTCCTTATTTCTACCTGGGACTGGCAGCACATTTCATCACTAGGAAACCCTGCATTTTTGCAAGATAGAAACAGACACAGGCACCGGCAGGTATCTCCATTGAGATAAAACCGTGGCTAGTCCCAGTTTCCTCAAAATTTGATAAATAGATAAGTTTGAAAGTCACATTCTAATTTCATTTAGTACTTGTAACTTTTGAACTATAACTTGAGTAATTATGTTTTGCTATTATTGGCACATGTAGTTAATATCGAATATATTGTACAATTATTTGGTCACCATTTAACATGATGCAACATTTGACAGATACACAGGAAATGCAACATGAGGAGAAACTGAAAAATATAAAATTTTGTCAGCCTCAATGATGGTGGGGTAGAGTTCTCGCATACCCTAAGGTTGTGGATTTGAGTCCTGCCTGGGAGGAATTTCCACCTCCCAGGGCAGGGTTTTTTGTGTTCATCCACTTATTGATGTTACTAGATAATTCAACGTCAAAAATACCAGAATAAGATCGACATTGCCCTTGACCCCTCCGATTTTGACCACATTTACTGGATATATTCCATTTTGAAACATAAAAAAATTGTTTTGCAAAATATGCACCCAGTGTCTAATTATTGGAGCATAAAAATTGAGCTTCTCGTAAATTTTTGTTTGATTTGCCCTCAATATCTCTGGAGATATAATACTTATGTCAGAGCACAAATGCTCATATAAAAGAGAAAGCAACAGCGCATAATATTATGATGTCTGTTGGGTCTTTTTCCTCCCCCCTGTCGGATCCATTTGTGAGTGTTGTCTTTTTCCTGGTTTTCCCAGGATTGGGGTGTCATGGCAGTTTCGGCCGGTCCCTTCCTCCTGCAGTCGCCAACAACGAGGATTCTTTCACCCTTTCTCATTCGGGCCCTTTGCATTTGGCGTGGGTGGCACATGGGTTATTTCACTCAGTGTGTGTCGAAAGCAGGGAGTGTGTGGACGTGGACATGTGTTGTGCGCTTCGTTGGAAGTCACACAGGAAATAAACGGAGTCGCTTGAAGGTATCCTCACCTTTTATTTACCATAACCTGGGGCACATGGCCCCGTGCATACGTCATCAATTAAAAATTTTGTAATTTAGTGCATATAGTTTTATTTTGAAAACTTCAAATTAGTCTTTCTCAAAACATGTACCCCTAAGGTCTCATAACATTTCTCATCAACCATGAAAAATAGTAAGTGAACATGAAATAGCTGAGAACAAGAAGTGGGACAAAGCCTAAATATTATAATCCTCATTGGCAGATTTTTACAGAATTACTCAAGATTCCAAAACAACAGTCACATAAGGCAACATGAAATTTAAAATCAGAGGAACTTACTTGTTGAGAATGAAGCTTCTGGATCTCCATTTGGTGTTTCTGCAGCTTCAATGGCATCATCTAATCTGCGATCAAACCACTCACGAAAATTCCTGTACTTAGCTTCACCAATACTTTTCAGCCGAGGATCTACATTTTTGGATAGAAATTATTAGGAGTAATATATACAAAGTACAGAAAAAAAAGTTCTCTTATGACTACTTTAATAACATCCATAGAATACAGAATTAACCTGACATGATAAATACAGCTATTTACCATTTATTCCTTAGCAATACCTTTGGCAAGATGATTATGAGACCCCACCATTTCAAAATTCAGTAAATGAGATATGTAATATCAATGAAAATACTCAATAGAATTTAAAATATGAATGGTTTTGTGGAAATAGAAGGATATAACAAAAACTCAAATCCCATCACAGTTACACATTTACTAAGCATATAACTGCTATAGTTTTTGCCACTGATATACATGAGGCTAGACGTAATCACATTATGTAGATATGTTGGTGGCCAGAATGATACCACACACAACCATTAAAATGCCTTAGTTTTCATGAATCAGTCAGCATGGAAGTAAAAGCTGGAGCAAAGACAAATCCTTAAGGTACTAGCCCACTTCTCTGCTTTGGTCAAATTTTCTCATTGACAAACACTTCCTTGTTCTCCTTTTTCTCATCTATACATCTTATCTTCCTCCAATTTTTTCTAAGCTCATATCTTAATTTACCTTCATGATATTCAGGGAAAAAGATAGTTGGATGGGCTTCCCATTCCCAATGGAATTTTAAATGTGGCATCATCGTGTGAACTATCTTTTGTCCAGCTCCTACCCTTTGACCTATTTGGCATGGGTAGCCCTACCAGGAGCAACTATTATACTTCTCACCATTCCATCTCTATGGGTCAGTAAATGTACAAGGTCTTCCACCAAATGTTGTTACTTACAAAGCAAGGGTTGTAGTTCAATGGAAAGGATGTTGGGGTAAATGGGGAAGGAAGACAATAGCGAGAGGCTTTTTAGATGAGATGAAGAGAGGTAGGACATATGCCAAGCTGGAGAATGAAATCATGTAAGGAGTAAAGGGCCTGCAGAGGCTTAAGATTGGGTATTCCTTCTGCCAACTAAACATACCTTTACTGATAGATCACCTCTAAAAAAATGTCTCAAACATGTATATTCCATAAAGGTCAAAGTTTTGGAATTATAAAAGACAAGAATTTATAACAAACTACATAGATGCTGACCTTCCTCAATATCTTTACTGAGGGTCACAGCCATAAGTTTTACACTGACAGCAAATGCTTCATTTGCTAACACAATTCTCTCTTAATCTACTGCACACACTATGCTTAATTTTGTACTAAATAGTCCAAATCTCTCCACCTACTCTGGTTTATGCTTACAAACAAAATATTTTTACAACCTTACACATAGGAAAATCTTTCCTTGAACTACAACCTTGACACGGTGGAAGGGCTTGTGTGTTCCAATGACCCCTAGAGCTGGACTGGCAGGAGCAAGTACTATTACTCCTGGTAGGGCCACCCATGCCAGATAGGTTGAAGGGTAGGAGCCAGACGAAAGGTAGTTCCGTGATGGTGTCACGTAAAAAACACCATTGAGATGTGGGGTAGGAGTCCCTCTCAACTATCTTACCCAGAATATGAAAGCCAATCACAGAGAATTGATTCCCGGCAACCGCGGGACGCCCCCCACTAGGGCAGATGTCATGCCCGGCAGCGGGAGAGGCAAGGCCTCCGTTGTCATCATCACACGAAATCCTTGCACAACATCATCATCAGTGGATAGAAGGAATAGGAGGGAGAGGAAGAAGAAAAAGAGGAGAGCAGCAGTAAAAATACGAACATGGAACGTAAGGACAATGAGGGCCGGGAAGCTTGAAAATATTAAACAGGAAATGGAAAATAGATGCCTTGGGGCTGTGCGAGGTGAGATGGAAGGATAGCGGGGATTATTGGAGTGATAGTTACAGGCTAATCTATAGTGGGGGAGATGAGACTCAATGTGGGGTAGGTATGGTATTTCCTGACGAATTTTGTACCGGTCCAGGTGTACATACCTACTAGCAACCATAGGGAGGAAGAGGTGGACAAGCAAGTAGAAGAAATAATTAAAGAAGTGCCGGGAAAAAAAACCTGATAGTGATGGGTGACTGGAATGCAGTGGTGGGGGAAGGTAGGGACAGATTAGAAGTGGGAGGGTTTGGGCTAGGAACAAGAAATGATGGCGGTGATAAGACAATAGAATTTTGTAGAAGAAATAAATTAGTAATATATATATATATATATAAATTCCTCACCAACCTTCATCAATCCCTTCTTAAGCACGGTTACCCAGAATCCCTCCTTCATCAAAAAATTCAAAAAACTCAGAAAAGTGTTGGCTCCACCAAACCTCCTCCCACCAAAGACTCACACATCCTCTCCATTTGTACCACCTATTTCCCAGGTGTACAGTCCCTTAACTCCATCTTGAAAGACCTCTATCCCATCCTTAAAAACCACGTTTCCACCGCCAAAATTTTCTCTAAGCCCCCCTCAATCACCTATAGGCGGCCGGCTAACTTGTCCGATATTTTCAAATCCACCAAGCCCCTCTCCAAAACCCCTGTTGCTTCCAAACCCACACCCTCCCCCTGTAATCGTGCTAGATGTAAACTATGTCCTATCTTTACCACACCCCCTCCTCCCAACGCCTCCATCCCCTCTCTCCCTCACCCTCCTCTTGCATCACCAGCAATGTGGTCTACCACTTGCGATGTAAACTCTGCCCAGCTTTTTATATTGGTAAATCCTTGACTCCCCTCAACATACGTATTAATAATCACCGTGCTAATTGTAAAAATCCTTCCCAATCTGCTTCTCTTCCCGTTGCGATACACGCCTCCCTTCACAAAAAATCCTTCAACCACTGCTACAATGTTTCAGTTCTTTTTTCCCTCCCCCAACTGCTCCCTCACTTGAACTGAAATCGGTGGAATTATCTTTTATTTGGCTGTATAAAGCTTTTCAAACTCCGGGCATCAATGCCTTTCACTAAACTTCCTTCCCCTCTTCCCCCTCCATTCCCTTTCCTGCCTGCCCCTCCCTTTATTCCCCTCTTTCTCCTCCAATCTCTTCCCCGCCTGACCAAACCTGCCCTCCCCTGCCTGCCCCTCCTCTCCTTTCTTCTCTCCTTACCCACATCTGCATCCAGTACTCTCTCCAGTTCGGAAGAAGACAGTTGAATGCTGTCGAAAATTAAACCATTCGTGTGAGTTTCTTTTGTTTGTGCCACTATGTTTTATACTTGTCACGCCTGTGACTCTTTATTTAATAAATATATATATATATATATATCAAGTAAGTAATGACAAACACTTGGTTTAAACATCACCCTAGGCATAAGTACACATGGAAAATTCCAGGTGATACTGGGAGATGCCAAACTGACTACATAATGGTAAGGCAGAGATTTAGGAAGTGTAAAAAACTCGCGTAGCTATCCAGGGGTGGATGCGGACACATCATAACTTGGTGATGATGAACTGTGAAATAAGATTCAAAAGGCTTTGTAAAGGTAGGAAGATAAAGAGATGGAACCTTGAAGCATTGAAAGGGCTGAAAAGGAGGGAATACCAAGAGCAGGTGGAAAAGAACATACTTGAAGCAAAGCGTATGGGAACAAAAGAGAGAAGATGGGAGGATATTAAAAGAGGCATAGTAGGAGCGGCAGAGAAAACAATAGGAACAGTGGAAAAGAGGAGGGTTAAGAAGCAGTGAGTTACAGTAAGAAATGATTAAGAAAATGGAGGAGAGAAGGATGTGGAAAAATGTAAGCACCGACCTAGGCAAGAGGAAGTACAAGGAATTAAATAATAAACTCAGACGAGTGACCAATCGGGCAAAGGAAAACTGGTGGAAGGGACAATACCAGGAAATGGAAAAGCTGCAGGAAGAGGGGGAAGTGGGTGCTTTATATGCCAAAGTAAAAATGTTATCGGGTAGTAGGAGAGGGCGACACCAAAGGTTAAGGACAAAATAGGGAAGATATTAATCAAACGGGAAGATATCCAGAATAGGAGGAGACAATACGTAGATGAGCTATATGACAGTGAGAACAGATCAGTGAACCTAGATATAAAGGATGAAGGAACATTAGATAAGGATAACCTCGGACCGGAGTTACTAGACAGCGAAATAGAGAGGGCATTAAGTGAAATGAAGGGTAGAAAAGCCATGGGGACCGATAACCTACCTTTGGAGCTACTGAAGAATCTAGGTAGTAAGGGGAGACGATTAATTGTTTTTCGAACTTATTCATAGGATCTATGAGGAAGGAGTATGGCCATAGGATTTCGTGAAAACAGTATTAATACCTATTCCGAAGAAGAAGAAAGTGTCAGAATGTGAGTAGTATAGAACAATTAGTCTAATTTCACATGTGGCAAAAGTTTTGCTTAGAGCATTAAATAGAAGGTTAGAGAGTAGAGCAAATTACTATTTTGCTTTTTTCTTTGGAAAGAAATAAACTTTGTAGTTTTCCACACGTTTTTTTTATTTTTCCCAAACCGGTTTCAACGAATACTCGTCATTTTCAAGAGGTTAATAAAACAAGAAGCGATCAGTCTTTCACATTTATATAATTGGCAAAAGGAGGGGGTGGGGGGAAAGGAGAGGGTGGGAGGTGTTATGAAAAGAGGGAAGGTGAATACGAGCTAATTCCAAGGGAGCAAGATCAGTGTTTCATAACCATGATTGAGGAGGAAGGGGGGGGGGACTCTTATAGAGAGGAGAGGTGAGTTCATTGGAACCACTTCATTTAACCAGTCATACCTGGAGGTAGATACCTGTTACCTGGCGGTAGATAGGGCACTGCACATGTAAGAGCCTGTTGGATTTTGTCAAACTTACATCATAAGCTACCTTTAACCGGTAGATTACTCAGATGATGAACATAGGAACATTCAAATCTATGAAATGGATACATCACTGAATAAAAACCCCCATTTATATTTCCAACAATATTGTCCCTGCACGTACATTGTTTTTACTTCAGTGATAAAGGATTTCCACATAGCTAAGCCTAATACTCTTCCAAGCCACACAGCTTTCAACTCCTAATGCATTCAGATTCCCCTTTTTCACCACTGACTCTGACAGTAGATTATCCTTCTCATTCCTTTTGCCACCATCCTAGCACTGTTCATGAGCAAATATCTTTCAAGAACTTCACTATTGTTTGTCCCTACTTTCTGATATATTTTTGGTATCAGTACACTTTCTGACACCCCGCAAACAACCCACCAGCCATTCTCTCCCCTTATTAAAGAAAAATAAAATTCAAGAAATTATTATATTGAGTGAGATCTTCTACTCAATCAAGGTCGAAGAGACTAGTAAGGGTACAAAACAACAAAAACAATGTCACAGCAATTACTCCAAATCAGCTATTGGGATGAATTTGAAATGTATAGGTACTGTATATCATAAAAACATTTATTGGGGACATTGGGAGAATTACTAAATTATTTAATCATTACATTTACCCCAGTAATAAATTACATAAATATGGCTCATAATTCACCAGAAGAACTTATTTTCCACTCTCTATTCCCTTCCTTTTTCTCATTGTAAACCTTGTACACCATTGAAATATATCTTAGAGATACCTATTCAGAACACACATGCAAAATAGAAAAAAGCAAAGACAGATGACAATTACCAATTTCAAAGCTATCCTTTACTTTGTTCTGCAGTGACACTAACGATTCTTTGATAGCTTCTAATTTCTCTGGAGGAGGGAGATAGGCATCAAGCCAAGTCATGTCGGGTAGTGAGTCTTTCCAGCTTTCATAAGACTACACAAAAAGACAAAGAACAAAAATATTTTTTTTAAATCTGATTTTTAACGTTGTATTTAAATCAAACAGTCTGTTAGCAATGAAAATCAATCATACCTTCTTCAGCGTCATACCTCCACCGACAGCACCCCCCAAGATCAGGTACCTCACTTTGAGGACACCTCTCAAAATTCTAACCACCACCATTGCAACACCTCTATTTGGAACACAAGTGGAAGGTTTTATCCTTAACAGATCATACCGGCTTATTTTGGAATTCGAAATGGTAGAGTACCCATGTCCTTGTATTCGCACGAATATTCCATTCACTTGCAACACTCCAAAAACTCTCTTATCACTCACAGTCGTGCGACGAAAAGTATCAGAAATGACCCATATTGTGTTTCTGAAAACAAAAGCCTTAATTTGTAAAAGTTTAACAGCGGAAGTTTAGATTCACTAACTTAAAATTCTAAGAAGCACACGCTATTAATCACAGGATGATAGCCATTGAAATAGTTTCCTGGGAATTAATATCCTACCCAATGTTTTTTCCATTGATTTTTCTCATGTCAGAGAGTAATCAGACGACAAAAGAATTACAGCAAAGCTAAAATGCATGGATATATCTATGAATTCAACTGGTCTGTCAACACATCTATAACTTTGAAAAAGAAACGGTAAAAAAAAACAAATTATTAATCATCGATAACTATTTCAGCGGTAAAAAGTCACTCGAATTAAAGCAACTAGAACGTTATATTCTATTTTTGATCAAGGTAACTTCAGCGAATTATTACTAACTGGGCTATCTTCACCGGCTGCTACTGGCACTCTATCGGCTTATTGATGAACTACGTTTATAAACAAAGAAGTTACGATTTATATCATTTATATGGACAAAATCACGACAAAATATTTATTCTACCGATCCTACCAAATAATAATGGAATACCGTGGAAAAAAAGAAAATATTGATACATTAAGCCAAAAATAATGTTTTACTCTTATTTATGGATTTCAAAGGTTATGGAAAAATACTGATAAATATTGAATTACTATCGCAAAACTTGGACATAACTGCAATTTAATGTTTGAAATGTAATTTAACCCTTGTTTTATTGTGTAGATTATTTTCATGAACGTGTATGCATGTTCGTGATTATTTTATACGATACGCAGAATCACAGAGCGACAGGGTTGCCATCTTTAAAATACAATCGAAATTAATAACGACCGTTGGACAAAAGACTGTTGAATTCACCATTTAAATTCAAGAATTCGAGGATTAAGGATAAAGAGGACAATCGTTGAGTAAGTTTTCCCTGGATATTTCTGTTTTCCGTTTTCTTTCATGTGTTAAGACTAGTACGTATAGATTTGATTTTTTTACCATGACTTATCCAATTTAACTTCTATTCGGTTATGGAATATTATGGGTATTCGTTCACAGGACATGGGGAATTTCTTTAGTCGCCATGCAACGTATTGTACCAAGGAGGAAGTGAATTGTGAATCTCCAGTACAGAAATATGACGAGACACCGCGTAGAATTCTGAATTTAGACCCTCGATCTCCATCTGCAGAAATAGTCCGAACTCCAATTCAGATTTTATCTTGCGAAAAAGTAATAATTTACCATTTGTCCTTTGCTATTGGAAATACTAGCTGTTATTGATGATTGCAGACTGTATCTTCGAAACTAAAATTAATTTTGTTTCTGCAGGATGATTTCAGAACTCCAGAATCCTCTCCATGTAAGAAAGCGACTGACTTGGATACGCCAGTTAGTATTTATTCGACGAAGGCTATGAGATCGTCGGATGTTGATCTGCCCTCGTTAAACGACTTAACGACGACGGAAGTTTCAGGTATTTATTACGTCTTTATCGCCCTCATATGATAAGAATGAAATAAAGTTATTGACGTTAACTCGCAGCTGATAAGTATTTTGCCGCATTTCTTTCGAAATTGTTGACTAAGTGACCCTGGTTTTTTTTCAGGCATTGATGAGTTTGATAACATGCTGGAAAGTATAGAAGCTGAATTATTGGAAATAGAAAAAAGTCTTAATCCGACCATCTCCACTGAATCTAAATTTACCACAGAAAAGGTCAAAGAAGTTAAGAAAATACCATCTCAGAAGTTGGACTTTTCTCTGGAGAAAGAAAACTCTCCCAAGACCATGCCCAGAAAGGTGAGCTTGAGTTTCAGCGTTTTGATGATTCAGATGACTGAATGTATTGTAGAAAAATCGTAGTATCCCCCTTGGCATTATTTAAATATTCGTTCATCTTTTATTGAAGTCTTAAAGCTTTTGTAGGTTGGGATTTAATATCGATGAATGTGTATCTATTTATGCTTAGGTTTGTTGTGTTTTCTGCATAGTTTCTTACCAAGCTAGTTCGATGTCTATGTTCTTTCTGTTTGGACATGCACCACCTTCAATGTCTGTAAAAGATTATTTTTCCTGGCTTAAACTGCATAAGGGTCCACAATTCACTGCCTTCTCCCTTGCATGTAATTACTTGAAGAATGTAATTCATAGCAGAAGAACTAGTAATGTATAATAAGAAAATACAAACCCAGTTTTGTCTCGTCAACATTAACTGCAAGATGGTGTAGCCCTTGTGTTAAGATGATGTTAAATGAGAGCTATGGCTTTGTATATTACATTGTTGGGAGAACATATTAGAACAGGTTATTATGCTGTAAAAATGTTAACCTGAGATAGGAGAACCAGGGGGGTTATTTTGTAATCTCACCTTTTTAGTGACTCTTAGTGGAAAGGCGGGAGATCCGTTTCCCTCTCTTAACCCTTTGAGTGCCAACGACTTTTTGCTGGGTACTCCTGGAAGTGCCATGGGTATTTTGCTAATTTTGTAGGCTTTTATTAAAAATCATAATTTGTTTAATTATTACTATTTTTACATGCTTCTTTCTGAATTTGAAAGAAAATAGTTACTTGCTAATGAACAGGGAAAAAAATTTGCTGTTTTAGTTAATGTTATTTAATTGTTATAGTTAAATTTCAAATTTACAAGATTGAATAATTTTATTTTTCACTTTTGACCAAAAAATTGAGAAATAAAATCAACTTTTAAAACTTGAAACACTTATGAATATAAAATATCATTTTTTTTCCAGGAAATGATTACATAATGACCAATGAAATTGCACAAATTTTCCATTAATATTCCATTAATTTTCACAATGTCAATTGCATAAAATTCAGGGGAGATTATCAAAATTATTGGAGATGTATAAGGTAAAACGTTTCCTAAACAAGGGATCATAAATGAGAAAGTATTATGACACAGTATCTGAATAATAATAGCACGAATTTGAGTCTCTTATTACTTAGAAAATATTAACAATAAGGTACATTACAAATTATTGACAATGAAAAAATTGAAATGAATAGATAACTATGACAACATTACAAACTTTCTTTCAAATTAAATAACTAATTATCACATATTCACAAATATGTTGAGAGAGAGAAATTTCATGTAGACCATTATCACATTTGATACAATCAGTTCTAGATCTATGGACAGGGCCACCTTCTTTCCTTTTGCATACAACACAAACTTTTTCCCTCCACCCTGGCAGTTTCCTTATCCCATATATTCCTGGGGATACAGTCCTGGGAGTCGACTTACTCGGATTATTCTTTCTATGTAACCATTCAACCTCAATTCTCTCTATTATTTCCGACATAAACTGTATTCTGGATATTTTTTACAGGATTGTTTGGTTTGTAAATGATGTTAGAGTTGAGCACCACTGTAGAAACTACATTGAAGACCATTTTCTTCCAGTATTTCAATGATCTTCTCTCATCTAAATGCACGTACAGCATCATATCCGAAGAATCAATGCCACCCATGAAACGATTGTAGTGCTCAATGGTTTGTGGCCTTTCCTTTGGAAATTCTTGACCCTTGCGAACAATTGAATTGCTTTTGGCTATCGAGTTAGTTGATAGCAATAAAACTGGATTTTTTTGTGATTTATTTTCTCGGTATCTAAGAATAAGAAGCTCGTCACTTCTAAAATACTTTTTTCTCCCACACTAAATTTTTCTGTGAGAGGTTGAAGTATTCCTTTCCTATTACGTCTCAACGTACCTGTTAATAATGTATATCTTTTAAAGAAATCACAAGCTAAATCTATACAGATAAAAAACATTTTCCACGACTACATGATATCCTTTCATAGAATAATTTCCAGCATTCAATAAGTTGCTCGCTACTACATGCTCTGAACCATGTTGTTTATCACACTTTCATCTGATTCTGATAACACTTCCCCTTCCCTAGTGTCTCGACGAAAATGGGCACTGTCTTCACTTTCCACAGAGTCGTCAACATCATTACTTAGCGAATTTATATATTCAACTAATCTGTCATCGTCAACACCAGGCGCCAATTCATTTCTATAAGTTGACGCCATTTATTAGGCCAAAGGGTTATTTCAATTTCAGAAAGCCACTTGGTCAAAATCCGACCACAAATCCACTCTGCACTAAATGTTACTGGCTACACGAACGAAATTCTGGGCTCTATATAGGAGGTGAAAATTCATTGTGTAAGCATCAGCAAGAGACGGCACACTTCGTTTTCTTTTATACTCAACATCATCTTTCAATTACTACTGCCGTAAGAAACTATGATAACACGGTTGACAATCGGTGCCACATTGCCGACTCAACACATCAGCTGACCCAACACACCAGCTGTGAGAGAGAGCATGGTAGTAATTACGTAGTATCTTTTCTTCTGCCTTTCATTGTTAAATATCAACGACTTGATCGCAGTGGAAGTCCGCAACAAATTATCTATTTAAAAGCAACAGAGCAGAGAAGATATTTATCAGCCTTGCGTCTTTTGTTATTATCATTTATCGATCACGGAACGAACGAGAATGCGACATACTTTGCAGTGAATGAATGTTTCAAAGCAGTTTAAAAAAATGAGAACATGCCAAAATTAATGTCTCCGAAATAAATACAAAGAACAGAATATTAGAAGAAAGTCAATTGGTTTTAGGCTACCAAATAATATAGTTTCTAAAGTGTCTCATCAGAAGCAGTTTCGTATGTGGTGCTCGGAAAATTTAATCCGACATATGGTTATTTCAACTATCAAAGCTGTTGACAACTACAATTAACTATCAACATTATAGTACCACGTAGTAAATAATAGAGCATTCTTGTGTTATGTACAATTTACAATGTTTACAGAACGAGAAAAACATTGTTTCATAAGATCTCCTCATAGACAACGATATATTGTCGTTGGCACTTTTGGCACATTCCGCAAACGACGATATATCGTAGCGTGGCACTCAAAGGGTTGATGATCGGCTCACGAACGGTTCGTGAATTGTCGAAGCTTCAATTACCTTATATTGTCACCTATGAGCCCCCCAATTTGTCAGCTTCGGCTCGGAGGTGAAACAAAGAAGGGGAGGGGTAATGATGGGTGGAAAATTGGGGGGGGGAAGGAGATGTTCAGGGACGGGGAAATGGGGGGGGAAGGGATAACTGCTAAGCTCGTCGGAGCACTTGGTGTGGGGTGGGTTCTCGGTAGGTGTGAGGCATTAACGATCAACGATCGGGTGGGTGGACGAAACACAACGCGTTTCCACGGTCCCCTTTCTTTTGACTTTGTACGGGACGACATGAGGAAAGGATGGCACGACTGACAAGAAAAAAAACTCTCTCGAAAATAAGATTAACAATATACAATTTATTCACTTCAGGCGAAATACGCGAGAACAAACAGGAAAAAAACAGCCTTGTAATGAAAAAAAAATGATTCAACTAATTGTCTGTGAGCTTACACCAAACAAATTATTTAAAAAGAACAAATCAAAAGACACTAAATCGTACATATGGTGATCCCAACAGCTCAAAGTATTGTAATGGGCACCCTAATAATATTTTTAAGCACGGCAGTGCGTCTTATTAATGAGATCTAGTCATACACTAGTCTTCACACAAAATTTACCCTAAAAACAATATGGTTAGAGTGCAGCTTCTATGGTCTGTACTTCTTTCATGTAGGTTCGCTGAAGCACTTGAACATGCACACGGGAAAAGGGAGGGGTGAGACAAAATGATAAGAGTGGGAATTAACTGAGCACTTTCTTCTTGAAGGGGAGGATTGGAACAACTGGGTTTGGTGGAGGCATGGGCGACGAGATTTTGGACAGTACTTATCGTGGGCAGGAGGAAGCACGGCTACTGGGCAGACACCTTGCGAATGTGACCACTTCTGTAGGGCCAGGCTGCGGGATGCGGAACCTCTTCAATATTCGGGTGGCGACTTCTTTCCTTCCAATTCTCCTTGGTCGCTACACCCTTCCCTTCCGTCGATCAGACCGCTCCAGCCTCCGCCTTTCTCTCCTCGCTCGCTTCCGTCTATCTGCCAAGGGTTTACGCCAATTGCTCCGTCCTCCACGCCGTATAACTTTCGCCACCTTCCTCCAACCAGTCCTCTCCCAAATCAGTCGTCAGAATTTCTCCTCTCTATAGCGCGTGGCTCACGACTTATATACCTTGGCTGGGGTGAAGAGGGGGGGGGACGTAGCTTCGCCTAAAACGAAAATCACCCAGGGCGCACTTGACTCCGGTGGCGACGCAGCTCACGCCGGTGACTTCGGGGCAAAAAGTGGAAGGGGGGGGGGACAAAAGCACTTAGTATCCGGCCGTCTCTAAACTCCGAGGTCGCTCGCCGGTTGTTGAAGGGGAGGGGGGAAGGTGAAAAAACTGAGGAAAGGAAGGGGGGAGGGAACACTCACATTCACTCACTCAGAAATACACGCCACAAACAAATCTAACAATGAAAAAAAAATAGAACCATCCTTTTCACTCTGGATACCCACAACCTTGTAACTCTGTCCAAATGGGACCGGTTACAATATCAAATAAAAGATGCCGAGATTAGCGAATACCCAGATTGCACAACATCTTACGGAAGATATCTTACACTGTACATACCCTGAAAATCTAATTACAGTCAAAACTACAAGCAACGTGTAAGCGATCACTCAATATTTAAAAAAAATTAATTGCATCTAATTAGTGTTCGATTCACAAGCCCGGGAAATATCTACCAAGAACGTAGATTTTAAGGCAATATTTGTTAAAATTATGTAATTATGGTATAAATAACTGAATTCCATTCTTCATGCACTGGCGGATAGGCACACGAAAACAAAGGTATCTGCAACATTGTTTGGGAAATATTCATATGAAATATATACACAGATAATTCAAGCTAATACATAATAACATAAGCATATTAAACAAAGCATACCTTCAAGTGCCCAATATATTGGAGTTGAAAATGCTGAAGTTCTTCACGCTTAGCAAATTACAACAATACGATTTAAAATCGGGCAACAGCCTGTCACGATGGAAACACCGGTTCCCGATCAGTCACCGAAGTTAAGCATCGTTGGGCTCGGCTCGAGTATGGAGGGGTGATACTCCTATTCATCCAAGTGCTGTTGCCTCTGTCTGCGCGTGGCAGACAGTATGTGCGAAATGACCTAAGCCGTTGAAGCACGTTAAACCAAAATACTACTACTACTACGATTTAAAATCGTTTGTATCTTTCGCGCCCTTGTTTATTTTCCAACTCAAGCATCAAGTGGAAACGATGGTGGCTCCATGTCACGTTCTTTATGACAGGTGAGATGGAACTAATGGTAGGCGGAGATAATGAAATGGATCAACAGTCGAAAAATACGGATCAGAGCGGACAATCTTCTAAAAGACCAGCACATGACCGGCAGTTCACCGCTTGAGATCCGAAGATGGTCATGCCGCCTGGGTGGTGGAGTTGAACTACGAAAAAGTGACATTTTATGACGTATTCTCACTAAAGTGAGATTAGGAAATAACCCCCCAGGCCTTAGTATTCCTTAAAGGCTCTAGTTTGTTTACCTGAAAATGCTTGGTGATGTAGCTATTTAACATTGCTAAGCCAAGACTGGATGATTTGTTTCTCAGTCTTCAGTGTATATCTATTCTCTATCACCATTCAACAAAATGGTGCAAACCGTTCCTTATATAAAGATAATTTTTAAGCCTTTCAAAGATATAATAGTTGTGATGGCACTGGGAGTCAGAAGCCAAGTCAAGCCTATTTATTTTTCCTTGGTGGTTTCTTTGTTCAAAAGTGTGTTAACGTTCACTGCTTTTCTTAGCTATAAAATTAAGCTATTCATTTCCCTATCCACTTTCTTGGGTCTATCATTCTCTGCTCTCTAGTTTCATTGACATTGTCATTGGTTTGCCTATCAAATATCAGAAACGATGTTTGGAAAATGCTAACATCAATGATAATGTAAACAGCTTTTCATTTGTGCCTACGGACCATTTCCATTCAGGGTAGGAACATCAAAGAACACCGCTGTTAGGCCTAGGAAATGGACTCTTTATTCAACGACCATTTAATTATTTCCTCCATAGTGCCCTATCTGTCCTTTGACAAATGGTGAAATTCGCTAGCTTTCAAAGCATAGTGCTCCTGGATGTTGAATTCTTGGAGCGACACTGGCTTAAAATATTTGTATTGGCTAGGTTAAATTTTTTAAGGGATATTCCTCGCTACGTGGCCTCTGTAATTGTAAGCCACTTTTTGTATTTGCTGATGCTGATCTCTTCTGCCATTCTTTCTTCCCTCAGCATCTTGTAGTTCACTTAAGTAAGATCAATGCTCTATAAACAATAATCCCATGTGCACGTGGTGAACTGTTGATTCTTTACGTGATTTTCATGCAATGTTTGCACATACCCATGACATCACGTTCTACGATGCCACCTGCCTGCACACGAGGTGAAGTTAAGGCGCAAGTAAGGGACACCTTCTCGAGTGTAGCGAAGCAACTGTAGGAAACCTCAATTATCTCTTCATTACACCAGATGAATGGGTAGCCCACCATTGTTCCTACACCTCAATGTACTTGTTGTGTGAATGGTTACTTACCCTCACCCTTAGGGTTTGACGGAGGGTAAGTGGAGGCACCCGGAATGTTAGGGGTGGAAATGTAGAGATAGTTGTGATGTACTCTCAACTTACATTCCACAGCATGTAGTGAGTGTGTAGAGAACTAAGCATCCACGGAGAGACAGTAGGAGGCAGCCAATCTCTCTCTTTACACTTCAGTGAGCATAAAGAGAAGGTAATCAGGGTATAAGCCATTAACGGCCAAGCAAGGGTACATCAGGCGTTACGCTTCACCATCCTTACACTGTAGGGCGAAGGTAAGCGGAGCGTAAGCTGAGAGAGGCCCAGTGCGTGTAGTGTGGGCACTACATTACCACTCCTTTATAGACCATGAAATGTAAACAGCACATAAAGGGCATGTCATTACACTTCATGGCATGTACTGTCATCCCTGTACACTCTTCCTACCCACCACGGAGGAGCCTAATTTTGCTAGGGAATGAATTTGTGGGGAATTTTTTTAAAGTATGCAATGTTTGAGAACAGTGAAAAATTAAATGACGTAATAGAAAATACTCAAATTCATTTATTGAGAATATCCATCGATTTAAACAACGCTATCATTTGACTGTTTTTTATGGAACATTATTAACTTGTGAGCCCAATGTGCACTTTTCCTTATTCCCGAGAGGTTCTCTCAAACCTCAAGAGATAATTAGATGAGATCAAGAGTTGCTCAGTTGAGGAAATATGGGAAGTGTATGCTTATGTTTTTTTCTTACAAAATCGTGGCTTCTAAAGTGCATGTCTTTGGCATCTATAAATAACTTTTTTCCCATTAAAATTTTTATAATTCAGCTACAGGTGATTTGTAATTAATGTATCTAATACAGTTTTGAAATAATCAGCCCCTGTGGCTGTTGTGTTTATTGGTAGGGTGCTTTTTATCCTAACCCTTAATTCGTTTGGTTAAACCTTGAGTCAATTTTCAATCATTAAAAATTTACTTTTGTAAAGTTTTATTTGTTATCTCTTGCTATTAACGTGTAACACGTGCATTTTCTGAACATTGGAACATCACTTTGCAAAACCCAAATGTCACAGAAATTAACTGATATTTAATAAACAAAATTAGTGTGTACTGTATGAATTATTCTATATGTTTAGTTATTATCATCAGAGATAACTTTCCACTTTAGGTAAGTTTCCTTTAAAATAATTGCCTCTACTAATCTTTTACAGCTACATGCCCTCATCTCTTTGTATGATTTCATTCTTCGATTAGGCATGCACCCTATCCCTTTTACCTAATGTCCTCCCCTCTTCTCCTATCCATAAAATATTAATTTATGTTACAGAGTCCAGGTTTCTGCACCATAGAACAACATTCTCCATTAAAGACTATTCGTCAGTCTTTTATTTACATTCTTATCCAAGGTCCCTGTCATTCATTTTCTCCAATTAATGAAAGCTTCCTTTGTCAATGCAATTCTTCTTTTCAAGATACAACCCAAGTAATTAAAATGTGTACCTGCTCAATTTAGTGCCCTCCTACTATTACGATCAGCCTAAATTCCTTTCTACTAGTATACCTCATTACTTTAGATTCCCTATAGTTAATCTTCATTCATTGTTTCTTGCTCTGGTTTTCTGATGAATCAACCAATGCCTGCTACCCTTTGGATAGAATAGCTATTGCCTGGTCATCAGCAGATACAACAGACTTTATTAGCTTTCCTCCTTTTATTTCTACCTCTAGCTCTTCATATGATGGCTCGGCTCGAGTTCAGAGGGGTGATCCTCCGATTCGTCCGAGTGCTGTTGCCCCTGTCTGCACGTGGCAGACAGTAAGTGCGAAGTGACCCTAGCCGTCGAAGCACGTTAAACAAAAATACTACTATACTCTTCATATGATGCTTTCACCATCTTCTCAGTGTAAATTTAAAAAATCAAAGGCAACAATAGACAGCCTTGTCTTGCCTCTGACTAATAAATATCTACTCTAATTCTTCACTGGTTACCCTCACTTGCATCCTTAAATACATTGTATAATATTCTGCAATAAAATTAAGTTTCCCCAAAACAACTTCCTCCATTCCCATGACACACAAGGTAGTCAGAATGTGTGCCTAGTCAGGTGTAACACAAGACTAACTAAAAATGGTCCATGCTTAGAGCCTCCCAAATTTACAATCATCTACCCAATACACTTAAAAGCATCCATTCCACTAACAATAATTCAAACTCCAGTTGAAGATCCTCCTCATGGAGCATGCCTTTTACAGTATTTCAGAATACTTAAAATGTAAATTGTAATTTTCCCCTTTTCATCATTGATATGTTTTAAGCAACTATTGTATCACATATTGTACACACATTTATATTTGTATTGTATATTTTTATATGTATGAATTGACTCCTTCTGATATCTACTAGTCCGCATTGAATAAAGAAAATGTATTATTCATATGTTACCATGGTAACATTCCCCTGGCTTTCCCTGGCAAGCAATCGGTTTCATTGACATCATAATGGCCTCAATGTTACAAGCAGGCCCTATTAGATGTAGAAAGAGGGGTTACGGGAAATGAACCAAAGTTTGGTGCACTTAAAGTTACACTCTTAGTTCTATGAGACTTGTAGAAAGACCCTCTGTAAATAAAATGAATGGTTAATACCATTTACTCTTTCTTTTGCAGGCCAGGACACCTCTTGGTATCCGTTCCTCCAATACGCCTGCTGATGTGATGTCTCCTGCCTCGTATCTTCGTATGAAGCAACAGCGTTCTGTGTATGATAATGCATTCCAGAAATATCCTTTAACACAGAAACATGCATTCAACTGTGAGAACACCCCACCACATGCTATGGCTAAGGCTGCCACCTTACCCAGGAAGAGGTCTTCGGTTGAGTGGGATAGAGATGCAACTATGATCATCTAACTTGTTGGAATGATTATGGCTCAGTTGTTTAAGCATTTGTGATAACTCTCCAATGTTGAACATCTATGTGGACCTGGCAACTTTTGCACATATTTGCTTATGTTGGCTTGTGATTGGTATGTTTTAATTGAATTAAGTCAGCTGGTTTGTTCAAAGATCTGATTGTTCTCTGCAATTGCTTCTTGTTGTCGACCATCTTTTCACTTTGAAGACTAATATGGCTCAGGTGAACCTGGCAGCATTCTCTAATTCTCAGCTGCATTAGCATTGTGATATATATTTTCTATTGTAAAGGAGTAAGATTATTTTTACTGGTTTGTAGAATATGTACCTCAGGATAAAACCCTTTATATTGTAATAAGGTTGACTTAATTGAGCAAAATTAATAGACATTTGAGTAATAAATGTAAATTTAATTTTTTTTACATCTTATTACTTTTTTATTTTCTTATTTGTTCTCGAGATCTTTGAATTTTGTAATTTATTCATGCATGTAAATCTTGCTAATTTGTAATAATTATGATCTACTTGGTAATGAAGTTTTCATTGCTAACATGGCAGTCTTCTGTCAAAAACTTGACCAATCTGTTGGGGAAAATATCAATTAAACCTCATCAGTATGTGTAAATTTATTTTGGTACTCATTTTGCATGGTAATGTGGTAATTTTTGTACAGAATATCATTTTTGAAAATTGTCAATTGTAATTTACCACCCCTTTTATTCAGGGACTGTTTATAATAAATACAGAAACTTGTATCAATTATGGTTGTTTATTGCTTGTAATAGTGCCTAAACTCCATTGGAGGCTGAATTTTCAATGTATGTGGGATATCTTCCATTGTGTCTCAGCAATGCATTCTTTTAAGTGAAGGGCAGTCAAGAAGCTATGTGGCTTTTTCATGGCATTTTTCTCATTTTTTATATAGATAGTGAAATCAAATTGTCTTTTATATAAAAATATTTTTCTTTGTGGATCTGTTGCTTAAGCCCGTTTCACACTATAAATTGATCCAGCTCAAGAACTAGTATGCTAGCTGGTACAGTGGAAGCCCGGTATAGTGAATCCCGTTTTAGCGAGTGATTGTCTTTGTACCGCCAAAAGGCCTATGTTTTACATGTAAAATAAAGTAGATATAGTGAGACCAAAAAGTTCCTTCCACGGTATACGCTCGGTATTACGACATATCTCTCTAGGGCGATGCACCACCTAGCAAAAATTAACTATTTTGTTTTGTATTATCTGTTTATTAAACTAAATATTCAAGATGTGAGCCATATCTGCAACACCTAAAGCCAGTTATGTCCAAACATTAGTGATTTACGGCCTTGAGTACGCTGTGCGCGCTCCCATTTTACGTTCTTCTTTTGTTAGGCCCAGTCATCAGTGAGATGGGAGTGGGCGGACAACAAGCAAGTTGAGAGTAGAAGAGGGAACATTCAGCAGAATGAGAGCGATCTGTCTGAGCGATTGAAAAACTCAAACCATTCCGTCAACTCGATGCGCCCAATCACACGGCAGCAGAGAGTTGTGATGTAGGTAAGGGGCGGAGTTTACTAAGTCGGAGGGGCGGTGTTTTCTCGGTCGGAGGGGCGGAGTTTACTCAGTCGGAGGGGTGCAGTTTACTCGGTCGGAGGGGTGGAGTTGTCTCATGTAGTTTGTGCGGCAGCATCATGTCCGCGAAACGTAAATCTTTGGACCTTAAAACCAAAATTAAAATTATAGACGAGTGCGAAAGTAACAGGTCTTCAAAGACTGATATCGGGAGGTGGTTTGGTGTGTCGTCATCTACGTTGTTCACAATATTAAAGAACAAAGATAAAATTCGTGAAGCAGTGACCGAACTAGGAAGACCTAGCAGCCAAAAACATTTGCAGCATGGGGAACATCCTCGAATGGAATCTGGACTATTCAAGTGGTTTTGTCAGCAAAGGTCTGCAGGACTGCCCATAGACGGTCCGATGTTAAAGGCGAAAGCTGACTACACTTGCACGAAACATGATGTGCTAGCCAATCGACTGAGGTATTTTCTTTTCTAGTGTAAATAAATACTCGATGACACTAATTTGCGGTAGATAATTGAATTTGAATCATAGAAACTGCTAGGAATAGGATACTAAGCGAGAAATATCTTCGACAACCGGTACATGCCGTATTTCAGTGAACCTTCAGGCCAATTTTCCCAACTGATGGACGTACTGGTTAACATTCGAAAACTCGACAAAGTTGATATTATCGTCATGACATTCGCAAAATTATCCAAAAACTACAGTATACCTAATATTTTAATTCCGATTAGTTACGGTGTCTTTACAGCTTTCTTCAGTGATCGAAAAATAGAACTGGAAGAAAAACACCGAAACTGGAGGAATTAATATTTTATGTAATGGAAAATGCCCTGTTTCTTTCTTAAAATTAGTTGATATTCCACCAGATTCTACCTGAAACAACTTGTTTTGCTGTTTACCTTCGTCAAATACCATGGAAACAAAAGAAAAACTGTAAATACGAACGACATGAGAATTAGGTGGCTTTATTCAACACTTTAGGATACAACGAGCGCTCGATTTAGCGAGTGATTTCCGAGGGATTATGAGCACTCGTTAAACCGGGCTTCCACTGTACTTGATATTGGGGATGGAACCCTGTATGATAGAAACTGTGATAGAAGGTTTCACATGATCATTGGGCTTGTGGTGAAGCAGTACTCTCGCCCACTGTTGGAAACTGTTTAAATAAAATGGAAAATTTCCATGAAAGAAGGCGACTTTTGGCTGCTGCAGTAATAGCAGGGATTGTCACAACATTTTCACCACCAATGAGTGCGTAACACCCACGATAAAGTGAGGCGCTGATTTAAAAAAGTGAAGACCGCACTGCGATTGTAAAAGCTAATCTGAATGGTCGATAGCTGCTAGGTCTTACTGGGAGCTAGTAGCAAACTAGTATATTAGATTGGATTGAAGGTGGAGTTCCTCCAAGGAAGACATGAGGCACTTAGACCTAATGGTCCATTGTGCCAACCACCATGTCTGTAATCACCCATTGAGTCCAGTCACCCTGCTAAAGGCTAGCATGCCCTCTATGGGGATACCCCTGACTTCATCTAGTTCCAAAAATGGTGAGCCCAGATGTCTGACTCTAGTCATCAAAGTGGGACACTTGCAAAGTACGTGCGATGTTGTTTCGTCCTCTTCCTCGCACCATCTACATTTTGCCGAGTCTGTAATTCTCAGGAGATGGAGGTGCCTCATAACCTGATAGTGTCCAGTAAGTAGTCCCACTATCGTACGAAGTTGTCTTCTGTCCAGTAAAAGAAGCTTTCTTGCCAGCCCCAGTCTGGGTCCTTCTATCAGGAGCTTGGCTTGCCTGAGCCCCTGTACGTTCTGCCAGATTTTGAGATAGGCTCCACTCTTTGATCTTTGAAATCCCTGAAGAGGGTGCGATTGGGATGAAAGGCTCTGGTCCAATTGGGTTGCTATTCAAGCCTTCCTTTGCCAGCTCATCCGTTAAGCAAACTAGTACCGCATCAATTATGAAATCAAGTAGCTCAGCCAGTATCATAGCGATTATGCTGGCTAGCCAGCATGCTGGTTCTATGTCACACGATATTGGAAACCTATTATACTAGCGAGTATCCTCGAACTTGTGCTTGGTCAAGTATTGTGTGAAAGGGGCTTTAGTTTAGAGCCTAGATACATACAAGGCTTAACATGTAAGCTCTTAATCTGTAAAGAGACTGGGGAAGTCTGCCTATCACTACATAAGTTACTGTTAAGGTGTCTCAGAAGTCAGCTGAGGTTCTCATGGTAACATAAGCATGATTGAGTTTAAAGATCTTAGGCTCTCCCGGCGAATAATATTAGTAAAATTCTAAGTATTCTCGGGTTTGCTACTGGGTAAGGCTTTCAAAAGCCAACATTTCGACGAGTGACTCCCTCATCGTCATCAGGGCTGAGACTGATTGTCAGCCCTGATGACGAAGAGGGAGTCACTCGTCGAAACGTTTGCCTTTAAAAGCCTTACCCGGTGGCAAACCCGAGAAGATTTTACGTAATTGAGTTGTTGGTGCAGTTATTTGAAAAGATTGCTATTGAATTGATGGTAGCAGATGAGAAAGGACTTCAATGTTCAACTAGAAATCAATGTTGAAGCCAGCCTATTGAATGATGACTAAATTGATTTTTCTCTTCAAAGTGATTAACCTCGTCAATTGGTGTCTTTTCAAAGTTGTACCAATCAGGGTGTCCGGTGACCTGGAAAACTCAGGGAAATATTTTGTCCTGGAATACTCATGGAATTTTTGTATTTTTCTGAAAAACCCTGGAAAACACACAGCAGCCGATTTCCATTAAGGCAGAGAGAGGTTTAACCTGCAGTCTTTAGGTTTAGGTCTTCAAGAGGTTTAACCATATGAAAGTCTGTGCCTTGGCTTGCATTATGCTCTTGGCTCACAGTAGCCTTGAGTTCCCTGTTCATTTCATACTATTTTTATAGCTGTGTGCCCACTCACAGTTTTTGCTTCGTCACCCCACCCCCATCTCCCTTCACGTAGTCCAGGGGGCTGATTGTATAACAAGGCAAATTCCACACGGAATAATTCCCATGTAAAATGGTTGCTATGAATGGAATCGGAATTGATGCCGAAATGCGATTGTATATCTCCATTAGTGGAAACAGAATTTCACACGGAAATCTTGATTCCGTTCGAAGAGCCGTACAAATGGAATTCTTAGTGTTGCCAAATTTACGAGAAATCTAAACGTCTGAGTATGTGCATTGACATTTCCCACAATTATACAAAAACCATTCAGCCAACAACCTAAATGGATAATTGGTGCATTGTTATATAATTATTTGATAATCCTCTCTCAATTATCTCTACCCTCCTCGTTTTAATGTTTGCAGAAATGTTTTTGAAGGAGCGGAAATACATTTTGCGGTCACTGCGTATGGAAATCACGGCCCTCAGGTTTGTAGTCCACAGGGCCACTGTACAGGGGCAATCCAAGCTAATTAAAATTTGTGTATTGTCCAACAAATAAAATTTTGTTCTACGTAATTGAATGTTTTCAGGTGTCAGATCCGTAACCTATCACAAAGCAATTAATTCACAGTTTCAGAAATGCTCATGTAAAGTACAGTGAAGCCTTTGGGGAGAAGAGGAAAGGTACCTAGGCCTCAAAAGAATAAGAAAGAGGTACTTACTGCAAAATGTTCAAGAGCAGCAAACCAAAATCAAGTACATAATGCTTTGAAAAGCCGAGAAATTTGCTGTTGAAGTTGAATCGGAAATGCACTCATTGTAAAATGTCACACCAGTTTCTTTTATTTGAATATTCTTTGTCAAACTAGTCTGAATCTTGTTTATTGTGTTCAAATTGCAACTGACTCAAAATTTTGTTGTCAGTTAACCGTATTTATTTGTTGGTTGGAATAAAACCTGTAATACTCCACATTCCTTGTATACTCTTACATATTTAACTCCAAAAGTAGGGACCGAAATTTCTCATATTTTTCATGTTGGCAAAATAATGCCGATTATATTAGAAATTTATAAAAAATATGTTAGAAACAAAGTGCAGCAAGACCCTTGAAAATGCAAAAAATTGCCTGGAAAACTCAGGGAAAAAAGAAATTGAGATTCACTGGACACCCTGTTAATGCATGCTTGGTATTTGTTTTCTTACACTAAAAGCTCCTGATAATATATTTCTTGAGACTACCCACATTCACGCTTTCCACCCTATCCTTCCTTTAATCTTATTTCGTGCATTTATCTGTTTAACTCTTTGCCTCTTATTCATTTACTCAGCATAACTGAACCTTTGTAGCCCATGGCTGAAGCTAACTCATTTCTTACCCATTAAAAAAAACTGCTATAATACTTTGGCTTATCATATTATATTTCATTTTTTCATAAGCTCCTTCCTTCGACCCATATAGGTATATGCTCATTAAATTTAGCCAATGTCAGTGTTTATCAATGCACATTCAATTCAATTCCCACCAAGATATTAGCTCATGTGGGTTTCATTAACAGGGTGTTGAACGGTCCTTAAAAATCTTGAACTATACTTAAATTTTTTGTATCCTCAAGCTCCTTGAAAATAGGTCATTTTTCTGAATTTTCCTTGAAAATCTATAAGCATCCTTGAAATTTTATATTCTGATCACCGAAAGATGAAAAACCAATTTAAATGCATTAATTAAATATTTAGGCGCAAAATCTATAGAGTGGCATACAAATTATACAAACACTTATGCAATGTCAAAATCTCGAACTTATTAGCTTAAGACTGTAGATTGCATTACCACTCACAGAAACGTTCGTAAATGATAATTTTTTTAAAGTAAAGCTTAATTTTATAATTTCAGCGATTGTAGACATAAAGCCATTTTTTGGGTAGGTATAAAAGAGACCACCCTATACCAAGGTCGATAGATATCCCAATTCGTTGCCTCTTTGATATCCTATCGATGATGCGAATATATTGACCCTGCCCTATACTAACTACCCTTCATGAGAAATGACTTATTCAATTTATTTAAGAGTTTGATGAATACAATTATTAAGTCAAAAGTAATGGCAAATGTTAATCCTGTACCTGATATTTCAAAAATCGATTTAGCAGATAAAGAAATTTTATGTCCTGCAGACTCCATGGATATTGGATATGGAGCTTCTGCGGTAATACATAAGTTGAAAGATTTTAAAGATTTAGAGAAATTGCAATTTAAAATTGAATGTCAAAATTTTATTTTACATGTACTTCAAAAACTGAAAGAAATCTCTTTCAAAATATTGCAAAACAGCGAGTTGATGCTGTGCTCAGCTATTTGGTTGATATATATCATATGAATGCAATCAATGCTGATCCTGTTAAAAGAGAATATAACTCTTTTATTTCTTCAGATTCAGTGAAAAAAAGGTGAATTTGATATATAAAAGGATGGACTCGACACATTTTAAATTCATTTGCTTCCAGAAGAAAAATCATCAGATGCTTTTAAAAACTTTTTGATTACCTTTTTAATTTTATTTCATGCCAATGCGGAAGTTGAGAGAAGTTTTTCGTTTAGTAAAGGATTTTAGTGGAAAATTTACACGAAGATAACTTGATTGATCATCGCTGTAACCGTGATGCTATTCATGCAGAAAGGGGAATTCATAATGTTCAATTAAGTAAAGAAGTTATAAAATCTTTCAAAAGTGCTTCAAAAAATTAAAAAAGCAAAGTTTGTATAAAACGAAAGAATTAAAAAAACGTACTTTAGATCAAATAGAAGAGTTACGAATAAGAAGGATTTTAGAAATTGTGAATGAAAAATCAGATATTCTTACAAAGAGGCTGATAAATTTAAGCAAATGTGAAAACTAATATAAATCATTTTTCAATGTTTTAAAAAAGCACTTGTTTATTTAATAAGTTATGGAAAAATTATAATTTGTTTTTGAATATAGCTCATATTTATTTTGAAACATCCTTGAAAAGTGGTCTTTTTTATCCTTGAGTTTTGTCCTAGATTTTCGTTTGACTTCCTGATTAGTAAGCTGCCATAGGTAAGCACTCATTTTGCACCTACGATCAACTTTCTTTCCTGGCAGAAATGGCATGCCTATTATCATTTCATTTTAGCTACCATAAATGCAAACTTTCAGCCAAAATATACAAAATTATGCCATTGTTCAGTTATTTCACCATTTACTGTAATCAATAAATATTCACTTTCTCATTTTATAACTATAACTTATAAATTCTTCTCTAACTTCTTTTCTGTGGTTTTGGATGCATCCACCTTTCATTCCCTGGAACGAAAAAGGAACCATTTCGGTTTGGGCTTGGAAAAATTTCATTCTCGCTATCCCTCTATGGCTGAATTTCGTTTAGGAATTTTAAAAGCTTGTAATGATTTTTGAATAAGCCCTGTGGCCATGCATGCTACTTCGGATTTAGTTTGGGGTGTTAGATCAGGTGTGGGATGCCAGTTCAGAGTGAGGGTGTGGGTTGCAGGAGTGGGTTGCAAGTGCGGTGTGTAGGTGAGGATGTGTGGCATGGTTGTAGGACACAAGTGCATGATGCAGGCATGAGACAAGTGTGAGACATAGGCGTTGGATGCTGGTGCTGGAATGGTGATTAGGGGATGAATGAGTGCAAAAAGCAAAGAGAGGCTAAAAAGGGTAGGAGGGGTGCACTATGAAATCCAATCCGAGTAGATACAATATCATTCTCATTATCAATCCAATGATCATGATATAATGATTGAGAGAGAATCAAAGAAGAAAAGGCATACTACTAATGCATAGGAAATCTTGAAGATTTCTTCTACTCGTGGACAGAAAATAACATTCTACTGATGGAGGAAGGAAACTTCAATTAAGACAGGTGGATGGTGACCTAGCCAAGGAGATGGGCCTCAATGGCAGGGAGGGGGGACTCATGGGTGGCAGGACTAGGGGTCGCAAGGTTGTTCTAACCAGCCCCTTCGGAGTGACCCTCCCGACACCCATCCTCTCTACCGTGCCATCACAGGCCGAGATCATGAAGACAATGATGCAACATGGACTGTAAAAATGAAAGCCAAGGAAAAAATGATGATGACCTAAAAGAACTAATTAATGAAGAAAATCCTGAAAAAATGAATAAATAAGGTGATGCAGAGAGTATAAAGTTTGCCCTCACAGTACCCTAATAATGATAATAAATAATAATCCATAAGGTATCCACCACGACCGCAATACGCATGCCAGGAATCCAAGCCGTGGATGAGGGGGGGGGGGGAGGGAGGGGGGATAAGGGAAAGGACAAAGCATTCCACTTCAGCACTTTCAAGTGCTGAAGTAGAAAACCATGGGTGCGGCACCTTGGTGTAGAACTGGGTGCATACCCACGGCTGTCTTTATTGGTTGAACTAATTAGTACTAATTATTATTGGAAGTTGCAAGTTTGTATAGGTCCCTTATATAGTAATGCATTGAGGTAAGAAAAAATATTACCCAATGCAAATCGAAAGTTAGACATTATGGATAATTTCGTATCTCTCTCCGTCGGAAACTAAACGTATAGTCCCGTATCAGATCTCATTCCTGATTGTTAAGTCATAAAAATTCAATCCCCTCCTGCCGGAGCCCGAAACCATGAGTACAAGCCAAAACTTCATCCTCCGCTTCAATTGAACAGAAAGAGGAGGAACGGATCCGAAACGTCGCATTTCGTTCATGTTATACTTTCGTTCTGTTAACGAAACTTAAGTCTAGCTAGACATAATAGTTTCGTTATGGACCTAAAGTATGTGAAAAACGAAAGGTTATATAGTTTGTTCCGGAACAAAATTATTCATTGGTTTCGTTTAACATCCGTAACGCCCGTATCCCATGTGTACCTGGTTTTAAAAAGAAATCATTTGAAGATGTTTAATTTTCTGAGTATATCCCTTGAAATTATTACCAGAATCTTCCTAACGCGTTATAATCGAAACAGTGCGCTGCAGCCGAGAGGGTCATCCATTTCAAATTACCGCCAAACAGCTGATATTTTCGGCTATTAGCGCTATTAGTCAAGCACAGTACATTGTTGGGATGTTAACTCTAATTCGTTGAAGATTGCACTGTCATAAAATATCTATTTTATTTTTACCATTTATAACTGGACAATTAGGGCAGACGTGCAGATAAAATTTCTCGTAGTTATTTGTTTATCAAGTAGTGACATCAAGAGTGATCAAGAGGTACGCAAGCAATTGCGATGTGGATTTGAGGAAGGTCGTGTGTGTCATTTAATTTTACCTTGATTTGTTCTTGTATTCGCTATTGAAGTTAAACTCCCATTTCCAAAGTGAAGGTTCCTAAATTAAAATTTGCCCCTTTGTGGGCTCTTCATGCCCAAGATTGCGAAATGTCGATCCGCGCTGTAGCCCATCGACTTATACAGAATGGTCGGTTATTGTACAGATTTATCAAACCTCAAGAGTCATACAAAACCGTAGTGGATAGTGTCAAAATCAATGCCCACGAGGGTAAAGTGTTAGAGTCCAGCCTTAGGCCTACATTTGGAAGATCTGCATTCCAAAGTGTTGGTTATCAAGTCCAGTATCATGCCCGACGAATTTTTGTTGAAAATATCCTCAACCGAGTTACAAATTCATTAGCCGGCGACTTACGTAAGCGAGCGACGAAGCGATTATTTTTTGGCGATTCCGGACCGTTCTTTGCACTAGTCGGAGTCAGTCTTGCTTCGGGAACTGGTATCCTAACAAAGGATGACGAACTTGAGGGGATTTGCTGGGAAATACGGGTAAGCTTTTAATGAGTTTTTGTGATTGAGAATTTTAGCGATATTTAACTTATAAAGGCCCTTCATTGTTATTTTCGTTGACAGGAGGCTGTGTCTAAACTGAAATGGGCTGCCAGAGGCGGCTTGAATGATTCTTTCAAGGCCGATGTAGGTCTTAAAGATTTAACTCTTGGACCTTCGATTGCCAAAGGTTGCAGTGCCGTTGTTTATGCTGCAAGATGGAAGGAAGGTAAATTAACCATGAAGTTTTTGTTTGTCATTTCTACTAGCCTTCATGTTTGCTTTCGGCCGTAGGTGAAATTTTTATTGAAGTTGTCGACTAATTTCCATTGTTATTGCCAGCCAAATTTGAGCTTCGCGGAAAGTATATCACTCTTAAATGTTATTGAATTATTCATGTGAATCAGATTATGGAAACTAGATTCCGTTACCTTTTACCTTCAAGGGTCATTCCACTCTTCTGTGGTTGCCCTGTATCTTCATCCACCAGCCTTAGCGGTCACAAATTTCTTCCCCTTTCAGGCCTAGATTATGCTCATCATTAAGACTTACTCTTGGGCCATCCCTTTTCTTCCAATCTTAGATCACAGTCATAACATTCTTTAAAGAACTTTCTTCAGCATACGTTATCATTTATTCTTCCATGTCCATTACTTGTTAAGTTTCTTCATGTCTTTCTTCCATCTAACCTAGATATCCTGGCTCATTTCCGCATACCATATATCTGCACTTCTTGTATTTTTCTTTTTAGATATACTCTCATAGTCAGCTTAATGCGTTGTAAACTGTGGTCCCTTTGCTTCTTTTCGTTAACTCTTTTGCTATGAATAACTCTGTGCTGAATTTTCTGTACAAGAGAATGAACACAGTGTAAAAATGGCTCAGCGGTCAAACAAGATGCAACCAAGGTAAAAGGTCCCTGGTGTCATAAGGGACTCCACCCTGCTGCATGCAGGACCCTATCCTCATCCTGTAGATGGGGATTTTCTTTACTCTTCCTCTTAGCAACAGCCCAACTCACGACGTGTGGCCAAAATCAACTTTGTTTTCGCACTGGATACACTAGAAAACTATCCATTGCTTACTCAAAAAATATAGGGTCCAAAGTGCATTCCTTTGGTTTCCCTGATTATTTGTAAATATTAAACAGAACTCTAACGTTATTTTAGCCAAGTTGTTTGTTGCATCCTAATAGAAAAACTTTGTGAGAATAACTACAGTAGAGTTCGGATTCAAATTTCTAAATACTCACCAAAACATGAAGAGCACACTTTGGAGTATAGTTTCATAGTATGGAGCATTTTCTTGTCAATCCACTGTGTAAACAAATATTTGACTGTGGACATGGGCTGGCTCTGAGAGGAAGGGTTGAGATTACCTCCACCCATAGGCCGAGGGAAGGGTTTGGTGTTCTGAGAACTTGGGTCCCAAAATAAATGCAAGTCTACCTACGCGATTCCTTATCACAATAGAGTTACGTACAGGGGAGTAAAGTAAAATGTTTATGGTATTAGTGATAGGTAAAGTATTTCCCAATGCCAGGTTCTGGCACAAAAGGGTTAAGAGTCTGCTGATGTCGAGGCCAGATTTCTCATCACTCTTCCTTCATTTCCATTATAGCTCTTCCCTTACTCCCCTCTTCTCAGTGGTACAAATGATCTCCATTGTCGGTTTCTTCCGCAAGTAACTAACCATCTATGCTCCATTAGTTGATAAGCTCTCCACTGACATTTGCAGGATTCTCCTCTTTGTTTTGTTGTACCCTTATTCCAGTTATATTGAAAACTTGCAGATTCCTGGATTAAAGAGCCCAGATAACCTGTTTTACTGCCTCAATGGTTCCTTGGCCATGTAATATATCTTACATCTTTTCTGACATCAAAAGTTTTCTTTGTGCTCTCTCCTTCAAAAGCTTCTAATAACTTTCGTATATTTTGCTTAGAATCTTCATGACTGATGTATCAGACCCTGGATGTCTGCAAACTATAGAAGGGTGCCCTGTTTATCAAAGGATGCCCATGCATTCACTGGATATATCTCAGAGTTTCTACAGAATCTGCTGATTTAAATGGTTTAGGGACTTGCACTGTTTAGTTGTAAGAAAAACTCCAATGTTTTCAGCAAAGATCTTAGCTTCTTATCCTACCTTAACTAAAGCTTAGGGTATTTGCTATGGATAAATGAATCGTAGGGTCCAGTCTAGGAGAAATTTTTTTGTGAGAAATGTAGGAAAGTGAGGGGTATTAGAGAAATGGGAAAGTAAAGTGAAATGAATGTGCATTTAAGAAATGTAAGAATGAAAGGCGTGAGATGCTTAGTTTTCGAGAAAATAAAGTTTGATGATGACCAAATTTGCAGATTTTTGGTGATATTTTGACGCCATCTTCTGAGATTTTCGGAAGTCCCGATAGAGGTATATAGACTAATTTCACGTTTATAATATGGCCTAACCCCCCCCCCCCCTCCAACAACGTTGTGGGCCTATGGAGTGAAACAGGGGTGCTAGGGTGGGATGGTACACGGCCTCGAAATTGCCCCCGAGTGGGTTGGTAGAGGAGGAGGGTGTAATTGTAGTGTTCAATGTGGTAGCATATTTTTTTAAAGAAAAAAATCCACCGAGAGAGTTGGTGATTGGAGGGGGGTGTAGTTGTAGTGTAGTCAATGTTGTAGCATATTTTTTAGAGAAAAAATCCCCCGAGTGGGTTGGTGATTGGAGTAACCCTGTCGTAAAGCGGGGATAGTTTAAGTTGAAGGTGGGAAAAGTCAAGGGTGATGCGTGTGAAGCGAAGAGGAGTAACTGCTTGACCGTTCCACCATCTCTGGGAACTAGGAGGAAATGGTCAGGTTTTCCAATATGGCGTCGAGAAATAGATGCACTTCACAGGTTTAAGTGAATGGTTTATGAAAGGAAAAGGGTTTATGAAGAAAATGAAAGATTAGTATAAATGTGCATATGCAGCGTAGCAATATATGTGAAGTAGGTGGTTGAAGGTGAGTGGAAAGCAGGTGAATTTGAGGAATTCGCTGACTAGACGCTTCGATACAAAAACCTTGGTATGCATTCTTAATGTGTGACATTATGTGGGTTACAATACCAATCTCTCCTATTACTTCTCCCAGCAAACTTTTAGCTGTAGTGAATCTTGAACCTTTTCTGATTCCACAAGCATCAAAGGTACATTAGGGATTATTTGACACTAGAAATTTGAGCCGTACGGGATCATCCTATGGCAAAATTCAACCTGATATTCTCTTATATCCCCTTCCGTCTCATATTCCTAGTTATT
Organism: Pyrrhosoma nymphula; assembly: GCA_963573305.1. Taxonomy (NCBI): domain Eukaryota; kingdom Metazoa; phylum Arthropoda; class Insecta; order Odonata; family Coenagrionidae; genus Pyrrhosoma; species Pyrrhosoma nymphula. The sequence continues at coordinate 71,285,869 of OY754335.1, read as the reverse complement.
TTTTAGGTTGCCACTGAATGCTCTGCTGATAAATGCCATGGTTAAATCCCCTGATATTTGAGTTTTTCGTTCTTCCCTTTTTGTGTAGCAGATGTAAAAGGCAATTACCAATCTTCTGGCATTTCATCTCCTTCAGAGATCTGGTTGAACTTTGAAATTAATTGAAAAGTGATGAATCAGGTAAGACTCGGTGGGATTGTAAGGTGATACATGACAAAGACATCAACAATTTTCCTCTGGTAAACTTTTATTTCAACCTAGGTTTTGATGCAAGTGCTACATCTTGTTCAGGAGAAAATTTTTCACTCGTGGATGACGTAGTATGTACAGGAAAACCTTGGTCAGAATAAAAGTGTTAGCCAATAGAAAATTTAATTTTTTGGTCATCCATTCGGGTCAATGTGATGTTTTAACCCTTTGAGTGCCAGCTGACACTCCAATAAAGTACCTTTAAAGTGCCAAGGGTGTTTCATGAGAATTGCAGACTTTCAATTAAATATCATTTAAAAGATTAATTTATATGATAAATGATTGAAATTTGGACAGTATATTTTCAAAGAATACTTATTGATTTTATCAAAGAAAAATTTTTTAAACTGCTTTGTCTCTATTATTTGTTTAAAACCATAATTATCAAAGGAGAAAATCTATGATACCTTCAAATTTCAACCCCAAACTTTTGAAAAATGAATATCATGAATCAGACACCAAATACTTACCAGCTGAAATATATAATCTAAATGGTTAGAAGGGTTTTTGAAAATATGTATAAATTTTTAATAACAATTATGCAATGTGATAATTTTTATAACACTTACTGAATTTATACTGAAATTATGTTGACCTCTGATCTGTTCACATTTTTGTGTGTTTTGCAATCATTTTACATTTACTTTACAAAATTAAACTATAACTCTAATAAAATTGGATTTTATCAAAATAAAAATATAACAAAATCATGAATGCAAATTCAAACAGAAATCTCATCAAATATACAAATACCAAGAGGGAAAGAGAAAAACTTCGTCTGCTGATAGCATATATTATTTTGATTTTAAAATGATCCGTTCCGCTTAAAAGGAATTTAGAATGTACATTCAACACACATATTATGCTTGCTATTACATTTAGATTGCAAGCCATTTTCACACTTAACACGATAGTGTGTTACAGAGTCACACATCATCAAAAACTAATTCTCTAGCGATGATGACGCTTATTGAGTAAGTACTGCAATAACCGGCTGTGGGATTTGGTCCCAACAAAACTTTCATCTATAGTGTTACTGGTGAGGGGTGAGTAATGCCTAAATATTTTATTGGCATGGTCCACAAAAGGCTTGAATTTTAAGCATGGGTCATATGCTGGGTCGTCATACTACGGGGAACTTTTGAATTATCAACAGGATGGAAAAATTTGAGCGAAATTTGAAATCGGTTATGGGAAAAATATTTCTGAACAATGGTGTGTCTAACCATTTCAGTGACTGGAATTGCAGGGCTTAGTAACTTTCACCATATTCAAAATGCAAACAAGAAATGCTTTCATTTCTTGCCACAGTTGCCGGCTTTCAAAGTCTGTGCTTGAATTTGGGGAAAGGGTCTTGTGTGAGTGGAGATACTGCTCTGCATTTCTATTTATTTCAGCGACCATTATCTTCAGGAGAGTATTGGTGAAAAAAAGACTAAAGTACTCTATTGGCCCATAATCATAGAGTGGAGCCTGCTTAGAACTTAGAACTTTGGCATACTGCTGATGTGGTGCAGTCTTCCCCATTTGCTTTTCTTTCACTCCAGTCATCTTCGTTTTTGTCGGTTTCCGATGACGAAGTTTCAGCATCACTAGTGTCTTCTTCCTCCACTGATTCACTACAATGAGATGAACTTATTTGGAAATCACTGTCACTTGATATTTCACTGATCGCATCGTCAATATTTTTCTTTCTTTTTCGAACTTCACTCAATAGAAAAACTTTCGTCGTAAGTAAAAAAAACTTTCGTCGTAAATAAAAAAAAACTTTAATTCGTATCATATGCAAATGGAGGTAGTAAATATGAAACCTAGTTAGCATCCATCCCTTGCTCACTCCAAAATGCAACTGTTTTCTTCAGCATCCTCCACTTTTCCCATCACCAAAAGCGCTTTCATTGTAATTGTCGACCCAAACACATGACTCAGACGAGATGGCCATACTTAGACAATCCAAGTCAAAAATAAATCTCTCAAATGCAACTGTTTTCTACGGATGCCTCCACTTTGTCTGTCACTGAAATCACTACCTATGAGATTGTCAACCAAAAGGCATGACAAACTAAGACCTTCCGAGTCATAAACAAAGTAGCCGCTGGCCTAATCTCTCTGGGTCATGCCGGTGCCAACTTTGTTTATGCCTGCAGTGCCTCTCTGAAACTTTTGTATCGCAAAAGATTCAGAGTGTACCATCTCAGTCATTCGAAGGCATGGAATCCTTGCCCGGGAAGAAAGCATTTGTTCTAAAAAACACCACATATCCAGGACTGATTAACTATTTATTTTTTCCCAGTTTCCCGTACAATAATGTTGTTGAGAGCCTTTTAGAAGATAATACAAAGAGAAATGATATTGGCACGTAACATGCGTGAATTATACGAGTATTTTCCCGTGAAAAAAAAAACAAAGCAAATAAGAGGGCGGTGAAAGTGCCATTTAACTTGAGACCTCAGTATTTAAGAGAGGTTTAAATCGCTACTTGTGTTACAAAAGTGAATTTGAGTAGTATTAGGTTCGTAGACCATTACAAAGCTAAAATGTGAAAAAAAATACAGTGAGGAATTGTGTTCACGGTGAATGAAAAAACTCTAAACTTTGTCGCTATAGGTGATGCTGGCACTTTTGAGAGAGTTTTCGAGAGTCTCCTATGGCGGCAATGGCATTTTAAGGGTTAATAAGGTTTTGAGGCCCAGTAAGCATTTTGGTTGAGTGTGATAAAAACGTTTAAATTGTGCATTCACTCTAATGGTGTTTTAGTTTTCTCAAGGCAGGATATTTTTTATTGATTTGCCTCAATAATTCCAATCCTAGATCCTGGTGGTACTTCAGCACAAGATCAAGAGGTGGCTGCCGATTCACAGAATGGTCCATCCATCTCTCTCAGCGACCCGTTGACAACTTTCCCACTTGCTGTCAAGATGATGTTCAACTATGATGCTGAATCTAATGCTTTATCAATATTACGAGCAATGCACAGGGAAACAGTCCCAGCACAATGTCACATTTCCAGTGAAGAACTTTCAGGTTGGGAGAAGAGGTGAGCATCAGTTGAAACATGTACAGTCTTCTCCTCCAACTTACAATCCTGGGATGAGGCATAAATTAATATTTTGATTATATCTAGAGATGGGAAAATTACCGTAACTTTTATCTGAGGTAAATTATTACGGTAATTTTCGAAAATTACTGTAATTTTCCAGTATTTTTTAGTTTTATGCATTCCACAGCAAACGTATGGTTAAATAAGAAAGCCAATAGTATTAGGAAGGGAATATCGATGTTTAAACCGTACATATTATAACATAAATCTATTAGAAATTTTTAAAATGGTAAAAAGAACTACGGCAGCAATACGCAATCTGGCTTTCTTTTGTTAAAGTATGAGAAATTTTCAAGAAGAATATTCTAATACATTATTCTATAATGCTATAATTTAAGTAAAATATTCCAAAAATGAGTCTGACATGCCTCAATTTATTATTAAACACGTAGGAAATGTGAACTTTGCTTAAAAGAACATGTTGGGAATTTATGTGTAAGAAAAATTATCTCAAACATAGGTGAATAATCTGGAAAGTTATGGTAATTTTCAAAGGGCGTGGTAAATTACGAAAATTACCGCAGTAATTTACGAAAATAACCGAGGTAATTTTCCAAGTGGCCCATCTCTAATTATAACTGAATGAATACTCTTAGCCTTGTTATTCATTTCTTGTGCTGCAAGATGAATACCGTCAGGAAAATAGCTGCTGAGGCTAATCGGCCAATTTTAATTTTATTTGGTCTTAACCCATTCAATGCGGATGCCTTGAATTCAAGGCATCCCGTGCAAGCCAGAGGCGCGGATGCCTTGAATTCAAGGCATTGGTCCCATTACTTTTCTCGGTTTTCCCTAGTTCCCAAGCGTCGGCGCTGACACTTGCAACTTCCTTCAGCGTCTTAGTCTTGCTCTAGGCACACGTGGATGAGTTTCGTTCTTTGCTGGATGTGTTTTCGTTTTATATAAATAAACGAAAAAAACCCTTCAGCGTGGGAATAAATGTCATGTCAACAGGTCAGCATTGAATGGGTTAAACCATTATCTTTCTCCTTTCTGCGTAAGACTTTCGCAATGCTGTAGTGCAGGCAGTTCCATTGTTTCTGGGTTCTGCTGCGTTGATTTATTTGGATGGTGATAACGTTTCGTAGCGAATGCAGGCCACATCTTAAGACCAGGTCCAATGTCCGTTCGTCCCCCAACAACCATCCATCCATCCAATGACCGTCCATCGGACCTGGTCTGAAGATTTGGCCTGCATTGGCTAGGAAACATTATCACCATCCAGATAACTCAATGCAGCGGAACCTGGAAAAAATGGAACTGCCTGCATTATCTTTCATAGTTAAATGTACAGTAAGTCCTCGACTTACACGGTTAGTTTGTCCCAAAAATTTCTGTGTAAATTGAAATCTGCATAAGTCGAAACAACAACTTACCTATCCATTTTTGAACCATTAGCGGTGCTGCTTTTACTGTGATTTGCGGCAATCGGCGATGATTACAGAAGATGCCATATTTTGAGAGTCTGTTAAGTTAACATAATACGACAATTCCGAGAGTAACACAAATCCAATCTTTATTCCACTGGATATTTAAATCTAAAATAAGTATAATTACACAAAAGATGAATAAATTGAAAATTTGTAAAAATTATCATACTAATGTGATTCGTCAAAAACTGCTACGACAGCGTTACGCAGATGTTAAACGAATTAGGGTGGGAGCCGCTAGAGACCCGGAGGCTGCGAGCTAGGCTTAGACTAGGCTTAGATTACTAGAGCAATTGAGAATAGATATCTTTCAGAGCGACACGGAGAACATCATATTAGAACCCCACTATATTTCCAGGTCCGACAGAAACGATAAATTAAGAGAGATATTTTGCCGAACGGATAGGTATGGGAATTTGTTTTTCCCCCGAACAATAAGGGACTTTAATAAATGCAAGGCGTAATTTCATTAGAGCGTTTCCTTTTTATATGTAAACGGTTGGTGTCCTAACACGCCTATTGAGGCGGCTTGCAGGGTAGTATGTAGATGAATGTGAATGCCTGTTCATAATTGGAAAATTTCTTAATAATTGCGTATTATGCTGAAATGTTTTTAGTGATTTTGAAAACTTTCTCGAACTTCATTAATAATGATCCCAATGATCAAATCACAACGGAAACACAAGTTCATCAGTCTACTGCATGAACGGGTTCTTTATTGCTGTGATGGACAACAGGCGTCATCTATGGAGTAATGGAGATAATTAACTACAAGTCTATTTATGCGGGAAGGTCAAACTATGCCACAAAAGGATGTTGATGCCGTGTAAAGGCCAAATCACACTAGCATTCGTCAGAGCGGGAGCGGGTGTCGGTTCCTCCAATCACACTGTGTGAAGCAGTTGTCGGGGCCGCTCCGATGTACTGTCTTGTATTCCTCTCGGAGAACATTCTGATGACAGGCATGAACGTTTCGAGTCCATTTGTGAAAGGCAATTGTCACTTGTAAATAAACAATGGAGAGGTTATGGTTTAATCAAAGGAATCAACAAAGGAAAAGGCTTAAGTTGGCTGCTTTGCTCATAATAATAGCAGAGTATTATATGTAACAGCCTACCCGACAGCAGGATCTGGGTGCATCACTGGGTCACTAGGCGAAAGGAACAAGGCAGTCATCACAATTTATTCAACCATCAAACATTCTTTTTCAAGAGAAAACAAACTTCTGTCCTTTTTCAGCCCCATATTCTGTTTCACTCATAAACTATACCAGCGAGCCAACAGGTGATTTTCGATGAACCAAAAACGTGTGCAATGGTAGCAGATGATGTGGTCACGTGATTAAATCAGAGTCCGTGATTGTCTGTGGTTGCGATTCTCAGTCGGAAAAATAGACAGTCTGCTATTCTCACACCCGCACCTGCTCACCCCAACCACTGCCTTCCTGGTTCAATACAGACTCTCGGACACAGACACATTCTGTTAGTCACACCAACACTTGTGAGAACGAAGCATGGTTTGGCAACTGTTTCAGGTCACTGTAATTTGTGGCGTGGTGCGGAACACTTTGACCCCTTCGAGTGACTTTTTTCTCCCACTTCCCATACCCTACCCACCCTGGCAGGATCCCACGGACGAAGCCTTTGGGCACTTTCCCTCCTGCGCGATGCCCCTGTGCTGGTAGTCGCATCTTGAATGGTTGACGAGTTAACCGCTCCCGCTAACCGCTCCGATGAATGCTAGTGTGATTCGGCCTTAAGGCCGGTGACAGGCTTGCGTTTTCTTCATGTTTCTGTCGTCGCGACAGATACGCGGTGACAGCTAGTAAAAGGTCAAACTCATAGATGCTTATGGAGCCGGCCAGGCTTGCGACTAGCGACAGATTTGAAAATGCTGCATGTCGAGTTTATGGTGCAACACATCAAATGGCCATGTACGCTCTCCATACAGAGGACTGCCTGACTGGTGGACGTGTCACTGCTTATCCCACCGTAATTGCACGCTTGACAATGAGTCGCAGGTCGTCACCCGGTGTATCTGTCGTGGCAACACAAACGTGGAGAAAACTCAAGCATGTCACCGACCTAACTGAAAATCTGCATAACTCTGGATCCGAGGATGTAAGTCGAGGACTTACTGTATTAGGGTATTCACGATCATTTAACCAACACTTATGCCGTAAAACAATACTATTGTTAAATCAGCCTCTCTGGGTCTTAAACTTTTGGATTGTTCTCCTGTATAACAATCTTCCAGTGTTACTCCCCTTTGATGAAAAGATAATAGAGCTCTGCTCACATCTGAAGCTGTTGTGCCTCTATGGCCTGGTCTTATAATGTCTGATTAATGTTTACTGCAAGATGCGGAAAGTGTCCTTTTTGGTAACTTGATGTGAACTGAATGTTTGGGTTTTACATAATACATATGGGTTGGTTAATTGATCTGGGCATTATTGATGGCAGAACATGTTAACTTTGGTTTCATATGGAGAAAATATTTAACCATAGGTTATAAAACCTGGGCTAAATGCACTAACTGATTTAAAATGCGTTGGGTAGTACCATAGAGTAAGTGTATGTAGTGTGGCAATGAGATGGGGAGATTTGGAAATAAGTTTTTAAATAATATTTTGGCCGCAGGATGTAAAAAGCTATCAAATAAACATTACATGCTGTAAGAATCGAGATTGGCTAAAACTGCAGCACACAGATACTTCGTTTGGTGTCACTTCATTCATATTACATTCTTACTATAATGTCATCACCAGAATGTTTACTAATTGACTCAATGGCAATGAGTTTAATGTGTTTTGCTGTGCCTTGTTCAAGAAGGATAGATGCTTGCGCAGGAGGTGTAACGAATGAGATAGCTGTTATTCTTGAAGCTCATTCTTGCTGTACTACATCCCTTGCATTTGGCAAAATGAATTTTGAGACGACAAATGCATTGAGAAATCATTTCGCTTGCGAATGTTGTAAGTAGTCTTGGATATTTTGGCGAGAAAGTTTTCATATCGTATTTTAAGGGACATACTAATCCTTAGCTATCTTACATATTATATTAATAATCTGCTTGTAACTCTCTTCTTTAAACAAATCGTACATTGTCAGGGGTAACTATGTATATGAAATTTCTCCCTGGTGGAAAGGAACATACTTAGCCAATTTCACGGTAATCTTTTTTATTCATGACCTGGGTTTCAAGAGGTTATGTCATCTTAAGGTGCAAATTGCAAACTGTTGAAACTCAGGTTGTGAATAAAAATACTTTATGAAATTCGCTAAGTTTTATCCTTTCCATCTCTTCTTTAAATTGAAAATGTCTCTCCTGAATGTGAAGTCCTACTTCATATTTCATTTTTATTAAAGTCATAAAGCTGTTAATGATATACATACCATTAATATTGGTGATTGACTTAGTACTTTAATGAAAGTGGAAAATATTTTCATCGAGAATAATTCTCATGACAGTGAGAAGTTCCTCTTGTTCCAAATCCAATCAATATATGGGGGCATTTGTATGTCTTCCGGGTTTTGCTGCATCCAGTTATCTTGATGGTGATAACATTTCATGACCATTGCAGTTCACATCTTCAGATCGGGTTCGAACTCTGGACCTGATCTGAAGATGTGGCTTGCAGTGGTCATGAAAACTAATCTCCATGAAGATAACCAGACACAATGAAACCTAGAAGGCATGCAAATGCTGCACTATAGTGCTGTGAAAGCTTCAAACAGAAATCCAATAAATATATCTTGAATGAAAATTGGTTTAAAAATAAGCCAGTAATCACTGAAGCTGTCAGCAGTAGTCTTTTTTTTGTGAATAATTGTTTAAAATGCGAGCTCAAGTACAAAGTAAGGTACCAGCATCTAATGGTGGTAGTTGTAGCTACATATATGTATATGATTGTGGCCACATTACTTTAGTATAGTAGATGGTGAATGACAGTAAATAATGTTTAATTTTAGGAATGTTGAATCGTTACTCCTTGAATTTATTTCAAGATTTGCTTACATTTCCCCCAGTTAGTGGGGGTAGTATCCGTTGCATTTTTATATTTATAATTTGATAACTGTTGTGTAAGAAATTGTACAAAGCTCGTATAGCTATAAATTCATACAATTTTTGAGCATGTCTTCTTGGCAATCATGCTTAACTCTTGCCTGTGTGAACTTTGAGAAGATGGGTGAATGTGTTGAAGCTTATTAATATTTTTTCCATTGTTTTATGTTGATGGAAATCAGGTACATGAATGTGGGGGTTCAAGAAAGGACAGTAAAAAATAGCAGATATCGATATTACTGTATGAGCTCACGGAATCTCAAATGTAAGAGTGGACTCAAGCTATATGCTGGAGAAAAGTGAATGAAGGTGTTAATGAGGAAATAAGGATAACTTGGAAAAGTTTAACTGCTTTCATTATATGCATTAATGCCAAAGGAAGAGAAATTTTAGTGAGACCAAATGAAAGCCGGTACAATTATAATGCCCATCAGAAAGGAGGTATACACATAGGCAACTATGCATTAACTGCTTGCCAGAAAAAAGTACATCATACTGCTTCCATGGTCTTTATGGAGGTTCCACTGCGACTATATGAGTCAAAACAAATATTAAATTCCAACTCATTTAAACTTTTTTAATGTCAAACTACCAAAGTAATATAATGATTCTTAGTTGCATCGGGGATTGTTCAAGGACCTTTGAGCAAGATAAAGAAACTTGATAGAAGCAGTTGTACAATTGAAAAAAGTACATCATACTGCTTCCATGGTCTTTATGGAGGTTCCACTGCGACTATATGAGTCAAAACAAATATTAAATTCAAACTCATTTAAACTTTTTTAATGTCAAACTACCAAAGTAATATAATGATTCTTAGTTGCATCGGGGATTGTTCAAGGACCTTTGAGCAAGATAAAGAAACTTGATAGAAGCAGGACTATTGTGAATATAACTTCTGGCAAGGAATGCCAAAAACAGAAAAATCAAGAATTACATTGCCGACTCTATTGATCATCTAAGCTGGTTATCTATAAACGTACATATTTATCTTCATGCATGCACATTTTAATAGAGGAAAGTAGCATAACATAGTTTTGTTTGTGAAATTAAGAATATTTATGACAAAGTCTCTTGATGTTTTGCCTCAATTCTATCTTGCTTTTGCGTAAGGCTAGTCTGCACTGACATATGTATTAGTTTATTCGGATTTGGTGTGTTTCTCTCACGGCTGTTGGCATTCAAAAGGGATCTTTCCTCTTACCGACAGGCTGCACACAGACTTCTTCTTCCCTCCTGCTGCCAAAGGTCATGTGAATGAATCTGCTAGCCTTTGACGAAACGTAGCATTTTCAGATTGGATGAACTGGGGTTTTAGCTTCATTTCTGTGATCTTGCACTACAGCAAACAGTGTTAGGGATGGTATACTTCCACTGCTAGCTACTTAAGATGGGGCATTTCTCTGCATGTAATAGCGAGCTCTGTGCCTCAGTAAGTTGGGTGGAACAGTATTTTGTCCGTTATAATATTGAGCCTGTTTAGATTTTCCGACTATCTGAGATATAGCAAAGGTATCATCACTAAGTTTCTGTGACAAGTTTCAGTTGCCAGTTTCATTACAATGTGTACAAGATGGGTGCATATGTATGTTCCTGTATACATGATGTGTGCTTTAGTATGTGCTATGATCAGTGGTGTACCAAGGATTTCTAGCACCCGTGGCAAAATGGAAGGGGTGGTACCTCCCTCCCCCCACTTTTATCTCATTCTCTATTTTCCTCTAGTTATTATTACTTTATATTCTCGATATTTTTCAAATTGGATATGCCGATGAGGTGAGTACTTCAATATTATCCTATCTTTGGGGGAAAAAATCACTACACCACCACCTCCATTATGGTGCCCCTGTCTGGGGCCAGCCCTGCCACTCATTAGGTACACCATTGGCTATGGTGTAATCTCCTCTTATGTAGGCTCTGTATTTTCTGTTCGGGATTATCTATGACTTGGCAGTTCATATTCCTGATCCTTACATGATGAAATTGTTATTATTGTGTAAGTGGTGTAGAATACTGGAGCTTTTCTAGGGTATTCAAATTTTTTCAATAGCCAGTGATACCTTAAGTTGGATTCATGCAATAAAAGCCAATCATGCCTCAGATTTGCGATATCACTAATCATGCCCTTTATTCTCTTTCAGTTTACAGGATCGAACTAAAGCTCTTCCTCCTCATCCCAACGTGGTTGATATGCAGTGTGTTTTTGCAGACCGAGTTCCTCAGCTTCCTGGTTCATTTTCTCTCTATCCTGATGCTCTACCATCACGAATCAATCCCAATGGGTCAGGCCGCAACATGAGCCTGTTCCTGCTAATGAAGAGGTATGCCATGACAAATAGTCTTGAAATTTTTTACAAATCCATCCAATGCACAGATATGTAAAGTTGACCAAAAGAACCATCATCAGAAGAATTAGGAATCAATGCAGCACTTGTGAAAGTCATATTTGTTGATATCTTGAAACCATCATTTTTTCAGTGGGATTCTTAGTTTTTTGATCTGCAGAATAACTGCTCATTTCAGGGATTTTTTCTTGGGGCTAGGGTTAAACTAATTGTGGAATTCAGCTGCTTGTATCATAGATATGTATACAGTCTTGAGGGTGTTTGGTTCATATAAACCCCATTCCGATTCCAGTGTTTCTTATAAGATTAGGTAGCTCGGTGGTCTGAGCATTCGGCGCAGCATCGAAAGGTCCGTGGTTTGATTCCCGGCCTAGTCGAATTTTTTTCACTTGGAATCAGCCATCATTCCGTCTTCACATCACCATTGTATTGTCCAATTTTATGTGTTTCCTATCCTCTTTCTTTCGCCATCTGTCTGAACGAAATATTTATTATTTACGCCTGTGAGTGGTTTGAGTTAATGAATGAATGGTTATACAGTCTATCGAATGCATGTGGCTGTGTACATATATTTTTGGTCATTTCAGGTTCATAAAGTGCTCAAAGATATTTAAATTTTTCGTACAAGTGTAGAAGTACAAGTTCTAACTATGGTATTTTTTATAAAGGTATGACTGCAGCCTCAGTGAATATCTTCAAGGCAGAGAAATTTCTCCGAGAGTGTCACTGCTTCTCCTCACACAACTCCTCGAGGGTGTGGCACACATAAATTTGCATGGTGTGGCTCACAGGTTAGAAGTTACAAATTTTATTAGAACACTTAGGAAACCTGCCATTTTTGCTTGAAACACTTATGATCTTCCCATCATGATGTAAAGGAGTGTTTACTTGAGGCATATGCATGTGTATTTGCGTGAACAGGTGAGTAATTGAGTGCTAAGAATGGCCATGTGTTCTCGATTGCCCACAAGTATTCATGTACAGTAGAAAACTCAATAATACAAAGTCAATGGAACTGAAAAATGGTCACTTCGTATTTTTGTGTTTCGTATTTTCAAAATTTTTGTATAAGTCGTGAAAAATATTTATTTTTGTTTCCATTATGTGGTCTTTGGTAACATTTTAAAATGATTGTTGGTCGTTATTTGTTAAAGAATTCTTAAAAAATGCCCTTGTTTCATAAACATTGTTATAAAGTATCGTAAAATAACTATCTTATCGTAGTTACATAAGCAAATGATTTTAAGTTGGCCATCATAGTGTTGGCAAAATTTCCACCCAATTTAGAAAACTTGTGAAAAGCAAAATTTGCATATTTTTGAATAAGAATTTGATTATTTTAATCCACGATCAGTAGAAATGAGCAACTACATATTATAGACACTTAAGATAAGAATTTGTTTCTCACATTATGCAGTTATGAAGGTAGCCGGCCTGACCGTGCTTCAAGTCCCTTTTTATCACTCAATCATAGGTAAAACAAGCCAGGGACTAAGGCAATTTTGAAAAAAATAATCCTTCGCAGATAATTAATATCCCTGAGATTGCTTGGTAAACATAGAAACATAGAGATACTTCAGTGGTTATGACATAGAATTCACCATTTATTTGTAATTGTTGGGAAAAGAGTATAAGTTATAGTGACTACCTTTGTGTTCTTCGCAGCAGATTTTATTACCTTTGTTCTATTTCATGTATCACTTCTCTTGAAATTTAAAACACTTAAAATAAAAAAGTTAAGCGTATGGTAATTATTGGTCTACGAATTCATAAAGCCATATTTACTGATTCTTCTTTTTTATACTCTTCATTTCTTGTGTGCAGGGATTTAAAATCTGATAATCTACTAATTGACCTCTCTGAAGGAGAGGATTGGCCCATATTAGTAGTGTCAGATTTTGGTTGCTGCTTGGCAGATCGAAAGCTTGGTTTACGGCTACCTTACCACACTCCTGACACTGACAAAGGAGGAAATGCAGCGTTGATGGCTCCCGAGGTCAGTTCTTTTGGGTATCTCTCTTAGGTAATTATGTTTAGTACAATCATCAATAGTGTGCTTACACTTGTTGATTGGCTGAAGATATTTTTTTAATCAATCAGACCATGGATCATCTTTTTTAGGGAGTTTATTTCTCAGAAAAGAAGAATTATTCAAGAGGTAATTACAGAAGCACCTACTGGACTGAGGCTACTTGATCAAAATCTGGGTGACATCTTTTAAATAACATAGTGCCGACAACCATGTAATGCCAATGTGTAGTATATTCATTCTGATAGTGCCATATATTGTCAGACTGGGGTAACATATTTAATCATTGTAAAATTGCCCTTGACCCTTGGCCCTTCATTTTCTAACTCCTATTGCAACTAATTGTTGTTCACACATTTCAAGTGCCTGTAACTAGCACTAATGATAGTAACTCTATCATGGTTAAAATTTTACAAGGGTCAGTGCCAGCTTGTGTTCACACTGCATACTTTTTACTGGCTTTTGAGTTACCAAGGCTTGAGAAGCTAGTAATGTAAATGGGGCATCAGGCAATGATCGTAAACAGTCCTTTATTTAACAAGAATCATGTGATCTCTGTTGAAGCTACCCTTCATTTAATCTAATATTCATGAAGTGCTTTTTTTTTCTTCTTGCATTGTGTGAGAAGATTGTCTCATGAAGTATCTCAAGTTTAATGTTGCTGGCTCATAAACTTAGGAGTGTATAATGTTCAAATACTATGTGATCATACTTAATGATGCTCAGTGTGGTAAAATGTTCCATCTATTACAGGTTGCCACTGTCATACCTGGCCCTTTTACGAGCATTAACTATTCCAAATCAGATGCATGGGCTGTTGGTTCAGTGGCACATGAATTATTCGGCTCCATCAATCCATTCTACTTGAGAGGTGATGGTCAGCGTCCCTTGCTACGTAGCTCTACTTATGGTGAGGATGAACTTCCTGCATTACCATCAACGGTTCCAAGTGTCATCTCCGCCCTAATAAGAAACCTTTTGCACCGTGATCCTTCGAAGGTATGATTTTCCATGTCCTATGGCATTAGTTTCTCAGAGATTTTCTCTGCTATGATGTTTCACATGCATATTCTTGCACAATAACTCTTGTCGTGAGCTCCTACAACACAAGGAACTGTAGGAGGGAATAGGAGTAATCTTCAAAATGGCTTAGTTGCCTTCTAACTTTTTTACTACTGCTGCAATACCTGAAGGAAGCAATATATTGAAATGGAAATAACTTTTACAAAGATCACACTTAATACAATTAACATGACCCGGGTTTCAACGATTTATTGTCATCATCAGGTGTTTTTTCGGCATAAGATCTTTCTTTATATACATTTCCATAGTCAGAGGGGGGGAAGAGGAAGCAAAGGGAATGTTGGGAGGTGAAGTCATAACAAAATATTTTCAAGGGCACTGGGTATTGCTGATGAGTGGTGTAGGGTGGGGTGCTGATGGAGGATTAACCACTTCCCTGACAAGCCCGCATATATTCGGGCACCGAGGTGGTGCAAAATCTGATAAGCCCGCATATATTCGGGCAAGTCCGCGATGTCCGTATATTTTTCTTTACGCCCGCATATAGTCGGCCGATGCTAGTAGTTTGCGTTCCTGCCGCCTCCTGCACTGTTGAAGGTCCAGAACCAGCGATGCTGCAAGTGGCGCTCTTTTCAAATAGTGATTTCTAATGTTAAAACAATGGTCATTTTTTGGTAATATTTCTAGAAATTCGAGGGTTATAATTTTTTACGCACTGAAAAGTTATCCCCTTACGAAGTTTCAATCACCCAAATTGTCATTCGTAACTATCCGTCTATTTACTTCATGCATGGAGTTTCTTTTGCGAACTTTTTACGAAATTTACAACTTCAATTTTTGTCATTTATAGATAATTATTGCTAATTTATGATGTAAAACCTCCGTTTCACATGACAAAAAACTTTATAAATGAGTAAATAATTTTTAAATTAGTTATTTTCATTTATATTTCGTCATTCACTCTTCATGAGCATTCAATTACATTTTTCTTCAACATTTTAGCGGTCATTATAAAAATTGCAATTTCAATTTTGCGCTAATTTTCACAGCTACGATGAGTTCCACAGTAATTGGAATAAAATATTTCTCTAGCAACAGAACATGAATATTTCCTTGCCTTATTTGTTACTATAGATATATATTTGTTACCTTATATGTTTGTTACTATATATATTTGTTGCTACATATATTTGTTACTATATATATTTGTTGCTACATATATTTGTTACTATATATATATTTGTTACAATATATATTTTTTACTGTATATATTATCTGATTCTATATTATTCGTCCGCACATTTTTCTTCCGGTAATTTCTATATATGTTGGAAATGCCTATTGAACCGTTCTCTTTAGATAGAATGGCGTAAGCGTAAATGTTTAGACATGTTGCGAATGTTATTTCATCAGCCCCTTTCATTTTTCTACTTAGAATACCGGCGGAAGTGGCGAAACATATTTACGAAAACAGCTATACGACGTCTAAAGGTCGTACGTTCTCAATACAAACCAACACAAGTGCCCTGTGAATGTGCTAACCTAGCCCACATAAGTACGAGAAAAAAGGAGAGATAGAGATAAATCCCAAACATGTGTAATGCATTCTATTGTCATGTTTTACGCTTTCCTGAGGTCAGAAAACACCCGCTCAAGAGCCGATGGCCCGCTAAGCAACCTGGCGCCTGGTTTCATGTCGTGCTAATCTGCCACCCTTTGCTCCCCGAGCTACTTTCCCATCAGCCAATCATTTACTAATGGGTTTTTTCCGATATCAATTTACCGTTAGTTGGAATATCCATGCTGTTGCGGTACGCACACGTGTGTTTATTTTCCAAGAAATGGTAGGAACGGAAAAGAAAAATTTTATGATGAGCATGGAGATGAGCTTTTCACACTAGGGGCGAGGTCCTTTGCATATCGTGATTGTTTCCACGATTACTTTGTCGGAAGGACGATGGTGACAGCCTTTTGTTGATTTTCAGAGCATAAGCATCCTTGATTTACAGAGCGCACGCACTTTTTCGCTGAAATTCCACCGATGCAAACATTGCATTTTTAGTTAGAACATTTTCGTCCTAATACGAGCGGTGTAGTAGGAGTGAATTCTATGGTAAATTCTTTGTTTTCGCTCGGTAACATATGGCAATCAGAAATGGATTCCGGAAAGGAATCAGTGTTGACCAGCAGTTATTCCGAGGCTATGGACAATGAAGTTCCTGGCTCCTAGTCGACTCTCTCCGGAGAAACAAGCTCCGAATCAGAAGGCGCAGCGGAACATTCGCGGGAAGCGGAGTGGGAAGAAATGCTTTCAATGAATCCTCCTCCGGCACCACCTAGGTTTCTTATTGAAGATAATTCTTCGATGAACTTCGACCTGGTTCCCGAATGAGGTTCCCTAAAATACTTTTTTCAACGATAACATTTTTGACTTTATAACTTGGTAAACTAATCACTCCGCCAGTAACACTTTGCGTGAAAAAGCGGGGCCGTGCAGTGCTAGCATAAATCAGTGACGAGCTGTGACAAGAACAGAAATTCGCGTTGTTTGCCCTTGTAATGCCACAAGGCAGAGTGCGGAAGCCAGATACTGAGTTTTATTGGTCAACGAGACCTATACTCTCCCTTTTTTGGACAAATAATGACTTACCGACGATTCGTAAATAAGGCAATATTTACATTTTGCCAATAATAACGATTTTGATCCCCAAACACACCCCAACGCCAAATTAAATAAAATATGGCCGATTTCCCAGAGACTGGAGGAAAAGTTCAAGGCACTCCATGCACCAGAGACGGACATTACCATCGAAAAGAGCCTACACTTGTACAAGGGAAGATTGGGGTGGCGGCAGTTCATGCCTATGAAAAGAGCTTCATTTGGCAAGTATTTGTTCTTTGTGAATCGAGAACTGAAAACGTGTGGTCAACGACAATTTACATGGGAAAGGGGACTGTGTTGGATAAAGACTTTGCCTATTTAACCATGGCCTCAAAAGTGATGATGACTCTAATGGAGCCATTATTTGGCCTATGATATTTCCTGACGACGGATAGCTTTTATACGTCTCCAGATCTAGCCGACTTGCTTGCATCACACTCCACTGACTCGTATGGAACACTGAGGAAAGGGAATCGAGCTCTCTTCAAAGAGAATCAAGTAAAAGAAAGTTTCTTGATTTTCGCCAAAAAATGAATTTTGCTATAACATTTTCAGGGCGAAAGTCGTCGTCATGCGGGTTGCATAACTCCCATGAATGTTTGTACGTTGTTTCTTGATTTACTATGAACTAAAATTAATAGTTAACATGAAAGTTGTCGGCAAAGTATATACTATTGTAATATGAACTAAATGTATTCCTCAAAAGATGTCTAACTAAGGTTAACGGGAAGGGAAGTTATACTGATATGCAGGTGGCCTAATTATCTTAAGTTAAGGGGCAACAATCAGAAGTTATTGAATAAATCAATAAATATTTGGAATAAAAAATTAAGGAAAACATTTTCGGATTTGCCTCTCTTTAATGCTTCTGAATCTGAAATAAAAAAATATGACTTTTTTTGACCGGTTTTGTAAAAAAAACCTGTCAGGGAAGTGGTTAAGGGAAGAAGAATGGGAGAGAGAAGAAACTGCATTAAGGATAGGTGATGAGGCAGGGAACAAATATTCGTTAATCAGAGTGACTCCAGGGTCAAACAACTTCTTTAAAAATTCTAATTGTTCCCGGGAGTCAAGCTCCCGGCCATTACAAACACACAAAATTTCTACCTCGAAGTCACTCATATGGTCATGATCATTTAAATGTTTAGCAAAATTACTTTTATTGTTATTAAAATAAGCTTGCAAGGTTTCCTTTGTCCTAATCTTAAAATTTCTGGCCATCTGTCCCATGTATGCTCCGTTGTGTTAAGTTCGGTCTTTGTAAAAGTTATTTCCAATTATATATTGTGAAAATATGGAGTACCACAAAGTAACTGACAAGAGAGTTTTATTTATAGCTGAAGGGAGATCTGGTGCTTTCCAGATATATCAACTGCACAAATTCCTCTTCGGTCTTCCTCCAGGTCAAGGGTTACATTCTGGCTGATTTTCAATATTCAACTCTAGCATCACCCTAAGGGCTGATGAGGCAGATCCTATATGTAATTCGATTGCATGTTACTAACAGCCAGGGCCAAAATGCAGTCATTTCTCTCATCTGCCTCATGGATAATACTGAAGACAATTCTCAAAACATCTGCCAATATGCAGTCCTTGGTCCAGTGGAAGACCTGAAAGGAATTTCTTCTGCTTACTTCTCTATGAATTATTCATTATTAATGTATTCAGAGAGACCGTAGCAATGCAACTTGAGTGATTAGGATAATTTGTAAATTGATAGAGAATGTGTGGATGTAATTTTTATGAGTTTGATTTCATTCCTCAGGCTGCTTATTGGGTACCTTAATTTTGTCTATTAACCTTCCGGTGGGTGTGTACGTGTACTGAGTACATGGCAGTCAGTTTTCGGTATTTTAATCCATTTAACCGTAATGGGACCAACTTGGGACCCTTTGCTATTCCTCATTTGTACAAAAAGCCTTCATGGAGTGCAGACATTTTCTTCTTAGAAGCAGTTTTTGGGGAATAAGAAAGCGAAACGTGTCGTGAAGTCCGTACGTTGTGCGCTGCGAGGCCCGTTGAATCGATGAAAAATCTAGGTTTTTTCGGATATTTTTTATTATTCTATAAGATATTGACTTTTTTATTGTTAACAATAGTAGGCGACAAATATCACAAGTTACTGATCATCAATTCATATTTTAATATGGCAGTAATATTTGCCTGAAGCAAAGGATTTTGTGTCTTGTGGAGACCTGCTGTGATTAAAAAAACAATATCTTTGTAAGTACATTTACCCAAATTCCTTGCATTTATTTCAGAGAATGACTCACCTTTTATTCCATAAAAATGATGCAATTATGCATCAATGCAATTTAAATTAGTGAAACTAATTTTGAAATGATTAGTGTTCCAAACTGAACCCGAGGAACTATCATCTCAAGGCTTCTGTTGGACTCCGATGAAGAGGAAAAGGAAGATGATGCCGTCGACAATGATGGTTCTGATTACGAAGCAGATGAAATACATAAGGATGATGTGCGCAGCAATTTGGAAGAAAGAGCCTCCGAAGATGAAGAAGTGCATTTCTGGTTGGCATAAAACATAGCCGCATCATACTAATATTCTAGAACTACGTAATCCAGACGGAAGTGGAATCGTGGCACCTAGAATTGTCGTGAGGTATAGGAGATTCCTGTTGTAATATCTCCAATATGGAAGATTCTACAATCAGGAAGGCTAGAAGAGATTTAGACAAACTCTTGGAAATACGGTCGATTTTAGATTGATTTTGAGTGGGTGCATAAAAAATTATAAGACAAAAGATTATATTCCAATCGAAGAAATGTTGCATCCATGCAGACGTCGATGTAGCTTTGTGCAGTACATTCCCAGTAATATAGCAAGGTATGACCTGAGTCTGTGGCACAATTTGATGCAAAATCGTTTTACTCTGGCAATAAAGAACTCAAATGCAGGTAGCAAATGGATGGAAGATATGAAGAATGAAATTCACCGTCAGTTATAGTCAAAAGTCTCATTCAGCCATTAGACAATGAAAACAGTGCTCTTCCCACTTGCAATTGGTACACTATACATTAGTTCAATATCTTCTCATGATAAATATTACAATTATTATTATTATTATTGATTGGGAGGTGCCGAAAAACAAGCAAGAAATCCTGCACGAATTTCTGCCGAACGAAGGGAGATAAGTATATATTTCATTGCTTGGATTCTAAAGAAACATGACCCTCGTGTCATACGTACCAAGTCTCAGAGCCGCCATTCAAATACCTAAAACACATAACTCACATGACATCAATGCAGCTACCAACTCTAAATGTTTGGTCTAAAAATTATAGCACATGACAATGAAACTAAAGGTGCAGTAAACAGTTGATAAAAAAGGTGTGTAGCCCGTGGCCCACCACTTGCATCATTTTTTGTTTTCTCAAATATACATAGCTGGCATAAACTCAGATTCTGTCTATTCAATAAACATGATATGATAAAGAACAGCATCATAGAATAATATTCAGAAACGATATAGCTGTGGGTCTCAAAAAGGGTCAGTTTAGTGTCAAAATTGACTGTTTTGACTCCGCCGTCCGATTGGAATCATACCTGAAGCGCTACCATTCTCAAGTAAAAACTACTTCTCCTGTAAATTTTGTGAAAAGAGGTAGATGTAAACTATGCGTAAATAACACATCTACTGTGAAATTGCAATTAGTAAATACGTTAGCAAAAACATTAACGAGCCTTTGTCACTTGCCGTCCGTGCCTACAAGATGCTGAGGAACAAGTTCCTTCGTCAAGCTAGACAGCAATTAAAAGATCTAATAATACAAAAATGAACATTTAAATGTGAAAAATTATATTAATAAATAAATAATATGGCTAACCAATGACATATATACCATTATTTAACAAAACACCTAATTGATTCTTAATTAGCGTCTTTGTGTACTGCGTACACGACCCGCCCGCTCGTGTGACTGAAAAATGTGCACCCGCCGGAAGGTTAACTTAGAGAAAGTAGCTATCACACAGCTACTGGAGGAGCTACTTGAAACTTTTTTCTTTCTAATTTGCAAAAGAAATTTAAGTCCATGGATGATAAAATTGATTTTTCCATTGATTCATTTTGGTGTTTTCCCCCATACATTCTTCAAACATGGCACAGGTTGTTTAGGGGATCATTTTTTAAAATGCCCCGGGTTTTATTAAATTTTGGAATGTTTTGTAAAAATTGTCTGATTACCTGTCCTAAACGGTGCCAATGACCTCTGTTGATGGTGACCTCCCCCAAAATAACCAACAAATATAACCAATCACCTTATTAGGTACTGCGATGATGCATTCCTTAGTTGATAATTACATATGTAATCTTCTGGATAATTTTAATTTATATTCAACATTACTTTGATGACGATTATTTTTTCATTGGAAAACTGAGAGATACATATATATTTTTATCAGACACTTACCTGCCATCCTTTTAATTGCTAGTTAAATGGTTGCTCATCCTTCAGTTTCTACTTGAATCGTGAAGATCAAGTATCTTAAGGTAAATGAACTGATAATTGTGGAACTCTTGCATTATATGTTACTTTATCCATCGATTTTTATTTATTTAGCGAATGAGTGCGGACATGGCTGCCAATGTGTGTCAGCTCTTTCTTTGGGCACCGAAGTCTTGGATGGAGGGGAACACCCCATCCAGCAATGAGGTATGTGGTGATGTCTTTTTATGTTGATCAGTACTCTAAAATGTGACTGATTGGCATTTTGGAACAACATTGCAAGAAATTAAACCCTCCTATTAGCTCAAAATACATGCTTTATGCAGACGATCTGCAGATATATCGTCACTTTTTCCCCAGTGAAATTGCCGACGCTGTCAACAAAATTAATGAGGATATAAAAGCCATATCTGCTTGGTCCCTGCAAAATAACTTTGTTCTAAACACAAATAAGACCAAAGCAATAATTATTGGCAGCCCCAAGATCAAAAATCGCTTCCATCATGGAAATATATCTCAAGTCTGTGTTGATGGCACCTTCATTCCCTACTCTGACTCAGTTAGAAATCTTGGGATAACTATCAGCTCAAGTCTGTCTTGGAGTAATAACGTTAATAATATTTCTCGTAAAATCAACACCATCCTATACCAACTTAAAGTGCATTCTAAATTTCTTCCTCAAGACACTAGGAAAATGCTCATTTCATCGTTGGTTTTCCCCGTTATTGATTACTGTTGTCTAGTTTACAACAACTTAAATGAAGAAGATAACACCACACTACACCGTGCACTAAATTCATGCATTAGGTTTATTTTTAAACTTCGCAGAGATGTCCACATGACCCCCTACTACAATAAACTTAGATGGCTCGATGTTAAAACCCGAAGGAAATATTTCCTCGGGTTCTACTTGTATTGTTTGTTTCAAGAAAAATCCCCTGAATATTTATTCGACATGTTTTCCGTAAAACCTTCCACTAGGGATATGTGCACTAGATGTGATCCTGAGTATCTTTACTTTCCTAGTCATCGCACAACGAAGTACCAAAATTCTTTCTTGGTCACTGCGTGTCATCTCTGGAACACCCTGCCCAAAAACATTAAAAATTGTTCTTCTGTTGCTAGTTTTAAGATGAAATATTATAATATGTTACTTTATGACCACTAAATGTTATTATTTTTCATATTGTTGTAATTGCTTGTAGTAGTTGTTTTTGCGTATTTAATAATATTATTTAGGTGCTGTATTTCTGTTGTTAACTTTAAAAATGTATGCAGATGAATTTGTTATACGGCATGATTTCCATAATACTTTGCTTTCAGCATTGTTAAAATTGTATTAATTTATATTTAATTTTTTCATTATGTTATTGTCCAAATTGTTGATTTTTATCTTCATGTTGCTCAAAAAATGTAAATCTTAATTGCTTTTGTTCTTAAGGGGTATATCCCCAGGACAATAATAAATTATTCATTCATATTCATTCATATTCATTCATTCAAAATCATTGCATGTTGACACCCAGGTGTCACTATCCTGTGCATATTAAATAGTATCCTTGATGTTGTTGAATCGTGATACCTAATGATGGCACTTAGGTGTTGGAACCCATTGTTTTTGAATAAACATGTGTTCATTACAAGCTGTGTTTTTGAGTTCTATCACATAGATTTTATTTTTTTGTCAAAATTACATAATTTATGAAGACCAGTTGGTGATTGGCATCAACTTTGGACGTTAACATTGAGCTGGTTTCATTCAGAAGCAATTTGTTTATGGTTGGTTAGTGACTGGAATGCATGTCAGCGATCATTTCATATCTTTGTTCAATTTAAGTGGCAACTGAAAGCTAACAAGATGTCAGTGGTCTCTGGTGGTTCCATACAGTGGTGGATTAAGGTTGTTGTTTTTGGGAGGAGGGGGGGAGATTGCTACTTTCCAGGGGTCTGGGGGTATAGAATACCTTATGGTCTGGGGGTATAGAATACCTTATGACCACTATTTTTCCCCCTGTAACAGGAAACATGGGGAAGGGGATGGGGGGCTGCCCTCCCCCCTTAATCTGCCACTGATTCCATAGCAAATAAATAGGAAAGTGGATGAGTTAAGTAATTTTAAAGAAGCCTACTGGACATCTTTGCGTCATCTCAATAATTCTTTTGTCCATTCTGCATTAATGAAAAATAAATTAGCTGCCAGTCAATTACACACTTCACAAAACATTTCAAGGGGATTTGATCAGTACAATTTTTCAGTTTTTTTTGCTCAAATTTATGGAAAATTCAGAGCAGCAATTTCTGTTGCATCAGTAGTTCGTATTAATGTATTATGTATTTATTATATAAGGATTAGGAATTAGTTTCAACATCTGTTGATGCAAGAATGGTTAGTCACAATGAAATTCTTCTGTTGTAGGTTCTTCAATGGCTCTTATTTCTTACATCAAAGTTGGTTTGTGAGAGAGGTCTTACATTGGGCTCTTACTCTCAACGCCGTACATTTCCTGAGTACCAACTCATTTCATCGTTCTTAGCTCGCGTTCAACTGAGAAAAGTGCGTGAAGCAGTGATGTGGATGAGGCGACACACCCCAGATTACAGTATTCCGGCTACTTGCAACTCAAGTACACTTTCACAGATGGTTGCCCTGGATATACAATCATGTTCCATGTTGAAAAGTATCCCAATTTCCACTCAAAGCCCTTGAAAAGACTGATCCTTGCTTATGATGTGAATATGAAACACTATAAATTATTCACATGGGCTTACATTGTAACAAAATTTGGTGATGGAAGCTTGATTTTTTTGCTCAAATTGCCTCATTTTGTTAATTCACTAGTCACTGTTATTCATAACTGCAAAAATTAAATCAGATGGACATAGGTTGAGATCCAAAACTCTCCAAGGTAAACATATTTTTTTATGATATCATTCTCCCCTTTAATTTCATTACTTAAGATTGCAAGCTGGTTAATCTTTATGAATAGGATTGGATGTTTGTATATATTTTTCTATGGCTTAGCTTTGCCTCTGTAGAGTGACATTTTCACTCTCCTAATCATATAAATTTATCTCAATTGGAACTTGTTTCCTTTACATTGGATTTATATGCCAGTGAAAAATGAATTTTGTGTTACATCGAATGTGGTGACATCTGATCTCACGCTGTACTTAATATTTTCTTGACCTTATAGGAACCCCATTTCATATTGTTACAAATCCCTTTTAATGTATGTAAAAATATACTGAATAGTTCAATGAATTGCTAATGGTTTTACTGTACACCTTTTTAGTTCCTGTGGTTTATTTTCATTCCCATTTCAAATCTCTGTGAAATTGAATTTGGGAAACAGCATGTAGTGCTTAATTAAATAAATGGGATCACATATTTCTTTGATGTTTTATTATGTGAAGCCTTTATATTTAAACTAGTAAACGGTGTTGTCGTGAATAGGAATGCGAGTACTTATTGCCATTGTATGCAGGGTACAAATTGGGATCTTTAATAACAATTTAATGAAATAAGTTACATTCATAGAAGTATTCACCACTCTTTGCTATGTTTCAAGGCTTATTAGGGCAGACCTTGCCATGTTTTCATCATGGTAACAATATTTTTTGTGATCTAATTAGGAATTTGATTAGTAAATTTTATTCTTAAATGTATAAATAAGGGATTTACCATTCCCAGTCGAGCATTTCCAGGATTTTGTTTTAAGATATCTCTTAAATTAATTTTTTTCCCAAAACTGTCGGAAATTTTTGGGGCATTAGCCTAATTGCAGTCACATATTTTGGCAGGTAGTGGATTTATGCAAATTGTAACTTTTTTTTTGCTTCCCGACAATTCTGGTGGTCCGTATGCCCCAGAAATCCCGAAAAGCCATTGGCTTGTCTTCAGGTTTTTCAGGGGCCGAACCACCAGGTCTTGACAAACACCCATGAATGAACCCACTTCAATTAACTATTTGGAGATACGTAACTCCATCGAAAAAATGTAACTCCATCGATTTTTAATGGGTTAAATTGTCCTTACTCAATATTTCTCATGCCATCAGACCCAAATGAAGTTGAAAAAACAATTCGGACTTTCGACAATAATTGGTCAGTTGGATGTGATGGAGCACCAATGCTAATCATAAAAATTGCAACGAAAATAATCTCCCAGCCCTTTTGTGATATTTTCAGTATGTCAATTTCAGAGGGCCATTTTCCTGCTTCGCTAAAAACTTCTCTGATTGTACCCACTCATAAAAGAGGGTCATACAGTGAATCAGAAAACTGTAGACCCATTTCTATCCTCTGTTTTCCAAAATCTTTGAAAAACTTTTTTATGACCGAATCATTAACTATTTGTCATTTTTACCTTCTACACCATTCTCAACATGGATTCATCATGGGAAAGTCGACCACAACTGCAGCCTTTCAGCTTATAAATAAAATTATTTGGGGACTTTCCAATCAGAAAGACTTAATTGGAATTATTTTTGATTTGTCGAAAGCTTTTGATTCAGTTGATCATGATCTACTTTATTCTAAATTGCATAGTCTTGGAATTAATGGTGTTGCCTTGTCTTGGGTTAAGTCATACCTATCAAACTGTTAGCAAATGGTTCACATTAACATAAAACATAAATCGGGCACTAACACATTGAAGTCCAATTTGGTTTAAACCAATTGCGGAGTCCCACAGGGTTCTATAGTGGGCCCACTTCTGTTCGTCATATTCATTAATGATCTTCCCATCCACTTACCCAAATGTGATGTGATTTTGTATGCTGATGGCACATCTACACTAAGTGTAGGTGACAATTTTGCAGATGCTTGTAATTCTGCTCTTCAAACTTTAATCAAAATGTTTAATTGGTGTAGGTTGAATAATTTGAAAATGAATGAGAACAAAACCAATTTTTGACAGTTTCACAATAAAATTAATCCACCAATATTTACCCCTCTTCTTACATATACAAGTAAACCTATAAAGACGTCTAGCTCCGTCAAATTCTTGGATTATCTTTGACTGAAAACCTTGATTGGTATCCTCACATTAATGATATAAATTAAAAAATGGCCACTGGGACATTTATGATCAGGAAACTTGTCCCTACTACTTCCGTGGAAGTTTTGAAACTAGTATACTATGCTAAAGTTCATGCTCACTTGACCTATGGTGTTGTCTTATGGGGTAACTTGAGTGCAGCAAGGAAGGCATTTTCTATGCAAAAGAGAGGTATATAAAGGCCATGATGAGTGTACCCATCAGAACCCCTGGAAGTCCATTGTTTAGGCAACTGAATATCATGACTTTACCCAGCATATATATTTTTCACTCATGTTTATTTTTAAAAAGGTATCCATCTATGTTCATTTCTAACTAGATGGTTCATAGTCACTTGACTCGTGGAAGGGAAAATGTTCACCTGCGAGTACAATCACGTGCTGTATGTAAGAATGACCCTATTTACTTGACATCTCTTTTATACAATAAGTTACTTACAAACTTTAAATGTATGTCCTCTGTCTTCTTTTAAATTAAAACTCAAAGAAATACTTCTTAATTTATGTTATTATAGTACTGATGAGTTTTTTCAGACAATATTGTAAATCTATTGTGAAAGGTTATTATGTATAAATGTTTCTGAATATATTCTATGTAGAGATGGGCCACTCTGAAAATTACCTCTGTAATTTTCGTAATTTACTGCGTCCTTTGTAAATTACCGTAATTTTCTAGGTAATTCGCCTATGTTTGAGATAATTTTTCATACAGATAAATTCCCAACATGTTCATTTAAACAAAGTTCACATTTCCTACGTGTTTAGTAATAAATTGAGGCATGTACAACTCATTTTTGGAATATTTTACTCAAATTATAACATAATAAGATTAAAGCTTTAGAATATTCTTCTTGAAAATTTCTCATACTTGGACAAAAGGCAGCCAGATTGCGTGTTGCTGCCGTAGTTCTTTTTACAATTAAAAAAATTTCTAATTGATTAATTTTGTATTAGGTATGGTTTAAACATGGTTATTCCCTTCATATTGCTATTGGCTTTCTTATTTAACCATACATTTGCTGTTTAATACTTAAAACTAAAAAATACAGGAAAATTACGGTAATATTAGAAAATTACCGTTATTTACTGTGGTAATTTACCTCAGATGAAAATTATGGTAATTTTCCCATCTCTAGTTATATGTCAACGATGACCAACAGAAAAATAAAGCTATGTATTATTTTTATTATTATATGTATATGCTAATTAATTCCTTGAAAGTTTTGGTCCTTGAGAACTTTTTCTTAATGAAAAAAGAGAAGGTGCAACTAAACTTATCTTATTTAATTTGTAACGAATAGACAAACCACATTAAAGCAAATTTAAGACTGAATTGTCTTTGTGAAAAAATCACGATGAGGACAACTATTTCAAATCAGAAACCATGGAAATACCATCCATCAAAAGGAACCTTATTTGAAAAGTATTAATAGTCAGTAAACTAAAGTTTGCTATATTTTAGGAAGCATTTTAATTTATTTTTTTAAATCTTTCAGTTGTCAATTATCACATCGTGAATTTTATATTTGATTGGTTATAACTAGTCGTGAATATTATCATGTCGAAGGTGGTTGACCATCCCAGGTGTTATGGATGAATAAGATGCCTCAGAGTAATTAAAGTTAAAAGTGTTGCAGTGATTGCAGTCAGAGTAAGTGTACTACGGTAAAGGTAGTATCAGTGCTATTGAAATGTCAGGTTCACTACTTCAGATAATGGAAAAAGTCAAAGTGAATTGAAAAAAAATTAGTACATATATACACCCTTTTTATACAATTTGCAATACCATTTAACACATTCAATGCAGAGCACGTCAATAGATGTGCTCCTGGCTACACCGAATGACGGAGCACGTCAATTGACGTGGTCGTTCCATTCCGAAGCCCTTTACATTTTTTAAAGCCGATTTTGACGACTTTCATGAAAATCAGGCCCGCATTGAATGTGTTAATTGCAAAGAAGCATTAATTTCTAATTGATGCATTTGATTGCCAAATTTAATTGTATTTATTAATATTTAACGGTATTGTCATCAGTCCTTAATCTATGTTTTCCAGTATCTAGAAACCCAAAAATTTCCATGGAATATCAGAGCAGAAAGAGGCTCATTTTTATGTTTAGCAACGTCAGTACATATCCACTAGCAATTAATGTTTTCTTCAAACCTAAAAACGGTAAAGGTGAGCTTTCGTCTCGCACTTTCAAAATTTTTTTTTGAAAAACGTAGGAAACTGATGAAATTGAATGTGATACCTAGGAGTAGAGGAAGAATGCGGATTTGTGAAAATGTAAGAGTCATACCCGTGTGACTAGTAGTTTTTGAGATATTGACGTTTGAAAATGACCAATTTTTGTGATTTTTTCAAGTAAAATTTATTTTGAGACATTCCATTTGTTGCTCATCAATATTTATTTTAAAATTATTTTACAAATGGCCTCTGAGCGACTTGGAAATAATATTTTATATGTAATGTTAGCAATAGGTATAGTTGTTTATTTATTTTTATCTTTCATTGTTCTCGAAAACAGCACAATAGACCTTTACGTTGAGGAGTGTAGCATGTAACGATCAGAACTTCATAATATTTTACAAAGGTTTCAGTACACCTGCAGTTAGCTTTATGTTGGAATTGTATGGTTAATATTAATTGTTATAAGTAAACAAACCGTGCCTGTCGTGCTTATTTCCTATATGGCTAATGTAAATTTCATTCAAAGCATTTTAAAATGCTTTGAATGTCTGCATTGTTGCTAAGTGGGCTTGAAAAAATTATTGTGATAGCATTGAAGATAAATTATGAACTCTACATTAATATTGAAGATTCATAGATGATGATGTCGAAATAATAAATTTTAAGTCCAAATGGCAATAGGTAAAACCTTGAGTAAGAAGCATCATTTAGCTCTTACTTTTTCTCAAATCATTCCTTGGAACCTACATCATATCATATTAACTCACTGAAAGTCTCGTGTTCTGTGAAATGCATGTATGTATCGCACACATTTCTTTTGATTAAATTTTCTGAATCTGGTTGCCAAGGGCAGAGTTTGGATAAATTACTTGTTATTTTTTGGTATTGTTAAGTCCTGGGACTGTAAATACTTGTGTCATTTGGATGAATTTAAAAAGTAGAAGCAGAGAATGTTTAACTTGGATAATTATCTAAATGAGCAGTTTAGGTTTGGGGTGGGGAATGAAAAAAAAGAACTCCTGCTGAGAGGGAATGATTTATTTGATAAATTTCAGTGAGTTGCATGTATGCATGAAACATGGCCTTTCCTACAGAAACTTTTTCTCTAATAGTTTTAATTAAATTTTGTGGTTATAAATTGAAGCTGCTGAACACTCATATTTCATTATCATTAATTCTCTTTCAGCTATAGGTTGGAAGATGATGATATTCCTTCACTTTGCCATTTTCTTGCTACTTGCGAGGTTTGGTCGCTGGATATTTGCTATAACAAAATCACTGACAAGGGGTTGTACACCTTGATAAAATATCTCCAAGTAATTGAGTTCATTGATTTAGTGTATGCATTGCAGGATATTTAACCTTAAAGGTTAAATAATGTCACAAAGTCATCTTAGCAATTATTCACCTTGAACAATCTAATGTGAATAGAATTTTCCTATATAAGTTTTGCAAAGGCACCTCATTCGCATTCACTCTTGCCCGTTGGTTTTTCATGGGTTTCAGAGAACCCAAAAAATGATGCATTCAAAGGTATTTAAATGTCCCTTATTGCTGTAGCACTCATGTCTGTCCCATGAGTTTGAATGGGCAATCTTGCTAACCCTATTCCAAGGGTATTAAGGTTGAATGGGTATGCCATACCAGGTAAACTATGTAAGCATGAATATACATATGGATATAAATCTTAGGCACCACTGTACGGACAGTAGTGTTGCCCAGCTTTCTGCAAAAGATAGGTCGAGCTGCAATCAGCATGGTTCTGCTTCTGTGTGTCAAAAATGGCAGATTTAATTGGGAGTCCAATTCCGGTACCTTTATTTCCAGTATCTCCATTTGAATCACAGCTTTTTCTTATTCAAACCACCTTCTCTAGAGTGGCGGTGCTACAATCTGCTTGGTCCTGATTTTTTGGCGCATGTGGAATGTTTGGCAACACCCAACGGGGTCAAGTTTAGGATCCATACATATATTCATTTGTGTACGATATAGCCATGTCTTCTTATGCAAGACAAAAGTTTAACCTTTATTCGGCTAAAGGGAGCTTTTTTCCCACCAAAAAATTGGTCCCTTTTACGGAATGGGAACTCAAGGGACCAAACTTGGTTATGCTAGTTTAAATGCCTGGAAAATCTCCGCCCAACAGGACTGTCAGTGGGAATTAAAATTCTGGCTTTTAAAGTCTAATATATATTTTCCTGTGCATGCTATTGTTAGAGCCATCAATTTATTTATTAACAATAAGTATATACATCAAAGTTTTCAATTTTCATGGATATCTATAGATTATAATCAAGGTCCAAGAGGTAAGATCTGGTCCAATAGGTATTCGGGTCATGTGACCAATATTGGAAAAACAAGATGTGAGAAATGACTTTTTCTCCTTTGGAGAAAATAGTTCCATTGATCACAATATCTCTTGGAATTTTTTACTAGCATTCCCTAAATTTCGATCAGTCTTCTCTGTCTGCTCCTGTTATGAGCTGTAGTCATTGGGACATAAACTTCCACTTGAAAATCCCTCTCAACAGCAGAAACCACCACATTGTCAGTGTGGCCAGCCAGGCTGTGCTCAGGGCTGGAGTTGCCTTGCCATGTGTGTCATTAAAATGAGGGGTCCCTCAATAAAAAATGGGTGAATGTTATGAAAATTTGTTTGTAAATCTCTCAGCTTGAAGGGCATTGCAAAATGGGGAATTTCATGCATGATTTTATTACACTATAATCCCTCCCAACCAAATTTGAACAAAATCAGTATGGGATAACTCATGAATGTCCCTATTCAGAGCCCCCAGACCATGATTACTTTTCACTTTGTGAGGGTAATTGGCACTTCCAACTCGTCATAGGCATCAATATGGAACTCAAGACCTGCAACTTGGTACAAAAGATGGCCTGCCATTGCCCAGTGGCATTCAAGAGGGAATGGCCAAAATGGATAAACCATAATTATGACCTCTAGCCGCTGGGCATCTATTCTGAAGCTCCAGCTAGGCAACTACCCTCATTCACTAGCACTTTTAGCTTATCTATTTCCATGTAGAGGGGAAATCCCTATCTTCAACGCGATTAATGAGGCTGCCTCTGTCTCATCCCTTCTCCATGGTGGGTGAGGGATTGAGCTAGTTACTACATATGTACATACCTATTACATCTTCTTATGTATTACTCTGTAAGCCACCACAGAGGCATGGGGTATTAGGACACCAGCCATGGAAAAGGAATTGGAAGAGGATGAAAGTGAGTAGTGTGCTAATGGAGTGTCTTAAGTGTCTTGCTCTGCTTTTGCTATTGCCACTGATGTTACATGGAAAAAAGGAACTTTTTACCTCTCAATATGGCAGTGAATCTCTTATTTTGTCACGTCTATTAGTTTTAGAGATATAGTGCGGGGCTAAAATAATATCTTCCGTGTTGCTCTGAAACTTAAGTTATCTGAAATTTCTAAGTACCTAGGTAATCTTAGCCTAGCATATAGCCTCTGGGTCTCTAATGGATCACTACCTATTCCTTCTGTCAGATGTGTTACACAATGTGTGCTATTATAGCAGCTGTTGCCAGATTGCGAAGCCTTCCAATGTATGTATTTTGTTTATTTAGCATATTAAGTCATTGGAAGGCCTCAAATGCTTACTCCGTACTTGAGAGCTGGTCTAACCAGAGTGAAGTGACATCTCTTTTTCACTTTTTTATCTGAGGAGTATTTGCTTGATAAATCCTAGTCTCTTTCATGGAGAATTAGTGCAAATGTTTTATTAGAGTTTGCTTCAAATACTCTGTTGGAATCCAGGAACCTGTGGGGAATGGGTCTTTGCATGGGTATGTGCTCCCCAAAGAAGTCTTTTGGAAACCTTTGGGAGCTACTTGTCCTCAACAATATGAAATATGTTGCATCTTCTAAGCATGAGAAGCATCATGTGACTCCCCTCTTAGCACTACAGTCTATCCATCTTTACCTACTTTCTGCTGGCTCACTGCTCACCTTTGACTCAAGCGATTTGCATGGAGGATGGCTAAACCAATAACCCAATGGGAGTCTTGCTTGAGCCTATTGTGAGTCACATTTCACCTGTGATGAAAGCTCTTATGAGTCAATGAGCCTGAATAACCATTACCAAGAATTGGAGGCAAAAATTTAACCACTTCTTTGAATCAGCCTCTTTTTTTGTCTGTATTTTTAGTGTCCTGAATGTTTATTACGTTGTGGTGCTGGATGTACTGCCATAAGTTTTATCCTATACACACTGATGGGTTCCTCATGTCAAATTTTGGACCTTTTTGGTTTGCTCAGTGCCTCCCCAGTTCAGGGATGTTGCAGGCACCTATGCGGTCTACGTCACATGGACTGACTCAAACATGCAGTAGCATGATTGAGCATTGGGGTCAGGTCAATTGAACTTTTTGCTGGCTTGTAAAAATCTGCAGATTACCCACACATAAGGAGAATCACTGTCATATATAGGAAGCTTTCTCTTGAAACAGTGGTTTGCAATAAAGACTACATGATGAATTTATATGAATTTGCAAAATTCATTATTTTCATAATCCTGAAGTGCCAAAACATGAGGGATATTTAATTTACAATAGTTGACGTTGATTCCTCCCAACAATGTGCCTGTAACTCAATTTTTCAACTTGAATTATTAGTTTTTATTGTGCTCTACTGAATTTCTTCTCTTCTTTCGGTGATCAATCCACAGGTTGGTTTGCAGCAGCATACCACCTTTTCCTGTCTTGCGTTAGCCTCTTCATTTCCATGTAGGAGCAGTAGCCGGTGTACTCCATTATCTGTTGTATGTAGTCCAGCTGGGGCCTTCCTCTGCAGTTTCTTCCATTCATGGATCCTTCAGCAGTGTTACTACCAGGTTCCTATGCAAGTATCTTATCCAGCTGTCACGTCTCTTCAGCAAATTCCACAGGCTCGTACTTGCTTCTGCTCTCCTCAGCACTTCCAAGTTGGTAACTCTGTCCACCCATCTGCCTCTCAACATTCTCATATAGCACCACATTTCAAATTCCTCTAGCTTTCTACGATCTCTCTAGCACCTAGTGTCCAAGTTTCATTGCTGTGAAGTAGCACACT
Organism: Pyrrhosoma nymphula; assembly: GCA_963573305.1. Classification (NCBI taxonomy): domain Eukaryota; kingdom Metazoa; phylum Arthropoda; class Insecta; order Odonata; family Coenagrionidae; genus Pyrrhosoma; species Pyrrhosoma nymphula. Next base: position 71,252,164 of record OY754335.1, on the reverse strand, counting down.
CCATACAAACGATTTTACCAGGTGTTTCCTGACTTCGAGATGAATATTATTAGAGGTGAATAGTCATTTTTTCTTATTAAATGCCCCTTTAGCTTGGTTGATATGGATAATGAGCTCCTTACTGCAATACCCATCTGATGTAATGAGGCTTCCCAGGTCTCTTAACTCCACATTCTCAAATTATATGCCATCCAAAAACACCTGTGCTCAGGTGCTTCTTTGACTCATGACCATTGTCTGCTGATTTTCATATTGTAACGGGGGCTGAGTATATCTAATTTTGAGTACTGACTTTGGCCTGTGGTAAAAGGTTCACCATCTTATGTTTCACTTTTTTTCACTTAAGGAATCTTCACATGAATTGATTTCTCTCAACTTGATGTGCAATGACTTAAGTTCAGAAGGAATACAAGCCCTTTGTGATATGGGCTCTGATCTGAAAATCAAAACATTGAGGTTGAATGGAAATAAATTTGGAGCAGAGGTAGGTAGGGTGTCTTCTTCCACTTCAAGGAAGAAGTCTAATGGAGGAGTGATACCATTGCTCCAGGTAGCTCTGCGAGGAGTTACCCTATCATTTATATTCTTCTGGTATCTTTTCAGGGAGGTAAAGTTCTTTCAGGTCTACTGTTGAAGAATAACTATTTGCAGAATTTAGATATTGGAGAAACTGACCAAACTATTGAAAGTATTGTTTACATTGCTGCAGTTTTACGGAATCCGAATGTAAAGCTGAGGTCTCTCAACCTAAGTCGGCCTCTGATTAATTTCTCTGAAGCTCATGCAGCAGAGATTTTGGGGCAGATGCTGTTTGTATGTAAGATGTTTATTTGTTCATTTTATTTCATAAATAGTTTGAAAACATGAATATTCATCTAATTGAGATCATTAAAATTAAAATTGTTTTTCTTGACACTCAAAATTGTGGCTGCTTTGGAAATGTGAAGGAGATTGGCAGTGGTGGCTCCAAAATTTCTTTTTTTCAGAAGCGTAGTAGCTTAAATTTGACTGTAAGGAGGGGAGGGTGGGAAGGGAGGTGAATTGAGCAGAAATGATATTTACTTAACCCCTCTACTTTTGACTTAGATTGTGTTTTTAAAATCCTTTATCCAAAATGAAATTTTCTTATGGAATTTGTGATTGTATGATGCTTGAGCCTGAAATATTCTCAATATTTTTTGTGATAGACTGGGGAGGAGTAATTAGATATGATTATCGTGTTTGGTAAATGTACTTTTAAGAAAATATTTTATAGATAACTTTTAATGAAAGTTTTCTCAAGAACAACATTCCATGTGGAATGCATTACTTCATATCCTTTGCTTTGCCTTTTCCATGCATGTGAGTTCTTTTCTTGACCACTTGGGATATGTATTTATTTGGAGGGAAAAATTATTATTATAGATATACTTCTCCCGAACATTCTCACACATTCTCTTGGTCCCCTGGGTGCCTACTGAGTTCTTATAATGTGCAAAATTTTACCCCCTAGTTCATTAAATTACTCTTCAGATTGTGTTTCTTTCTATGCATGAGATTTATAAATCATTTTCCGAGCAAGCTTTTGCTATGATAAAAGTTTATCTGGCAAAACCCATGCTCTGAAAATTATTTATTAAATACAGTGATATTAATGGGGATTGTTTTATTTTGTCCTTAGATAAATGTGTCCTTAAAGGAGCTAATTTTGGAAAAATTTGGATTGATGGATCATGATGTAGAACTCTTGGCATTGGGTTTACACAAGTATATGGATGAGAGGTTTGTTTTACCTGCTGCAGACCCTCCAGCTGTGAAATATAAGGTGAGACTTTTATCGGCACTGTGTGGTGGTGAAGTTTCATCTTGTTGCTGCCAAGGTTAAAGTGTGGATACCAATTAATCAGAACAAGGTTTGGGACAAAAATATGCATTCAAGTTTGTTCCATGATTCAAAATAGATTTCCCTGTTATACTCTCTTTTTAATTACGGTAATGATATGGCTAGAATATCAGTGTTGGTGGTTACCTCAACTACCTCCTAATAAAGGAAATTAATTAGTGATAATAGCGATAGGTAAACCTTTTAAAATTATTGGTGTATGAAATTGAGTGCCCTCAAAAACATTTATGATAATTATCAGTTTCAAATATCCTTGTGTTTCACCTTCATGTATTTTCACAACAGTTCAAGTATCTCCACTCCCTTGGGGTGGGGAGGATGCAGGAAGGTTATAATCCTTGTTAGATGTTTCTATATGCAATATGACATAGGGAAGGGTGGTAGAGGGAGAGTGAAAAGGTCCAGTCTCAGTTTGAGACTGAAATAAAATGACACCGTGTACATACTCTAGGGTGTGGCTTATTTCTTATTTTTTCTTGGTTTTTCTATTTCAACCTCTCAAATTATGCTGCGGGGTAAAGACAGGATATCCTAAAAATCAGCTCAATTAGTTAAAATTTAGAGGTTGCTCGAGAGGCATAAATGTAATGACCTTCAACTTTCCCATATGGAGGAAAAAAACATACTTGAACAACACAGTTAAGATCCAGAGTCAACGTCAACTATATTCTCTAAGTTATGTTGACAATGATGTCTGCTAGGACACTTGCGTCTAGTGCAGAGTACCTGACCAGCATCCCTGGAACTGTGACCAACTTTTTCCCAATAAATTAAAAAAAACAAATAGGGCATATGACACCCTCCTAAATGATAACAACAGAAATTAGAAGAATTCATGAGGTTAATGCTGGCAGATTTAGTCACGACAAATAGTCTGTCTTTATTTCAATTACTTAGCATTTCATAAGATTTTTCATAAGAGGATCCGTTGACATGGTCTGAAAACAGCGACTACAGAAACATTAAAGACAAGGTGAAGGTTTTGCACGTGGTTACTGATCATGCTGAGCACGCTACCTATCAAGTTTATATGTACTTTTAACAGGAGCATTATGTCAAAAAAAGAACTTTTCCATCATTTGGTTCTTGGTGCTTCTGTGCAAAGTGCAAGTCTTTCAAACTCTACTGGCTTCAATGAGATGGCTGATGCTAATCAGGATCAAGGCATGCTAGGATCACGCAGTGTGCAGTATGCCTGAAGCATCACCCACAAGAATCTTTTTCCAAGTAAATGATGACATACATGTGCATGAATTAGGAAAGTTCTCTGTTCTAAATTTCCATGCCACCATAATTAACTAAGATTCAATGTGCTGTATGACGTGCTATAGCATTAACTTGAGTGGAAGTCACCCATTGAAGAGATACACTTTAAGCTTTAAATTCTTTTAATTCACTGTGGGAAATTGTGCTAAAAAGTGAGCTTTAAATTCACTGTGGGAAAAATCATTTCCCTGGACTGTGATTCAAATCTAGGTACCCCTAATTCATGCTAAATGTTACCTTGACCAGTTAAGCTACCCAGACTTGGCAACTAATTCCTTTGTAGCCTATAAGAAATTCATGGTGGAAGAGTATGCCTTGGTAACTTACCAAATATGTTACATCATTTGTTGCAAATTTGGAGAATATGGGTTAGGATTCCAACTAAGGAAAATTATTTTTTCCCTGGTGTATTTTCCATATACATACCTATCACGAACATGGTGTATTGATACATGGGTTTCACCTGCTTTCATTAATTAAAATATGGTATTGAGAAAATTCATTTCTTCGTACTAGGTATATGCACTCCACAATACCTGTGAATTTTCCATGCTCATGCTATGGATGAGTTTTGTACAAGTAATGATTGAAACTGGATATTTTTCAGGAAGCAGAGAGTTGCTCTTCCTATGAAACAGTAGCTTCAGTTGAGAAATATATGAAGGACCGAGGATTGTGGAAGGAAATGAAAGATGATGAGCCTTCAGAAAATCTTGATTCAGAGAAAAATATGGACATGGAGGAGCGGTTAACAGATGGAGAGCAGAAGGCAAAGTCATCAGAAGATTCTATTAAAGATGAACTTGCAGTACCGGTGGTGAACAAAACCCACAAGGAAATCACTAATGCTACAGAAAATGAAGAGATTGATTTTAATCCATTTCAAAGAGTGATTGCCAATGGTTCCTTTGTATCATACTTGAGGCACCTTGATCTCAGCTGCAACCATCTTTCTGATCATTCTATCAGCTATTTAGGGCCATACTTTCTATCCAAGCCTCCATTGGTGCTTTTGAATTTGGCATACAACTTAATTGGCGATGTAGGTGCATTGTGAGTGTTATTTCAGATTTCTCAAAATCTTGATGCAGTAGAGTATCAGTTTACCAATATAATGCATGCATAATTTTGGTATGGTATGCATACTTTCCTCCAGGTCACTTACAAAAAGCTAATTTAAATGCATGTATGTAGGGAACTTAGCAGATATTTACCAAGCACCATTATTGAGGCGCTGGACATCAGTCACAACAATATAGATTGTGAAGGAATCCAAAACTTGATTTACCGCCTGAAGCATCCAAGTACAATGAGGAAACTTCACCTGTGGGGTAATCGGCTGCATGAATCTGTTTGTAAGGTCTGTTCCAGTTTTTATGATCCTTTTAAAGTAAACTAGCTAAAATAGAAACACTTGAGCAACTTTTTTGGATTATTTTACTTTCATTGTTTTAATTCCCGAGTTCAATGAAAGGATGCCTCAAAACAGGGGTTACGATCTTCTAAAAAATGTCTCTTAGATTTGGTAAAAGTCAAGGATCACAGACTTTCTCCAACATCCAGGTCTGTTGGGTGATATGCTCGTTCTGGTAACTCCGGAGATGTGATTACAGGAGATAAAAGTTGATTTTGTAGGAATGCAACTGAGGCAATTGACCCTTATCTGTCCAACGGGAAATTTCGTTCACTCCAAACAATGGGTCCAATCTGAGGAATGGGAACTTTTGGGACTGCTTGGTTATGTGTGGTTAAATTAAATGTACAGAAAAAAAGAAAGAGGCACTTCGGTAGTGCTGAAAGAAGTGAAAACTTGAAATAACGTGAGCATTTTTGAATGTAGGGAATAATTTCTAATGAAGTGTTTTATTAATCAGTAGAAAGTAGTTTCATGTATATAATAAATTAAATATTCATTTATTGCGCTATTGTACACAATTATTTTACATAAAAATTGTACACTTCAGAATAATCAACTTTCATCCATTATTTCAACAACTCTTTCATCATCACCGCCATCATCATCGGCAATATCTAAAACTGATACAATAGGCTTATGGTAACTAAAGTAAGAAACGAATAATTTTGATTCGAATTTGCTTAAATGTCTTGTAAATACTGCATCAATAGTAGTTTTATATTTCGTTGTGCCAAGATTGCGATCATTAGACATCGTTAAACCAAACTCACTATTTAAAAATTCAATCAATGGTAGATTTTTATCGTCTGCAAAGTTTATGTTTATGTATATTTGAATAAGCTACTCAAATTGAACGTATTGAAAGAAATTGAGTTATATTGTACTAACCTTCACTATTCGTGTATCGAGTGCACTCTCCTGCACGAGTATGGACTATTATATTATCCGGCACAATATTTGTAGCAACCCAAATTGAATGAACTAAACCGTATATTAGATATATATACTTAATGTAATATGAATAAAATTATATAGTTTATTTGACGGTGACGCGAGTCCAATGGTTTTTACCCATCCACAAGTACTGTGTATATAGCGAGTATACTGTGTATATACAGAATATACAATTGTACATATATTTAGCAGCAGTGACGGTGACGCGAGTCCAATGTCTTTTACCCATCCACAAAAGTGTATATACAGAATATATAATTACACATATATTTAGTAGCGGTGATGGTGACGGTGATGCGAGTCCAATGGTTTGTACCCATCCACAAGTACTGTGTTTATAGCGAGTATACTGTGTATATACAGAATATACATAATTATACATATATGTAGTAGCGGTGATGGTGACGGTGACGCGAGTCCAATGTCTTTTACCCATCTACAAAAGTGCTCAACGCGACATAAGAAGTTTTCACTTCAAAAATTCGGGCTAGTTTGATCATCAGAGGGAATTTAAATGCTGGCTTTTAACCTTTTCCAGTCCTCATGTTTTTTCTGGTGTTTTAGTATGGTTCAAACTACATATTTTTGACTTTACTAGGAGATCTATAGTTATCTGTTTGGTCATAAATTTCAGGAAAAATATCATTATGCAGTCGTTTTTAATGCACTAAATTTTTAATTACATACTTTTTAGCTTACTTTATAGCATATGTACCTAATAATGTAAACTATACTGAATTGAAAAAATAATTATAAAAACTAATCATGTCGATCAGTGGCAAATATAGGTTATAACTTTGGGGGAGGCCAAGACCGGCTAGCTAGTGGGAACTGGCTGTAGTTTAGGTATCCGCGCCGAGCGCCTCTCGCTGCGGCCATGTGGCCTTATTTTTGGGGGGGGGCGGGGAGTCGGAAAAGCAAAAAAAAAAAAAAAAACATTTCCCGAAACAGTATTTTTGGGAAAGACCTTTCCCGTCTCGAACTTCGGGAAGGCGAATACCTTAGGGAATTCCCAAACGTCCGGGATCATGCTCATCCCTAATTAGGGGCTGTCCATAAATGATGTCACACAATTTTGGACCAAACTAGACCCCCTCCCCCCCTGTCACAGTGTCACAGTTGGTCACAAATAGTGTCCCCACCCCCCCCTTTAATGATGTCACAAAAATGAAAAAACTTCTAACCCCCCTCCACAGTCTGAGTAAAAATAAGGCATAATATACAGTGGAGGTGTCGATGTCACATGAAGCATACCCCCCCCCCCCCCCCCTCATCACACGTTGTCTCAAGGAGGTGACCCCCCTCCCCTCCCATTCGTGTGGACGTCATTTATGGACAGCCCCTTATTACGCAAGGCCTTGTAAAATTACGTCCACCACGACGGAGATCTCGAGCCATCTCGAGACTAGCTCGATACTCGTTTTTCGAGCATATTGAGATCGAGATCGAGCGAGATTTGAGCAGTGCTTTTATCTCGCTCGGATCTCGAAAAGTCAAGACTCGCACAGCCCTAGCGCACTTATAACCATTATAACTTATATTCAAAGAAGATAACCAATTAAGCTTGAGGACCAAATGTGCTCACCAAACCCAACAACGGACCAAAAATTCCTTGAATACTTCGCTCACACAATGTTTCAACCTGGAGGTTGGTTTTTGATAGGTGAGAGTTAAGCTCACCCCATACTAAGCCATTGCAACACTTGTGGGACATTTTTGTTCCAGATGAGGTTTTAGGGGGTTTGGAAATCCTAGTGGTTCTAATGTTGAGCTATATTTCTCTGATTGGAGCTGCCTTGTTTAAATTGTTACAGAGGTACTTATGATGCTTTTCTCCATACATTGCAGTACATAAGGGAAGTAATTGAAAGTGGGAACATTTTACAAGAAAATATTGATTTGAAAATATATCAAGTTGATGGTGTTGATTATGCTGCATTCAACCAAGAGTGTAAAGATATCCGTTTAGAATACTACTGTGTCAGAAAAATTCCCATCCATTCCTACAGTCAGTTATCACCATGCATGCAAAGGCTCCAAGAAACAAGGGTGAAATCTATGAATGAGGGGTAGTCATTGGTTTAAAAAATATGCTGGAAAAAAGATAGCGGCAATAATGAATTCAAAAGACTCAAGACTATATGTATTATGCTTGTGCTTTCTGAGGTGGTAAATAAAACCTTTTCGAGTGAAATTTTGTGAGAAAAGGCGAAAATTCTAAAATTTTATGTGTGTCATTAACATGGTTTGGGTTTATTAAACTAAATATTTATTGACTCAAATTCAGTTATTATTTGAATCTACATAAAATTATCCACAAACATAATTTGCTTTTTGTGAAAACATATTCCCATATTTCTTAAATGCCCTGAGGATGATGGCAGTGTCAGCCATTGAAACGTTGGCAGCAGCCATACATGTGACCCAGTGGAAATCCAGTGAAGAATTTATGTTCATATTCCCAGTGGAAATCCAGTGAAGAATTTATGTTCATATTCCTAATTATAAATCTATGCACTACCCATCTTTCAATTTTGCCACCACTTGGGTGTTTAACCCTTCAATGACAAGCGACGTAGTCACTATGTCGGTCACAAACTTCACATGCCGTCGAGCGATGTAGTGACTACGTCGCGGCGATTCCATTTAAATCAGTGGAAAACCAGCGGTTCCATTTAAATCTCCTCCGACCTACGAGATGGGATTCATTTAATACTCCTCCGGGCTTGAAGGGTTAAGAGGAAATTTGAAAGAATTGGAGAGGAAAGTATAAGTGATTAGTGAGGTATGTTTTGGTAGAATTATTGATTGAATGTAAGGTAATGCATACACCAGGTAATCATTCATCAGCTCAAATCAGGGATTAATGTCGACATTTTGAAGTACCAGTGCTCTGAAGCATTGTAGGATTATGGGGGAGAGGTGGTATGGATTATGGTGGTATGGTATACCCCTCAGCTTGATTTAAAAAATCTGAGATAAGGATCCAGAGCTCAGCTTCAGTATTGGAAGAAGCACCAAAGCAGTGCTCCAGACTGCTCGGGCTGAAATTAAGCCCTGACTCGAGTGCTGTCCATTTAATTAGATTCTCCTTTGAATGGCTTGAGGCTGGTTGGAAGCAGGATACTTCTTAGATCATGGTGATAGCCCGTTGTAGAGATTCTAGGATAGATTGAGACTAAAGCTCTTTTCTGTACTAAAATGTAAAATTGATTTTGTAGAAGCTGTACTTATATTTCCTTATGTTTTAATTTTATAAAGTACCTACTTTCTGCCCTTGTTAATGTGGAAAAATAATCATTATTCAATGTTTGCTATTCTTGTTTGCAAAATTACTTTTTCATTTAATTATTTTTAGAGGAAAGAAGCTGCTCTAAATGAGTTTAAAGAAATGAAGACTAACTTCTCAGAAATTTAATTGAAAAAGTACTTGCCCATATTTAATTTGATATTACAAACTATATTTTTTGATCCTGTTGACTTTGTGATTTCGAACTTTTACTGTTGTGTAATTAGACTAATATAGACAGTCAGGGATTGTTTTTGAGGTGAGAAAAGGTGACTTCCAACTATTATTTATTAGAGAAAAGAATCAATTTATGCTTCTGTGTGGTAGAGACTTGCAAGCAGGCGTGAAATATAGTTACCCCCACTGTGTCCGGTTTGAAAAAGCTCAAATAGATGTGACCTTGCTTGTTAAATACTTTGTGAGTACTATTACCTAACCTCTTGCCCACATTGAAGCCGATTGCCTGGTGGCTGGATGGGCACCTGGCCTCCTGCAGAGCACCTACTCTTGTTGAAATAACCTTTAGGTTTACTACCCAGGATTTCTCTCTACTCACTCTTCAAGGGCGTAACCAAAGGGGGGGGGGGGGGGCGATCGCCTCCCCCAAACGATGGAGAAAAAGCTCAATTTTAATATCCTACATTCCAATTTTGATAATTGCAAATTAAGATTGCACAATCGGTTTTGACGTGTTGTAGGTAAAGTCCTTATTAAAGGTATGTTTCCTAAGGAACAACTGTGGTGATCATTGCTGGTATGAGTCGCCAAGGGGAGGGAAGGGGCACAAATACTAATCGCCCCCCCCCCCTCCCCCCAAGAGCTTTCCCTGGTTATGCCCTTGCTCTTTAACTTCAGGCCACCTGGACCTTAACCTCCCCTAAAGAGGCCCATAGGGTGGTTCGCTGGGTACTTTGTGTGTATAGGTATAGCGAAACTTGGTGGCACTCACCAGTGGAGAATCAGAGATCACTGAGGGATCAGATCAAGCGTTGACGAGCGGGCAAAGGTACCGAAGGACTTCCGGAGTGACATTTGGAGAAAGACTCTGCCACTTTATCCCACATCACTTGTATGCTTTCCCCTCCCTTGCGTCTTGCTATTATCAAGCGAGTGCCACCAAGTTTTACTACACCTATACCCTAGCTCTCGAGACAGATGAGAACAGTTCAGCAGCTTCATCATGTGGGTGGAGGGGAACATGGGAACAGCTGGGCATGGGTTTCAGGTGTGAGTGTACTGCATTTTGTGCCCTTTGGCATGTCTCGTAGTGTGTGATGCAGATTTTTCTTTGGATTCATTAAGAGTATATTCTCATATTTCAACATGAATGATGCAAAAACATCTTCCACAGATCTTTGCATTGGCAGCAGGTGATAATTTTTGGAAGAAATTTATTAAAAATACAAAAAAATATACAGTCATGCAATTTACAATGTATAACATTACAAATAATATTCATGAAGACAACTTTGTTGGTAAGTTATCACTTTTTCAAATGAATTTAAAAAAACAAAGGACTATAAAAAATGAATACTGTTAAATGAACGCATGCACATTGAAGCAGCAGTGCTGTTAATTAGAATTTATTTTACAGGGCTGGTTGAACTCTGGGGCAGAGTGACGATGCAGAGATGTGAAAATTCACATTCTCTGGGTAAAATCTCCCTAAACAAAACTGAGAGACTTCTTTCCCTGAAAATCACTGTCTCCCCCATTCTCTTGTCAAAAGGTGTACAGCTGATGACTTGCATTGTGAGCTATCTCTGTTTTTACAATGTTAAAAAAAATGATAAGTAAACAGGTGCATAATGCATAATGGAGCCACAAATGATGGAACTGCATACCAATTGCCTAAAATGTTTTACTGGCCTGCATTCTTTGCTGCCAGAAAACGTTTATTCTAGTTTTCTTTTTGACCCAAGAATGACACTTTTACTCTTTGATTTCAAAGGTGCTCATTCATTGTGCTGGGCGAATTATTTTAGAGTTGGAGAAGGGAGGGAGACTTTTATGGGGGAGATGTGAATGAATGAAGGGTTGTTCTTTATTTCTTCAGTTTATTGATGTCTTAAGGAAAATTTCAATGAACCAAAAGAATTTCCAGAATACTGGTGCATGTAATAACTACGGCATATGACAGTTTTCCTTGGCTTAAGGATGTTTCCTTATATTCTCTAGACTTTCATATTCTTGAAATGCTAGTGCCTGTGCCAGATCGACCAATGATATCAAATAATGCCTTCTCTCCTGGTAGTGTTATGTGGATTTTCATTTTGCTATCCTTGATTAGAAAATACTTAGATATTAGCCTTCACAAATAATTTATCCATTGAATAAGTTATAAAGTTGGATGATGCAGCAAAATAAAAATGTCAGTGCCTGCATCTTCATCATATGTAACTCTACCTCTCAAGCACTTTAAAGTATTGTAAAGTTACTTCAATTGAAGGGTCATTTCCAATAACATCCTTATAAGAATCCTTTCTTGCAATACATAATGGAATAATGTAATTGTATTTTTTAAAATCTGAAGTCAGCTTATATACGAATACAATTCTGTAATCTGTTTACTGTAAGGTTTCACCGAGTCTCTTTATTTTACTCATCTGGAATCAAGTCATCTTTCAACTCTTTGCTTCATTGAACTTAATTGGAATCAGAAACAAGAACGTGATGAATTTTTTGTGAAAGTGTAATCATGCAGCTATCGTTACAAAAAAAGTCCTCTTGAGGAGAGCACATCTATATGAAGATTTCAGCTTTACTAGCACTCATCACAGTTAATCATTGAAATATTTTGAGGTGCCTGTGAATCCCATACATATACTTGAAGTCTAGTTCCGACTGTTGAGTTTGCATGGTGATTGAGTTACTACTAGACATCCAGCTGCTGTCTTTGTGAAAGGATTACTGATTAGAAACTTCTTGTATTGTCATCCCTCTTGCTTTCTTCCTTTTCTTTTTCCTCAATTACTGTTATTCCTTATATGTAGTTATTTGCGAAAATATTTCCTTATTATTGATGGCCATTGAAAGGAACTTTTAATACAAAATTTCAAGGGATTAGCCTATAATGTTCCACAGGAATGTCATACCCAGATAACACAGATTTTATTGTATCTACTTGAAACATGGATGGTACATATTCTATCGCAAAAAGGATACCGGCTCTCATTTTAATTTTTTGTCAAATATTGGACATGATTTGAGGTCTTCTACCAAGTTTGTTTGAGAGAATAGAGAATAGAAAGGCATAGTAATATGCATGTTATGGCTGCTGCCATATTGGGTTACATCTGTTGAGGTTATATTTAGGTACTTTATTTATATTTGTCCGAGCACTTTTTTTATTCTTTCGCAAATGGTAAAACATTAATGAAATCAAATTTTTCATCTAGGTATGTATTACCACTTATTTCTCATATGTGATTGATCTCTTTTAAGATTAATCAGAAGAAATTCATGTGAATTGAATCTTTTGCATAGTAAAAGAAATTCATACAATCAATAATGTTTCTTGATAATCCTGGAAAAGAGGGCATTTGACAGTGCCACTATACTACAGTTTCGGCTATCAAAAACTAAAAATCAATTTAATGTGATTAAGCTGAAATTTTTTTAACATTTTACCTCAAGAGGCTAAAACTGTATCCTACTTAAGATTCAAACATGTTCTCCAAAGGTGGCTTGTAACAAAAGCCTTTTATTCTATTGATGAGTTTATGAAGTGTAAACCAGACATTATTTTTTGAATATTTTTATGTGACTGATAATTTTTATTTTCTTGTTGTTTATCCTTTGTACAAAGACTATTGCAATTTACCTTGCTTAATGTCTAATAAATTATATGATATATTTATTTGATTGTGATCTGTGAAAATAATCATACTTACAGTTTCTACCTCTTAAACTTACGACTTTGGTGTTACCATGATCAAACAAAACTAATATTTTGAGTGCTTAAGGATGAGGCCAGTTGCTATGATAAAGGAGTTGCATCCCTTCACCAAGAACAAGAGTACCTAGTTCTCTGAATATCAGACCTCGGAACTAATATATCATGTTCTGTTAATGGGAGTACTAACATCTCATGAGTTTATTGAGGAAATTGCATCAAAATGCATTTATTGAAGTCATTTTGTGACTCTAGATATGGGAATGGTTCCGTTTCAATTAGATGGATTTATTCATAGACCTCAATTTGTTGTTTATGGAGATATGCATTGCCCAAACATCTCCCATGAAAATCCATAGTGGGTTTTTTTCATATCCAAGTAGTCATTCCTTATTTGGAGGCATGAAATTATGTGCTATCTGAGTAAAAACAATGACAATAATCTGGGCTTCATAAAGAATTCTGTACAAATTACCAGAAGTTCTCTGCTTCTTGGAAATTTGGTTTGTTTCACACCATTGGAGGGAAACTAAGATCACCATTTCATTGATTTTTAAAATCTTCAATGTCTCTCACTAAAATCTCACCTTTAGTAACATTTGTAAAAAATAAATAATAAATTTATCACAGCTTTGATTCATACTCAATTTTAGATTCTTTGTCAGTTCCCTTTTTTTCTGACTCAGCTTCAATCTCCTCTATGACACCTTCCTCTACTGTCATGGCAGGATTGTCAGCAGCCCAGTTCTCTTTGTCTTGTTTAGCCTTCCAGGCCAGTGTTTTAGCCTTGCTGGCCACTCCAGCCTTCCTTAGGTCCCTCTTGCCTTCAAAGTGCTGCTGGATCTCGTACAGTTGGTGGCCCTCAGTCTCTGGCAGGGCAAAGTAGAGGTATATACCACCAGCAAGACCAATCGCTCCATTCAGCCAAAATAGTCCTGGCAGTGTTAGACTGTCACGTAGGCTGAAGAAGGTCTTGTTGGCAGCGAAGCCAAAGATGTAGCCGGCTGAGCCAGATGCACCACTTGCCATGGCTCGGACCTAAGAATTTCATAATTTTTTACATGGATCAGCATGACGAGAAATGCCTAGATTAAACAACAGATTCATTAAAAAAACATTTATTTTATGGAATCGATGTTCTCCAATTTGGAGACAATTTTGAAGTCTCTTAAAAAATTCTTATGCTCTTAGTGATTTGATGTGCGTATGACTAGATACATGTACATGTTGTCTTTTGGGAATGAGCTAAAAGGAAAAAACTATCTGATATTTTACTGCAAATTTGTATTCTTTAGTTTTTAATATCAAGGCCTTTTTACATGAGTTGCATAGTTGAGGAGGGGGAATTGTGAACAGGTGGGTAAATGGCTGGAAGTGCACCAATGTGTGCTCAGAATTATGATGGAGCCTATTTTCAGGATGATTGGCTCTGCATTCACTCAATTACTTTTGTTCAGAAGATATAATTTTGAAATACCATCGGTTCACGCAAGTGCATACATAATATTAACTAGGCTTGGAAGTATTAAAATAGAAATATATTGTCAGATTTTATGGCATTTCAATAAGTTTCATTAGGTTAGATGTTGATAATTGCATATCATTACTGGGAAATGATATTCAATTTTAATCATGACCAGGGCCAGCCTAAGAATACATTTTAACCCGAGCGAGAGAGTATTCCGGCACCTGCCTATCAAACCCATTCACCAGTTAAACATTGTAGTAAAAAATATTTTTTCACCATCACGGTGCCCCTTCCTTTGCGGTGCCCTGGACAGTCGCCCGGGCCTTAAGCTGGGCCTGATCATGACCATCAGTTTATGTGCTTGTGTATACATAATATATATTTTGGATATCCTTCATTGAACACTTGGATGCATTGTTATTATATTAATTGAAATTGAAAGGAGAAGACGCATAAGAGTTACTTATTTTGAGAGACTAAATGAATGAATAATTGCAAAATGGTAATTGAAATAGGTTTTACCCTAGTATACTTTGCTAAGGATCTTATTTTCTTTATAAGTGGAAAAATTATTATGAATATTTATAAGGCTCACTATAGACTCAATAATTTTCCAAACTGCATGAAAAATGTTGGAGCTTTAATTGAGGTGTTGAAAGGACATTAGTGGACAATGGAGTACTCATGATACCAATATTTTTTGCAAACTCTTTTTAGGAGATTTTTATTGTATCCATCAAAAATACTTTTCTTACCATCGTTTATATTTCTTAATTGCATATGGATACTTAATTCTGTGGAAGATGATTGATATATGCATAATTTTATTGCATCAACATTATCTGTTTGCTGCCTTAAGGGAATGTGGCTGGGGGTGTTAGGACTCTAACCATGCAGAAGGGAGGGAATGGGGAAAAGGATTTTGGGAGCCAAAGGATGACTTAATGCTTCATTATGCTCACCTCAGGTGGATACACTTCACCAATCAGTACCCATGGCAACAGCCTTAGCCCTGTGTGTGAGAAGAAGGCTGAGAGTATGAGCAGGATCAAGGGGGCCCAAGGTGCATCTTCTGTGGCACTCACAGGGCCATTCAGGTGGGATATAGTTGCCACAGCAATTAAGCAGCATGAAGCAGCTGGAAGAGAAAGCGTTCATGATATATACACTCATTTCACTAGGATCGTAGGCCAAATTCTTGTTGGCTTGAGAAAGTAAGGTCAAATTATCTCTTCCAATTGTCAAAGTAAAGCCCTCATGACAAAGAAACCCTTAAGTTTCATAAGTTCAGTGTCTAAATTTTAGATCTATGCCATTGCTATTCAAGTATGTAGGTACTATTTGCTTCACCTATTTGATGGCTCATTGACCTATTACCTGAGGGGAAAGGATGAGAATTTTTGGCATTTGAGATTTGGGTCTGGAGAAAATTGATTCAATAGAAGGAAAGGGGATCACATGAATAGGTACTTGGCCATAGGGAGGTAACATTAATTGCTCTGGGAAACGAGTGGGGAAAGTGGATGGATGGAGCAAGTAATACCTAATGTATTAGGATATTGATGGAGTGTACAGAAAAAATAATTCTAGGAAAAGAAAGAAAATATAATAAAAGTTGGAATTTTTCATTGGGATGAGAAGGTAGGAATCATGCTGAAACGATGGAACTTCAAGTTAAAGGAAAGAAATCTTGAAAGATGAAAAAGAGAGTAGAAATCATCCTTTATTACTCAGATAGCCATAGAAATAATAATATCAGTGTTAAGTTATCTGAAACCTATCCTTCACTCCAAACCAAAGCTTCATGATTCACAGTACATGCCCTACATTGTCATTTGTCATGTTGACCTGTCAGTACTATTGAAATAATTTGATGAAATAATGTGAGAAGGGTGCTTTTCTTGTGAGTCTACTTCATCAATTCTTATCAGGCTTCCGGTGTGATATGGGGTTCCATACTGATTGACATTTGGATGCCAGCATATTGAAACATCAGTCAGTATAGTACCTTTTATGACCCTAATTAGAGATCCATTTTAATAATCAAACTCTATACTTTTCCACACTGCATCACAAACTTCGACAGGTTTCACCTTGATAAGGCATCTTCTGGCAAATTCTGAAGATTCAACCCTTCATATACATACTAATTGTGAAAGAAATTTATTCAAAAAGTGGATAAATTTCTTCCTGCATACATAGAATGGTTGAACCTTCAGAATTTGCCTGAAGATGCCTTATAAGAGTGAAACTGGTCGCAGATTATAATAAAGTGTGGGAAAGTACGTAAAAATGAACATGGGCGCCCTTATAATATTTTCCAGGGGGGGGGGGGGGGGGCAAGACATAGGTTTAAGAAGGGGGGTCCAAGGAGCCCTCTCCCAGAAAGTTTAGTAAATTTGAGGTCTCAGGAGTACATTTTTGGAACATCTAAGGTGAATGGCAATTTTTTAAATTTGTTACTAAAATATTAATTTAATCCTGCAAAAATAATAAATTTAATTTTCCCTTCCAATTTTTATTTTTCCCGGGAGGCTATGGGGCAGGGGGGCGGACGCGGCCTCCCCTTGCCCCCGTGTATGGGCGCCCATGAATACGAATATCTTTCACTTGGTCGAAGTCAAGCCTGATACTAATAAATTTACTAATTAGGGAACTCCATGAAAACTGTAATCTATTCTTATCTTCACTCACCTGTCGTGGAGAATATGGACAAGGGCCTCTTGCCAAGCCAGTGTATCAAGACGGCGCACACCACTGTCCCAAGCAGCTCGACGATCCCCAGGATCAACGTGGACGTGTAATGATTCACGGGCGAGCCCACGATGGAGAAGATGCTGACGGCGAACGTCTGTAGTGTCGTCATACCGCCGAAGTGCCCGACGAAGAAGGCGGTGCAGATGAGCATGTAGGGCCTCAGGAACGTCCGGAGGAGGTACGGCTTCACCCGGAACGCCACGTGGGAGCAGAGTTTGGCCCCAAAGCCCTTCTCCTTGATCTCGGCTCCCTCTAAGGCCGCCCGTTTGATCTCCATCTGCGTCTTCCTCGACCTGGCGATTTTCTGGCCCTGGATGTTCGTCACGAGGACATCGAACTCGCGTTTCACGTGCGAAAACGGAACCCAGCCCCTCAGCCATCTGCGAAGAAAGAAAGGAATGACATGAATGCGTGCACGAACATATTTGGCGAGGGAGTGGAAAAAGGTGCAAGTTTCCCTAATCGGAAGAGTTTACGTTTACATCAAAACGAAGTAGTTTTGAGGTGGTCGTAAGTTGGTGTGCTACCAATTTATTGGTGGGTATCTGGACAGGCCCTACCTTAATGTACTCCATAGTGGGATCATCTCTTAACTTTCCTGACTAAACTATTGGCTTGCTGCAAAAGTTCGCACCTTATTTTGGCTTTGCAAATTTGGCGTGATGACTTCTTCAACTCCAAGCCAGCATTTTCTTCAGACGTGGAATCAAGAAACTTCCCCAGCGTTGGGAGAGTGTAGGTAATAGATGATGGAGGAGAGTGTATCATTGATTAATTTCTGTTTGCTATTCATCTATAATAAAAACATTTACCACAGCCAAAAAAACGTTGCGAACTTCATGCATCAACCCAATATTTGGCCTCTTCTAAGTCACTCCTGAGGTCCTCACATTTTTTCCTCCCTCATATTTCATCCAAAATTCGTACTCTGTTCCTCTTTCGCGCCTCCACTCCCAAAATTCTTCCCTTTGTTGCCATCTGAAACTCTTAAGATTACATGTAGTTTATCCATAAGATGATTGGAGACTATAGGGGTAGCAAAACTTCGTGGGATTTGCTTGTGCAGATCATGACGCCAGATAGAGGAGGGTGTGTAAGACAGATTGGACAAGGGGCCGAGAGTCCTATCCAGAGGTCTCTATAGGATTCCCTCGGTATCTCAGCCCGCTCATCAACGCTTGATTCGCCCACATTGACCTCAAACTATCCACTAGCGAGTGCCATCAAGCTTTGCTATGCCTTTACACAATAATGTCAACGTGCTCTGCTACTTTTAACCGGCATGGCGCGGTGGGTGGAGCATTCAGCAGCGGACCCAAGGGTTCCGGGTCCAGATTCTGGTTCAGACAAGGATGTTAAAATGGAATGGAGGAGGCATCGCGGTAAACACCAGTGGACGAAGGCGAAGCAAGAACATAGCCATGGTACTACTAATACAAGTATTAGTAGTACCAATGGGCATAGGTTCTTGGGAAGGCTTTTATACCGAGTAGGCGTGGCATGCAAGTCACAAAATGTTAGCAGTGGATTTTAACTTAGATTTGACGAAAATAAAACGTGACCACCAGAAACGTGAGATAGGGCTGTGCCGGCTGCAATGGCGGAATTGGCTTCAAGAATCAGGCAGAATATCACCTCCATTTTTTTATAACCTCCTTGGGCGCTAACTCTTTGAACGTCCCATTTAAAATGTTCACGGAGCGATTTCATGGATACTAAATTCTCGTGGGTATAACTGTTGACGGCTCATGCTGTACATACATTGTTATACACATAAATACCTTAAGGTAGGGTGCTGGAGTTGATTTATGTGAAAATACTGGCCGACTTTATCAACCCAATATCTTAGAGTTAGGAAATTTTGATGGAAAGAATGTGTAAAGGTAGTGGGGCATATAACTGTAACTGACTGCATAATGCAGCACCTTGAGAATCATGGGAAAATGTTGAGCTTGCCTTAGGTCCGTGCTGCCATAGATCCATTGCTAATCTGCTGTCAGCTGAGGTGGTTTGTGCCATTGAAATTGATGGCGTGGTTGGTTAGGGAAAGATTAATTGGAGAATGGAGGAAGGGAGGAGAAAAAGCTGTCGTCGGTATTAGCCTACTCTTAACGAGAGGCGTCATTGCGACCACATTTTAAAGTACCTACCACGTCCAGTCCGACGGACGGAGTGATGAACTTGAAGTGCCCTTCAATAGACGATCAAGTGTGGGTCGTGATTCCATTGAAAAACCTTGACTTCCGGGGTTTGAACGCGGACCCCTGGAATGGAAAGCCAGTACTCCAGCAGCCACACCGCCGCAATCCCCAACACCTTGAAATGGTGTGTTAAGCCATATCTAGGTCTGTGCAATATATCAATATTTGTATCGTATTCATGGTGGATCATTTGATGGGAATGACATCTCAAGGTACAGAAGTTATCGTCGATGTGAACGATATGCCCGGTGAATGTCGAGTTTATGACAAAGTTGATGATGATGTCATGGGTTATCGTCGATGTTGGCGATAATTTTAATTCCTGTTGTTTTTTAGATTTATATTATTGCGACCCTTAATGCACCATCTACTGATTTAATGTCTAATTTTCTACACCTTATTAATTTATGCACACAATGCTGTTAGGTTTCCAAAATGGTTCCTCCTGATAAGTTTGGGATGACCATTCTGTAATAAATAGGTACCTCTTTTAGAAATTCCAATATTTATGGTCGATATGATGATAAATAGCATCAGCATGATGGTATGACCATTATCACAATATTGTCTTTGTTATTTAAAACAACTTATAGAAATCGCATAACTTGGTGGCTCGCGCTTGCGGGTAACCTGGGGTAAGGATGGATAAGACAAGCAAGGATAAAAGGGTAGAGGAACCGGTCTCCAGTTTAGGCACCATCTGAAGGCATTCTCGGTCCCTTTATCCCACCAACATCGACGAGAGTAGGTGGGCTCTTAAATTTTCTCTTCCTGACATCCCGAGTTACGGAGAGGAGTGTCCCCAAGCTATGTGAAGCGTATAATCGTCACCTCGGATTTTATATCTCAACCGAGGTGCTTATTTTCAATTTACGATTCATATATATTAAAAATTGGAATAGAGTTGCAAACCATATGACAATTATCGGGCAATCAAGGTTTTAAATCGAGATTTAGCGGCTTTTAGTACTCAGTTAAGCATTCTTTAAAATGCATGAAACATTGCGTACGCCAGAAAAGATAGTAGAACCTAAAGGCCGTTTTACACGGGGCACGAAATTGCACAACTTCAAGCTGCATGTTTTTCTCAATCTGGCGTGCTATCATTTTCAAATTAGAGCAGGGGCTATGTTGCCATCTCGCGTTCATGCAATCGCCCATGCTTTCTTGCAATTCATGGCTTTGCACGATGCAATATGAAATGCACGTTCGTACGTACATCAGATTGTGCAATTACGTGCCCCGTGTGAAACGGGCTTAAGGGTGGGTTTACACTGGCAAGTTACATCGTCAAGCTTCATCTGGAAGAGTTTGAGGGGAATTTTACCATGATGAACAATTTTTCGCAAGTTAGTGCAGAGACAAATTGGTTGCTGTTTACATAGGAAACAATACGCTTCCACAAGCTACTTGCCTAAAATTTTAAAAGTTCTGCAAGTGAACTTGCAGAGCCGTTTACAAGTGGAACTTACCCACGTCAAAAGTCGCTCGCTGCAAGTAAATTGCGCATTAAACTTGCCATTGTAAACCCACCTTAAAAAAATTCACTTCCTAATAGAGTAAGTTTATATGTCACTAGGCAGTATTGCTTCTATACATATAACTGTTCACATTGGTAACAGTGGAGCTGTCGGGACTAGAGTCCATGCAAAAAAGGCAAATAATTCAGAAGGTTTATAGCTACTGGCTCCATGAAAAGTGAACTGTGGTTAAAAATAGACCAAATGTTTCGAAAATATACCACAGTTACGTTAAAAGTATATGCTGAAAAAGTTAACTGTGTACAGAAAAGTGATTACTTTACAGAATCCATGCTTGACGCTGTTACCGAAACATACTCAAACAACAATCGAGGCTGCAAATATCGGAGACCTTTTCTTATCAGACACTCCAGCTCACATTATCAGTGCTTTGATCTGTTTTGAATTGCGCTGCCTAGTGCGCACGGTCTATGAGGTAGACCTCAATGGTCTAAACCTACAGGGCATTCCCCACGTTCCTAGGCACACCAGCAGGTGTGGGAGTTGAATAGGGGAGAAATCACTCCCTTGTATGTGCTTTCGGGACCTCTGGTAGTCAAGTCGGGCTCTGCCGGCCGTGCGTCCCGTCGATTCGGGCCCAAGTTGGGATTACCACTCGTCAGGCAGCCTCGGGCTCGCTCGGATGTCGGCTTAGGGCCTGGGTGACGGGAGCGACAAAACCCCACCAGCCCGGATCTGATTGTGGGAAAAACTCAGAAATTTTTCCCGGAGTTGTGATTTCTCGGATTCAATCACAGTGCCGAGATGCGAAATGAAGATGAAGTTATGACAAAATCACAGGTTGAGAAATCACCCCTAATCGCTTGTCTGAAATAATTGGAAAGCAACTGCGCTCTTGTGTTTCAAGGTGAGAATTGCACTTACGAGAATTGGGAGCCCCCATTGATTTTTTAAAAGCATGTTTTCCTCACCTCAGGGAACGCTGTGCTTCTTCCATGCGGCCCTTCGCAATCAGCCAGTGTGGAGACTCCGGAACGCAGAAGAGAGCAAGCATGGCCATCATGGGTAGCGCGGCGCTGATGGCCGCGGCAAGCCTCCAGCCTTCATTCGCCGCGCCGGGTGCCGACGTGGACGCCGGAGTGGCCTCGAGAACCTGCGACAGCACCTCTCCCCCGTGTCCAGCGGAAGCCCTGCAGGAAGGGAAAGAAAATGAAGTCTGGTGTTAGCTCGCGAAGATATGGTAACGTATGGTTTTTATTTAGTAGTTTATTTTTCAATTTATTGGTTGGCTGGTTATTTGGGGAAGCTACCGACAACTAAGGTCATTTGTGCCATTGAGGATGAGTAGGAGGGCTGGTTAGGAAAGGATTTGTTGTAGAAAGGAGGAAAGGTAGACCTTCTATCCTATTTTTAGGAATTAGTATCAGACTGTCGTTGGCGATGAATAGGTGTCATCTATGAAAAATGGGTCCATTTACGGAAAACTACCTTATAATAGGGCAGTAAAACGTAATGTGACTAAAGTTTTTATGTAAACGGATAATTCATGAAATCAGTAAGAATCAGAACTGAAATCAGTGCTGATTTCAGCACTGATTTCACTACTTACTGACTTGTGTCGTGTAAAACAGCTCTTACAGAGAAACAGAAAAAACACGAGCCGTGGGACGCGGGCCTTGGTAATGTAAAAAAACCTTTATCTGACTTTCTCATTACATGTTAGCACCATCTATCTAATGAACAGCCACCCATGCATCAAACAACCACTCGTCTAATTCACGTGTGAGAGCAGGGATAATTGAGTTTTTGTACGGGTGCGGGCAACTGGAGTAGGTATGCGACTAGCGATAATTTCAGTAGATATATGAGTAGGGTTAAATGTGGTGACTAGTGAGAGGGAATAGGGTAGTGCCGATTG
Source organism: Pyrrhosoma nymphula (assembly GCA_963573305.1). Classification (NCBI taxonomy): domain Eukaryota; kingdom Metazoa; phylum Arthropoda; class Insecta; order Odonata; family Coenagrionidae; genus Pyrrhosoma; species Pyrrhosoma nymphula. The sequence goes on along the minus strand of OY754335.1, from coordinate 71,229,636 downwards.
TCTCCTTATTAGGCAAACTATCCACACCTCCAAAATACGCGAAAATATAATATGTATGCAGACACAGGATGTTCCACTTCGGAAATTCTCCTATGTGCGCTCATTTCATATCCTTATTAAATTTTACCAACGAATGCAAGAAAAAACTCACTTAAATAGACTTATCAATTTCACGTGAAAGGGGAACATCTACCTTTAGCAAAATACTGCTTCTAGGGCGACGTCAAGGATCGGAATATCACTTAAATGTTCGTTTATGATTGATTCTAGCCCGGGGGATTTTGAGTTGAATTATCCCCGACTTGTGCGTACTACATTGGTGTAAGCACGAGGAATTTAGTTTGTATTTTCCTTAGCTCAATCTTGCAAGAAGGTAGATTATACGTGCATTATTTACCCTTAATGCCTTCCCCTTCTAGAAACCTCAGTGATGGTATGCCTGCTAAAATGTTTCAGCGTGTGTTGTAGAATCATTGGTCGAGTGGACCTAGTGATGGAAAAATGTCGGTCAAAATCGATTTTTCGAACAATCGATTTTTAATCGAAATGTAAATCTCGAATTTTCAACAAAAATCGAAATTTGAACCAAAAGATCGATTAATCGAAAAAATCGACGGCTCTTTTTTTTAATACAGTTGGTACAAAAACATGTTTATTATTCATTCGAAAAACGCTCATAATGTATATTTGAGTAGTATAAAAAATCCCTAAAAATGAACTTAGAATACATTCTTGAATTATTAGTAGTAAAAATTTACAAATGCACGCACATTAAAGTTTGGGGATCACCGCTTGGAACCATTTGGCTTCACTAAAATTTTTAAGAAAGATCAACTGATTGAGATGCTTTCTTGATGGTCTAGGGCGTGCCTTTCCAATTTCACCGGCCTCAGAGAAAAGTCATTCACATGGGACGGATGACGTTTTCATACTCAGCTCTCTGATAGCGAAACGGTACGAAATGGTCAAGATCGAAGTTGAAAAATCGAGTTTGGATCGAAACTCGAAGGTCATGACTCGATCTCGATTTCCTCGATCTATTAAACGCTATTAAAACTCGATTTTCGATTTTAATCGAAATCGATTTTTCCATCACTAAGTGGACCTTGTGGATTGCTTTGAGGAGTGTGAGCTTACTTGCTCCTTTTTGTTCACATTATTAAAAGAGCATCATGGCTCATAATGCTTTGTGTCATCGTATTATGTTCGGAGAATTGTGGAATATTGTCATATATATTTTCATATATATATGAGTGAAAAAATGAATAAAACCATAGAGTAAGCATATTACTTACTCTATGATAAAACTCCTGCATGAATGAAGCAGTCGAATCGTCGATTGTTCACCTTAAGTTGGTTCCTTCTTGAAATGACTTAATGTCATTGCATTCATATTCTTGCTACGCGTACCTTGTCTCTACGCAGGCGTTTAGTATCTACGGCTGTTGTGTAAACGGGGCATAATGGAGCCTATTATGATTGGCGGACGTTAACTGTGCCGTTAACAGACGATGATTAAAAACTTCGTCAACGTCTAACTTTTCCGTAACGCTACACCAACGTCAACCAATCAGAGGAGAGCTTTTCTGTCAAAATTTACACAATTTCATTTCCAGATAGCTCATTTTCCTTTTTAACTTTAATTTGAAACATAATTTACACTCTTGAAGCGATAATGGTGTTTTGGATATTATTTATGTTTTGACCATCAAGCATGAAAATAAGCAGCTACTTCGAAACCGTTTAGAGCGTGGTTTACAAATACGATCAGCAATATGCGCTGGTACTTCCCGTTAATTATGATACTCTCCTCCTTGACGGGAAGACGACGGAAAACTGAACGCCACCGTCCGTTTCCGTCACGTCAGAAAATTCTGATCGTAATTCCGCCCTCACGACGGTTAAAAATTCGAAGTAGGAACGCTAACCATATACGACTCCGGTAAACAAAAGTTATATTAGTTACCTTCTTCGCCTAATTTCTTGTTTCCTTGCGACGGAACAAGTTCTCTTATACTCTTAAACACTAGCTAACCAGCGCAATTACTTTTGCTCAAAAACTTTCCATCGTCATTTCTATTTTCACCAATCATGGTTCCCAGAAGGCTGTTCGTTACGCAGGTTTGAAAGCTCCCTTTGGAACGCTGGTTGGTTGGTTACCTAGAATTTTCTAACCACCGTGCGATGAGCGTGGGAGAAAATGGACACGCGTCTTAAATTGCGCTCACCTTTCTCCGATGAGAGAGCCGAAGAGGAACTCGAGGAATATGCCGAGGATGACACAGGACGAGGCGGTGGCCGACAGGACTCCCCTCAGGTGTGGCTCAGTGATCTCGGCGACGTACGTGAGTACGGGGGCCTCCAGGAGACCTCCTGCCAGACCAGAGAGTACCATGGCCGCGTACAGGTGGGCCGGGCTCGTTGACCAGTAGAATAGCGACCAGGAGACCAGGAACGGGATGTTGACCGCTATCATGGCCCGCTTTTTCCCCAGGCGGTCGGTCAAGGCGCCGGAGATGATGCATCCCAGCGGGACGGTAATGAGATTGATGCTGCCTGGAAGGAAGGAGCGATTTAGGATAGATTTAAGGATTGGTGTACAACATGACGTTAATTGATGAATGGGTTAATTATTTGCAATTTTCGACAAATTCAGTGTATGCAGCCGGTAATAATAATGCGTAGGTTTCCGCGGGGTCGATCAATTGGTGTCTGCATGGCTTCCGGGATTTCACCGCGTTCGTTGGCTTGTCCGGACAATAGTTTCGCTGAAATTCCAGTCAGCGTCTTCAGGTCGAATATTAGGTCGATCAGATCTTCGACCTGAAGACGCTGACTGTAATGTCAGCGAAACTGTTGCCCAGATAAGCCAACGAATGCGGTGAAATCCCGGAAGCCATGCAGACGCCAGCATATACAGCCGTTTATGAAGTATTTGTGGAAAGTTGCACTTCTTTTATCCATTCATCATGTTCAAATTCCCCAAAAAACATTGCGTGAATCATCTGAATTTGTAAATCACGTAAAGTCATAGGCGTACCCAGCGAGGGGCAAGGGGGGTAGCTGCTCCCCCCCCGATAGATGCTCAAAAATTAAAACTAGAAACTTAAAGAGAATTAAGTGATTTTTAAAGGATTAAAATCTGTGTGGATGATGAATAATAACATAGTGTTAATGAAAAACGCCTTTATAGAGACTAATAATATTTTTTTCCAACATTTTTAGGATATTTTGTAAGAATTTGGTATGTACATTTCGCATTACATTCGCTGCTGTCCCCCGCTCAGCCGATCTACTAGCATAGCCGGCCTAGTTCCTGGGCAGATCCTAATATTAATGTGTATAATGGACGTTTTCAGTCAGAATAAAGTGGAAATTCATATTGAAAACCAAGGAATCTCTACTAATTATAAATGTGTGTAGTTAAATACATGATGATCTCGGTCTACTTAACAGTTGTCCGCTAATGGGTTATGTACTTTTCTACGTTGAGTTTGCACCCATCTCATTGGTGTATGGTTATATTTGTTGGAATCTGTGGGCTAGAGAATTATTTTAAAGGTCATCATTGTGTTGGAAGAGAAGACCAATAACGAAATACAATTAACGATGAAGAAATCAATTACACCCGGAGGGATTTATTTTACGTTTTAGTTGAAAACTTTTCACTTTTATCGAAAACATAAATCGTGAAAAGTACGGCATTAAGCGCTTCATTTATTAACATAAATTCAGTTCATGTATTCATACCTACATTTTTAACGCAATTTATGATGGCTAACTGAAGGAGTTCGGGTAAGAAAGTGTCGGACTTTCGGACTTTCATTCGGACTTGATCTGAAGATGTGGCCTGCATTGGCTACGAAACGTCATCGTAAAGATACACCGACGCAGCTTTGCCCGAAAAACATGGAGACACCAGCACAACAGCGCTGCGAAAGCCTCAAACAGAAGAAAGTGTCAATCATGATTTATTGTGTCCTCGTTTTCTTTACTCTATCAATGGAAAAATAAATTGTCAGAAAACGATTTCTTTTTAACTTACGATAAAATTGCCCAAAAGCTAAAACTTAAGACATGTTACGTAACATAATATTAAAAATATGTTGAATAAATTTGTATATGCACTTATAATATTTTATTCTTGACCTAGGGTTCGTTGCAGTATAACATCATCAGGTCTGGTTGTTGTTGTAGCACAACGCATGAACCCAATGCTATTGTGTAACAACGAAACCTAGTGTTGTGCTACTACAAAACCTGATGTTGTAGTACAAAAACGAAAACTATAGCATGAATTTAACATTTTGTGTACATACTAAGTTATTCATTGTTATTAACATGAAACAGTTCCTGCAAGTATTGCCACCAAAAATATTTTCATTAATATGATTCATGTGTTTGCCCGGCTTAATTATTTCAGTATCTCGTAAGTACCAAAGAGTAGGTTGAAACTTTCATACCTTAAGCTCTTAGGTTATTTGCTGGCCAATGCCTCGAACATTGCCTCCATTAGACCATAATATACATGGACATCGATATCAGACTACCGTTGCCGGTTGATCTAATCACTCTTGATACCATTATTGAAATTTAGGAAACATTTGTTTACGATAAATTCAAATTCATATGTACCAATTTTGAATTTTCTCATCTCATTATTGATAGACATTTTAAATTCTACCAATCACTGCCTCTGATGGAAATCAAGCCAAAGATAGAAGACAAGTACCTATATCCTTACCATTTTTCGTTCGGTTTAAGGGTATGTTGGAATGTGAACATCATGTTCAATAAAATATTCGTGATTAAATCGAAACTCACTGAACCATGATATCTGCTCCTGTGTCATCCTCACCGAAGCATTGGGATCTTGTAAGGTCGGAATGACGATCGTCGGGAATCCGAGGGTCATGCCGTAAGCCAGGAGGAGCATGTTCTTCGCCGAGGTGGCCAGCACCTGGAAAGATGGTGATCAAGAAAGAGAGATATAGAATTTCTTTCCAGAACATTTTTTTACGAGAACGATTTATAAATTGGAGCGTGTGTGGGATACCTACATTTGGCTGACAGCAATGCAACAAAATTGTGTTTACCAAACATTTCTTTTCACTCGGATGTTATAAAAGATATCTACCATTCACTACAGGGAGATTTAAAGAGGAAAAAAGAAGACCATCTCTGAAATGTTGACGTCACAATTCAGAAAAAGAAGGCCGTCAAGTGTTGGTTTAGAATCACTAGTCGCCGCCAAAGACCTTGACCTGTATTCAAGGTCTATGGTCGCCGCCACGGTAAAGCTTGTAGCTCGCCGTAAAACCATGCAAGGAGTTTGCAATTGGGTCCATTTTAAAGGTTTAAATTAGGGAACAGGCAGCTTCCTGACCCAAAGAGCTACTCTTCAAATATGTAAGTATGTGACGAGGTTCCTAAGATAGGATGAAAGTGGCTTGAAAAATTCATTGGATTCATTAACGGAAGGGAAAGACAGTAAAGCTAGTACGGAAGAATCAAAATACCTTTGTTAATTCCACTTGTATGATTTCGTCGTCATTCAGGCAGAATTCACTAAGTCAAAAATCTTACTTCTGAGATATAGCGGTTTTAATGTTTCAAACAACACCTAAAATCAGTTTTGCATTATTATTTAATATTAATATGTTTTTTGGTGTTGTGGCTACAAACATGTTAATATTAAATAATAATGCAAACTAATTTTAGGAGTTGTTTGAAACATTAAAACCGCTATGACTCAGAAGTAAGATTTTTGACTTAGTGAATTCTGCCTGAACGACGACGATTTATTGTCGAAATTCGGGTCGTGGCAATAAATCATACAAACGGAATTAACTAAGGTGTTTTAATTCTTCCGTAATGGATAACTTCCACATTGTTAAGCTTACAACCGTTTCCTTTGAGTAAAGCTAGTTTTGCATGAGCTACCGAAAATACTCCTTTGTGCTACCGGTACCTTGCGCTCGAAGGTGTGCCGACCTTGGTTTTACATAGTTCTTTGGGATTAACTCCCGAAACAAACGGAGTTCATTAAGGTTAAAAGAATTTGAAGGATAAAACTTTTGAAATGATTAAAATTTTGTGCGCAACATGCAAAATGTCTAAATATATCCCAAATAAGTCAGTGGGTGCCTTCAGAAATAGGAGAGAGGATGAAAAAGCATCTAATGTCGAATCTAAGATACCCAGAATGTCTCCCACGGAATGCTCCTGTAAGTTTCGAGATTCCATCCCCGACACACAAGAAGACGCTTCACGAAATAAACAACAACGGTGGTGCCGTGGTAATACTTACTAGTCTTTTTTTTAACAATCACTCATAATATTAAAAGTATACGCTCAACTGTGCTTTCATTTTTCAGTAGAGGAAACGAGTCGAATCTTTATAGTCTTGCAGAATTTGAAAAAGATGAGAGCTTTTGATTTCAAGTATTTGTATGTAAAGTTTCACGTAACTCTAAATTTTATGGCGTGAAAAACGAGAAACCTACAATTTTAAAGCACCGGACAGGGGTAGCCTCAAGGCAAATATTCTCCCGGGCAAGGTCATTATTTGGCACCCCAACCTCTCACTTCGCCTTCCCAGCGAAAATTCTTTAAAGGCTTCCTTAGTTACAAATTTATAATTAATATTGTTTAGTGGTAATATTATCACCAGCACAATAGTTTCAATAATAAGAATATTTTCTTAGAGTGAATATGTTAAAAATCGGTTGGAAATTGATGTGGTATCCCTTCTGGAGTCCGGGCTGTCACCCGTGTCGGAAGCTGCCCGTAAGCCGCCTGTTTCCTATAGTGCTATCGGGTATAATCCTATTAACGCCAATAAAGTTAGTTAGCGACCGATATAAAAATATTAATAGGGAGAATAGCCTTGGATTTGCTCTTAAAAATTTGTTTACTATTTCAAACATGCACACAAATATTCCAGCAATTGGTGCAGGTAGTTTTTCGGGATGTCCTCCGCGTCGATACATCTTCGTGACGACTGTTTCGCCGGCGTTTCAGTAGAACTTCAAACCCGAAGACGCAGGCTGAAATGCCGGCGGAACTGTCGTTAAGAAGATGTATCGACGCGGAGGATATCCCGAAAAACTATCTGATTTTGATATTTAAAACATTTAATATCTCAATTAATTACAAAAGTTTCTCTTTATTAAATTTCATTATCTATGAAATAAAGTTTCTCAATGCTGATTTTTGTTTAGAAGAATAACAGGCAAAACGAATAATTAGTAATTTGTTGCATTACTTTTAAAGGAGCTTTATTAATTGATGGATAGTCATGATTGGGCCGGTGAATACCAATTGGGCTCGTCTCCGATGATCATATCCCACGAGCATGGCTACACTGCACATGCCTACGTTTTGGTTTAAAAATTCTATTAAGGACTGAATCATATAGGAATATTTAATTTTTCACAATTTATTATATTGACTATAAAGATAAATTTGAAAAGAAAGGAATGCCTGAGCTTTAATGGTTAAAATAGAACTATCAAAACACCCATCCTCATTAGCATAATTCAGAATCTAATTGTATATATACGGTTTTTACTCTCGTTCCAATTACCAACAGCGATAGCTTGAGGTTCCAGTCAAATTTTCTTTTTATAAGCTTTATTCTTGTGAGGCGTTGACTTCCTTGAGGTGTTCTCAATTACGCGGAGGTGGAGGCGGTTTTAAAGGTGTGGCTCGGCATAATTTCAGCGCAAACTTGATTGGACGGAAATATCTGCTGGCCTAGAAGAAACTTTGCGTGATTCAGAGTTCACGCCAGTTCTTTTGAAGCTGGTTGTTCTGTTCATATAACTGGCTAGTGGTACCGCCCAGTTAAACGAACGCTTTCTGCTTTGAAACAGTAGGAGAATTTGAGAGAGGAATACAATGTTGGAACTGTTAAATTTTCACTAATTTTCTAATAAGAATTGATGATATGAAGCTAAATTTACTTTAGCTCTTAGTTTAGAAATTATTCTCATTTTCGTATGTTTTTCATGATTTTAGCTCTTAGTTAAGAAATAAATTTATTTTCACATATTCATCCGATTCCTCTTTGTATACGGTGGTTGATTTTCTCAAACTAGGTTGGTCTGACTCGGCGAAATCTTGCCATATTGAAATAAACACTACTTTTTACAGGTGAACGACTCCAGGATTTCCAGGTTAACGATTGTTATTATGTCACAGAGTATACTCGAAGAATGCAAGACAATCGAAACCGTTGTAGTTTATTATGCATAGCTATAAATAAATCAGTGGAAAGCACCTTGTTGTGTTTACTTTAAAACGATTGATTCCATATCACTCTTCGTTCCCTCCACGTCTCACCCAGCCTAATCGTTCGTTATTTCACAGCTTTTGATATTTACATTCATGTGTACTGATATTGAAATATTTTTACGGAAAATTTTACTGTTAGGTGGAATTTCGTCACCTCTACTACGATGAAGAATGAAAGGGATTAGTACAATTTCACACAATTTTGTAGTTTACGAGTCTATTTCGACGATAACGTCATCATTTGCAATGCACTTGTACGAAAAGTTCTTTTTGAGAGGTCTTTTGCATTATTTGGAATGGTTTCAAAATCAAATGGCACTTTTCTCTGTTTATGAAACAGTGAAAACTTCTCCATTTTGTTTGATTTGCTTGATTGTTGTGCATCATGTTTACTACCCACCTCTCCCGCGATGCCTGGGCCAGCCACTGTAATTTGGCAGTGTAAGGAACTACGTCTTACAACCGTGCGGCCGTGCAACCCCCAAAGCGATTTTGGCCCACAGGCATAGTCTCCATTACTTGAATCCGTATTCACCGAGGTACTATATTCATGTAGACCACTGCATTATTAAGCCAGTTATTTACGCACTGTAATTTAATTTTTTGTTGCTTTGTCAGTATTTGAATACTTTTTTTTAATTCAACTTAATTTTTTAATTCATTCAATTTAATATTTTTGAAGTTGGAGGATACTATCCCTGCTGCTGAGATGCCAAGAGGTAATCGGAGAAAAGAAGTGAGAGCTACATCAGACAACTGGCATATATTTTATGTAGGTAATGAGAAATATTTTGTTTAAAGAAGATATTTCTTCGAAATGATTTTTTCAAATGAATATATGCGTCGCATTACGACAATATTTGTCGGCGAATGTTCTCCGTGGAAAATGAGTACCTAATAGAGATTCTTATGGTTTTATGCAGCTATTAAGCAGAAATATTTACCTCAAAAAAGTTACCTTATTTAGCGACTCGACTTTAAGTTGACGGTAGATTTTCATTGGCCGAAAAATGGAAGAAATTGCTCGACTTATACTTGAGTATATACGGTAGTCAATCAGTTTCTTCTTAACCTTTTTCACTTGCTTCAGCTAGCCATTGCGCTTTATTCAAGCGCTCGTTTTCCTCCTCTGCTTTCCACCCGATTCTAGGACATACGGAACATTCTTCGAAGCGATAACGCAAGGACGACTCCACCGCGTTACCCGAGTACTGGGGTTGGATGAATGTTACGTCGAGACACGTTCGCCAATCCCAGTGGATCAACCCAATGGTGACCCAAATCCCCTTCCCCCTTCCTCACGAACGAAACCGTAGACGCAAAAAGCTTTCGCTTGTGACGACAATTGCGACCCGATGAAAATATTTTTTTTTAATTCTTCGAAGCTTGGAGGAAAACGGGCCGGAACTATACCGAAAGCGTTGATGTTTTTGAAAGTGATTCGGAATAAAATGACCAATGATGTTGCTGAAAAAAAAACTGCTCCAGCGCAAGGAAAATACTTTTTCTTTTTCCGTTGCGAGAAAGGAGCCAGTTGTCGCGCATATTAGAAAACAGGTTAAGGATATATACACCATTTACCTGGGCTACGGCGTTCAACGTTCACCTTTCCATTGTGCTTTATATTGAGTCTGTTAATGGGGACAGGAAAAAACTATCTCACCGCCATTTTGATTTTTTTGCAGTAGCCACTGTTGATGCTGGTATGCTATCCCAAGAAACTAACAAAGCCACCGTACACAATGAGGCAATTTCCATTTCCGTAGGGGAAGTCCCTAGGGATTGTTAATTCCCTGGATTCCGTCTCCTCGATTAGCTATCTTAAGCTCACTTGAACGAGGCTCAAGTATGTAAAAAGTTTTATTGCCAGCAAAAATTGCAGAGAGGGTTCATAGTTAGGTCAACACCGCCATGATCAGCCGCTTATTGCGAACGAGAAGTACACATTCTGTTGGGTCAAAAATTACTATCACGTGACTAGTAGGCATCATTAATTTATATCTACTAATTTAAGTTGCCGTTTTAATCTTTCTTCTTGAATTGGAGAAAAGAATATGGTAAATGAGACCAAATATTTGGAGGATGAAAGCCAAATATTACTGAAAAACCACTTTGTGAACTTACATTTATTGTAAAGATTTTTGAGGTGGAAAGAAAATTCGCAATTTCAATTATTAATGTATCTCAGCCAGCAGAAAGCTGTTGCGTTACGAGTCATGTTTTGAAAGGAGCAGAAGGAATTCAAATTAGTTACGGTCGCACTCCTTAGTTAGGTGAAACTGATGTCATCACTATGATTGAAAAAAAATCGAAAAACAGCCGTAACGACGCATCACGCTGATAAATGGCAATTCAGTAATACCTTTTGGGAAAATTTTTATTATTCGCACCCATGAAACGTCGTGAGAAATAGGTTTTTATTCATGTTTTCATAGTACATATTCCGAGATCCGAGCGCCGCGCGAAAATTGGCCGCCAAGGATTCGTGTGTAAATGAGAGTAAATCAGACAATGGAAGTCACGTAAGTCTAACAAACCCTACATACTCTCCATCATTGCTAAGGACCCGTTAGCGCTTTTCACATCAAAGGATATTTTAACCCAAGACTTTTAGTTACTGACTAGCAGTGGCGGATCCAGGGGGGTGTACCAGGGGGGGTGTAAGATCCAGGGGGGTCTATGGGGGCTATAGCCCCCCCCTCAGCCAGTCAGAAATTTATTCCCAGAATAAATTTTTCGCTAAACAAGACAAGAATACTTAATCCCCGAAGGAAGTTTTTCAGTCTTGAAAGGATATTTTTTCTAATTTCAAAGAAATGATGTGCCTATTTCATATTAAAACAACCCATACATTAATTATACCATAGAATTCAGTCAAATCTATCCAAATTCACCTCCGAAAAGACGGGTCTAAAAGTATTGTGTCCATATAAACTCTTTCGCATCTTTCGAAACTTTCGTGGTATCTTTCGCATCTGGGATTCAACAGCTGATATAAGCAACAAAGAGGTTAAGTTACATACAACGTTGTTGACGTCTGCCATTGTTTATCCTCTCACGTATCACTTTGTTTTCGTGCTGCATTTCCTACCCGTTATCGCCTAGCGCACCATGTATGGTACGCTTTGCAAGGTTTGGTTACGGCGGCGCTATAACGCGCTTACATTGTAACGTTTGCTCTGAAATTTCGTCGCTGCAACAATGAATACTTTCTGTACACGTATTTTATTGTCTGAATGCCACCTTTTTGGATCAGTTTCTATTATGCGTGGCTGAAGGAAGGAGTGTCATTCTCCACTGGCCAAAACAGGGAACATTAAGGTTTGTGTTTATTTTATTCTTTGAAAACGCCTTTGTTACGTTTTATTTAATAAACATATAGTTTTACCTATTTAGAAGAAATAAATAACTTGTGTGCGTTTTTTTTAGTGATTATGTGCAATAACTATATGGTGTACCATGTATACTGTATAGTGCGCTAGGCGCTTATGTGATCCTTTAGCTATATCAAGCTTTTCCCGATTTGTTCCTCGCAGTTGCTGATATAACGCAAACTACTTGGCTAGGTTTATCTTTAATGCCTTTTTATACAATATTGGTTGCTTTTTAGGATATTTTGACAAATAGTAGCATTGTTTTCTTTGATAAATTAATTTTTTTCGAAGTCCGACAGTAAAATTTTTGACCGCATGCAATTAGCCAGTACGATAAGCTCATGGGGGGTACCGATCGTATGTATGAAAACATAGCAAAATATCGCATAGGTTTTCGAAGTAAGAAATGGTGGTGGCCATTGTTCACCTGGTTGATAGACACAGCATCCATAATGCGTGGCTTTTAATGAGATAATCTGGAAAATCTTGACCTCATTTAGATTTTAGAAAGCTGATCGTGGTGGCCTATCTTACTCGTTACGGTTCTGCAGCGAAGGGTCCGGGAAGACGACTAACACGGCAGAGTAGCATAAATAGTCAGGTTAGGGATGCGTAAAGATGATTTGAATCATATTATTTCAAGTATTGCAGAAATAAAGAGAAAAAGGTATGGACTCTGTGGCTCTAAATCAAGATACGAGTGTGTAAAGTGTGATATTCGCTTACGCATTGACTATTTTATCAAGTCTCATACTTCATATATAATTGAACAATCATATTGTAAGACTTGATATTTAAAGTGTTTCAAAGATGACAGTTTTTTGAATTGAGTGTTGTTTTTAGCATGTGTCACTCTTTTTTCTCATGAACTCCATCAATAAAATGAAAAAAATATATATGGCGAGCCTCTTAAAGTGACATTTATTTGCAAAACTTGCTAACAATTGCTTTCACAGCGATCGAATTTGAAATAAATCGTCGCAATGGAAGTGCATGAAGAGAAATAATATTAAACGCGTGTTTACCCCATAAGCGCCTAGTATGGTATATGGTACGCCCTATATCTGTGAAACCATAATGAATATTTTAATAATATTTTCGATTTTAAATAAGGGTAATATAGAAAGATAGATTACAGAATATAAACTATAATGGATAACAAAATAATTCAGGCGTTAACGGGTTAATTAAATCGGAAACATGGACATGCGAAACTTTTTTTGCGAAAAGGCCACGCTTATCGGGCTCATTCAACACTACCATCGTGTAAGAGAATACTGCAGAAATAGAAAATGGAAAACAAAAGGTAATTTCCAACAGCTGCGTATACTTCTAGGGTATACGCAGCTTCTTCTAGGGCCTCAAATAGGCACTTTTCCCAAAAATGGCTTAAAAATAAATTTTTGGCCCTTATTACAATTTACAAATTGGTCCTTATTACAGGCCAACAATGATAATAATATGCAGCTGAGTCACGGAGAAGCAGAAAACACGAAACTCGAAAACTCTGATCGAACTTTCAAGTATGATATTGGGTCAGCTGTAGATTAACACCATAATTTAAAGCAGGACGAAATCTACAACTACTTGATGCATACTAAAACACCAGAATCATCATTAAAATTTCCTGTGTGTATGGAAGGGCAACAGAGCAGAAGGTTCCAGCACAATTGGCTGCAGCGTTTTAAATGGGTTGCCTAGAGCGAGGAAAAAAATGGAGCTCTTTGCAAATATTGTGTATTGTTTGCACCAAAGAGTGAGGGTGAGAAAACATTTCCCGTTGGAAAAAAAATATTTTGTTGGAATCCATGGTAAAAATGGTCATTTTTTCAAATCTCGAATCACATATACGTATGAAACTCGCATTTACTCAACCAAAAATGTTTCCAAACAAAATATTGTTTTTGACTATTGTAAAAGAATTTTTAAACTCGTCGCTCGCCTTTGGCTCGCACCTCAATCCTTAGGGAGCGTTCACACCGAGGTTGCAGTGGCAGGTAGCGTGGCACGCTGCATGACGCGCGGCTGCTACTTACTTTATGAGATACTATGTGTCCGTTCGCACAGGAGTGGCGTTACAAAATCGCGCGACCATACATGCAGCGTTGCACGCGAAGAGATAGAACCGAACCTATATTTGCCACGCAGCGTCATGCATTACCGGCTATCCGGGAGTTTACTAACATTGATACGGAGTTTTGTGAATTGCTATCCTCAAATGAGGTACGACGAGGATTTTAATTTGAAATTTGTCCAGGAATGAAGTACACTTGCGTGTACCATTTCTAAGTAATGGAATACCGTGATCGTGATATGAAAGACTGAGCTTGGCATTCTGTGGCCAAGGAAATGGATGGAACTAGTGAGTTAATTTATTGTTTATCATGTTCAAAGTAGTATGTCCGGTAGTTAGTGTCACCGATCTTCAAAACAGGTCTCATGATAGACGTCAACAATTTAAAGGTTTCCTTCTCATTCTGTATTAATTTTAAAACTTCGTCTGACCAAGCTTCAGTTGTATGGAAATTCAATTGGCGCTATGATCCTCCACATTGTCTTAAATACTGGTGAATCCAAAATCTTCTTCGTTTCCTCCTTTTCATTTTTACTATTAATGCACAGAGCAACATCATATGCTCTTCACCAGACGACATCTTCGACCTAAACTACGAGATGTAGGTACATGATGCTTGTCAGTGCATCTTCGATGTGAACGTATTTAACGCTGCACGCTGCGCTGCATGGCAAGCGTCATGCAGGGCACCATGCTACTTGCCACTGCAACCTCAGTGTGAACTTGATTCGTTAAGAGAACTTTTCTACATAAGTTAAGAAATATACTATCGAATTCACTCTAAGAAAATTTAATTCCTTACAGAATTTGAGAACTTTCGTCTGCATGCCTTTGGCAAAATATAAAAAGACGATTGAAGAAATGAACCGACACAACAATCTATCTTACCATCGTTTATCCGAAGAAAAAGCGCTAGAGTTTATAAAGAACATTGACAGCCGGAATTCAAGCGCAGTCGACATGCTTCTTGATAAGGAGAAGAAAATGGTCATCGAAAACAATTGCAAACGTTTGGGCCCGATCGTTGAATCTGTACTCTTTTGTTCACGCAATAATTTGCCACTACGTGGACACAGGGACTCCGGTGACATGAGGACAGCCGAAAAACTAGAAGATGCGTTTTCTGGCAGAGAGCGTATTTTCCGGTCATTGTTGGCGATCCGACTAAATGCTGGGGATGAAAATTTGAAATTTCACTTGGAAACAGCACCGTGAAACTGTACTCTGATCAGCAAAACCGAGCAGAATGAAGTTATCGACATCATCGGGCAGTCTATTCGATGCAAGGTTGTCGAAAAAATCAGAAAATCCAAATTTTTTGCTCTCATTTGTGATGAAACAACAGATGCAAGTAGAATAGTGCAACTGACTATGTGCGTGCGTTATGTTGATGTAGAGGAATATGTCGTCCGCGAGGATTTTCTTGGGTTCATACGATTAAAATCCACTGTCGGAAAAGATATCAAAACGGTGATCTCAGATGAGTTTAAGGCTTTGAAATTGAACATTATCGATCTGCGTGGACAAGGATATGATGGAGGATCTAACTTCTCTGGTAGAGAAAATGGAGTTCAAGCATTAATTTCCGAGGATCAACCACTGGCGTTTTATACGCACTGCTTTAGCCATTCATTGAATCTGTGCATTTTAAAATCTTGTGAAATCCCTGAGATCCGAAATATGATGGGAACAGTTTCGACGTTGATCAATTTTTTCACAAGTTCATCAAAAAGAACACAATTACTCGAAGACGAAATCAAAGCCAAATCACCGAAATCGAAGAAAACCCATTTGATAACACTTTGCTCCACGCGGTGGGTTGAGAAACACGAAAGTGTAAACACGGTTTGTGAGTTCCTACCATATATTGTACGAGTGTTGAATGATTTGAAGTACGATAAGGACATCGAGACGTCTTCGAAAGCGACACAACTACTTGGTGCAATTGAAAGATTGGATTTCTTGATTGCTCTCCAAGTAATCAATGATGTGAGTTCTCCAATTGTGACTGTCAGTAGGACACATCGAAATTCTCAACTGCAAATTTCATCGGCTTGTGCTCACATCGAGCAAACCATCAAGCTGTTTCTCGAGACGAGAAAGGAAGAAAAATCGTTCGACGAAATCTTCCAGAAAGCCGAGAAAATCGCTAGTGAGATGGAATTTGAACTGAAGGTCCCTCGCTTGTGTGACCGGCAGAAAAATCGAGCTAACATCCACACAGAACATCAAACAGCTTTTGGATATTTTCGGTGAGTTATTCTAACTTATCATTCGCGTTTTGTTATATCTTGCTTACTAAAAATGGATCATCTGCTTAAATTTGTAATATTTTTCCTCACGTTTTTCGATTAATCTAGAGTGAAATTATCTCGCGGTAGAATTGTAAAATGTTGATCTGGGAAAGTCATTTGTAGCACATTTCTGGAATGAGAACTTCTAATTAAAAGTAATTAACACTGCTTTTGGGATTACATACATAATGTGTTGAATATGACAATATGAACGAACCTATTCTTTTTAAAATTTTTGAAATAAGCTGAAGCTGACGATTGTATCATTCGCGTTTTGTTATATCTTGCTTACTAAAAATGGATCATCTGCTTAAATTTGTAATATTTTTCCTCACGTTTTTCGATTAATCTAGAGTGAAATTATCTCGCGGTAGAATTGTAAAATGTTGATCTGGGAAAGTCATTTGTAGCACATTTCTGGAATGAGAACTTCTAATTAAAAGTAATTAACACTGCTTTTGGGATTACATACATAATGTGTTGAATATGACAATATGAACGAACCTATTCTTTTTAAAATTTTTGAAATAAGCTGAAGCTGACGATTGTAACGAATTACTTTTTCTGCATTACAGAGCTACAATTTTTTACCCTAATTTGGATCATATGATCTCTTCCCTGACTTCGAGGTTCAAGGGTGAATGTTTGAAGATTCTACCTCTGGAAGGGCTGATCCCAACGCTCCATACCAAAGTAGCCGTTGACGAAATCTTAAAAACTGCACAAGTATACGAAGGAGATCTATGCGGCTGCAGCGAGACGGAGCTGAAAATTGAAATTCTCCTTTGGCACAAGCACTGCAAGACTACCGCTTTCCAACAAGCTGAAACAGCGATTGATGCTCTGCAAGTCATGAAGTCGAAGGATTATGGCTCGTTTTCCCGAACGTTGCGACACTGCTACAATTATTCGCTACAATCCCGGTGACTTCAGCAACAGCAGAGCGTACTTTTTCGACACTCACACGATTGAAGAGTTTTTTGCGAGCCAACATGTCCAAAAATCGACTCAACGGTTTAGCGTTTGCAAACATTCACAAAGAAATAGGAATAAAGGTTGAAGAAGTTGTGGATACATTCTGCAAATCGAAGCCTCGATGAATTGAAACTTTAGAATGGTCGGTCGATGATTATTAGATGTGAAATTTGAAAATTAAAACCTCAACGACTCAAATCTTTAGACAGGTCGGTAAATGATTCTCTCAACGTGAAAACTTTAATTGGAAGTATTATAAGAGAGTGCAATGAGGACAATATTGTAGCCTACGAAGTGGATGGCAAAATTATAATTTTAATGCTCAGTCGTTTATATTGTCGAGTTTATAATTGGATATTATAAAGTGTTCGTAATAAAAATTCTATTCGTTGAATTTAAAAATGTATTTACACAAATTTTACTGAAGAAAATGTTTTCTCTGAAAAGTTTAAATGAGTAAACTGTAATTAATCAACTTAACTTGACTTGAGAGGTCTCAACTCTTAAGCCCCCCCCAGACCTGAATCCTAGATCCGCCACTGCTGACTAGGGCGCATTTATCCTCCTTTTTACTATTTTCCATTAAAGCGAGAGAATACATACATTAGAGCGGAGGTCTTCAGTTATTTATTAAATGGTAATGTCTACATTTCCGTATTCTGCGCTCATTGCTAAAGTCAACTTTTGTGGAACCTTGCTTCTCATTCTTCAGATTTTTTATGCCTCTGTATTTGCCCTTAAACATACGCCTGTACTTCTGGAACATGCTATAACTGTTTACATTTCTATTCTTTGATCGCAATCCAATTGAAATTTAGCACGGTTCCCATAGTTGAGGGAATGAAGAAATTATATTAGCTATCGAGTACAATTTATTTCACACCATTGTACAATTAATGCAATATTATCCTTGGCATTTCACGGGAAATTTGGTTTTGAACGTGACATGCATTCTTTTACTGAAGAATAATATCACCTGCCTTAATGTGTACTGCTTATTTTCTGTGGAAACTCCTAGTTACAGTCATAAAAATTTCTATTAAGAACAAATTTTGTCCATAAAGACCAATCATTTTGGGTCAATAATTTCGGTTGATATTTTTGGGATAGATGCCTACAACCTAATCCTTGGGGGATCGTATCTTCACTTTTTGTATTATTTTGTCATAATAAGGCTATTTTGAATTTTGAGGAGAATTTAACGCTAAATTATACATATATATAACCATTCATTCATTCACTCAAACCGCTCACAGGCGTAAATAATAAATAATTTCGTTTAAACAGAGGGTGAAAGAAAGAGGATAGGAAAAACACAAAATTGTGAAGTCCAATGGTGGTGGTGAAGTTACCTATATATATATATATATATATATATATATATATATATATATATATATATAGGTAACTTTCCTGGTGAAGATGGTCGTTTAAGGAAGCTGGAGCGGTAATCTTAAGTCATTGAGGACACATTTTTATACATTTTTAAGTAAGACCAAAAAAAATTCTTGGACTACATTTCACTTGAGTGCATTTGTTTATGCGTTGGAACTCACCATACAGGCATTAGTGTAAATAATACAGGAATAATATTTAAATTTTTTTCCTTAATTAAAGTGTGCTATGATTAGTGTTTTCGGCTAATATATTCGAAATTTTGACAAGATTACATTGAAATATGTTGCTTTAGAATATTAGACTCGACGTGACACCTTGATATTTGTTAGCAACAATTATAATAATTCACACACATACTGGTCGTTCAATCCTAAGATTGGTTGACTGCAGCCCTCCATCCTTCGCTACCTAATGATAGTTCCCTTACTCCCTGGTAGTTCTTCTTGTGTGCTTTCCTCTTTATTTATTCTAATAATTAAAAATGAATTATTTCGCGTTTAGAAGAAAATCTGTACATGAGTAATCGAATTATCACGGAATATATGTCGTGTGCCATAAGGACACATGTTAAAATAGCATTTAATTGTCAAAAAACCAAATTGATGTGATGCAACTTTAGCACTTTTATCTTTAGGTATCACTAATTAGAACCCTTATGCATAGTTTCACGCTAATCTGTACATAAACAAAAACCACTCCAACAACCTTAATTTTGTTCTACGTGTACATATTATCAGCCATTCTCCAGAGATGTCATCTATTCTCCGTCAATTTTTACTCTCTTAGCTATGGCGTTTAGAGGAAAGTATTGTATTAATGAAAAATGAAATTAATGTATTAAATTTTCACCTTTCAAACAATATCTCGTGCTATTATTGGCTTTAGAGTTCGCGGGGCCGGTGAGTTGAAGTACATATTTTCAACTCAGAGATACTAACTTAGGAATCCAGCATTTTTCCTTTGATTTTGGCCAATAACTTCACATAACCTCAAAAAGTTCCATGACCCGGAACTCATTATATCAACGGTATTTCTGTAAAATTCTTACTTTTTTAGCCGATGCAGAATTTCCAAAAACATTTCCGTCTATCGTGACTTATGGAATAAAAATAGGTCTTCTAATTCCTTGAACATATAGAAATATCGGTCTGAAACTCTTAATAATAACTCTTGAGGTTTTCCCACCCATTAGCCGAATTATTTTTAGTTTACGAGTTAATCAAGTTGGTGATTGACTATTGCAATATATATCCGTGGGGAGAAGCGGCTATCGTGTGTTAATCGAGTGGAAATTGAGCCCGGGAGAAAGGAAGATCGTTCACGGCTGCGAGTGAAAGGACGCATTACATCACCATATGAGGGGATATGACAAGTGCATTCCTATATTACTCTTCTATCGATTATAACAGCGTAAATAAAGGGAGCGGACTTAAGAAGTCGATGAGGCATCGGCAAAAGAAATTTCTATAAAGAGTTATCACTACCGGCGAGCATTCGGAAGCAACGCCGTTGAAACCGTTGAAACAGGAGATTTGTCTGTTTGAAGAACTGAGTAAAGTAGAGGAAAAATGGCGAGCGTGTATGAATTCGATTTGTTCGAAAAAGAAATGGCTGACTCATGGCAATCGTGCAAAATTTGTCCAGTAACGTATTCAGCATAAAATTTTATTTTTTCTAAGTTATTTTTGGTTATCATGTGTTTAGATAAATCGTCACTGCGCTGCGAAGGTTCTTCGACTAACACATTCATGCCATTGGCTTGTTTATCAGTAGATGCTGTAGTTAAAGGGACACAAGGGATGTTAATCTCCTGATCTCATCTGATTTTTTATTTTTTTAACCTATATATACCTATTTCGTGATATGTTCTTAAAGTTTTTCTTTATTTAAAGTCTTAGTTAGTAGCTTCTTAAGGTACGCATTCACATTGTTAAGTAATTGTCTAGGCCTCACTACATGAGCTACATGCATTTTTAAGTGTAAGCATGACCTGTTATTATTTGATGGTAGCCTTAAAACAGGTTCTCCTTCAAGGCTACCTAAATTTACTCAAAATTTGCTATTTAAATGTATTTTGTGTATGGAGTAATAATAATAAACTTACTATTACTACTACTATTACTTACTACTATTTCGTTGCGTGTACTTTCCATCAGTTTTTCCGTTTTCTCAAGTCTCAAATCAAATTATAGGGTCGATACGTTACCTACTGTTATCGCAATATAACTTCAAATAGAATAATAAACCGAGACTTTAAATACCAACTTTATGACGCAATGAAGCTAGGAATTAAGAGGAAAATGTCATTATAAAATTGAAGAAAGAGTAATAAAGAAAGAATAAACTGTAAATATGATAATGGGAGCGCTATATTTACACTAAATAATTATATATAGCTAATTAAAATCTGAGAATAATAAACTCAAATTTATATTAAATTATTATTTATAGCTCATTAAAAATCAGATTATAAAATGTAACTATTTTCGCCCCCTTGTAGAAAAATATTTGTCGGGCAACGGATTGAATGGCATATTCTAGCGCTTTTTTTATAGTATATTTTTTCTATCTAATTTATCACCTATTCCGTCCATTCGATCATTTGTCTCCATCGCTTCACCGTTGTCACATCAAAAGCTCTCCACGCTTAACATTCACGGTGATGGAGTGCTTTCGGACGCTAAAGCGGTAGTTAACGAAGACCAAAATGGAAAAATGCATGGGAGACGCAGGTGTGAACATTTTTAATTCTTCCTCTCCTTTGAAATAGGAGGCCGGAGATGCGTTGGGGAGGTTTGTCGCATCGTAAAAACCTCATCGTGGGCTTTACGATCGCTTCATCAAATGGCGGTGAACTTGCGAAGGTGATCTCTTGCGTTTCATATTGGGGGAAAAGAAAATAAGTCGATTTGCATGTACGAAATTTCCCAGTGACGTAGTCATGGTTTCATTTCGGAGGAGGGGGTCCATGGTGAGTATAAACGAGGGAGCGGGGAAATTTTAAAAAATTAGGAAAAAATAATGTATTTAGGCAATTAAGAGTGCAATTGTGACTGTGGTGTAACAGCCGATTTTTACTGATTTTAGCTCTGCAAATTTCTGAAAAAAATACACTATCGACAGATTTTTTACGTTTTCAAATTTACTTTTATGTGAATTGAAAAAGTTTTTCATAATGAGGAACGGACGAAATCAACATTAAAAAGAATAAATATTATTTTTTCTTTTATTTCCCTGTAAAAAAAAATAAATTCATAATTTCAGGACATGGGTCGGTGGGGGGTGTCAAATTCACGTCGATGGACTTGGCTCACTATAAAACTGAGCCCTCCATATTTTAACGTGTGATTTGTCGTTATTTGTTGCGTTGAGTCTGTCCTTATTTATTTATTGGGCTATGTATTGAATTTTGTTTTGTTCTAATTTTATTTATCAATCGATCCATAATAAGCAACAATGATGGATGGTCGGAGGAAATTAAGGCGAGAACAGCTGATGGGAACAGATGCGATAGCTCACTAAACAAGGTTTTCATTTCAGGAACAGTTAGAAGAAATGCGCAGATTATGTATGCAACTGAAAAATGAACATGGAAAAGAGGAAAATACTAAGAAGGATATTTGTGGATGCATAGGAGGTATAAGTTTTGAGGAACGGAATGAAGGTACCGTGAGGTAGGAAACTTGAGCTTAGATATTATAACGACGGAAATAAAATGCATACGAATTCGATAGCTGCGGCCGCTGCGGCATGTGCGAAGAATGAATAACGCTGTACACAGATGAAAGCACTCCTCGGTGTACTTGGTGGGAGAATTAAAAGACCAAGGTAACGAAAATGTTGGTTTGAGGACGCTGAGGAGGATTTAAAATAATTTTAAAGGAAAAAAAACGTTTTTTACGATTAAAAAGTTTTTTTTGTTGAACGTTTTAAATTAATTATTGTATTATGTTATATTTTATTATATTATGTATATATTGTATGTATCATTTATGATATAGATTATATTGTATTATTTAATATAGATAACATATATAATATATATTATTACATTATCATCCAGTTCTGAGCTATGTTTAAAGTTTCTAGCTCATCGGGAAGTTAGTTTGAATTCGATTGTAAAATTTGTACCGAAGAGACAAACAGATAAGAACTCAACCTAATAAAAACGTTTAAAAAATAGGAGTTCAAGACGTGGGGACATAGAGCAGAGGACCGAGAAGCCCGGAGGACGGTGATGAGAGAAGACAAGGCCCTGCCAAGGGCTTTTGATTTGAATTATTTTTTATATACATTTCTAGAACTGATAAGCTGGTTGCTGTGTGGTTGCGATGTTTTGTTGATGTTGAGTGGATCGTTAGAGGAGACTCGGGTGTGGACTATAACGTTAGCTCTCCATTCAAGGTGTTGACGTTAGTGAATGTCGGAGCACGTCAGCGCATTTAAGCGCACGCGAACTATGGCGAATGGAACGATGTGAAGAATATACTACATCGATAGGTTGGAAGTGGTACCGTTCCGTGACGTCATCCTCCAGGTTCCCTGTGACGCAGTGTTTCCACGCCGCCAAGCGCGCGTAATTTTTAAGAATAAATATTTCCATGATACAACATTTTATTCCGTTAAAATTTATGTCCTTTATATTTAAGAATACTTCTTTCAAATACATAAAGTTTTTTCAATAATGTATTCTCCCTATTGAGGTAGATTAGGAGGGCATAACTTCAGCAAGCTGTAACTTCACAACCGAAATATCCACCATAGTGCTTACCCCTGTTCTTTCCTTGCATACCTTTGGATAGCACCGAGGAGTGGACGCTAAAACGGGTATAAAGATACCTACCTTCTGTTGAACATTTTAGGCATGTAACTCTTGAAACATTTATTACTTACTTGAAGCTATTGATTCTACTCCATTTTGTTATGGGTTGTCGCTGAGAATACGGATTATTATTAAAAAAATACATTAAAAAAGTTTTACGAAGAAAGCATTTTCAAGACGTAAAAGCATGCTGATTTCAAGTGAATTATCGATGGGAAACATCGCAAAATTAGTGCGTCAGCCCGTAAGCGCATAGGTAAATTGGGGAGAACAAAGATGGCGGTCCAGTCACGCCGACGTCACAGCTTCAAGCATTAGCCACCATAGCAAGCGCCCTCTCCATCTACCTCAATGATACTCCCCACTAGATATATTGCGAGTATGATTGTTGAGTATTTTTCTTCTCAAACGTAATACAGCGAACATAAGCAATGCTCCCGAACTGTTTTGAAGTGCGCAGAGTCTGAAAGGAATAGAAAGCACCTGCGTTGTTGTGTTCCATCGTGGGCAGCGCACTAGTGCGAATTGTGATGAGGAGCATAATGTGATGAGGAGCATAATGTGATAAGGAGTTCTCAATTCCCTCTCCAAGAAACAAATTTTTGTTTGTCGAGACATTCCAGGTGATTATTTGGAAAATGGTAAAAAGGTGTCAAACGTTACATTCCATGTAAGAAATTAAGAATTTTAAATGCATTATTGGAACGTTTTCCTTGTGCCTCTGACGCACTTGGTTCGTTTTTCTTTCCGGCTCCGTTTTCACCTTTTTTTTGCTTTTCCGAAAATGTAAATTAACCGTTTTACGAGGCCGAGGGTGGCGTTTTAATCCGGGGACAGCTTGGTGATCGTCACCTTACCTCATTCTCTCTCTTTCTCGACGACACTGCTGCTTGAATTGCAGAGTTGATCGTTTGCATGAGACGAGAAGTCTCGCTATGCGTGAAACCGTGGCCGTACATTGTTTTCACGTCCTTTTCTCGGAAAAGAAGTGCCTGATGCATCCTGAAGATGGCATCACGAGGTTATTGGGGACCTTGGGAGGGTAGTGGGAGGTGTTTTAAGTCCCATCCTCTTCGGGGAAAACTCAGCGAAAATAAAAAAGAAAAAGTTTGCGGAACGTTTTGAAATGGCTTCAGAAGAGTCCGGGGATTTCCTCGAAGGTCACGATCAGGTGGTTAAAAACGGCGATATGTGAGAGAGAGAGTGGGTGATGTCTTCACCTTGAGATGATCTCTCCACGACTTTCCGGGTGAGAAGGAATCGGAAGAAGAGCACGGTTGATGTAGGAGGGAGGGGGAGTCGGATTGCATCCACTAGTCCCGAGAGAAAACACTTTGTGAAAACGCCTCTTATTTCGTATTGGGTGATCCTTCCATTCTTCCGAGCTATGTCGATCCTGTCCGTTAGCAGTGACACAGGAAAAGGGAGGGAGAAAGTATCATTTGTCCTCCATAAAAATCAAAGATAGCATGGAAGGAATATCAGCGTTTGATAGTGACAGTGGCGCTTATTCTATTACACCCAGTCTGCCTCATGCTAAACCTTATGAAAATAATTCATGGTAACCAATAAAAATATACTTTTTCAATTCCACACAATTTTTATTGAACCGACCCAGGTTTGGACAACTTATGACATTATGAATGGACAAAGTATATTTTTATTGGTAACCGTGAATATTACGCTGTTCCATAAAGTGACGCCTTCAGTCCTATCTGATGTTATAAAAATAAGTTCAGTTGCTTTAAACTCAAGAAGATATTTTTTAATCTCATCGAGTGGGTTCTTTAGAGTTGTATCGTCATAAAACTCAGCAATATATGCATTATTATATAAATATGCTTCCCACAAAAGAACAGAGGAGACATACGATAACAGGATCGAGCCAAAATCGCTCCGCCATATTGTATTCGTGTCCATTATTTTCTGAAGGAAAACTTTTCTAATGCAGTGTGTGATGAGGTGATTCGTAGCTGATCAAAACTATTATATGATTGGAAAAACTTAGTAGTTATTATCAGAGGAGACGACGCACGGCTTAATTAATTAGCGCCTTTAAAGATTGGTGGGAAGAATAGTGATCTTGGAGTGAATACTTTCTGAAAGGACGAAGGGTGGAGATAAACCCGGCATCGACATTGACTTGCTCTTAAAGAATGATTTCAATTAAAAATTAAGCCAAATCGTCAGTAAAAGCAGAGGAAATTTAATTTAGTGACATTATTTTAATTAATTAAATTATTGACAATTTGGGTTAATATTTTATTTAAATTTGCTTGTAAATTGATCTCTTCTTGAATTGAAGAATGGTGTCAAGGAAAGTATGGTTTAACGTCCCATCCTGCGAACGGAGTACTGCTCTTGAAGTGCTCTCCTCGTTGATCCCAGTGAACAATCACAGTTGCCACCAGGATTCGAACCCGGGCCCACGGCTTGAGAATCCAGCACTCTAGCCATTACACCAAGCCAATAGCTCATTTATTTCTTTATCATTTGCTGTCTATGTAAATTATTGTTTCCCTCTCATTTTGTGCACCTTATTTTTATCAAGAAAATATTTTAATAATTTGTTTCTGCGAATGAAATATCTTCATTTGAATTACAAGTTCTTTTTGGTAACTTTTTGGCAGGTTTTTAAATTCTTGACTGTATTCACAAATATATTGGAAACACGGATATCTAAAAACATTTCAATCCATTGTTAACTTTCAAACAAATTGTGCCTTATTATTTCTAATACCGATATCCGCTTCATTTTATTTCTTTTCAAATTTGGATTTATAATTTCAAACATTGCCATCTAGTGACTTCGACCACTACCCAAACACTTACGTAATATACAGGTTGTGAATTTATTAATAACTCATGTACGCATTATTCAATCTGTACGTTTTTTTATAATTTTTTGAAATTTTAAATATACGTTGTAATCGAGAACGCAATTTTTATATGAAAATAATTAATTATTTAGACAGAAAGGGCTGAAATAAGAAGCCGAGTGATTGCCAAGAGTTGAACTTTTATTTGAGTGAGTTTTCATATTTAATTTTTGGCGGTCTACTGTTGCAGAAATCCCATAATCTGATCTTAAGGCCTGACTACGCGATGCATGTAGTCGTACGGTACCGAGCGTGAACACCTGCGATATAATATTATCAGAATTAGAACAGAGACTATTTCACGAGGAAATATATTCGCTTATTACACGGAGGTTGACGTGTTTACGCGATGCAGTTCTTGCGAATCATTCGTTCACGCATCTAGGTACTTGTACATGTACATGCATCGCGTAAACAGGCAAATGAAAGAAGTTTTTATGTGCGATTATAATTTCACTGATTAATTTTCCCTTTTGCTCTTCCGGCTTGCTTCCTCTAGGGTGTCGCATGGGTAACTGGTAATTCAATGGAATTAAAAGAGGGCAACGGCTTGCCACGAAGGAAACATCGGTTCCCGATCAGTCACCGAAGTTATGGATCGTTGAGCTCGGTTCGACTTTGGAGGGGTGATCCTCCGATTCGTCCGAGTGCTGTTGCCCCTGTCTGCACGTGGAAAACAGTATGAACTTAGCAGTAGAAGCGCGTTAAACAAAAATACTGCTACGGATAACAGGATGCGCACATGGTCACCGGCACAGCCCACAGGTGACCCTGGAAAATGTTGTGTAACTATCGGGAGTCATTGCGATAATTTAGCTGTGGGATATGTGAATATTTAATTCGTGAATTGCTACTTTAAGGAAACGAAAGACCAACGCAATGAGTCACCTTGAGGAACCCCTGTAAGACAGTACTTTAAACATTACAGACAATATTCTTATGTTAATGATATCGACATATTTTTATTTTGAGGCTCCGGGCGTAAATTGGAGTGGAGCCACAGTGAATAAAAAAATAATGAAATAATAAAAGTTTGATGACATTTTTATTGCGAAAACGGAAAAATATAAAATTTATTGTAATCTAAATAGTTTTCATGCTAGAAATTTACATAATATTCAAGAGTGGAGGCCAGTGCTATGCCACTAGTAGCGCGGGGCTGCAGTCTTGTAACATTTTTCCCTTCCTTAGGGGCGCTACTTCAAGCGTGGAACAAGCATCCATCCAAACGGCGTTCCATTTTCTCTTCTTTATTCTGGCATTAAACAATTGTAATTATGGCGTGTAATTTCTAAGCTCACTAAAAACTGAAACCTTCCTGAGAATGTGACACCATGAATTGTTGATAAAATATGGGTAAATAGAACATGCATGTTTGCATCCAAGTATGAGTGAGTAGAGCATCCCATACATATAATAGGGTTTGAAATTTACTTGCATAAAAACTGAGTTTTATGACTCATTTTACCAATGGAAAACATTTCGCCCTAAAAGGGACTAAAACTGGACCCTATGTGTTAATAATATTGTTCTACCGACTGATCTATCTGAGATAAATATTAAAGTAGTGGCGTTCACGTTAAGCTGTAAGTGCGTCGCTTGATAGCCGTGTTTGAGATATGAATCGCGGATGCGGAACGGATAATTTGATTGAACGAACGATGATTCCGATTTCATTTTTAATAATAGGTAGCAAGGAGGATGCCATAATTCTTTATTCTCCCCAATGCCGAAGATAGCAACAAGAGTTTGCTTTTTATTGTGTTTACTCACTTCTTTTTAATAGACCGACACCGCTGTTTTTGAGTAATTTTCTAGCCCCTTTCATCGGAAATTGCGTCAGTTAATAACTCAGCCTTGTGCTTCGGAATATGAAAAGCACCAATGGACTACTTTTGCTTGACAAATCATCTTTAGTGATTAAGAGAGAAATGTATTTTCTGTGTGAGAGAAAAAGAGGGATTCGATGCAACCTTGAATGACGTGAAAGCGTGCAGCAGGCATAACAGCTGTTGATGGAATTGGCACAGTGTGCTTAGCCGACACAATAACTCTGGTGCACTTTTTGTTTTTATAAGGTGAGTTATGATGCGCGCATCAGTTTGCGCTCGATGCACGCAATCAGTGAGACGAGAAAACGGTATCGAATTGCCTTTCCCTTCGATAGCGTTTGCTTTCCATCGTAACGGATCGGGAAAGTATGTTAACGCGTGCTGCAATGTGAGGAGGAGTCTTTAACGTATATGGTGCCAGGGAAGACGATATGAGTCGTTGTAGACGCTCTCATGATCTCTAAGTGGTATAATACAGTTGTGAGGATTGTCGCATCGAAAATATTCATCTGACTGGTATGGAATTCGAACCCGGATCTCCCAGTAGCTACTTGATGCAGCATTTCCGAGGGGAGCTCAGGCTTCTATCCAGAGATCTTGGTTCGGATCCCCGTCGAGTCAGATGAAATTTTTCATGGCAAAAATCCACGAATTGGTGTTACATATCGGATGTGGTCGATATTTCTCCGGAGCAAGTATCCTCTTCCGAGCACTCCCAATGAGATTAGAAGGATACAGGATAAAATATTGAGAGTGAAAAACGCGAGCACGGAAGAGGTAAATTGTTTGTAGAGAAAATTAGAGAGGGACGCACCATGTCGTCTGTATTTCAAACCGAGTGAACGCAAACGATCGCCGAAAAAAATCGCCTGAACAGGGACTGGAACCCTGGACCCTTAGGTTAAAAGCCTAATGCTTTACCGACTGAGCTATCCGAGCTCTTCAATTGATTCGCTTCGGCGGCGGCCATTGGCGTCAAGGTGTCGTGGAATGATAGCCCTTGAAATAGGAACGACGGACGTAGAATGAACAATGTTTCCGATTTTTGTGAAACGCAGTCAGCCGAAACTTATACTTTTGTATACTTGCAAATGGCGAATAAAACAACGATTTTTTTCCTCTTTTACTGATGCAGCTCATTTCCTGATTTCCTGGCACACATTTTATTTTTTTGCCAATATTTCAAAAAAGTAGTGCAATTAAAGGCTAATATTTAGATATTATTGGAAAGGTGAGATATATTTCTTTATAAAGACTTTAAATTCATTGAATGTTATAAGAGTGAGGATATCTCGCTCCGACTACCTTAATACCCGGGATTTACGTGTGGAATTCGGCGTGTGAATTCGCGCTTTTTGAATGAGTCACTTCAGGGGGCGTATGGGGGTTCGCCGGCTATGAAAGGTGACTTGTTTTTGCGCGGGAGGGCTGGGATTGAGAGGGAGGACTTCTCGTGACATGTCCACGAGGCGTGACTCCGCCGGGTGCCTTTTAATGCCCGCGGAAAAAGAAAGATAAACGGGAGTGACGGATAAAAAAAAACAAAGTGAAGGCTACGACGGGCGACCCTCGAGCGAGCGGCCTCAATAATCAAAACATTAACGCTCGTTGGCTTGCGAAGTCAACGAACCACCGCGCAGTGATTGTTACGCCAGGACAATTTGCGCACCTGCCTTCTCTTCTCTCTCGGCTTCCTGTTTTGGTGGAGATAAAGTTGAGTGTGTGTATAGGAATTCTCTCTGGTTCGTTCCCACACCAAGTACAGCGTTCGTAAAAACTGATCCAGAGCGAACGATTCTGGAACTAGTAGAAGAATCTATTTCCTATTTTATAGTCACTGTGGATGAATGGTCATAGAACAGCGGCCTTCCACGATATAAACACCGGTTCCCGCTCGATGATCGCAGTTGAGGTTCAAATTGAACACAAGTGAAGCCTTCAAATTCATGGGTTCGGCCCAAATTAGAGGGGTGAGCCTCCTATTCGCCAGAGTGCTGATTTCCCCCGAATTGCAAGTGACAGAAAATAAGTTCGAAATGACCCATAGATTGAAATGGAAAATAAAAAGATCCAGTGCGACAGAACCGGGGAATATTGAAGCCATTAAATTGCGCAATCGACCATATTGAATGAATCTGTTGTGCACTTGATGTGGTTTGAGTCAGATTTTTCCCTAGCCATAACAGAGGCATTATTCGAATTATATTTATTAGTTTCATCAGTCATTGAAAATTTGAAGTAAATATTGTAAAATAAATGGTCATAATTCAGTCATAATAAAACTATTGTGTTTTATTATGACTGAAATTCTCAGTAATTGACTAATTATGTTGCATAAGTCATTAACTTGACTAATTTTTTTCTCGCCGTACGGTGAAAACGCCTTCATAACCAAAGATTTTTTTGCGATTCTGTAAAAATTACTGTCGTGAGCAATTGATTTATTTAAAAAAATATATTTGAGAAATAATACAAACTACGCATGGTTATATTTCTGACGAGATCTAAGCGTGAGAAATTCCTCATTTTTAAAAATATAGCCTCTATGGATTGCGTACTCGTACTATTTCCCATGGAAAATGCCTGATATATTTTTTCCGTAAATAACTCGTGATATATAATGACTGATATTTTGTTATCATTGGAGAGATTAAATCTTTTTTTTTAATGAGACCAAATTCATAAAATTTTATGTGAAATGATACCCCGTTAAAACTACTTTAAAGCGCCGACAACATTAGTATTTTTTGGCAGAAAATCGCGGTGCCGTATTAATTAATCTAGAAAAATACAAAAGAGAAATTATTACCAAAATAAGCACTGCATTGTTCATAAAATTTATGGGCAAATTGCACGCTTTGCCAGGTGGATAATTTTTCGTAATAAAATCAGGCTTCACTTGTGTGTGTCAAGATGCCATCTACTCTCTTCTCAAATTTATGGAAATGGCTGGATGTGGCCCACGGACCGTGGTTGTTTCTTTGTAAATTTTTGCCATGACTAAAAGAGGGATGCAAACAAAATTAAACTTCTGCCGGGTTTTTCTTTTCCTATCCTCCTAAAATGTAGCCTTATTTGGTGAAGTGATTATGAGTGCTACTTAATTAGTTGGAGTGAGCCGAACAGAATCGTATCATGTACCGGGATTTCGGAATGCATCACTTTCCGCGCGGGACTACTGTCGAAAATAACTTAAAAATCACGTAACTCATTATAAATTCATCACCTACGTCTAACTCTTTTGCACAGTTCATATTTTCATTCAGTTTTACTCCATTGATATGATGATCTTACGTGTCGAGAACATGCAAAAGAGCAATTAAATAACATTTTCTTTGAAAGTTATAATGGAAGGGCGATGAATAATTTTTTCTTATTCCAAGAGGAACAACTATAGTATATTTTATGTATTACCTATGCACGCAATTATATGTATACTTAATGAATAGTATTCTTCGCAACTCAGGTAATAAAAATAACCACTATTTACAGCCAAACGCATTGAATGAAACACACATTTATCAAATATATTGTGACATGGAATAGCTATGAGGGGGCGTTCAAAATAGTGTCAACCACTGATGTAACGTTGAGCTCCACTTCGGGTCAGCGGCTTTGCATCAAACGTTTCTCTATTATTGACCTGAACGTTCACGTAAACGGATACGGCTGTGCGTGATGGGTATGTTTGCTCCTCCACCTCTGCAGCTTTCCGCCTTCTGAGCCACGTATACCAAAGGCGCTTCTGGGTGTTATGGTAAAACGGGTAAAACCAAGAATGACGCATGCCAACGCCAAGTCAATTAGGAAATGAGCTACATCAGTAAAAGAGAAGAAAATCGTCGTTTTATTGGCCCTTTGCAAGTATACAAAAGTATAAATTTTGGCTGATTGCGTTTCACAAAAATCGGAAACATTGTTCATTCTGTAGTCCGTCCGTAGTTTCTATTTCAAGGGCAATCATTCCGCGACACCTTGACGCAGTATTTGAATGTCCGCCGAAGCGTAGCATATGTAGAAGAGCCCGGATAGCTCAGTCGGTAGAGCATTAGGCTTTTAACCTAAGGGTCCAGGGTTCAAGTCCCTGTTCGGGCGATTTTTTTTGGGCGATCGTTTGCAGTCACTCGGTGTTTGAAATACAGACGACGTTATTTTGGTGCGTCCAAATTTCTCTACAAAAATTTTACCTCTTAACTGCCTCCGCGTTTTTCACTATCTATATTTTATCCTGCAATGTTTCCCTTTCAATATTTTATCCTTCTAATCTCACTGGGAGTGCTCGGAAGGTGATACTTGCTTCGGAGAAATATCGACCGCACGGTGATCGAAGTGACTTTTCTCTCTGTGCCACGAATGTTCGTTGATCGGAATACCAGTTTGTACTGCTCAGAATCGCTTTTTCCTCCTATAGGTTCATGTGAGGATCACGACTGATCATTTTGCTCTTCCACGCGGAAGGAGAGGGCCCTTAATCCGATTGTCACGACCGACTTCGTGCACCAGCGCGAGGTGCGTATTTCCCAGACGGCGAACGGGGAATACCCTGGAGTACCGCCCGTTCACTATCCCACTGTGCCACCACATACACCGATTCCTTTATTCCGGGTGAGATAAACCGCCAAGGGCGGAGTGGACATGTACGAACGGAGATATAGAGGTCATGATGGAACACACTGCTTGTTGGGGGAGATATTTTCCGTGGCGTTGATAAATTCCCGCACATGCCCATTTTCATGAGTTCCAAGTCAATCATAATACAATGCGAAGAAAGAAACTATTAGCCTACTCTAGGCTGGTACTCGTTGCCCGGGAGGGAGTTGAATATATTTATGTGAAGATAATAATAATTATTTATTTCATCCATAGATCTAATTTCAACATGTTGGAAATTTCCATATATATCTACAAATTTGTTGTTGCTATCTCTCGAGATATTCATTTATAGTACAAAGTGCATGAATACTTTTTTTTGAACTGATTTGTATATGTATATAATTTAATTTCTCGTGGAAGTACATTGTGAGGGATGGATCATTAATAGGAAGGACCATTACTATATAATTTTAGGTTGTGATGATCAATGCGCAGATCCTATTTTTGCCTTTTAGAGTAGGAATGCATAGATGCAGTAATAATGAAGAGTTCAGCATTATATTTCACAAAAAACACACTCTCATATTTATACATGCTTACAACCGTCATGACATTTTTGAGTATAAAATACTTCTTGCATGATGAAGGAGGTGACAGATTCAGAATGCTTCTAATCCAGTTTTCCTAATCCTAAATTACTACTATGTACTACTTGCAAGACTCCCTGGCTGCAGGTTTTACTTATATTCGCTCATTTTCTATTTCAAGGTCCACAACTAATGTTACGTAGCCAAGTGAGAGAATGCTACTCTCAATGTAAAGAACAGCTTCATGCTTAACTTAGGTACTGGTAGTGTAGCGATATACTAAAACTCCTCGTAATTTTCCGCACCCATTTTTAAACGTTGACCATGATTTCGAAAGATAATAAGGAACAATTCTGAAGTTTACCTTTAAAATGAGAGTAGACAAAATATTGCCGCTGTTAGAATAGCGGTGTTGGAGGAACACTTTTTTTTGCTTGTTTTCATCATGCAATACATTCTAAGATTTTACGAAAAACATTCGAAAAATGCCACAAATCATGCAGGAGGGGAATTAAGAGGAATAATGTAGGAATTAAGAGGATTAAAAGTTATTTGTTCAGTGTTCAGCGCCAAGAATATTATTTTGCCGGGATTAAATCGTGGTTTACGGAAGCATGTTTTTCTAGTATATGTTTTTTAGATGTTAACTCCGGGGAACCATTCACTTAGCAAAATCGATTTTTTTCCTCGGAGACATGATCCACTGAACTGAAAATGGGGCCATAGGTGTCCCCCTTGAACAAAATGCTTTCATAGGAAAGACGAGGATTTTTGAAACGCATGACTTGCGATCAGTACAGTGCCCCCACTTCGCATGCAGTTGATGCGTGGAGTATACCTCGCTAACCCCGCAACCAGTTTGGTGATCGCTCATACGTCACGGCGGTATCCCTCAAAAGTTTTCCTCCAAGAGTTGGACTTGCAAAAGTGCTTTGTTTTATTTGCATCCACCAGCGAAACTTTGCGATAGGCCTCTGGCCCAATGCTTTCAAAACTTTCATTTGAGTCAAGGTCATGATTACCATCCATCCGATCCAACGAAGAAGGGGAGGAGGAATCTGTTTCGCTGATGGTAAGTTTGGACTCCTTTTGAAACTTTGAATCGTAATGGAATCGCGTTTTCAAAAAGCTTCGTTTTGGACTTGCAGAATGGACTTGCAGTATCCTCAAAATGCCTGAAAAATGAATGGGGATTCTTTTTGGAAACTGGGTGTTTCCATAAAAATCCCTTCTTTTTTGGGCGTTCTTTATTGTCATTGTGCGATTAGAAAATATTTGGTATTAATTGGTTGAATATTATAAATTGATAACCACGCGAAAGCATTTGTCATGAGTTTAGGTCAAATAATATATATATATTTTTTTAAATTTTGCCGACGTTTCGGAATTTTATTTATCCATCTTTTTATTCGGATTTTTATTTATCCTAAACTCATGACATTTGCATCATATATAAAAAGAGGTCGAGAAAAAATACCATTTGAAAGTATTTGTTGTTATCCACTAGCCACTGACCGATTTGTATGGTATGAGATTAAGTGGTTAAAAAATGATCTATGTTGAAGGAACGACCAACTAAATAATGTTTCATTCTTTGCTTGATCCGTAAAGATAAGCAGTTACCGGGGAAAATATATCATTTATCTTATTTTGGCGACTATTTTGTCAGAAAATGATAAAAAATACGTTTATTCTGTGGGGACCATTTCCTTCTTTCTCCGTATCATTTATCTTTTATATTCCTGAAGAAACATATAATTTAAAGCGATTCTGTAATTCAACCCGTTGAAAGAGTCTGGGGACGAATTAATGATTACTTCTTCCATGCGTTTAACAACTACATGTCACCTTACGATGTCATGAAGTTGTTCTAAGTAGATTCGCGAGAGGTGATAAGTGGGAACTCGTATGGAAGGCCATGATCAGGGGTTGAGACTTAAAGTTATTGATATAATGATGGATTATTCAAGACTCTTTGGCGTGGATAATTACCTTAAACTCGAACGACAACGGGCTACCAGGACGGAAACGGCGTAACATTAGTAGGATGGTCCATTCTGGCACTATATGTTTGTGACTAATTATTCGACTGAAATAAATGTGGTATCTTTTGATAAGAAACACTACTACAGTGCGAGGGTAAACGTGAACTGGTATCGGGCATGAAGAAGACGCGGGTGGAGGCCCGCGGCGACCGGCTTTCATGGATTTTTGAAAAATAATTTGCAATTCCACAGTTTTATTACAAAAAAAGAGAGACCGGTTTCGTAACAGATTTGGATCTTCACCTGAGTTAACGGAGTCTTCACCTAAAAATGTAACTCTGTTACGAAACCGGTCGTTACTTTTTTTGATACATTACTGTCGACTCTCTAAGATGGCTAATTAGGCCTATTTTTAATAAATTCACTATGGAAGGATTCCATGAAGTAGAGCCTGAGAATTATCTTACCGTCTCTCTATTTGGGCGTGGGTGAACATTTCCCCCGAGATCATACCGCCACTCTAGCGCTGCGTGGCACTCTAGTGTGCTCGGGCGCTGATTTTTATGCCGAACGAAAGATCTCAAGTAGATGTGTCTTACGTTGCCAAAAACCTGAGTTTGTACTATATTTGTCGGTCATCCATCCATAGTCATCAATCCGAAGTTTGCCGCAGCTCTCCACTCCACTCTCCAATCAACCAACCGCTTAATTCCTACATAATTCTTCACTTTGACACCCTTCCTAATTTGCCTGCATCTCCTGCTCTTGATCTATGTTCTTTCCACAGGTGTCTGACAATTAAAGTACATGAATAACTTTCGTTTTGTGGTAATAGCCTCTTAAGATGCTAGATATTTTCGTTTCAAATTTTTGCTGAAGACGGCTTTTGTATTATTTGCCGTTTTGGTATCTAGGCTGCTAACTTTACATTGAGTCAATGATGAAATTTGTCGGAGTAGTAGTTAAATTGACGTTAAAATTTATGATGGTTGCATAGATTACAATGCATAGTTAATTTTAAGCTATACAGCAATCAATACATTACTTATTCGAAGTTAATCGTATTCAAAACGCGCAGCGAAGAAACACAGGCTCTTGTAATTTTGCCGGGCTGAGTTTTCATCATTTAACTATCTCTAGCATCATCCATTAATTATTTATTATCGTTTCTGGTTGTTTAATTTTACGTTGTCATTTTTTATTCATCTTTTCTAATTCTTTTCAAAATGAAGCTCATGGGATGACGCCCGCATACCGTGAGTGCTGAATTACTTACGTTAATGAATGCGGGGAGTACATATTTTCTGGCACTTCCAAAGGAAGCAGACGCCACTCTCGGTTGGAAGAATTAAGAACTCGTAGGAAAGTTGGAGAAAATGTGAACTTGCGATAAAAACGAGAAGTGGAGAACGAACAGAAAATAGGACCGTGCATAATTTTTTCACCGTACGGTGCTGCACAGTCCTGGATTCATAGCAGAGGAGTATTGAAGGGAACGAATGACTCCCATGAGATCTTTCATCCGACCTTGTTCGCCTCCTCTACTTATTTTTTTTAAAGCAGAAATGAACTTTCATGTGCGAGTCGACGAGGCACTGGATTCACTGGTATTTGCATTCCATTCCTCTGCCCACCACGTGAACTTGCTCGTCGCCGTGATGCAAATAACCATTTACGCGGGATCCCCCACGAGAGAACACTGCGATAGTTCCTCCGACTCACTCCTGAAGGACTCCTAAATGCGCTTTCCTCCAAGGAGCTTCCCAGTCTTCTAGTAGCATTCTCCTCTGTGCCTTGGAAGACGGTGGTTGGCGCGCGCGGCTCGATTACGTAAATGGAACAGAAATTGCGTGTTACTGGGGTGGTTTATTCCTTAAATTTTTCTTCTTATCGGATTCTCTTATGTAAGCATGTACCTACAGGAGAAAAAAAAACATTTCAATGCCACGTGATTCCCTCCCCCAAGACTGTTCTCGGTCTTAAAACTGCTCTCTGATAACGGAAGCTGATGGACAATAGTCTTATTCTTCGGCTTCCAGAGATTCTCGAGATTGCGCGCTTTGCTCGATGTATATTATAAAACCCCAGAATGTTGACTCGTGTGGAAGAATCGCTCGTCGACACAATTCCGGGAGAGTTTTTTAAGGTGGTGGAAATAAAAACTTTTAAATCGCATTCTGAAACGAATCGTGGCATTTTTCTGCACTATTGTGCCAGTGCCCGTTTATTCGTCCGGATTTATTTTTATTTTATTGCTCGCGGAGTAGAGTCTCGAGTGTCCTCATCTTTTTTTTTGAGTTGTCACTAAATGGGGAAAGCCAACAAGAAAACAATTGTGTTCACGGGAAATAGGTGGATTATCTCTTTCCCGTAACCTTAGAGAGAAGTTGTTTTGAACTATCAAATTGATTATTCGACACCTCTCTCCTTCTCACGGTTCATTTTCAATCGTGACGTTCTTTCAGATGCATTCTACTTTAATTTACGGTGATGATATCACTTCGCCGTCCTTCGCCTTACGTCGTCTTCAAATAGTACGAATTCTCGTTAAGGATATGAAAAGTTGATTGCTCTGTCGTTCTTAAAAAATACCGTAGTTCTTTCCCAATCTTGCGAATCGGACAACATCACAATCTTTGGTGTGTTCATCCTGGAAATTGTTATAAGTTTGACTTATTGGAAATTAATTATTTTAATTTATCTTCTGTTTGTTGGTTTGAATATGTAATATTGGGTGAAAAGTGTTACTTGGATGTGTCCTAGATGAAATAAATTAATCGCATCCAGGTGTCACTCATTGTTGGCTGAGACCAGAGTCCTCTGTATTGCCATTTAGTGATTATGAAGTGCGAGAAGAACACACTTGGTGAAGAAGTAGTGTTGAGAGTGAAATCCAGGGGACTCTGGTTGAGACCATAAAGATAGACGAGGGGATCGCTTGCTATGGTGGCTAATGCTTGAAGTTGTAACCATGGAGTCTATATTTCCATGATTATAACGTTGCTGTGGCCGGTCAGCCATCTTGGTTCCCCTCCATTTATCTCAGTGCATAATGGATGATGCACTAATTTTTGCAATTTTACGATTTTTTCCATCGATAACTCACTTGTAATCAGCATGCATTTACTTCTTGAAATGCATTCTTCATATTTTAATTTATTTATTTAAATTAATAAAAATCTATTTGAAAAACCATGGTTAAATGGAGTAGAATCAATAGCTCCAAGTAACTAATATATGTTTTAAGAGTTGCCGAACTTGAATTTTCAACTGAAGGTAGATATTCTCGCTTTATATCCACTAATGCGTCCACTCGTCCATTAGGAATCCCGAACCCAAGAAGGGATCGGGATTCCTATGTAAACCTCCGTCATTGTTGGGATTTAAACCCGGACCATAGGAATGAGAAGACACAACTCTAACTGCCACACCAGCTCGATTCCCCCTTTCGCCTTTCGTTGGTTTATTTGGGTAGGTGACCAACATCTGAGGTCATTTGCGCCATTAAGGGCACGTGGGCTTGTTTATGAGGGAAGGATAATTTGGGGAATAGAGGAAGGGTGGAGAGAAACCCGACGTCGGTATAAATCTGCTTGTAAAGAAAGGCGCCAAGGGGACCACAGTTTAACGTCTCATCCGACGGACAGAGTGGGTACTCTACCAGAAGTATTCTTCACATGGCACCCAAGTAGGGATCGGGCTCCCACTGAAATCTCTCTGCTACCACCGGGATACGAACACAGCCCATCGGAATGAGAAGCCACTACTCTGACCATCACAACAATTTGACCTCCCCCCGACTCTAGCAAAGGAAGTAATGGATCGTGACCTTAAATTCGATTTCATAAAAAACAACTCCCTTGAAAAGGATGACTGTGAATCCCCGGGCTCTGTATGGGAGGTACACCCATCACCATCTCACCACGCCCGCGCAAAATGAGTATATATACATTTATGTTAAAGATTAATCCAAATTATCAATGAAAGCAATAGAAATTTTGGCTCTTATGTATGAATTTTGGTCATTCAAGGTGACGATCGACAGGGAGAGGTAAAAATCTCATAAACATGAGCGTGTTGTCCAAGGTTTAAAGTCGTAGTGTTCGAGGTTCCAAATCCACTCAAAGTGCGAGATTCCGAGGTTCAAAGTCTCGGAATTTGAACCTGGAACAACACGCACATGTTTACGATATTTACGCATATTTCCCTGTAGATGGTCACCTGGAAGACCGAAAGGTATTATTAGGAGTAAAACTTCTTATTGCTTTCATTGAAAATTAGGATTAATCTTGAATTTAAATTTACTTGTCAAGTGCTCTCTTTAAGTAAACAGAAAAATATACCTAGATATTTGCAAATGAAACCCTAAGCTAAAGAGAATAAAAAAAACGTGTGGTTGACTCGGTCATTTTGTACTAAAGGAGTTCCATTGGGTTTGGAAAAAAATGACTTCGACGCGAAAAATGTGGGAAAGGTACAGGATAGAAAAATTTCTGACAAGTTAATGTCATGGGGGAATAACTCTGGAAATTGAAGATTTCAGACCAAGGACCCACGAGCGTTTTAAAAGAGCTAGAAGAATTTTTGAAATCGATGCATTATTAAACCTTATTGTCCGATCTGGGGTTCATCTACTACAGTTTTCATGCAGGATCATGAATTACCTCAGGATCAGATTCTTGAATGAGCTCTCACTCGAGGAGGACGTGGTCGGGTGCTTCTCTGGCGAAAGGCAGG
This sequence comes from Pyrrhosoma nymphula, assembly GCA_963573305.1. Lineage (NCBI taxonomy): Eukaryota > Metazoa > Arthropoda > Insecta > Odonata > Coenagrionidae > Pyrrhosoma > Pyrrhosoma nymphula. Next base: position 71,189,788 of record OY754335.1, on the reverse strand, counting down.
TGCCATAGGGATGTGACCAGTTCAACCAACAGCAAAAGTGTGTTCAACTGCGAGTGCAAATTCATACGCAGATTAATAGTGATCCACGTAAAACTAGTGATATTGTTAAAAATGGCTACATGCTGTGTTTGTAATGCAAGTGTGCTTAAGCGACAAATGAAGATTTGTTGCAGTGAATGTGAATCCCAGTTCCACGCCAACTGTGTGAAAATGTCCAAAGAAGATATCGAGTTTCTCAGCGCTGAGAAGCAGATTTGGCGTTGCCCCGACTGTACTGAGGAAAGGCGCAAAAGTATGTCAGTAGTGTCAGTGGCAGATACTGGATCTGCAAATACTTCTCAGATTATAAACTTACTAGAAGAAGCGAAGAAGGATAGAAAACGCATGGAAGTGGACTTAAACAAGGCCATTGAATTTGTGCATGAAAAAATAGATGACAATACTAGAATCCTACAAGAAAATTCTGCTAAAATATGTGAGTATCTAACTACGATCGACTTGCTTCGACAAGAAAATGTAAATTTACAATCTCGTGTGCGTGAATTAGAAAAGAGGTTAGATGACCACGAACAAGTTTCTCGTGCAAATGACCTTGAAATACATGGCATTCCCCAAGCACCAAATGAGAATGTCCTAGAGGTCGTCAAAAGTGTGGGGGTTGCCCTGGGCATTGAAATAAAAGACGATATGGTGGACTTCTGCCATCGCATCGGAAAGAAAAAGGAAGAAGGGCCACGTGGTATCGTGGTCAAATTTGTCCGTAGGCACACAAAAGAAGAGGTTCTCCGAAAGAGGCGAGTGAAGCGGAACCTTTCGACCCGACATCTGGGCTTGCCAACCGATACTCCAATTTACGTGAACGAAAGCCTGAGCCCAGGACGGAGGAGACTCTTCGCTGCCGCGCGGGAAGTAAAAAAAGAAAGGAATATAAATATTTATGGTTGCGACATGGGACAATACTCATGAGGAAAAAAGAGAATGATCAGGTGATTACTCTGAAATCCACTGATGATCTGGAGAAACTGTAAGCACTTTTTGAGTTATTTTTGTGTGTACTATTCTATATTTGACTAACAAAATGCTTTATACCACTGATGATTCAGTTGTAAATGTTGACAGATTCTATGTTTTACATCAAAATATAAGAAGCCTAAGAGCGAATTTCGATAGCTTCAACCTACAATTATTAAATCTTGATGTGAAACCGTGTATCATAATTTTGTCTGAAATTTGGATTAATGACACTGAAATACCCATGTATCAAATAACTGGATATAGAAGTTTTGCTGTATGTAACAATAATTACAGAGCGGGAGGAGTAATTGCATATGTGATGGATAGTTATGAGTGTTTTTCTACTGAATTAGGCGAATTACTAACAGCTGATGTGGTAAAATTAACTATCGACATTGATACTTCCTTCTCTATATCTGTCATTGGAGTATATAGACTTAATTTCACGCCAGTGGAACGATTTATGCAAGAATTGGAGCGAGTACTTGCCATTTCGCTAGAGAAAAATTTGATATTAATTGGTGACATGAATCTATGTTTATTAAAATGTGACGATACTTCTTACCAATATCAAGCCATTATGGCTAGCCATGGTCTAGAACAACTAATTCATGTCCCTACTAGAATTACGAAAAGTAGTAAAACCTGCATCGATCACATTTTTTGCCGAAGCAGAGATAATTTTCAATATGAGGGAAGTACAAACGATTGGGGTGTTACAGACCACCACGCAATTACATGTAACTTAGTTACTAATATTTCATTTAATACGTGCGAGCGATCACATCAAAGTAATCGAAAAATTGACTTAAATCATTTAAATAATATTTTGCTAGAATGTAATTGGGACGATGTTTACTCACAGCAAAATGCTTCTCAAGCCTATGGAATCTTTATGAATAAATTAAAGTGCTGCATTGACCAAGCTGAGTATGTTGCAAAAATCAGTAGATCGGAAAAATTAAAGAAACCCTGGATGACTCATTCTTTGCGAAAAAGGATGTCTAGGCGGAATATATTGTATAATAAAATTAGGAAACAACCTGATAATGAAAAATTGAAAAGACATTATAAATCATACAAACGACGATTAGATAATGATATTAAGAATTGTAAAGAAAATTACTATATGTCTCTTTTCAATAGTAATGTAAATAACACAGCTGCTCAATGGCGCACCTTGGACTCACTTATTGGGGGCAATAGAAGGGATGGAAATATATTGAAAATAAAATCTAGAGACGGAAAAGTTGTCACTGAAATTCAAAATATTGTCGATGAATTCAGCCTTCATTTTGGAGAAGTAATAGATTCTTTAAGTAACAATATAAAAGTGCAAAGTGATTTGGAGAGATATATAGAAATTTTTCCACCCTTTAACGTAGAAGAATCACTCTATTTGATTCCTACTAATGAGAAAGAAATTAGTACCATCATTAAGGATATAAAGCCCAAGAAATCCAAGGGTATTGACAATATTTCTGCATATATTATCAAAGCAGTGAATGAAAACATTTCACATGTTCTTGCTTACATAATTAATCTAAGTATGCAAACAGGTTTATTTCCTAATCAGTTAAAAACTGCGATAATAATACCTATTTTTAAGAAAGGAGATAAAATGGACGTTAATAATTATAGACCAATATCCTTACTATCTGTCTTCTCTAAAATAATGGAAAAAGTTATCAAAAATCGACTTCTTGGTATTCTAAATAAGCATTCATTTTTTAGCAGTAACCAATTCGGATTCCGGTGTGGCAAAAGTACAGAAGATGCCTTACTAAAATTATGCTCAGACTTGAACGAAGGACTTAATAGGAATTTCAAAGTTGCTGGCCTATTCATAGACATTACTAAAGCTTTTGACTCAGTAAACCATAACTTACTAATGCAGCGATTATGGGAAGCTGGTGTTCGGGGTATTGCGTACGACTGGTTTCAAAGTTATCTTTGTGACAGAGACCTATGCGTGCGTATTCAGAATTGCTGCAGCAATAAGATCAAACTAACCTGTGGCGTGCCACAGGGTTCTGTGTTAGGCCCCCTACTGTTTTTGATTTATGTGAATAATTTATGTACCGGTAGGTTTAAGGGTAAATTAACGTCTTTTGCTGACGATACTGCATTAATTTATTCTTCTCATAACATTGGTGACTTGCATGCTCAGATGCAAAGTGACATTAAAGCACTAAATATGTGGTTTTCAATGAATTATATGTTGCTAAGTGAAAAAACAAAATATGTTGTATTTACAATGAGTAAAACTATCTCACTTAGAAATAAACTTTATTATCAATGTAAAAGTTGTATCCAAGGTAATTCTTCTTGTGATAACTGTATTGTGATAGAACAGGCAAGTTACATAAAATATTTAGGCATATTTATTGATGAAAAATGTAAATGGAAACTACACCTGAACAAACTAAAATCTGAAATGATTTCCATTGTCAGAAAATTCTACTTCCTCAGATACATATGCCCAGAATCAGTATTAAGAATTGTCTATTATGCCTTGGTCAATTCCAGACTACAATATGGAATTGTATGCTGGGGTGGAGCCTACTTTACCACCATCAAACCTTTGATGGTTGCACAAAATAAAGTCATTAGAGTTATGACAAGGTCATTAAAAAGAAGTCACGCTTTCCCACTTTATAAGGAATTAAATATTCTACCATTACGGCACCTATTCATATATAAAGTCCTCAGAGTATTTTATAATCGTTGCGGTGAAAAGGCCAAACCAAAAACATACTCTACGAGATTAAAATCGGATGTTATAGTACCAAGGCCGAAAAATGAAATATTTCGGCAATCATATCAATACCTGGGGCCAAAATTATATTATTTATTGCCAAATAACGTGACCAAGGTAGAGACAGAATGTGAATTCAATAAAGCTGTTACAAACTGGCTTATGAGTCATGAGGAAGTGGAATTTTTATTTAAAAAGGTTATATAAAATATTATTTAATTGTGTGTATCTGTATAAGTAATATGTCTATGTATGAATGCACTTAATTTTTCTTTTTATTATTATTTATCACACCATCTATTATATGATTAGCACCTTGCCTGCCCGTCATATTTATTTTAATGGTAACCCCAACACAGGTATTGTTCCTCTGGGGTACCTATATTCCATTTATGTATGTAAATTGTCAAATGTATTTTCTAATGGATAATGGAATAAATATATATTATTATTATTATTATTATTTTAATTGTTACAGTTGTAACATGACCCTCCGAGTCCCCGGCAAGCATCAGGTTTCATTGCCGTCATAATGGCCGAAGACTCGAGAGGGGTTGGGCAGTAATCGCAGCCACGTCCGACGCCCATCGGATGTGTGGCTACGCTGCGGTAGGGTCATGCGTCCGCAGTAAACGGAGTGACCCCAGGATGACGGCCTTCTGCATGCGTGCAACTAGTAATTCCGCCTGTGCCACGCAGGACGGAATACACTTGATGTTATTTAGCAGCGAGCCCTTAACTCCACCGAGCACACCTATGATGAGGACCACCAGTTTCACAGAGTGTCCGGGGTACATCTGTCGAAGTTCGAAAAGCAGGTCTTGATATTTCGTCCGTTTTTCCACCTCCTTCGCATCCATGTTAGTTTCAGCCGGAGCCGAAAACTCGATCACGAACATGGAGCGTGTGAGGTGGTCGAGGAGAACGATATCAGGCTTGGTCGCCTCCAAGTGCCTGGTGGTGGAAAAGGAGTAATTCCACCAGATCGTGCATTTATCGTTCTCCACGACGGACTCAATATCTCCAGGGGCATAGGGCAGCACAGGTGTTTCGTCGATGCCATAATGGTGTCGAAGATGAAAGTATAACACCCGTAGGGCCGCGTTGTGCCGAGCTAAATATGCTGACTTAGCGTAATAACTACAGCCGGAGAGAAGGTGACTCAAAGTCTCCGGCTGGGCTCGGCACGCCCTACATCTCGTGTCCGCAACCTCCGCTTTGAATATAATGCGGCGGTACACGAGTGTGTTTATGACACCATCCTGGCACGCGAGGACAAAACCCTCGGTCTCGGACTTCAGACCGGCGGAGTGTAGGAAGGCAAACGTTAGCTCCTTCGATAGCCCATGCTTTTCGATGTTTCGATAGAAACCTCCATGCATGGGCTTATCGGTATGCACCTTGAGCAAGGCCTTCTGCTCGGCTTTTTTTATTTCGAGCTTGAGGACGTCTGCCTTCAATGACAAGATGGTCGTGTCATTGTCGCTTCCGTCGGATGACGGGTCGAAGTCGAGACCGGTTTCGTCCGCTGCCCTCTTTGCCGCCTGGAAGAGAAACGCCCCTGCTCCCGCACTCTCGTGATCACTCACGAGATTGAGCAGGGGGTCCCTGCTTTTCAAAACTCGGCAAGCTGTACCCAGGACAACTCTGTTGTGGAGACATTCCAGACTCAATAGTCCTCTACCACCTACATTGCGAGGGAGATACAATCTGGCGACGGAAGATTTCGGATGAAGACTTCTATAGATGGTCATCATCTTCCTCGTTCCCCTATCGAGGTTCTGCAACTCGTTAACGTTCCACTTCATGCATCCGAAGGTATACAGCAGTGTAGGAACCGCGAACATGTTCGTGGCAAGAACCTTGTTCTTGCCTGACAGCTCAGAACTCCAGATGTTCCTGAGAGTCTGTCTGTATTTGGCGGTGAGCCTTTCCTTCACTGCTGTAACCTCCTGCATTCGGCGCTGGGGGACGCCGAGATATTCATAGCTGTCATCGTCCTCGAGGTGACGAATGACGCTCCCGTCAACAAGTTGCACGTCTTCCTTGATCTCCGAAAATCTTCCTCTCGCCAAGTGGATGGATGCACACTTGTCCAATCCGAACTCCATTCCTATAGCCTCACTGTATTCCAGTACGGTGTCCAGGGCAGTGCGAAGGTCTTTCGCATTAGAAGCATACAGCTTCAGGTCATCCATATAAAACAAATGGGTGACCTTATGCTTCCTGTCACCTGGAACACCACACATGTATCCTTTACCTCGTCGCAGCCTAAGGGACAGGGGTAGGAGGGAAATACAGAACAGTAGGGGGCTCAAGCTGTCGCCTTGAAAAACGCCACGGTGGTATGTTACCAACTCTGTGGAAACTGACCGCTTGCCTGAGCTCAGAACGAAGCGCGTTATCCACAGTGGTAACAGGCGTTGGATGCAGGACACAACCTCAGGGTGGACTTTCATCAACTTCAGCATGGCGATCAATAGCTCATGCGAAGTGGTGTCAAAAGCCTTCTTGTAGTCCACCCAGGCCATTGATAGGTTTCGCTTATGCCGGATGGCATCCTGGCATATGCACCTATCAATGAGCAGGTTGTCCTTGCATCCCGCGATTCCCCGCTTTGAGCCCCTCTGCTCGTACACCTCCTCCCAAACCGGCTGGACTTGGTGTAGGATAAGGTCGCTCAAGATCGAGGTGAACGCCTTATATACAGTGTTGAGGCAGGTTATAGGGCGGTAGTTCTTTGGATTGGACAAGTCTCCCTTCTTAGGTATTAAAACCGTGCGTCCCTCAGTCAGCCAAGGTGGAATTGGTTTTCCACCATTTAGAAAGGACGTGAAGATTCTGGCGAGGCGTTGGTGGGTGGAAGTAAATTTCTTCCACCAGAAGTTATTCACGGCATCCATTCCTGGAGCCGAGAAATTCTTCTTGCCAGAGAAGGCCTTCTTCACGTCACTTTCGGTGACTGAAAGAGGTCCATCCACATCTTGTAGGTGGCGGTCACAAACCTCTTTAAAGAGGCCTATGGCCGGAGTGTCTCCGTTGAATGGCTTCGACGTTTCGTATATTTCCTTCCAGAAACGTTCAACCTCTTGGACGGGTGGCGGAGATTCAACAACAGGCGGAGGTGGTCGAAAGAGACGGGACGGCTGAAGGAGAAAGGTGGCATTTTCTCTCACGCCCCTACTCCTCTTCAGGAGTTTTTTCCGGGCCGTGGTGAGTGCCCGTACTCTATCGACCGCGTGCTGCTTAATGGTAAGCAGCACGCTTTTATTCAGCGTGTGATGGTTGTACCTGAGACTGCGCGCTATGCGCCGAACTTTAGGAGTGAAAGCTCGCCCAGATGCGATGTATTCCATCACACACTGAATTCTCGACGCCTGTTGTCTCGCCTGCGTGATCTTGGCCTCCAACTGTTCCAGCCTTTTTTCTGCTTTTTCCTCCCAAGAGGTGTTCTTTTGGGAGTGAGCCATGATTTTGGCAGCAGCGTAGACCACGCAATTGACCGTCCATAGGTCCGACGTCTCTGTCAGGATTTCGTCGATGAGGCCATTCAAACGGGAAAGGTGATTACCCCGCAGAGAGATTTTTTGGTGGATATCTCTCGGCCTAGGTTGTCCATCATCATAAGATATTGTGCTTAACAACCGCGTTCGTAGTTCAGCGACGGCCTGCCCAGCTTCATCTCCATTTGGCATAGACTGCGGCATGAGTGCCGTTCTAGCCTCAGGTGGTGCAGAGGCTGCCTGTGTCGGGGAGAGTGGTCTGGCCGGTGGTGTGTTCCTCTGAACTGGCGGTTGGTGGAGAGTTTCCTTTTTTCGCAGGTGGTTGGCATAATCGCGCAGATTCTGCTGCGATAGGTGGTCGTGCTCTGGATGCATCTCACACCACAAAGAGTGCATCCTTGCCATATACCCCCTGCGTTCGGGCTCGCTGGCAGCATGGCATGCGAGGAGGTCGCCCCTTAGGGTTTCCGTCCACTGCATCCGGGCTCCCGTAACGGTGTTATTCGTGTTGCCACTCCCAACTTCACTAGGGCCCCCATCCGAGAGGGGCCGGTTGTGGGTGGCTTTCTCAGAATTCCGTTTTGGAACCAGTTTTACAACGTGTGGGGTGGTTAGCCCCACACGCAGACGTCCACCATTAGCCGGCAAGAGCCGTTACCAGGTACGCCACGTGGAGGCTGGTGGTCCGGCTTCCGTACCCTTATTATTATTATTATTATTATTATTACCTTCAGGTTCAGGATTCGAAGGTCGAAATTTTGAAGGGGCATTTTGTGTGAAGCTTAGTTGCATTTTTCTATACACGCATGGTGAGACGCATTTTCGACTCAGTGACGCGTAAAATAATGAAGTATTGCCGTTTAAGAAATGAAGAAATTGGAAGCGAGTGTGCCACTACAGATGGCCACTTCAAGCCAGTACGTCGTCGTATTGTGTTTTTGTGACAATGATTTCTATCTTCAATTTCCACAAATTATCGCCACAATCGATTAATTTGATTATTAAAGCTAATAATTTAAGAAAAGAGCAATCGAAAAGTAAATTTAAATTAAAGATTAAATCAAATTGTCATTAAAAGCAAAGGAATTTAGACTCCTAGGCATTCATTTCGATCGTCCAGGTGACCAAAACGCATGTATAGGAGTCAAAATTCCATTGATTTTATTGAAAATTTGGATTAATCTTTAATTTACTCAAGCCTGTTTTTTTTAAAGAGCTTGAACATGTTTTAACACGTATTTTAAACATATTTTATGGAACAGCACCGTACTGAGAAGTGGAGGAGATGTGAAAACTTTATTTATTCTTCATTTTGGGATCGATATTACGAAAAAGATACCTTTGATTTTATCGATGCGTGTCTTCTCGGCCTGTACATAAGAAAAAACCTTACGTCGGAATTGGACTACCCCACGAATGAAGGTTTCTCATTCCCACCGACACTCATTGGAACCTTACAATTAATGCGTTTATAATGGCGCAGCGGCAATTAGACGAGGACAATTGAGCGATCTATAAGGGAGACGATGATGACCCTGACCTTCTACAGCATGTGCGCATCGCAACCACGAGATAAAATTGCCGGAGATATCACACGCGATCGTCAGGATGCAGTCGCTAGCGACTTATTATGACCATGTACCGATTCAACGGATAAACTCGAGAAATTCACGATGATTACTAGCATCAACCCGGAGTTGGTTTTATTTTTCTGAAGGGAGGTAAATCTTTAGATAGTCACATGTCTTGAAGTGGCATTTATACTTCAATGCCATCAAAATGTCTGGACTGGGAATCTGTCAACGCAACTACGGAACCATAGCCGCGAAAACAATGCACTATAAATGGTATCTTCACTTAATGTATGAGCGAATTGCCGTAATCACTGTTGATTTTCGTGTGTTTGATGATGAAATAAATTTCTTCGACGAGGAATGGACGTCGCAATGGCCGATGAGTTTTTTGTTTGATGGAAATGGTTGTTCAAAGGAACACCTTGTTCCTATAAAGCCCTCAAATTTTCACAGGGGAGAAAGACGCCTCGCTAGCTTAACTGGTTAAAGCACTCGGCGCGAAATCGAGGGATCTGGGTGCGAATCCCGGTCAAGGCGACTAATTTCCTCTGAGGAATATCGAACTTATGTAGGTGACTCCGTAAAAGTTAATTACCGTGGCTTGTCCCGGTATTTTAAAAATTGAAAAGGTTGTTGTTGTTGGTAAAATAAATAGAATGAAAACATATTCTATCTTCCCGGATGATATCCACAAATCCTTAGTATCTTCCATAGTTTCATTAATCCTTACTGAATTTGTTGTCATGAACTTAAGGTAGATCCAGCATTCAATGAGTCAAATTTAGTTGAAATAATATCCTGGATATATTTAGAAAAACGTGTTCTCTAGTTGACATAAGAAACAAAATTATAACTTTCGGGGCTCTTTTATTCTCAAATGGAACTTGAAATTGCATGGTGTTGAATTTAAGAATGGGTCAATTAAGGGGAAAAAGTATTTTCCCATCCAATATGAATGCAATTTTCGCAAAAAACTTTATAAGAAGAGAAATGTTTTAATTTTATTATATTATTATTTAAAAATCACGCCTTTTGCCTTAGTTTAAACGATTTGAGAAAGTGCCGTTTTTGAATTGCTACAAAAGTAAACATTTTGACCCATGGACCCAAAATTTGGTAATTTCTCGGAGATATGCATTTCGAAGACGCATTTTAAACTGATGTGTACATATCAAACTCCAACTGCGATTTTAAAATCGATTAGAGGAGCTGAGAGAGTAACTAATGTGGGCTTATATCAATAATTCTCACGGCCCAGTGAAGTACGGCGAGAAAAATAATAAGCATTTTAGCATTGAAGAAGAGAGGAAAAATGAATTAAGTAACGCTATGGAATTCAAAATCTTCTATGAGACTCGTTATCTCTCTCAGGAAGAATAATATGATAGAAATTTCAGAAAACATGCTAATCCCTGAAGAGTAGGTTCCTATTTCTGTAGTTGTCTTTGAGCTATTTTTGTCTAAGAAGCAATATCTTCCACGATATTGCAATTCTTTAGAGACACCGATTTCATAATTTTCCATTGACCTGGCTGCGGCAGATGCGTGCAAGCTTGCAGTGATGAACTGCGGTCAAATCTCTCCGATATGGAAACCACTAGGCCATCAAAGTTTTCCGACGCATATTTATTTGAATATTATTCTGTTGTAATTTCCATAAAATGATATTATTAAAAACTATACAGCTGCAAATTTTCGTTGATATGATTTATTACAACCGAAGTTTCGATGCTGTTCCATTATTTTAAAGTTGAAGTTAGGAAGGCGCATAAACCAGCCTTTATGTCCCGATAGCTCGCAAACTTTCAGATTCCGTCCATTCCTACGAAGGAGGCTGAAAAAACCTCAAATACTTTTGTTCTAATTTGATTACTAATGTTCTAATTTCATAAAGCATCTTTTGTTTAATTTGAATACTTCGATGATGTAGACACACCTAGAATTTCGCTACCAACTCGCATGTGAGCTGTACACAACCGTCTACTATTCAATTATGAGTACTACTCCACATTCGAAATGAAATTAAACCATCGTGTTCTATCAATACCAAAATCTTTCTATTTCAGTGTAATATACTGCGACAGGACCATTTTAGAAGTGAAAATTTGTGACATTGATCACTCTATTGATTTTACCAGGGCATTTGGTGTTGAAACTCATAAAAAATGTGAGATAATCGAGTTAATGATCAGCTACAGTTGATGCTTGTTTGACGCCTTGCCCTTTCTGTAGTGAATGACGTATTGTTCTATTGGTGAATGAGAATGAACGATGTATGTTTTTGGTGTTTATGCGCGGGAAAATGCTTGGTAAACGGTGTAATCGCTGGGAATATTCTATCTCAACCAGATAGAACGATTTTGAGTTTGAGCAAGTTTAGAGTTGGAGTACTTTAAGTTGAACGTCTTATTTATCTCCATGCTATTGCTATGAGTTTTTAATTTGGAGTTCTTTGATGTTTATAATATGGATTTGCCTTCGTTTTTATAGTTTTTTCCATGTCTAACTATGTATACTTAAAAAGTAATATCAAATATGCGTTCTTCCGTTCTTCGTTCCGTTCTTCAATCGCTGATATTCCATTCTGTCATCCTTTGTTCCCTCCCAACTCCTTCCACGCTTATCTGACACTCACGTCTAGCATACCTTTGGTCTTTTCAGTGTTTTGTTAGTTAACTTTCTGTTCCATCTCCGTGTTATATTTCAAAATCCACATCTGCTCACATTCTGATTCATCTCTTTGAGTCCGTACTGATGATTACACAATTAGCTCCTCCTACTTCGGTTATTATCTTGGGGCAGCCTTGCTCCAATAGGATGATTTTTCCTGGTGCATTTATGCGCAATTTTTGGATCAGTGTACGAGACAGAGTGCCATATTTTCTTTTTCACCGCATCACAGGAACTAACGAAGGGGAAAAACGTAAATTAGATTTCATGCTGAATTGAAACGAACTTTCATAAAACGGATAGTGGAAATATGTCGCATAGTATGACTCTTACACGTTCTGTCGATGGAAAACTACTTTTCTCACGCCTCTCGACGGACACATCTATTAAAGGGAATTAAAGGAACATCGACATTTTCAAAATACCGTGTAAGACACGTCCAGGGTGTGTGGCACGGGGTGATTCCACACCAGGGATGCGACACTCGTCCCGAATCAAGATTGAAACTCGCACGCTCCCTTGGTCGCTAGGGGAGGACTATATGGAGTCAGGAGAACAATGTAAGGCCAAACCAGAAACCAAGAGAGTGCTACGTTGACAAATATACTAACATGAAAAATATGGGTTGACATGCCACCACTGATTAGCATTGCATATAGACATAAAAAACGGAAAATATAAGTATATAAAAAAGCTAGCCCTCTTTACCTCTAACATTTTTGAATGCTTCGAGCATATGTATTGGGAATCTTGATTGAGCGAGAAAAAATAAAATTGTAAACCTGTCGTTCCTGCAGTCTATTCATCTAATGTTTTGCTTGTGATCGAGTCTAACATAGTAGCACGGAGTTTTTAATGTGACATATTCGTGGAGAAAGAGAGCGGTAGCAGGTTTGACTAAGGTCGGCGACAACAGTGTCTATGGATTTATCTGTAGCCCGAAGGTCTTCATGGTGTTTTCGGGGTGAATGGGAGTCCTAGCTCATCCGAACCCGAGATAAGCCGAGTGTCCAACTATCTCACTTTGTAAATAACTACCCTAACTCTGCGCTCTTTCTTGCTGGCATTTATCTGATTTCCTTTTGCACTATCAAAGTAACCTACCGATTATAGGAACGTCTTTGGTCCCTCTTATCTCTGCCTATCAAAAAAGAAACTTTCGGAGCATTTCCTTCCATAGCAATGTGTTTCGCCCTATCGTTTACGCCCTGTAATTTTCTATACTCCATATTCAGCTCTTCAGAAATTGTAAATTACACCTTATGACGTTCTAAATGTATTCTAATTTTCTTATTCTTTTTATTTTAACAATTTAAAAAAATCTTATCAAAATTACCTAATCGTTACCTTGGGTAAGGGGTTTGCAGCAAACTTTCTTCCCTTGCCTAATTTATTGTTATGAAGACCAGGGAAGATTAATTATTTTTGTTAGAAGGGTCTGTTTTTGGGAGAAACGAGAATTCTAGGTATTATGGGGGTGGAAAAACATGGTGACAGGGATGGTGCGGCAGGGGCTTCTGCTACACTCGATTAACTCATTCTAATAACCCCTAGATCGCCCTAGATCGCCAGGAATGTTCAGATTCTAGCACGCATCCCGGTATTTATCACACTCCGTCAGGTAATGCCTGACAGTCAAGGAAGAGTTGCAGTTATCGAACAGGTACTTGTTTTTGTTCTTTTACTGGGCACTTGGCTCTTACAAGAGTATGTACGATGATAGGTACGTTGGTTTTGTGAACGAGTTACGTTCCACGAGGACACACACCAGGAAAAAAGGTCCGCAATCTATCCTTTTCTCAAAGAAACAAAACATTTTCGAATAGAAAGGTCAAGGTTGCGGTCGAGTTGTGCAAGATTGAGAGAACTGGAGGTGGAACGGTACGGGATCAAGGAATGGAAGGGGGATACAGACTAGAGGCTGAGTAGCTTGAAGAGTCCAGTGTTCAACTTGGTGGAGAGCGCGAAATGAGAAGCCGTTGTAGCAGAGCAAGTTTGGAGTGGAGTTCAGTGCTTATTTCGCGTCTAATTCCATGTTTACCGTATAAAATACTTACACGCCCTACTCTCATCCAAAGATGTCAAATTTCTGTTGTTAAAGATCCCCAGAATGCGGAAACTGAGTTGCAGTTGCAGAATGAAAAAAAATACCATGGAGGTCCCTGATGCCCCGGAATTCATATTGTACAAATGTTTATCCTCATTATTAAATAATTACGAGCAGATTTACAAGAAGAAAGGTAATTCCATCGAGATACTTCTCCAACCATAATGGATACCATAATAGAATTTTATTTTTAAGTTCATACAATTGCAAGAAGCATGAAGTGAACTAAATACGTGTAATTACTGACTGATAAACTTTATTTTTATGACTGAACTTCTTAGTAATTAACTTAATATACATATTTTAGAATTTAAAGTAGTTTTAGCGAGGATTTTTCCTAGTCATAACTGAGACCATATTCAAATTTTATTCTAAAATTTACACACAGGCATGAAGTAAATATTGTGACATTAATGGCGCAAAAGCTTTGTTTGAAATTTATGAAATTCTCAGTAACTAACTAAATATATGTACACCTATACGTTTTAATTTAACTCATTTTTTCACGCCGTATGCGCCGAAAACGCCTTCACAACCGAAGATTTGTTTGAGATTCTGTAAAAATTACCGCGGTGAGCAATTGATATATTTAAAAAAATAGTTGATACAAAACATAAAAAAAACGACAACAGACATTTCTGACGAGATCTACGCGTTGGAAATTCCTCATTTTTCAAATAAAATCTCTCTGGAGTGCATACCCGTACCTACCATCTACATGTTGAATGGCTGGTATTAATATCTCGATAAGAATCGCGGGAAGTGCCTGATATTTTGTTATCATTGGAACTATGAGAATTTTTCCATTATATTGAGGCCAAGACCATTAGGTTACCAACCATTGCATTAATATGAAATATATTATTCCGCATTTTAAGAAAATTGAATTTACATATTTACAATCGTACATATTTAATCGAATTATTACGAAATATATCTCATGTGTCATAAGGCTACGTGTTAAAATGGCATTGAATTGCCAACTAAACCAAATCGGTAAAATGAAATTTTTGCACTCTTGTCTACTGTATATATATCACTTATAAGAACACGCAAAGTATGTAAATTTTCACGCAAATATATTCTTAACCAAATATTACTCCAACCACCTCAATAAGCCCTTCACGTTGCTACTGGGTGGGAATCGAGATTCCTCTAAAAAGTCTCCGCCACTGCCGATATTCCAATCTATGCTCAATGGATTTTTCATAGATTTCTCCAAATGTTTTTATTAGAGCAACAAACTCGATCGTGACCTCGTGGCTTAAATTGTCTTTTTTGATTTGGAATGTACTCAGGATCGTTAAAATATATGATCCGAAAAAAATTATCGGGCCTGTCCCCGCCATTTCATTATGGCGCGAAAACCTCATGGACGTTCGCACGGTCCGATGTGAGCCGCAGGCACGAAACGGTTAAGTCACGAAATAATACTGAAAGTAGAGACAAATGGGAGGAGTAATTGGAAACAGAAAAAAACTATTGTGGTAGGATCGTAAATTATCTCGGCGAAAACTGCTCTCCTTCCGATGTTTTTTTCTGTAATTTCCTCTCCTGACCCGTCTCGGTCTGATTAAAGGCTGCAATTTCTTCAACTTCATGCAATTGAATCGTAAAAAAAGTACTTTGAAATTTTTCCCCTGGGGCTGAATTGTTTTTACAAGGTTCATTTTTTGAAAAGTGATCGTCAAGACGCGTAAATTTTTCTGAATTCTCTATTTGGTTTCTTGATGATATTGCGTAGCATTTTTAAAAAGGCTTATTAGAAAAATCACAGTAAAAACTCATTATCCGAGTATAAGAGAATAGTTGCCATAATTATTAATGGGCATCCAAAAATATAACTAGATTCGACTCGTGGGCTGCTTGGAACTGACGCAAAAAAACATAGAAAAAATATACAATAAAAAATAAAACATAGACGCCGTAGAACAGAAAAAAATATGACTTTTGAGACTCAAAACTCATGGGGAAATAACATATTAGGAAAGTGGGATTGAATTTTACTCTTCCTGACGCCACCATGTAATAATAGCGAAAGGGAAATAACGTTAAGTTTAATATACAGAGGGCGATTTCGACCATATGCGGACTAATTGTTGCTAATTATTGTAAGTACGATAAAATAAAGGAGTGAAATTAGAAAAAATAATTTTTTGGTTATGAGAGGTGAAAATGTCAGGGAGTGTTTGCAGATCATTTGAAGGACAGGTAGTAATACTTTTTTTTGAAGAAATTGTAGGGAAAGTAATCATCCCTGCAATTTCATCTACTACGTGTACCTTTGTTCTCTAAGAAATTATGTTAGTAAGTTATTTAAGAATACAAATATAAATGCGATTTTGTGGCAATGGAACAGGTATACTTTCAAATCAAGTTGGAACGTATGCAGTTGTTACTGTATCCACTCTTTTAAACCAATTATGGACGGCGAAAAAGGGTTATTTTCAATTAGTGAATGTCATAAGGGCCATTTTAGGTAACTTTTAATATTTGAGTTCGAGTCAGTTCTGAAAATGGCCATCTTTATATTCACTTCGGATATTATGGAAAAGTTTGTATTTTTAAATGTTCCAAATTCATGAACATGTACTTTGAAGAACATGTTGTCGCATTCAAATAATTTTTAAACTATGCATGTTCTCCATTAACAGTTGTAAAAGAATAAGGATAATAAGAAGAAGCAATATATCAGTTCTGCAAAGTAAAGCCGGAAGTCTTCGTTCTCATCCCAATACCTTTCCTCTCGGTCTGAGGCGGCAACTCTTGCACTTAATAGTCGAATATCATTGATTGTCGTGGGAGAAAAGTAAAAACTCAAGCAACGTCGTGAATTCTCATTTATTTCACTATCCAAGTACAACAAATATTTGTCCACTTCATATCTTCATAAAGATCAGTTAAAACCTGGGTTGTGGAATGAAGAATTTCTTCGTAGATTTGACGATTGACTTTGGTTTCTTTATATTTCTCCCGTTATGATGGAAATAATCCAGAATATGACGCCAAACACGGTGATATTTGAAATGAGATCTGATATTTTCCTGGCGTATGCTGTTATTGAAGTCTTTGCGGGTTTTCCACCAAACGGGTGGAAAACCCACGTTTTCCGGGTCAAACTCTGCATTTCTGACCAAGTTTTAGTGTACGCATCGTACATGGTCATCAGGCCTGAATGTCATGACTCTCCGTTGCCACCAGGCTGAGTGTCGGCCCAATTGACAATCAAGACGGTCAGCCCTGATAACATGGATGACTCGTACTTTGAAACACCGCCAGAAATGCAAAGTTTGAAACGGTGGAGAACCCGAACAGACTTCACTAACGGTGAAATTTAATCATCGGTTTTGGCACAGCAGACTTTTGGAACGCCTACATCTACATCTACATACTACCCCGCAAGCCGCCTCAATAGGCGTGTGGCGGGGGGTGTTAAGACACCAGCCGTTTACATATAAAAAGGTTTAATGAAATTACGCCTTGCATTTATTAAAGTCCCTTATTGTTCGGGGGAAAAACGAATTCCCATACCTATCCGTTCGGCAAAATATCTCTTTCAATTTTCACGCCTTGGGGCGTGAAACGTACGATGACGAGTTATTGTTATACAGTGCTTAATACACCCGATAATCGAAACGGCTGTAAAATCTTCATTTTATTCGATACGCCTAGACCACCGAGACCTTTCATATACTTAACACGTGCGAAAAGTTTGGAAACTCGCCTTGAAAGACATGAAATTTTACGCTCAAAACAGTCGCCTGGCGAAGTTAAGACATCGAGGAATATATACATATATATTATAAGAGAATAGATGGATTCTTGGTGCAAGAAATCAAGGACTGTTGTTTATGAAAAAACGAGCCATAAAGTTCGATTGTCTCCCGAGAAATTTTCTGAGCAAGGTTTTATATAATGCTAAAAGGTAGCGATTTATGCAACTAGCAGAATAATATATATACGAAACAATGTCCATTTCCCTGATCGAAAGGATGAATTTTTAAGTTTCATACGAGCCCGAATAGCTTAGTTAGGAATTAAGCCATTAACCTAAGGGTTCAAGGTTCATGTCCCTGTCCGAGTGAACATTTCGCGGAGATATGATGAGTCATCCACATTAAACTTTATAGGCAACACTTTAAATTTATAGGGGTATGAGCTAAATGTTTCCCTAGTAATAATAGAGACAATTTAGAATTTTATTTTTTAACTTCAGCAGATTTTAGGAGCATGAAGTAAATATTGAGATATTAATATCGCAAAAATATTGTTTTATATGACTGGAATTCTCAGTATTTAACTGCATATGAATACTGGGACTACAGGTTAATGTCTTATACGTACTTGAATCATTTTTTTCACGCTGTACGGTGAAAACGCCTTCACAACCGAAGATATTTTGCAATTTTGTAAAAGTTACTGCTGTGAGTAATTGATTATTTTTTAACATAGTGGAGTATTATACAATGTACACGACGTTCAATTTCTGACGAGATCTATTAGTTATAAATTCCTCCTTTTTTTAAATAAAGTCTCTCTGGAGTTACTGCCCGACATAATTAAATATTATATTCTATTTTATTACAATGAAATAGTACTTTTCCACATAAAAATTGTCACGTATCTATTATGTATTCTGTATGTGACAGATGACAGTCACTCGATGATGGCTAAGTAACAATCGTGACACGTCGGACACGGAAAGTAACGTCGTGACAATGATGATTGTCCGTGGAAAAGTGCCATTTTATTTTAATAACATGGAAGCCTTCCACTACATCTCGCGGAAGACTGTCAATCTTCTTCTCTATCTTATGCCTAGTACCTACCAACAGCGACAGTCCGAAGGCCCGCGCCCAAGACCGTCGCCATTATTAAGAGTAGAAAGTCGAATTTCTACTCTTAATGGTGAAAGTCGAAAGTCATAGGAAGGAGGAGGAGGTGAAATAATCTTCAAGCTGTAATTATACGGGCATAATGCACTGTAAGACTTTCGACCCCGAACTCAAACCCGCTCCTTATGGGACGCTCTCTCATTTTCTCTTCCTTCCACCTGGCCGAAAAATACGAAAGGGGAACCGGTCGCAGTTGCTTGAGTTCAAGGTGGTTGCAGCGATTTTTGTTTATGCCCAGATTTGCACGAAACTTTGCATACGTGTTTTCATTAGTAGTATCTATAGATAAAAGTGAAAAAAATCATAAAAACGATTTGATTTTTTGGAAATTAATGCGATTTTTAACACGTAGCCTCATGGCATATTAAATATATTTCGTAATAATTCGAATATAGACTCCCAGATTTTATTCTAAACGCGAAATACTGCATAACGGTTAATAATATAATAAACGCGAAATACTGCATATTATTATAACGGTTAAGAACAAGTACCTACAAGGTGTTGCGCCGAGTCCAATATTCGAAATAAACATATTCAAGTGTAATTTCGTCAAACTTTCGATTCACGCGCCGAAAACTCTAGTCACAACATGCATTAATAATGGAAAAAAATTGAAATATGATTATTGTATCATTTCCATTAACTGTATTGTGCTTTCGAACGCATAAAAAATTGCACTAAAATGAAATGAGGTACAAGAAATTTTTCCCAAAATACTTAAATAATTATTAAAATGTGCACTCAGTGAGCCCCAACGCTCCAGCCGCCTTAATCAGTCTGCTTTATCTCGCAGCCTTATCCATGTTTTATGCATCCTAAACATTTTGGAAATTTATGAGAGGGGCAAAGGATTGAAGGAAGAGGAGTTGAGGTTAATCTCGTTGTTATGCGTTCGAACAAATCAACCGGAATATTGTAGTCAAAGATGGAGCATGTGTGGTCGTGATGTTGCCGTCGATATTATAACGGTTTCCCCATTGATAATAATTCCAAGTCCCGTCCTGTCGCACACTCAAACTTTCCCCGCTAACCTTCTTCTCATTACTATAAAATGTAGATCGTCTGTTGAATGTTCAGTAAAAAGCGGCGGATATTTGAGAAGCCTTTTTCCTGAGGCGGAGTTACGGTGGCTGGAATCGTGGCAGCATATTTTAAGAATTTTTCAAGTAATTCGAGAAAAAAATTCTAGGACCACAATTCATTTAAGTACATAAGTTTATGCGGTGGAACTCGCCATATATGCTGTAATGGAAATTATTCAAGATTATATTTTACATTTTTGCATGAATTAAGGCATGTTTTGACTGAAGCTATTGCCAGTTTTCGGTGCGGTAGTCAAAATTTAGTCAAAAACTTATAAAACTAGGGAAAACTAGGGAACGTGAGCTCTACGGCCTCTTAAAGTTATAAGGTATTAAAAAAATCTCCAATGGCCGTAATAAATTGGCACCACTCGTCAAAAACACGCCACAATTGTTGTGTTGGTTTGCGGGAAAAATCCACGCCAGTGACCAACCACAACCTCTCGACCAGAAAAACCCCTGTGGTGGTTTACGGGAATGTTACTTCCTCGCCAGGGACAACCACAGACACACACAATCAACCCGAATAGGGATACTTCGCTGGGCTTATGAGACCCTGCTAAGGATGCCTGGGTTACACACACACACACTCAACCCAATGAGGGATTCTTTGCCGGGTTAATGAGACCCAACTAAGAATGCCTGGGTTATGAACACAAACACACTCACAAGCACTCAGGAACTCACTCACACACTCAACGGGCCCAACTTCTGGGAGAATCTAGCTCAACAGAGCGTTGTCAAGAAACGGCACAAAAACAAAAAAGACGAGGGTGTGCGTCGGATACGCGTATTTCGGCCACAAGGTGGCCCTCTTCAGCGAACTGAAGGGAGAAAACACTTGCAACGCAAGGTTGTAAGTGGAAAGGAAGGAGGACAGCCTAGAATAAATAGGAAAATGAAGAAAAGGGAGAGAGGGATGGAGAACCAATGACGTTGGGTTGTGGGAGAGGGAAGAAAGGTATTGGTGGGGAAGGAGTGGGGGGGGAGTTGAAGTCCGCGACCGTTGAAGCGAGTGCGGGGCGAAGGGGAGGGGTGGGGGAGGTGAGAAGGGAAAGGAAACGAAGTCCGTGACAGTTGAGTAAGGGGGGAGGAAGGGGGGGGAGGGAAGTGAAGTCCGTGACCGTTGGTGGAGAGCGGTCAACGTTAAATATTTTGAAAAATTATAATTTCAAAAAGAAGGAGCATCTACTGTAAAATAGAGAAAAGTGAGGAGTAGGAAATAGGTCCTTTATCGCTATTCACAATGTTTCTCCTGAATTTGTGTATGTATAGACTTTCATAAGCGTCAAGCAAATGATTAGGTGTTTGTTTGATGAGTTGAAGGTTGTTTTCTGAGGTTTCGTGTCCCGTGTTGAGTAAGTGTTGTGCGATACTGGATTTTTCGGGTCTGTTATATTTGAAATGGGCCATGTGTTCCTTGAATCTAGTTTTTATATTTCTGCGTGTTTGTCCCACGTAGGAAACATCACATGAGGAACAAGATATTTGATATATGCCGGACTTATTGGATGTGTCGATCTTGTCTTTCGTGTTTCCCAATAAGTGTTTTAGTTTGTTGTTACTACTAAATGAAATCTTTGTGTTCACTGTTTTGAATATCTTTTCAAGGCCTTTAGTTATTTGTGGGTGGTAAGGAAGTTTAATGAAGCGGACGGACTCGTCATTCGTGAGTGTGGTGGAATTCTTTAAGAGTCTTTTAAATTTGTGTTTCTTCACTATATTGTCAATCATAGACTCCTTAAAGCCGTTAAGTTTAGCAATCCGTTTGATATTATTTAATTCTTTTGAATAATTACTTTTTTCAAGTGGAATATTAACAAGCCTGTGGACCAGGGCATGAAAAGAAGCGAGTTTATTGCTGTTATGTACAAAGGAATCACGGTGAATGTAATTATTGGTGTGTGTAGGCTTGCGGTACACGTCATAAGAGAGTTTGTTACCATTTCTGGTCAGAAGCAGATCTAGAAAAGGGAGTTGGTTGTTATCTTCTATCTCGTGTGTGAACTTAATGGAAGGAAATAAACTGTTTAAATCACAAACAAACTGTTCAATTCCATATTTGTGAGTGTCGAAAATGGCAAATATGTCATCAACGTATCTTAAATAAACAGATGGGAAGTAATTAAATTTGCTTTTGAAAGTATTTTCAAAATGAGTCATGAAAACATTGGCCAAAAATGGGGATAGGGAGTTACCCATAGCGGTGCCAAATTCTTGTTTATAGAATTTACCTTGGTTGACGAAGAAATTCTGGTTCATGACTAAGTTGGTAAGTCTTATGTATTCGTCAATCAAATTATCTTCAACCTTTAAAGAAATCAACCAACTTTTGAGTGAATCAATGGCTATATCTACTGGCACACTTGGGAATAAATTTGATACATCAAAAGAAACCATTACTTCTCCTTTTGTAAATGTATGGCCTTTTGTTTTGTCCACGAAGTCCAAGGTATTTTTAAGTGAGTGTGGGCTTTGAAAATTTAACTCAGAGAATTGTTTAACAAGCCATTTTGACAGGAAGTAAGTGGGTGAGTCGATTCCGGAAACAATGGGTCTCATGGGGCAACCATTTTTATGGATTTTAGGGAGGCAATATAATCTAGGTAACACAGGATTAGACACTGAAAGTTTGAAATTGGTCATCTTATCAATGAGAAACGGGCAATCATTAAGAACGTTTTTTACTTGGGTGACCATTTTGTTGAGAGGATTCTTTTTTATTTCAATATATGGTCCCGATGATAACAAGGTGGTTACTTTACTGAAATAATCCCCTTTGTCCATGATAACACATAGATTGCCTTTATCGGCTTTCATATAAAAGCAATTTTTGGACTTTAGAGAGCGTACGATACTGTTAATATTAGCCTTGTTGTGCAATTTTGGGTTGTTGGAAAGTTTAAGATTATTTCTTATCTGCTTTTCACAAGCTTTTCTAATAAAGTCTTTGGTTGCATTGTCAAATGGTTTGAGTGACCCTTCTATGTGGGCAATTAAATCCTCTATGGGGTTTGATTTTGGTTGGACACTAAAATTTAAACCATAGTTAAGCAAACTTATGCTAAATATTGTTTTTTTCGAATTTTTTCGCGTGGTACCTTGATATTTTTTGGCAACCAATTGAGTAATATGAAATGTAATATTTCGCGCTTAGAAGAAAATCTGTGCGTAGGTTATCAAATTATTACGAAATATAGCTCAGGTGACATAAGGCTATGCGTTAAAATAACATTTATTTGCCAAAAAAATCCAAACGGTAAGATGCACATTTTTTCTCTAATTTTTTTCACTTTTTCACAAATAAGGACACGTATGAATGGTTTCAGTGAAATTTGTACTTGTACAAAAATCGCTTCAACCACCTTAAAGCCACCAACTACCACCACCGTAAAATAGCCGCCATGCTGTGAAGCCGCCGCGCCGCCATGAGCCATCAACTTGACGGCATGGGAGGGAGGGTGGAAAATATATTAATTACTCATTTTCGCAACCTCCCTTCACCTCGACTTGGCTCTCTTCTCAAACCAATTTCCTGCGTGTGTCCTAATCTCATTCCACTCCAGCTGCGCCATTATGGCCCAAAGAAGATCCACCCGTAATGATCCCTCATCACTTAATCCTCAGGTTCGCTCTTGAATAATCAGCATCCTTTCAAGTGGCTCCAACGATAAAAACCAACGCTCTTGCTCAAGGTTATTTATCCGAGTCCTCATCCGAGCGGAAAGCTATACCTACCGTTCAGAATGCAAATTAAAAAAGGAGAAAGAAGAAATTCTTTACAGAGAAAATGTAGGCATGCGGCTCTCAGTGCTTCGCAGGTAAAGTTTTCCCTCCTCGACTTCGCCTGCGGTTAATTAGGGAACCGAAATTATCGCCGAGCACTTCCCCGAAGAATTGATATTAGTCGAGCGACCCTTTTGTCAAGTGTTTTGGCTGGCTTGATGCCAAGCGTAAGGTATTATTAATTCAAGTGAAAACCTAACTTAACTTTCGCTTTGCCAACCAGGGGGATTGTTACGTAACTTCCCCATTCCTCCTATTACATGGCGCTGCATTCCAAATCGAGCCTTGGCCTCCTAAATTTTCTGCTTCCATTCATCTCTGTCCTCTGTCATTTTTCTCCATTACCTCACCCCAAGTAGTTCACGTGCATTTTTGCTGATGCTGTCTTCCCACGCAGTCCATGGTTTTCCCACTGGTCTTCTCCCTACCGTTTGATAAGTGAAGACTTTCTTAACTGCCAGCTCCTCTGGCATCCTCTGGAAATGCCTTACCCATCGGAGTCTCATTAACTTAATGCGGGTAGATATACTCCTGTAATTTTTATGGTTCGTTGTTGTAACGGATTCTCCGGGTTGCTTCACTGTACACAGGTAGATTCTACGTAGCGCTTTCCTCTCCGATTTTTCCATCAGCTTGGAATATTCGTTGTTGTAACGGATTCTCCGGGTTGCTTCACTGTACACAGGTAGATTCTACGTAGCGCTTTCCTCTCCGATTTTTCCATCAGCTTGGAATATTTGGCCATCATTTCCGTAAAACAGAACTGTACGGATGCGTGTTTATACAGTAGATTCTTGGTTTTCATGCATACAGTTCCGGATTTTATAATTAAATAGCCCTCCCAAAAGGGTGTTGGGAGTTTGGCTGACGACAAAAAACCTGGAATAAACCAGTTGTTTCGAAAATTTTCGATTAAGTATCGGTTCTGTTTCTAACCGATAGAATTTCGGAAATTCAGATGGAAGGAATGGGAAAATAATCTGGAGAAAAGTACGCATTGACACGGTCCTCGCAACTCGTTCCACTGAGATGCAGGTAGCGTTTTATGACTTAGAAACCATCGGTGTGAAAGTAACACGATAATATTCCAGGGAGACAAAGGCGCATCAAGATTGTACCCTTGAATCCCGAGAGTGTAGTTTAGGAGGCTGGATTATTTTGAGCCGTTGCTGTACATTGTTTTATATTTAATATCGCTTCGAAAGTTCTCTCTCATAAATTCCTCCAATTAATTTCTTGCGGCTAACTAAAAATTTCAATCCAAGGCGATTTCGGAGTTCTTTTTCACTACTTACTTTCTTACTTTTATTCCATTCCCACAAAAAATCTCTTTACTTTTAACTTATTTCTACTGGTTAAGAAGCAGTGGGTAACGGACGAAATTATTAAGAAAATGGAGGAGAGAAGGATATGGAAAAATGTGAACACCGACGTAGGCAAGAGGAAGTACAAGGAATTGAATAATAAACTCCGGCGAGTGACCAATCGGGCAAAAGAAAACTGGCGGAAGGGACAATGCAAGGAAATGGAAAAGCTGCAGGAAGAGGGGGAGGTGGGCGCTTTGTACGCCAAGGTGAAAATGCTATCGGGTGGTAAGAAAGGGAAAACGATACCAAAGGTTAAGGACAAAACGGAAGATATTAATCGAACAGGAAGATATCCAGGAAAGGTGGAAAGAATACGTAGAGGAGCTATATGAAAACGAGAATAGACCCTTTAGCCTAGATCTAGAGGATGAAGGAACAATAGATAAGGATAACCTCGGACCAGAGTTACTTGACAGCGAAATAGAGAGGGCATTAAGAGAGATGAAGGGTAGAAAAGCCGTGGGAACCGATAACCTACCTTCGGAGCTACTGAAGAATCTAGGTAGCAAGGGGAGAGAAACATTTTTCGAACTTATTCGCAGGATCTACGAAGACGGAGTATGGCCAGAGGATTTCGTGAAAACAGTATTAATACCTATCCCGAAGAAGAAGAAAGCGTCAGAATACGAGGAGTATAGAAAAATCAGTTTAATTTCGCACGCGGCAAAAGTTTAACTTAAAATAATAAATAGAAGGTTGGAGAGCAGAGCAAACTACTTTTTAGACGATGGCCAATTTGGATTCAGGAAGGGAAGGGCCACCAGAGGTGCGATTGCGGTAATGAGGACACTTATAGAAAGAAACATAGAGTATAATCAGGATTTTTTCGCTTGCTTTGTGGATTTCGAAAAGCCGTTTGACAGAGTAAACTGGGAGAAACTGATACAGATACTGGTGAAAATAGGAATAGATTGGCGTGATAGGAGACTCATCTGAAACTTATATATGGGGCAGAGGGCTCAGGTGAGGGAAGCTGACGCTGAATCAGGGTAGGCAGTTATAGGTCGTGGGGTGCGGAAAGGGTGCCCGTTGTCGCCTTTGCTTTTTAACATCTATGATGAGGAAATGGTAAGAGAGGCATGGGAGGAGCTAGAAGTGGGAATGAAAGTAGGAGGCCAGTGGATAAAGTCGGTAAGATTCGCGGACGACCAGGCGTTGGTCAGCTGGTCGTCGAAAGGTTTGCAAACTTTAGTAGATGCATTGGAAAAGCAGTGCGAGAAATACGGGATGAAGATTAGTAATAAGAAAACAAAAGTAATGAGATTCTCTGGGACAAAGAAAGCGAGGCTGGTCATAAGAATAGGAAGTTACAAACTCGAGCAAGTAAAACAATTTAATCACTTGGTCAGTACACTAGAAGAAACAGGACGTAGTAGCAAAGACAGTAGGAAGAGAATAGCTCTAGCGAAGGAAGCGTTCAATAATAGAAGGGAGCTGATGACGGGAAGTACAAGTAAGGATGTAAAAAAGAGGCTGGTGATGAGCTTGATATGGAGTGTGGCGTTGTATGGGGCAGAAACGTGGTCTCTGAGAAAGGAAGACGAAAATAGGCTGAAGGCGTTCGAGATATGGGTGTGGAGGAGGATGGAGAAGGTGCGCTGGACGGAAAGGAAGGCAAATGAGTAAGTGCTTGACATGTTGGGCGAGGAGAGGAAACTTGTGGATGAGATTAGGGTAAGGCAGGGTAGGTGGCTGGAAGCAGTAATGAGGGGCGATGGTTTGCTGAAGGCCGTGATAGAGGGAAGAATGTTGGGGAGGCGGGAAAGGGGAAGAAAGAGATAAGGTTTTATGGACGGGATGAAGAAAGGTAGGACTTATGCTGAAATGAAGAAAGGTTGGTAGGACATGGCACGGCCGTCGGAACGTGTAAGAGTCCGTTGGATATTCTCTGACTTTCATCATAACCTACTTCTAACCGGTAGAATACTCTAATGAATGAATGAATGAATCTCATTATACTATTAGTAATATAGTAATATATGATATGATACAATATAATTTAATAGGATTTTTTCACTGTGAATTTCACACAATTGTGTGACCACTAGCGGGTAACTCCGTTAAAGTTACTGCGCGGCCAGTTCCGCAGTTCTTTGTAATAGGATATGATAAAATATGGTGTGATAAAATGTGATGTGACGTGAATGACGTGATGTGAATGATGTGATGTGACGTGAACGACGTGACGTGACATGATTATGATATAATATAATTGCTATTCCAAAGAACAAATCAAATTTTATAAAAGGCAGTATAAAAGCCCATCTTAATACCAGTGAAATACTTTATTGTGAAGAAAACCCCTATGCTCTATAACAGTGTTGGATAATGGAAAGTTAGTTTTAATCAATATATATATATATATATATATATATATATATATATATATATATATCACTTTGAGATATATTACCTGATTCCGACCTACTTTAATTGTCTTATGAAAATAGAACTTTGAAGCGCAGGTTCTATCTTACTTACTTAACTACGTAATTTGGTTTTTTTCCCTTCCAAGTGTGACATAACGCGTATTATTTGTGAGTAAAATTTATTTAAATTTTTTTCTCCTCTCAAAATATGGGACTGCACCTTAGCAATGGTTCAACTTAGAGCTTTTCTCTAAAGCTTTTTTCTCGCGATCATGAGCAGGTGGGGAAGAAACACCTCATGAGCAAGTTTAGACGGGCTCTGGAGAAATCAGAAAAGATACACGATAACATCATGGATCGGAGGAGGAACTTGCTGTTGAATGCTGCAGTTAAAGAATTTTTTTAGGATTCCTACCTGATTAAATTGAGTTCACAGTGAAAACGAATTGATACTGCTAAGATTCACACACATTTTATTTAAATTTTCTTCTATTTTTAATTTCCCTTGGGATTCGTTTCAAATTTCCTTTGCTATGAAAATATCCTCCATCCCTCCCCGATGCAATGTTCAAGAAAAAATTATTTCTCACGGAAAATGAATGTCTTAAAGTATAATCAAAAGCTATAAAGTCAGCGGGAGCCACAGTAAGTGTAGAGCTATGTAGATAATACATAAATTTCCAAAATGTAGAATGAGGGCATAATTTCAGTCAAAAGAATGTTTTTTTCATTGTGAAATTCACACGTTTGTGTTCAATATCTTAGTATTACGTTAGTATTTTTCATGAAATGAGGAATTTTAGTGTGATTTCAGTTTTCTGTTTCGAAATTCAGCCCACGGAAACTTTTTTCTGGATTTTTTATGCCTACTCATTAGTCGATTGAACCTAAACAAAGAGTTTGCACTTAAACTGGTGGAAGAAAGTCTCACTTTTTCAAATTAAAAAAAAGGCCATTAGTCATTGATGAGATCTATTGGTTTTTGATCTGTTTTTATTACAAATTTACCAGTAACATATTTAGTAGTAGTAGTACCGGTATTTCAGTATGATAGAGTTATTCATTGTGATTTTAACTGTAGTCGTGTTTGCTGGAAGGGTTGTGTTTTATTCTTTCATTTGGAGCCCGTTATTTGAACATTTTCTGTCCTTGCTACTTCCGCCAGCTGCGCGATTTCTTACTGTCGCATGAGCATTATACAAGGGAGAAAACTGAGGTAAAGGCAGTCATAAAAATGGAGAGTTACTTGAATAATTTATATTTCAATGAATGCATGGTCAAGGCAAATGATTTTTCGTCTGTTGAATATTGCACTAATTTATATTTATTTGAAGATTGTTGTTAAAGAGGAGAAGGGAAGTATACATCTCTCATTTCACTCCACAAAACACGTTTGCTGTGGAATAGGTGTATTACAATAGTAATAAAGGAAATGATCTTTGAAAAATATACCTTCTCATAAAATTTCATTGGAGCATGCATGAAAATCATAGAAGCGAAAGTGGTATACAAGGATACGGCAATACACAAGAACTTATTAAAATAGAGCCAATTTTATCGGCCTAACACCGCGAATTCCACTCTTTTGGCTGTGCTTACTCCGAAGGGGAATGGCGTGATGGGTATTAGTCATCGAAAGAATAATTGAACCGTCCAAGGTAATAGCATTATGGAAATATACTGATTTGGCTTTGAAAGAAATGAAAATTAAACACAATTTTCACGTTCTTATGATTTATATAAAGGACCACCATCATGGACTCTTAGGGCACATGATTTACTTCCCCAAACGGCATTGTACGTGTTTACCGATTGGGTGAATTTCAGTCAACTGCGCTATTATCATGACCGGACTCTAGCCGACGGTAACGATAACAACAGAAATACGAGAGTTTGGTTCTCTCGACGATTACCGAAGACGGAATTTTTCAAACTCTCTAGGGTCTTGCGTTCCGGTATTCCAGACCTATTTCCTTATTATAATTTATTTTCTTTTTCTTTTCTCAGGAGATATAGGTTGGAAAATAATTTTAAAATTTTATTACTCTTTGCCAACATTTCGCATTTTTATCTATACTACATCAGGGCTACAATGAAAATATGGGGCGTTTTTACATAAATGGAATATAGTATACGGTTTTTAGTACATATTTATGTTAGGCGAGGACTGAAAAATCTGATGACAAGCCAATGGCTTATCAGGATTTCAGGGGCATACTGACCACCAGAATCGTCGGCGAGCAAAAAAAAAAAAGTTTATAAATATTTAATTTTTTAATTTACCTCAACGAGAGTTCCTTCCAAATTAATGAAATGCTTCTAAACATTTTAAAATAAATATTTACTAAAAACTGTAAACTATATTCCATTTATGTAAAAACGTCCCATATTTTCATTGTAGCCCTGATGAAGTATAGATAAATGTGCGAAACGTTGGTAAAAAGTAATAAAAATTCCAACTTATTTTGACCTATATCTCCTGAAAGAAGAAACATAAAATAAATTATAATAATAAAGAGATCATGAAAAGGAATCATTTAGATATTTCTCTATTATGTCAATGAAAGAATCCAGATTAAAAATTATTGCTAATTAAATGATTCAAGAACAACTGGGACAACAGTACACGGCCAAGAGTTCAATTTGCGATATTTCCTTTGGTTGGTTACGTAACAAATACAATCAGAAAGCAGAAAATCAAACGATAATTCTCGGAATGTGTTAATTGGTTCACTTACTCCTATAAGCGTAATGAATGGGAGATAAATCAAATATTGAGGTGTTCAAATGCTTCTCGAGTTTTTAAGAACGAAGCGGGGACAAGCGCCTGAGACCCATCATACCATATTTATTACACCGAAACTATTGCCCAAAGATTATATCTGTGGTGGAGGGGACAAACCATTTGACATTTTTGACGAAATTGAGTTATTGATGAAGAGCAATAGATTTTTTGTGTAAACTTTCATTAAATACACTTATGTAAACATTTTGAGGCATATTCTGCAAGATATTTTAATGTGTGTAACCATTTAAGTGACATAGGAGGGACGAAAACCAAACTTTGAAATCAATTTACTCGAAACCATATCCATGGCACTTAAATGGTTATTCCCCTCCGCCACAGAATCATATGTATTACCCTTCTTACGAAGTCAAATTGTTCATCGTAGACCGGTAATCGTTCAGTATCGCCGGTATCACCTAAACTTAAGAATACCGTTTCGTTTCGCACTGTCGAAAATATCCACTAATGGGTATCTCCTCTTCCTTACTACATGCAAACGCATGTAGTAAGGGAAGAGGAGAACGTTCGCAATTGGAAGCGACCAGGGCCCTAGGGATGGTGTCTTCTATTGTACGAGGACAGTTGGACGCCTCATTCGCTGGATAATCTCGTCCCTTTTATTCTTCCGAAGGTCAATATATCGCTCTTTTTCGTGTGGGCGGCGATTGGCTTTTGTTCCCTTTTAAGCTCTTGAGCTCCAATACCCCTCAGTGGCGCCTTGGCCTGGCTTGGCCTCAGTGGCGCCTTGGCTTAGTCTATATGACTCAGTCTATTGCTCTAACGGAAGAGGTGAAGAGATTTCGTGGCGGATTTGTCGCACTCGTATTCTGTGATGTCCCGAGTAAGGTCTGGGGGCACATTTGTCATCACCCTCTGGGAGCGGAAATTGCGAACGAACGCGTAACGGACTTTTGAATGCCGAGTAAAGTATCCGTTGACGCTCGGTAAAGAACATCTATGTTGACGTCAATAGAGCCAGACACCATTGTTGGTATTGAATCGGATAAAAGGGAGATCCTTGGATGGCTCTGCCAATAAAATTCCCGAATGCGATGTCATCGACACTGTGCATCATGTTTATGAATCGTAA
The DNA here is from genome assembly GCA_963573305.1 of Pyrrhosoma nymphula. NCBI lineage: Eukaryota > Metazoa > Arthropoda > Insecta > Odonata > Coenagrionidae > Pyrrhosoma > Pyrrhosoma nymphula. The sequence continues at coordinate 71,158,782 of OY754335.1, read as the reverse complement.
ATGGCGGACACAATAAGAACTTTATGCACAGATTTACCTGGATGCTGTCGCTTCAATAAAAATGCTATTATAGCTACATTCTATTAATCAATACCCGTTTTTTTATACAAAACCAGAATGTCAACAGTAACTGCTCGGCAAAATGAATTTTTCCTAATCACAGCGATTGTGACTCAAGTAGTCACGGTGGAACGTGTGAAACAACGCGCGAAGGATATCCGGAAAGTATAGATACAAAGAACATAGAATACTTCTAGCGCACTTCATCACCAATTTTACTTAGAGCGGATTTTGAACGCGTTTATAATTACTTTTCTACATAATCACCTTGCATGTTGATGTATTTGTGAGCCTTGGAACGAGTTTTTAAAATCCCGCTTCTTAAAAAGTCTCTCGCTATCGTTTCGTGAAGGTCTGTTCTTGACCCTTCAGGGTTCTTGAAGTCCATCAATAGTAAAACGCCTATATTGTGGAATCTTTTCGTCAATCCGATGGAGAATTTCTTCACTGACAACAGATGATCTTCCACTCCAACTTTCACCTTTCACATCACATATTCCTTACTGAAATTCATAAAACCATTTTGCCAGTTTGTTAAACCTTCATTGCGGTCAGAGACGAGTTGCCGACGAATTTCAGCTATGGTCTCACTTTTCGCGTGCAAAAAACGAATCAGCACGAAACTCGCATTTGGCGTTATTTGGAATAGACTCAGCCATTTTTAACTTACAGAGGGTACACAACGTTGTCACAAGAATAGTCTGGTAAATATTGTTTCCTCAGCGTTCTATAAGAGGTACGGCGGTGCTACCAACCGTTAATATATAACTTTCATTGAGTATAACTGTTTCAGGCTGGTGTGCCTGAAGCAGTTATATTCAATTTTCACCTGGTGGAAGTTGTCGATATTCATAATGAATAAAAAACACTTAGAAATCTTCCACAGGTAAATGTAAACCTTCATTGTTACTATATCAGACTTGCGTCTTATCTTTCCAGATATCCCTCGTAAAATCAAGAAAAATAGCGGCCATTGGAACGAAACATCTCGCTTACAATTAGTAGAGAAGTGGGGGAGCCGGAAATATTTTAATAATTTGCCAAGGAATTGGTTTCTGTTGACACTTTTCCTAAAGAATAGAGGTCAGATGAAGGAGTGCTGCGTTAAACGGGGTTTTGTGGCAAAAGAGGGTGATGAGGTTTTAAAAAAAATGTTTTTAGATAGTGCTGCACCCTACCGAAGGATCTACTGAATTTCTTAGCATAGGTGTCAGAAACACAGTGGAGACGGCAGGTAAGGAGAGAGCTGGCTGCTGTTCGCCTGATTTGTTCCCTGAATTTTTAAATCCTTTTCTTCTTATTCGTGTGAATTGATCAAGTTAAATTATTCGGACAAGACTCGGATTTTCATTTGAGCACCTAAAAGGTTAGTTTCATTTATTTATGCTGGATTTCGCATTTAGGAGCATGAGGTGAGAGTTATTTTTGTTCTGTTTAGAATCCATTTTTTTCTCCATATGGAAAACTAAGGTATAACTGAGGACTCAATGAGTCACCACATCAAGATACTGTCTTTTGTTATTTTTAACGCATTTTCATGAATTAATGACTCAAATACCCCGATTTTCATCATAATTTACTCATTTCTTTCAGATGAAATCAACCTTGCATAAAATAGTTTGTTGGAGTGCTATCTTTGTGTATTTACTGATGCCTACCTGTAAGGTACAAGATGACAACTGTTACAACTATTATAATGAGACGAATCAAATACTAGATTGTGAGGAGTCCCGTTTATGAAGGCCCTCTTGAATTTAAACGACGAAATTCTCTCTAGGAGGGTCCATCGCATTCTGAAGAAGTGCCTTCAGGATTCATCATTATACATTTTAATTTGCCTTTCATTTGTATGCCTGTGCTTGTTCACTATTCTTGGTTAGGTATTGTTATTTTGTGCATGAAATCATTATTCGGAATGGACATATCTGTATTTTGTTGACGTTAATTCAATTGAAAGTGAGCGATCACTGCTGCAGAAGAAGATTTAACTTCTTGGAAAGGATGTGGAAAGAAATTAAAAAATGCTGACTTAAAATTATAGTCAATTAAATATTATTACCAAAACGATTTTCCGCACATTGTTGTTGGCATTTTCCCCGAGCTCCGTATTTTTAATTTTTTTATACCCCGTAGAGCTTTTAACCATATTTAAAAATCTTTTAAAGGTCGAAGAAGAAAATATTTATTTCCCATTTCGTCTTATTGTTCGAGAAAATCGTTTTCATCAAGAAACTGTTGGGCGAATTCATTATTTTAACATTAATAGCTGGGTAAATACTTTTTGTTCGCTGTTGACCGTAGTGATTTGTTGGAGACATGACAGTTGCTATTTGGGTTTCGTATGGAGAAAAACTCTGATATAAAGGGCTCCACTCCATCGTCAGGAACAATAAGTCTTTATCACCTAGCTCTTACCGTCAGGAATTGGTGAGGGCCTATCTCCCTTTACCACGAATATTGTCCTTGACCCCTATGTACAACGGAGCCAGTTTAACTTAAATGGCCCAGGTTACCTTGAGAAATAAATTACCATTCAATTCCAGCCTTCGGTAACAGTGGTTTCATGACCGTGACGTCACACGTTTGTCTTTTTGACGGTAGAGTATCCCGTGACACAATTGGTGGTCTGGTGAGTTAGATTGCTTCTTCCTCAAGGACACGAGATACGCCGGCAAAGAGGGGAAACCAATTTGATGTGTACCAGGTGTGTCTATTTTATCGGCAAAAGGAAGCATGTGCCAGCAACGGTTCAAGGATTACTGATATAGAATAATAATTGCTTTTACGCTTTAAAATTGGATAAAAAACGCCGATTGTTGTCCCTAATAAACTGGGAACATTTTTTTCTCCATACAGAAAACTAAGGTATAACTGAGCACTCAATGAGTCGCCACATCAAGATACTGCTTTTTGTTATTTTTAACGCATTTTCATGAATTAATGATTCTAATACCCCGATTGAGTACCCCGAATACCCTTATCATTCGACAATGAATGCGATGAATCAGGGGTAAAATAAACGGACATGTCTATCAATATTACCACTACATATAAGGGGTCGATAATTTTTGTGAGATAGCGCAATTCATCCTCAACCCCGGCAATTACTGTGGGGTCATAACTCGCGTTACCTCCGAGTATTAGAGTATTACCTCCGAGGGTTAGAAAATATGTAAACGAGAAAGTAGATTCAGTGTGGTTTTGGCTTATCAGAATGAGTGTTAGGTAAGATAAAGTATGATTTTTGAGTGCAAACTACGTATACAGTGGTAGAAATTGATTTGAGTTTTGTAATAGACTTAGTCACTATATCAAACCAATACGTATCATTAATAATTCGATAAATAGTCATGAAACAGTGACTTGTACCTCTTGTAAAACTTTTGAAATTACGAATTTGTTGACAGAAATATGAAATCACTCCAGAAACATCTTTCGTGTCTCTTCTAAAATGTTTCGTGATCATGTTGCGCAGCATGAAACGCCAAGGCCCGGCTTTATAAGTTATGGTTATCGTTAACCGCAAGGTGACACAGCCTTCTCGTTAAATTGATCTTAGCTAAGAGTTCGGGTTTTATATATGACGTCAGTCTGTCTGTTAGTTAACCTGAGAGATATTGGTGGGAGAACTTGTTAACTTCGGTTTTTATGCCAATAAAATATTTAACTATAGAGTACTCCTAACTCTATGATCTATCCTTACTCTACGATTTAACCTAAGTTTATAAAACCAGGTCTAAATTATTTCCATCCCAATGTGCAAGGGCATCGTCTTCAATGGTATCATTACACAATATTTTCGAGAAATTACGTTTTAAGAAAATTATTTAAGAAAAAAATTCCAAAACTGAGTTTTTGTATCAGTATTTGTCTGTGGTGTCCTAAATAATTTTCAACCAATCAAGAATCATTCGTATGGAGTTCAGTACCTTTTCGTAGGAGGTTTCTTTCAATAGTTTCGAATCCCTAAAATTTATCGAGCATCGAATCCGAACTTCATTTTAACATGAAGTCGATGATAAGTTCATTCTTTCTGCTGATTTTTCGCTTTTAGTTTCATGATAGGATCCCATCCCGTGGATTCGGAAGCAGAGAATTTCATTCGCGGGTGTATTGAGAAGAATTACTTAGTTTCCCAAACTATTATTGGATTTTGCCCTACCTTCACGTTTCTTTTAACTTGGTGGAAATGCCGGTCACGCTCTTGTTCTTCCCTCCATGGCATTATCCCATCGGCTCCTCCGCTGTAACCTTTTAGGGATTATATTGCCACGTGAGGGTGAAGGGTTCTCGTGTGGGCGGGTCTAATTTAGGGTGTGTTGGTGGTGATAGAACCTCTCTTGCCAGTAGAGTCTATCACTTGCTCAGAACGTAGGTCGCTCGTGGATACAGGGCTCGTCTGTTGTCCAAAGCACGAAGTTTTTCATTCCCACCTTTCCCAACCGGAATCGAAAACGGACTGCGCTTTATTGGAGCGACGTAAGTTTGGGAAAATCCCACCGGAATAACACTAATGAGGCCTGTCCCTTCGACATTCGGTGGTCTCCTGGGAACTAGACTTACGATATTTATGCAATTACCGAAACTTCGTATTGCCCATGCAACATGCACATCTTAAAAACTCTATTGGCGAGCTTGAATTCACCAAAACAGGTTACTTGACAATTAAAGTGGCTAGTTGGTTGAAAAATCGCATTTTGCTGTTTTGTTGTTTGCGTTGAAAGAGCAAATTGACGAACTCCATGCATTAATGTACAAAATATTTCATCCCTTTCAATATTAATTGACTCTAAAACTTTTATATGCACAAATTTTGAGGATACCGGAAATAGCCACGGTACCTATTAACTATACAGAGCCACCCGGGACTCGAGTCCCGATCAAGGCGAATAATTTTTTCTCTTAGGAATTTCGTACTTTTATGTACACATACAGTTTCATTATTTGGATTTTACTATGTATATATTTTAATTTTAGTCAATGATACAATGTTTTTCTTATATTTATATTTTTATGCCTATATTTTTGTTGTATTTTAGTTTTCCTATTAATTTTCCTATCCTAATAATAATAACCCTCTGGGAGGCTGAGTGTGAACACGCTCGAGAAATATTTGCGTTACGCGCCATTGTTTTTACTCACGCATTTTGTTTTATGTAAATTAAACTACAAATCACGTTTCTTAAAACAGGAACATACTGTGTAATATGCGTTTATTGTATTCTTAAATTTAGTAGGTTTTTTTACACTGCCTGGATGTCAGATAAAAGGACCCGAAAGAATACGCGGTAACGACCAGCTAAAATGATATATTATACCAGATGGCCAGCAGCTATTCGAATTATTTATTATGATACCTTTCTAGGTTGTTAACTTTTTATTAAAAAACTCTATCCACATGGTCTTCTACTTTTTAAGTACTGCCATTGCAAATGTTCGCTGCCTCTACCGCGTGAAAAATGAGCGCCGTTAAAGAGCCCAGCGGAAAGGAATATTTTAATTTCCATTTTTACTCCAGTTTGGCAAGTTAAGCAATGGAGTTCAATGAGAGTACACAAATGTTCCATTGAAAAAGATGCGAAAATAACTTGAAGAGATGCAAATAGTTGAAATAACTTTTAACTCTTGGACCGGGTCCAGCACTATTATATTCCCTAGATTTCTGCGTCGTAATTATTCTGCGTTGTTGCTGTCGCTGTTCTCTGGCTGGTTGTCATAGTCTTACGGGTAAAGAGATTCACTTGCTGACCCTGTTGTTTCCCTTGTGAAATTAAAAAAAATAGTCCCACTAAGAATAAGATCATTTGGGTTTTGTTACCAGCGCTAATTCGGTTGAAAGGAGATGGTTGCCCTGAATCCGCATGTAGATGAATGACTCTGCAGTAATTATTCTGAGTACATTTCCGCCTCAAGGAGTATTATGGTGTGGTTTGGTTATGTAAAAGTGTGGTTTATTCAATCGGTCATATTCAAGGTGTGTAGATAAATGTAGTAATACGTGTATAGATTGTGCCACTATTATGAGAAGTATTTTTACAAAATTGAAATCGTACTTATTTCCCCCTGGTTATTAAAAAAGAAGCAAAGGGCTGTAAGAAGTAGGCACGTTTTTCAGCGCATTTCAATATGAAAAACTGACAATAAAGGCTTAAGCTTACTAGCTGCGGGTCGTGATTTTTGCTTCTGATTTCGTAATCATCATAAATATTTTTCATTGTTTTTGCTGTTGAAAGTATTATGTTGTGAGCTCATCAAAAGTAAATGTAATACATACTACCAAGTATGTCTTTAATTAAAAATTGACTTTGAAATTAGACCTTTATTTTTCCCATTGGTAAAATTTGCAGACGTACCTACTTCCAAAATTGCCTTTTAGTATTGCCTTCATATAGTACGTGCTCACAACAAAAGCTCTGTGGAAGTGATAAACTCTCCATAGTACGCTTTCTAATACATTCTCATTTATAGCATGCCTGGTTTTTTTTACGCACTCCCGCATTGCAATATGTTTCTCAACGAATGTCTGCGCAACATTATTGTGGCTTATTGTTAGACTCGTGTATGGTGGCCATAAAATTCAACAACAGAATAATTTCGGTGGTGGATTGGTTCATTCCCGGCTGCTTCTAATTTCTGATCGGTCAATTTGGATTCAGAAAGTATTTTAAAAAATCGATTCGATTGAAAAGAGAATGAATGGCAGTTCCCTCATCTCTACTCTGTATTACCTATTGTATTGTCATATGATGTCTGTGACACATTGAAGACTTTCCATTTATTATTTCCCTGCTATTTACTTTCGTGTTGATATCCCTTATTCTCCAACGTGTGTAGTAAGATTCGCACCCGGATGAATACGTATTATTCAAACGTAACTTTGTCGGCTAAGCACCCACTACGAGCTCGGAAGGATCTGAATTCGAATCCCAGTCAAGGCAAATTACTTTTTTTCACTGTGAATGTCACATATTTGTGTGTCTTTTCTGGCGGGTGACTCAGGCTCAAGCTATACTGCTTGGAGTTTTTTTAATCTTGGGTAAAATCGTTTCTATTCAATATAGGGACGATATTTTATCTTAAAATTTAATCAGTCGTTAGAAGAATGAAGAAAACGTAGTAATACGGACTCGTATCAATGCGCAAATATTGTTTTTATGAATAAACTTTTCAGTAATTTACTAATTATACCTACTTATTTGAGTCTTTCTCTGGAATTTTTTCTCGCCTAACGCTGAAATTGACTTTAAAATTTAGCAAAAAAACATGCGTATATTTTAGCAATTTCATAGATTGTATTACGGTGAGTAATAAATAAAAAATATTTGAAAATCATACGTACTATAAATTGTTACATTTCTGACGCGATGAGTCAAGAGAACTTCCATTTTTTTTAAATATCTCTTCGGAGCGCATAGGTGTACCAGATGTCATGGAAGACGCCCTATTATTTTGGCAAATGCGTCCAAAATTGGGAAATAAGAGGCTGATATTTTTGTGTAATTAGAAAGATTATATTTTTTCATTATTATGTGGCCAAATTGATCGAACTTTAACTCGACCGGATTTGAACTGATTATTGTTATATCTTGATCAAACTACTTCAAAGGGCTAGGATAAAGAAGGCTTAAAAGTATGAGAATTAGTTCTATATAATAAGGGTAGTTAAACATGAAGTTAAGAAAGAATAAGTTTTCTTCAACCAGTCGGTAATAGAAAAACATTGCCTCTATTTTTCAATCACAATTATGATGAATAGATCCGTTTTTAGTTCAGAAGAGGGATGAGATTCTTTTCTCATTCAAGGAGCAATTTAAATTAAAACAGTGACCCTTCATCGTTTGGGTCTCCAAAAATAAGGCACGTTACTTAAAACAAATTTTAGTCCTTACGTTTGCTAGGCTGAAGCGTGAACATCGGTAGTGAAGGCGAATTTTCTAAAAAACGCAACGGTATTATCACAACAGTTTTAGCATTCGGTTTTTCTACCCACTTGCAATCTATTTTCGCGGCAGCCTTGATTGGAATGCGTGGAATTTCTGCGGACACTCAATTTGGAAAGTCTCGCAACCATATGGCATATCCTCCACGCCGAGGGAAAACTTGCCCACCACACGAGGCGGAAAAAAACCGAAATCCGTTGAGCAAGTCACGCGTTCTCCTCTGTCTGTTGTGATGGACTCTTTTTCCTCTTCACAAGAATCATATCCCGCGGTGGCGTGACGAGCCTATCTCGTTGTTTCGCATATTCTCCCACCAGGATGTCTAATACTGTGTGTTCAGGTAGCGTGAGTAATCTCTTCATCGGATTGACGAACGCAGGAATCGGAGGCGCATATCTCATTCCGCGCGGCTGATACGACGCGACCCATTGCACCAAGCCCTTATCCATTGATCACATCTCGCGGAGGTCTCGCATGATAGACGACTATGCAAATCGTTTCGTGGGATTATGCTGCGTTCTTTTTTTTGTTGATTCATAGTCTGTGGCGACTTTGTCAGATAATAGAATGTTTGAGAAGCTACCAGAGGGATTTGTTACGAATTGAATGAAGGGTGAATCTTTGGGAAATCCGTGGGAAGCTGTGTATTTTTCTAGATAGATCGAACCACGAACCGTGACTGTCCTATTAATTAACGTTGCACACTCGCCAATGCAACGAATATCATTGAGGCACCCCGATATGTCAGGGGGAAGGGATGCAAGCCATTTAAAATTCGCATCAATCTATGGGAATGGGCTTTTGTGACCGAGTTTAATTCACAGCGTCCACCGGACTTGGAAACATTAGAATTTGTCACTCTGTCATACTCCACCAGCACTGTTTGCTACTCTTCACGCTGGCGTCATTTTATTTTTAATTTTCTTTCGCCCACAAACATTTGTCAAACATACATCTGCATAATAACCAGCAAAAAAACTTCAAGGGTGGGGGCAGGGAGTGAGTTTTCACCAACATACACTATATATACTACAAAGGTTAATGAAACCACGACAATTTATGCTTCAGAAAAAACCTAAAAATGTTTGTGAGGGGGCAAAATTTCACCGGCATGCACTTCGCAATATGCTACCAATGTTATGGAACCTGTGAGTATTGATATATTTGCATGAGTTGTACAAGATGCAAGAGTTGTGCAGCAAGCATGTAAGATGTTCATTTAGTACTTTTAGGAAGATTAGGAATAAAGCATTACCGAGCAAATAAAAAAAACTATCTACATAAGTATAAAAACACATAAATTACAAAAACGGCTGTGCAGGATGTAGGATATATTGCAGTGTAGTATGACTGGTTGTTAGGGGAGGCGACCCGTATTTTCTCAAAATGAGCTTTTTTGGGTTATCAGACAGTACGAATGTCTTTGCTGTTGCCTATTAACTGTAATACTAATGAACCTTCATTCTATAATTCAATCAAGGGCTTATTTCATGTGGACAACTATCGCCGCTGAACCATACAGGGCAGTGATCGGCAACCTATGGCACCGTGCCACCTTATGGCACACAAAAGTTATGTTCATGTCTCGTCAAGAAAACGACTTTTTCGTTCAACTCTGCGATATTTTATGCCCGTCTTATGTAAATAAACTTATTTCGGAGAATAAAACTTTTTCTTTGCTTACTGTTTTTCTAAGCAAACAAAAAATTTTAATATTAATAAATTGAATTTAACAATGCAGCAATCATTGGCTCTATTTATTCCGTTTATTTAAATATTAAATATAAGTTAAACGTATAATTTTGTTACTAAATCTACGTGTTTACCATTAATGCATTTCTCAATACAGGTAATTGTAATTACATTATGTTGTAATTAAGTTATAGTACGTTTTTTCCTTAAGAAACTACAGCAACAATAGGTGGCACGCGCCCGGCTTTGAACAGAACTTAATAGAAAATGGGGAAGGTGCACATAATGTGTAGCGTTATAACTCTTGTGATATAATCCCAGGGACATGATTAGGTCTCTTGATAATTGACATGCGGTTAACGTCGAAGGAGCGGTGCCTGGGAATGAAAGTGGAAACGGCGGCAGTTAAGACAATCGCTGGATTCGCGTTGAGCGTCTCCTCTTTGCTCTTTTGAGTATTCATGGAGGCACTCTCACCCTCATGATGGCAGACCCGGTCTAATTGAGTCGCGAACGATTGAGAATTCCGGATTATAGAGTTCATTTATGCGTTGTACGCACGGCAGATGTATTCAAACGCACAACTTGGCGGGCCTCCCTACCGAGATCTAATTATCTTGGCGGATGCTGATTCATTTGCTTAATTGAATGAATGTGTGATGGGAATCGTAACGAATCGTGACGTCGCATGATCTTCAGTGTTTGTTTAGAAGACATTTCTCTTATCAAGAGAAAGACGTTTGATGTCTCTTGATCCCATAAGTACGTTTGTAATGAAATCTCAATTTTGAACGAGGTGTAGCGGAGGTCGAAAAAATCAATAGGCTCCTCTATATAAATTGTAATAATAGTCCTGATTTTAAGGATTTCATGTCTTATTAAACGAGCTACAGCACCAAAAAAAATAGCTTGGGCCATTAACCTGCCAGAAATAAGCGAAAAAACTCTTGAGGTTGTTTCAATCAGGCGTAAATTTTGAAAAACGAAGAAAATACTTGAAGAAAGCACTCGATTTTTTAATTTTAAAGTTTTGTTGGGCATCCTGGAACACTTATCAATATAATTGTGGGTGCCACAAAGTGCACGATTTATTGGAGTAGAAGGTCTCACTTGGCCATGAAAATTCTCAAGTAATCTATCTCTTTGTTTCTGCTTACCTACTCTCTTAAGCACGTATCCATCCCCAATAGTGAATTATTATCCTTCCTTCTAAAACACGCCTGCACCCCCGTTCTCGGAGGAATGTAAGAATACGTAAGACAGATATTCCTTTGTAGCAGGGTTTTCCAATCAGGGGTGCACGCACCCCTTGGGGGTGCTAGATAACATTCCAGGGGGTGTATTTTTGTACACATTAAGGATAACTTTTTTGTAGATTTCATGCAACTTTTAATTTTGTTGTTATATTTTCTTTCTCATATGTTTCATTGCTATATATATAGGTACTATTAAAAATTGATTCCAAAAATTTTTTTTGGTCAACAACCCTTTTATTCCCATATAAATTATTACTTTAAGGGATGCGAGAACATATTAAAAATTTTGGGGGTGTGGGGCATAAAAAAGTTGGAAACCGCTGATTAATATTCTTCTTGAAAATGACGCGAGCAATGGGTAGAAACCGGTCAAGGTTACTCAAATAAGTGTGGAATAATGCGCAGAATAATCCTTTGGACTCGATAAGTCTTTCTTCCCTCGCATACCAAACTGTTACAAATGAGAGAAGATTGAAACACTAATTCTAATTAAACACGTCTAAATAACCATCGCCCTTCTCCCCCAATACCTTTTCCCAATATCCTTCCTGCTTAAGGCTGTCGTCCTTACACTCCCTACTGTGCGTCCTTACGTCATTTCCGGCGGCTCACAGTGTAGTAGTTCTATGCAAATGAATATTTGGTTAAAGAGTTACGGCTAAAAAAATCTGGAGTTATTACATTACACACTACCCTTCGAGCCAACGTAGGAGAGTCTGGCAGGTGGGAGTTAGGACACTAGTCTTGTGAAGGGGAGGGAACTGGAATAAGGAAAAGGAATGGGGGAGGAGGACAAATTGTCTGGATTGTCTGTTAATGTGTCTCAGAGTCACTGATGTTATAGACGCGAAACTTGCGTGAAAAGAAGACCTATCCTAGTCTACCTATTATTTTGGCAGTGCATTGCATCTCATATTTTGTCGCTTCTATCAATTCTAGAGATAGAATGCGGGGTCAAAATAATATCCTCCGTGTCGTACTGAAACTCGCCTGATCTGAAATTTTCAAGTAATCTAAGCGTAGCGAGTAGTAGCCTCTCGAGTCTCAAGCCGCTACCAACCTTGTCCTTCCATCAGCTGAGTTACATTCTCTGTTATATTTTAGCCGTTTAATCGAAGCGTGCGGGTTTCCCTTGTATTTTTTTTAATTCGCGCATCGAATTCTTTGATGGGTCCTAAATTCTTGCGGTGCATACGAGATATGGCAAAACGAGAGCGAAGTAGAATCTCTCTGTCACTTTTTCATCCGAGGACCTTCGTACCATTCGCTTGTGAGATCTCGATATCTTTAATGCAGTGCCGTAAACGTCTCGTATGTACTTCCTAGGTCTGAAGTTACGGATTCCCAGGTTTTTGACTTCATCTGACTCGTTAATGTTTACTTCCCCCATTTTATGGGTAAACCGTTCGTGTGATCACTTTTATAAGAAGTGTATGGCAGGGCATTTTATAAGATTAAGTACCAGCCCCCACTCAAGACAACGTGTGAACATTAAGGTCCGATGAGAGAAATTTTAAGTCAGGATTTGAGTATAAATATACGAAGGCTCAAGGCTAAAGAATCTGCGATTCTTGGAATATAAGTTAAGGATGATTTCGATGCCAACCTTCGCTCTATTTCGAGCTCTGTTCATGATTTTTCGCGATTTGATTGTGGTTGTGAATACCTGACTTGCATCTCCTGAATGTGGCTTGCGGCCTTCGAAACAGCTCATCCCTGCAATGATGGGATTGCTCCATTGCCGTTGTGGAGTGCCATTCTTCTCAATCGTGGCTAAGAGTTAACGTCCATGAGCTCAAAAAATCTCCAGAGAAGTGTCTATCGTCATTGATTCTATATTCAATGTGAAGTCTTTCCTGAAAGCGCTGCCGCCGTCATCCGCGTACATTTTCAGTTATCATGTGCGTGCAAGCATAGTCACGCTTCATAGTGTTTACCGCGGAATCTTTTGAGTCATCGCCATAGACCGATCAAACGTGTGAGATAATTATTCGTGCAAGCCATTGGAGTGTCCAAATCTGTCACGTTCTGTGAAGGTGGATTATGAAATGCACGCGTTCTGCTAATCAGTTTCCATTCATTTAGCAGTAGTGGTGTTTAGCCTGAGTACTTACTGAGTATTTTACTGTTGGGAAATGAATTTTTGCTTCTTTCTTTGTGTTACGTACGGGGGTTAGAGCGATTTTTGCTTATGAACACATTTTTGTGAAAATTTGCATGTGTTCTTATTAGGAATAGCTATGAATAAAAGTGAAAAAAACTGCATGTTACCTATATGATTTCTTGGCTGTTCAATGCTATTTTAACACGCAGCCTTATAGCACATGATATACACATATTTTGAAATAATTCGATTATGTATGCACAGATTTTATCCTAAACGCTAATAATGCGTTTCATATTATTATAGTGGCTGCGAAGAAAAATCAATGTATCATATCAAGTAAAAAAGCGTATTTAGATATGATTAAACTACAATTCTTGCATAATTTACATTTCTGCATGTATTGTGAATGCCAACGAATGTATGCACTTATTTAAATGTGGTCCAAGAATTTTAATTCGACTTACTTGAAAAGTTATTAAAATGTCCACTCAGTGACTCACGATTACCGCACCGGTCACCTTAAATGCATTGTTCCACTTAAACTATTTTGATCGTGATACATGAAATAGTTCCTCGCACCAAATCGAAGTCTGGTAGGCAACACTAAAATGCTGGAAAACGAAATGAGGTTCTACATATTATAGGCTTTATTGGATCCCGTGGCTGAATGAAAAATGAAAAAGACAAAATTATTATCTGCTGGGGGACGAGAAATGAACGCAAGTCGTCGACGACGTGGTTGTATCTTGTGGATAGAATATCCTTAGGCCTAGTGATTTAGGGAGAAGTATCCATGTAAATCAATATTAGTGAACTAATATTTGTCATTTGTTTACGATAGTTTTATGTAATTGCATGTGAGGAGTCTTCCAGCCCGGAAAAAATGAATAACCTCCGAATATTTAGGACTGGACTTTATTGTCGGAAACGGGTGTACAATGGCACTAGGTGTGGCAGCGCGGAGCGCGCGATCAAGGGTTCTTCGCCGCAGAACGTAGTGACCGGAGGGCGGAACCATAATCATCGGTTACTTAATTAAAAATCTATGGTGATTCTTAGTGAACTTGTAGATTTTAACGCACGGATGTGTTAATTGCGCAGAATTTCCGTTCTTTCGGGTAAGAAGCATGTAGTGACGTCATTATAATTTCCGCCTTCTTAAACAGGGTGATGGTCTAAAACAGATGGGTCAATGTTTGAACCAGATTTATAGCTGGTTACTCGTCAGTAGGTTTGGTTAGGATGAAATGTCTGCGGTTCTTGGCGTAACCCGAGAAACACCACAGGGATATGCTCATGAGATCGCTGGTGGGCATGTTTTTGAGCATCTAAGTAAGTCTAACCTTTGTCGTTTTTCATGGAAGGACTCATTTTCTTGCAAAGAGGTCATTCCTCTCGCTTTAATAAATGTTTTAGAAAGGTTACCCTTTTTTCTATTAGGCATGCTAATGGATTTATTTTTAAGTCCAAGGAAGGGAAACACAGCGGCGAGTGAGTCTTGAATAGGCAACTCGATAATTGAGTGAATGTACGTTTACTGCACTTTAACACCTTTAAACATATGTTAGGAACTCGTAACGTTTATGATGTGGAATTGGTCTAAAAACTGTTCGAAATCGTAATGAAATTCAACGGGTGTAAAAAATATTGAACGATTTTATAAAAAAACCACAAAGCCTGAAGAATACTGTCAGCGTAGTCAATTGAGGAGTTCTTAACCTAGTATGATACTCGTTGACGTTCCTTCGTTCGTTCGTATGATGTGGAAATTGGTCTAAAAGACAATTCGCAATCGAAATAAGAGGCAGACGGTTCCACTACGTGTAATACATCTGAGTATTACACGATTATAAACAACGCCGTGTTTGTTGTAGTAACAGAGGCATTATTACCATTACTATTTGCTGCACGGAAATATTCTTGCACGTTTAATTCCTTTATGTGTATCGTTTACTACGTAAGTGTTCTCTCATATGCATGGAGTGCTCCTATGAGAGCTACTTTGAGAATAGATATTGAAGAGTATAATTGTTGTAAGTATGAATTGAATTTATCTATTACCCCCAGAAGCAATCGATCATGGGGCTCTTGGGACTCTGGGTCCTTCTCATACAGATTTTATTTCTACATGCTATTATGGGCCTGCGGGAAAACTTAAATGCCAGATGAGTGAATATCCTTTGAAATAAAATCTCTGGTTGTCAAGGAAATATGCTATTGTTGATTATAGAGAAAAATGTCAGATTTTTCAGCAAAAAACATGATATTAAGACAATTACGAAGCGTAAAATAAATTCGATTGAAAGAATTAGAAATGTCATTTATTCAGACATCCGTTGAAAAAAATTCCAGCCCTCTATCTTGAGTGAAAGTAATTTTAAAAAGCAAAAAATGAAACTACTGCACCGAACCCAATGCTTAGCATGGACAACCAGGGACCGCCAGGGGGGGCCTTTGGGGGCCCTGAGGGCTTTTTAATATAGCCTATGTTCAACCCATATACATACCAAATCTCTACATACCAAATTTCAGTTCAATCGGTTCAGTAGTGTTTGCGTGATTGAGCAACAGACAGACAGACACCATTCAATTTTTATATATTAGTATGATGATGGTTTGTGATCGTTTCTATTGTAAATCGTTAGCCTTAGCGAAATATTCCGACGCGACTTAGCTATTCCAATACTGCTAAGGAATTCTCTCTTTTCTTGAAACTTTCTCTCATTGAAATTGTTGTAGAAATATCAGCTGTGTCTCTCGATGCTTAAGTCTAGTCTACCTAGCGAGAGTTAGAAAAGATTCATCGCGTTCTTCATCAAGTAGAAATTATGTGGAAGTTGAAATTAAATTATCGAATAAATTAAATCCACTGAAAAAAGTGGAATGAGTACTAGTGGTGTGACACTCGTTATTGCTTCCGGCACGGCTTGGACCTCTACTGTTTGCTGCATACGTTGAGGGGAAACCTTGACCTCTTTGTCCGAGTGGCTTGGTGACTGACTGAGAGGCACTTTCACCCTCTCTCCCCCATCTCCCCTCCCCAAGGGGATCTTCCCACTACTCTCCCTTCACATTACTTGCGGTCGCGCGTGTGTGTTCGAATTTAGAAACCGCCTCGATCGCTTGGTAGTGGTAATACGAGTGGTATTACCGTAATGATGATACACGCTGTTCTTGCACACCGAAGTACCGAGAGCACACTACATTCTAGAAGCTGCTATAAGAACCCTGCGCAAGGTCGCTATACCCAGGTCATGACACGCACTTGACTAATGCAATCCGCCATATTAGATCCATGTGGCTGCGGGAATTCAAATTCTCCATGCAAATGAATGGCTGACATAGGTTAAAAGAACCACGGATATCTCGCTTAATATAGCGACCTTGACCCTGCGTGGTGTACGGTGCTGCCATCTCTTTCACGCAAAACAAAGAGTGCCCGCGTACTTTAAACCGACTCACATGTTTCCATCTACACCCAGTCCTCAGAAAAACATTAGGAGACCATAGAACTTGAACGTAACTCGTAGATAAGTTCCATACTCAGACCCGCGTTAAGCTTCTCGTTAATCATGGGCACTTATTGATTTTTTTACGTCTAATGTTTTATTTAAAGTCTTTAAGTACCTGTAGAATAATTCAACGCATTTTATTTGCACATAATTCAAACGCATTGTCCAGTTTAATCCCACAAAAGTGTGGCAGAACTGTCCACATTTCTGCCATTCCATTGATTCCGGGTGTGACTTAAGAGCGTTTAATTTTAAATTTTCAAAGAAAATATTTCAACTAAAATATACTGGAGTACACCTTTTGTTAGCCATAAAAGAAGGTAATTTACAACTTAATATGCAATTGAAAAAATAACTAGCACTGTTTTAATTGCAATTAAAATGTGGTTCCAGGTGTAACTCACACATAAGTAAGATTAGAGTAATTGTTTTTAAGTTTAAACTAATGGAGAAGTATCCAAAAGCATTATTTTTCTAGTTATAAAATTTTTAATAAGCTCGGGTGTGACTTAATTACTCTTTCTCCTCTCCACTATGAGTAAAATTCAATTTTTACTTTCAAATTTTGGTAATGGCCCAGTGTATTTGATTGATTATGCTCTATTAATTCTGGCTAAGTCGAAATTGTAAATTGTAGAACAAAACATTTTATTTTTTCCATATATGGGCTCACTTTAAATGGAATGGCTGATTTACTTATGATAGTGACTGTACGAACGTAGTGGGAGGGAGGTGTTTGTTCGTATGCCCTCTTTGTCGGGTTGCCTGACCTGCGGCAGTGACCTCCGGAAATTCTTCTTGGTCTCCCACTCGTGTCCTTCGTCGAGTCCGCTCTCGTCCGCGGCGCCCTTGGCGGCGCCGACGCCGGTGGCGCCCTCTTTGACAGCGACGGCGCCCGGGCTCACCTCGCCGTTCTCCTCGGGACGAACGCTCCTGAGGTAAAAGGATAAATTATTTTATTACTAGGGGCAAAATTGAGACAATAAGGTGCCCTGGACCCTGAGGTATAGGGAGGGGATAAGGGGATATGGTTTTATCACTTCCGGATGACGTAGCCTTTTCGCTAACTTAATGCTAACTGAGGGTTCGGGTTTTGCATGTTACATCATGCTCGGTTAATTGAATTGAGCGTTATCGATGAGAGTGTACCTATTTACTGTGGTTATAATAACTATAAAATATGTAACCAGACCAAATGAAACCGGACTTTAAAGTACTCTAGTCCACTTTACCCCTTTTTACAAAGGAGAAAATTATACTAAAAATTTCGTACATCGACCGTAAAATATAGACATGATGTGTTAAAGGGAAATAAAAATACCGGATTTATAGGATTAGGAAATGATATCAGCAGTTTAAAATTCGTCAATGGAAATATTTAGAATCCTGAAATACATGAATTTCCATGGATAATATGGATGTCATCAAGTTAATGCTGCATGCATGTACAGAAAATTTGAAAGAAAAAATACAAAAACACGAAGGCAAAACATGAATAAAAAACGCAAATGAGGAGAAAAAATGGAAGAAACATGATTCGAAGAAGCTGAGTAACTACTTTGGCGACGACTCATTATGATGGCTTGTGAATTAGAAATAATCAAAGATTTTGTAGCGTTCAATGGAATTATTAGAATTATAGAAAATAAGAGGCATTCCGATGCTATCGTTATTTATCATGCGACCCGCTAATCGTCAGGCCGTAATCATAAATGACCTGTTGTAAGTAGGTAGTTGTTATGCAGTTACGGATGATACGCAAAATGCTATGTTATGCATTCCTTGTACGGTGCAAAGCTCTGGGCTACGTACTGAGATGAGTAACAAGGATAGTGTAAAGTTTCTTCCTCGAGTCTAGATAAAGCTAATACAGATTTGTTAAAATATTCTTAGATGTGTTCCAACCGTTGCAAGTTGAAGATGAGTATTACGCCAGAGCTTAATGACCGCTGTAGTATGTAGTAGAAATGTAAATATGCTTCTATGCCGCTATTGTTGAAGTGCGGGGTTAGAAGAGAGGTTACTCGTTACTTTTTTCATGTGATACGCATAATTATATAATAATTTTTATATAAGTATATTAAATTATATTTCTACATATTTTGAAATCGTGTATTAACCATGAAATATTTTCGTCTATTAGCATAGCAAAGCTCTTAACAGTAACCTTGAATGGAATGTGAGAGCTCTGAAGGTACAGATTCGGTTAATGGATTCCTTTTAGTGATTTCAGGACCTTCGCCTATCAGATCATTATTGCTTGCGTTTTATCCGCATTATAGCGATTCCGCAGTGAAAGTGTTTTGTGGAATTATTTTTATTTTATGTCATTATCATATCAATTTAAATATAATTAAAAAGGTTATATTAAATTGACATTAAATTAACATCACAATATGTGTTGCTTCTATACTTATTTTCAAAATGTTTGGATAACCAAAATGATCCTGGGTTATGGTCCAACCATGGTCTTTGGGTTTTTCGGTAGGTTCCTATGTCACAAAATAAAATGTTTTACATATTTACTTGACACAGCCTTTGCTATATAATACATGTAATGTTTTCGTACCTTCGTAAAAAAAGTTTTTGCACGCATGAAATTGATACCAATAAAGTCTTTTTACCTTTTACAGTGCATTATATCTAGTTAAGAGTCATTGTCCTAGGCATGTCTTCAATCTTAATTTAACATAACTTATTTTCTCACAATCTGTTATATTTTACGGTAAACTATTAAGAAGTGTTATTTAAAGTAAAAAACTATTAAAATCCTCTACCTCCAAATGACTAAAATGTCATTAAATTCATATTCTGGCTACCTAATTTTAGAAAAACATGTCCTCTGTTTGGTCTGACCAACAAAATGTAATATTTCTGCGCTACTTTTTTCGCAAATTCAGCATGAAATTACATGGTGTTGAATGCAAGAATGAATAAAACATGGGTATAAGGAATGTTTATTCATTTAATATCATGTCATTTTCTCCTAAAGCGGCTTAAAAGAAGAAAATACTCCCAGGAAAATTAGTGGTAATGAAAGATATGCGCCAATCTACCTTATGTTTAGTTATTAGTGAATAATTACATGAACTGAAGTCAACATTCATTAAAATAATTGTAATGACACTTCAGTCGGCTCATATGGCCTGAGAAAGTGTCCATTAAAAATATAATCGTCGAAAATGTGCATATATTGTATCTTTATCTCGCTTCCTAATAGTTAAGAACTGTGATCAGCGAAAGCAGTTTTAAAGCAGTACTAGTGAAAATACCACATTCAGTAATTATTTTTTCTCACATAGTTGCGGCAGAACTCCCTTAACACATAGTGAGCTCATGTAATCCGAAGATTCGCGCGAAATTGAGTTAAAAAAAGGAGGGATCAAAAAGAGAAAACGAGAAAATCAAAGAATATAAACATGATGAAATAAAAGCTGTGCCCTTCTCCACAGCATAAATTTACTTTCAACCCGGGTTTTTAATGTCGATGTATCATCGTCAGATAACGATGACCTGACATCACCTGACGCTGATGTAGCAACATTGAAACCTGGGTCGAAAGTAAATTTATGCTGCGGAAAATTGCACTGTTCTTATTTCATCACTTAAGAAGCACATTTTACTCTATTCAGCTGTAGAGGAGAAGTCTCAGAAGAACGGTAAAATTGTTTTTATTTAATTGGCTCATGTAACCGAAGAAGAAGAGAAGTGGATGGAGGACATTAAACAGGGAAGGAAGATGGCATATTTCGGGCTTTGATTATAGGATAAAAGTACTATGTGGGAAAGAGGTAGCACATGAGATGGCAGATTGTATGTTGTGAATGGAAATAAGAATAATTCTGAGGTGGACATTGGTGTAGTTCATTAGGACTTCTATGATGCTAGAAAATATTCTCGCAGTGTCCCGGCTCGTCTTTCTTCGTCGGAATGAGACTGACCGCAGGCAAGTCTTAATCGGTCACGTGAAATCAATTCAGGCTTCGCTTTGCGAAAGCTTTCGTGATTCATAATTTAATAAATTAGCTTCTGTTAATTTATTATTAACTCTTCAACCATGTGGACGATTGAATATATGAATAAAAACGGTGTAAATCGTTGTCTCGGGCGTGACTTCATGGAATCGACTTAACATAATGAAAAGTAAAGAAAACTTTGTAATTCCACATATATATTTAATGTACGACCTAGGTTTCAACGTGGCATGTCATCATCTGGTGTTATTCTAGCACCAATTCATGCAGTGGCAGACCAGATGATGACGTGCTACGTCGAAACCTAGGTCGTACATAAAATATGTACTCGTATGTGGAATTACAAAGTTTTCTTTACTTTTCATTATGATAAGAACGGTGTAGCGTAATGATTGTCGAGCAAAATATACAGAGCTCAAGCGGGACTGGAAAATTATTGACAGAATGAAAGAAAATAAACATTATTTCCTTTACCAAGTTTTAAGATCTGGTTTGACGGACATTAGTGGGAAGAAGGACATAATATTAATGTCAAACCTGTGTTTTCAGCACAATAAGATTGAAAGTTGATTTTTTAGAATAGTGTGAAATTATGTATTGCTCCAAAATTATTTATGTAACGACCATACATTTAATTCTAAATCATCTTTTAAAGAATTATTTGACAATGTAAATTGAGCCTCTATGCATATTATGACGTGAATAATTGAATCATTAATTTCGAAAAGGGCTCATCTCGGATTTTTGAAAATTTTCAGGGGGCGAAGAAACTTAATTTTTGTCAAACCATTTGAAGTAAGAGGGCCGTTTTTCTTTCTGAAACTCTTCCTGAAAGCTTTATGAAAACCAAATATGAGCTCTTCTCACTCATAATACATCAGTCAATACAAAAACATAAAAAAAGAGGGAAAATTTCAATTTTCAAATATTTCCGAATTTCAAATATATTTCATCTGTTGAAAATCTTACTCTGCTGTCGTGACGTCAACTGCTCTATTCTCATACTTTTCCCCTTACTCTAATGACCCACGTACTTTTCCAACATCACGTAATTATCATTTTATTTTGTTCCACCTGCCCCTTCCTCGTTTTGACTGCCAATGGTACTCTGACCTTCTCTTCAATCTTTCTTACTCCCAAAATTTCCCTACCCTCGCGTTTTGGGTTCATAGGGTAAATCTCTGCTTTTTGTAACTTAATAACGACACAAATTGTCGAAATCCCGGTCAGTTTGCATTAAGCAGCGTGAAAACAGTATTTATCAGGTAGATTACACCAGTCTGCATTTTGAAACTTTTTGTCTGATGATTTATTAAAAATAGGTGTTTTTCAATCAATTTTTTATGCTGATTCTAAAAATAAAATTACTACAATTTTTTTCTAATACGTCAGGTTTTTACAAAAAAATAAGAATTATGGTTTCAAGATTTTAACTACTGTAAGCACAGTTATATTAACATTACTTCACGCAATGACAATCTTGGAAACTAAATTGAATGAAGGATGAATAACACTTCAAAGGTCAAAATAGCAGCAGCTGTACCAACCTAAGACTCATTAACTTGGGCCAACCTAGCCTGTATTGAGAAATATACCTCGCACAATAATTACCCACTGGCACATATAATGCACTTATCAATAGATTTTAGAAGTTAAATTGGGTCCATCCTGAAAAAACTGTACGTGATATGAAAAAAATAAGAACAGTTCTGAAATCAGAATATCAAAATTATTTATTATCACTTACTAGGTTTCAGTCATCTGATATCATGCAGACTAGTGTTATAGATGATGAGGCATCTTGGTAATAGAATTAGCTCTCCTGCCATACACCCTTGAGGTGGGTTTTAGGATATTATGTAGATGTAGAGGGGAGTAGAGAGGAAAAACCAGTGTTACCAGCGTGTTCTCACAAGTGTGTTGTGTCAAGAATATCTCTCAACTAGTGTTTATCTGTCCGTGCCCTACAGTCCATATTCCATACCATATTTGAACTTTTATAAACTGTGTTAAAATTACATCTTCATCTCTGCGAGCCATTATATAGAATGGTGGCGGTCAATTTTCACCAAATATCCATAACGTAACATGCTGTCAGAATATTGGGAAATATACTTTAGCGAATTTGGATTAATGGGCTGAGCACAAATGCAGATGCCTCATTGTATTTTATTTATGAGAAGTATAGATAATTTTAAAGCTGTCTGTTCCAAAATATATTTCCCTAATCTTATTTTTTAAAGTTTGCCAGGATATGCGTTCTCTGTAGGAGTTAGCAAATTCTTTCCTTGAGGAGTTAGCGAATGATGCATCGATTAAGGGTCAAATGCAGTATGAATGATTAGGTGATATATTAGATGGCGTTTATGTTACCATTAATTGATTAAATTATGCCTCAGATAGAAAAAAAATTAATTGGGAACAGGATGCAATTTGAATCAATTTGAGTTAATAATCCTCAACGAGTGTTGACAGTCGTTTGAGCGGCGAGCTTGCTTTCTCCCCGAGATGGACATTCTTTCAGAACAAGTGTAGATATTTTTAGGGTCAAGGACGGGTTTAATGACCTTTCAGAAATCCGGTCGCGCCTCCGTTAGCATTTTTTAGTTGAGATATAGCGACAGTAAATGTCTCTATACACCATTCTCCGTCAACGGGATTGAACCTTGGATAATGAGTACGGAATAATAACACAACAAGAACGTAGTCGTGATTAAGAACCTTATCAGCCAGAGACGCACCAGTGTGGTCTGGGTACGGTTCAGATGACCAGCTTTACAGTGTGTATGATAGCTTTGGCCCCGAGCTTGAAACCAAAATAACGTGCCTGGGCGCTTAGTAATATGTGAGGCTGCCATAACCCATAGTAATTAACATTCTGTATTATTGTTTTATGAATTATATGTGTAGATTGTGTGCAATTCAAAATATGTATTTCAAGGTAAGCACCGAAAAATGTCAGCAGTCACAAAAATAGGCATATTAAAAACATTCTAACTACAGTGATACGATAAAAATAATTTAATTATATTAGTTATTAAATCGATTATGCGCCAGTTGGTTTAATCAGTTTGCTTTTTAAACTTTTTATTTCACTGTTCAATTTCAAATCGAATGAGAAACGATGGTTATTTAGTTCCGTTACTCCACAAGCGCAAGCCTGACCATCACCAATGACTGGCACCCTTTATCTTAGTCACAAGTGGAAGTTAGTGATTCGTGAGAGAATATTCACTCACTCCGGTTTTGTTCATACCTATTAAAAATACGGAGGATATGAAGGAAAATGTAATCCGGAGAAAATTGAGACAAAGAAGCCTACACTTGAGGAGCAAGTTAATAAATCCCAGGAATCCAAATTTTCAGCCTCAGGCAGGGGGAACGTTAATGCATTGAGAAACGTTTATGTAAATATATTTATTCCGGGAAAAGTATACGAGAAAGTACGACAGCTCGTGCAAATTGATTCCTCACGATTCGCGCCTAGAAGGATCCCGCGTATAAATAATTCCGAAGAACCGAAAGCACTTCTTTTGTACACAAGAGTGACTCGGTGAAAATGTTTTTGGTGGTTGGGGATGCCCTTGGCTGGAATGTGCGGAAACGAAAACAAGTTCGTGATGGCATTTCAGGGGAGGAGACTAAACATAAGATCGGACCGCCGACCGATCCTCGGTTTCAAGGCCGAAGGAAATTTGTACCGCGTCGCAATTTCGCTCCATTTCGTCCTCCTCCTCTCCTCCGGGACTCGCTAACGAGTCGAGAGTCGCCTTTCCTCTTTCCAGCCGTTTTCATTGAAAATCGTCCGACGACCGGTTCAGCGATTCATATTACAGGGCGTCATCTCAAATCAGCTCGTTCCTCTGCTAGGTTCATCGTTGTACGCAGGAGTGGGGAGATAAATTACGGTGGACCGATGGAAACGCTTTCGTGACGCACAAAAATCGGATCCATCGTGGGGAAAACGAGTTCGAAGTGTTTTCGGATCAGCGCTGTAGAAAATTGGTATCGTCCAAAGATCGAAGAAGAGAGTAAATAGCGTCTTGGCACACGAAAGTGAAGCTTGTATCCCTTTGCGAAAAATCCTTGTAATGTAACCTGGATATCGCGCTGAATTTGGGCATATAGGTTAGGAATCGTTCAGTGATTTAAAAATTATTATTTCAATTTTGCAATTTTCTAGATAATTCATTTTTCTACCATGCCAATTCCTCATTCCCAATGCTATAATATCCTTCTTGTACTATAAAGCGAGCAATAATTGTATGTGATGTGTGTCTGAGCTACGTCATTATTTTATCGATAGCTAGTAATCCTATCTACCCGAATGTAGGCATTTAAGCCTTTTTCCGTATGATGAATCGATTGGTATAGATCCCATATCCGCGAAAAATCTATTTCATGCAGAAATAAAAGGGCCAAAATTTCCATAAGAATTACGTTGATTTTTATTTTTGAGAAAATCAATTAAAGCCATTACTAATGAGATGTTTATTTATGATAAAATATATAAAAATGTTAAAAAATTGTATCAACTAACATAAATTTCTTGCTAATTTATAATACAATAAATACTTATACTCTACCGAGCAAATCTCGGCCCCCAGGTACTTGCTTCTAATACTCCATAGTCATTTCCGCGTCTAACATACATATACTACATATACATATAAGTCTAGCTTATTTTCAACTAATGTCAATAGTTTCGGCATATTAACTGGACCAATCTTAAAATATTATAATAGGTCGATTTCGCTCTTTAATGACTTCAATATTCCCCTGTGTAGTCGTACTTTGAGGTTTCCATCTATTCTCTTCTTCGATCTATAGTGTAATCTATCTAAATGTGGGGAGATATTCACATGAAAAAAGGTGTTAACCCATAAAAAATAACGCATAACTTAGCATAGTCACACCGGCCGTAAGTAATTTTTGTAATCCATTATCAGCAGAATTCTTCATTTCTAGGAATACCTAATGTGCTGCAGTTCTCCACTCCACCCTCCTATAAGATCCGTAAGTCTTTCATCAAGTTTCTCTTTAATATCCTTCAAAACCTGCCTGCTGTATTCCATCGTATAAAACTATTTCAACCTATAAACATAGCCCATAAATGTAACTCATACCTTAGCATAATCTGGCCGTAAGTAATTTTTGTAATCCGTTATTAGCAGAATTCATCATTTCTAGGAATAACTATTGTGCTGCAGTTCTCCACTCCACCCTCCTATAAGATCCGTAAGTCTTTCATCAATTTTCTTTGTAAAATCATTCAAAACCTGCCTGGTGTATTCCATCATAGGTCCTCATTGGTAATTTTTTCCTTAATCTCATATCTCCATCCATCATTCTTCTGAAGAGGCTGTTTTGCCTTAGAATGTGTCCTTTAAGCTTGTCTCCTTTACATATAAAAGTTTTCATTCAGCATTCATTTCTTTCCACTTTTCTTCACGGGACTTCTTCATTGGTAATTATGTCCGTCCATTTGATTTTTTTAGTCTTTCATTGAACCTTTAGAGTCTTCCTTTCGTTTATTCTTAGAGTTAGAAGTGGTATTGTTACTTTGAAATGATAGACGAACCCGAAGTCGTGAATATTGTTTGTAAAACAACTGTTTAAGTCAGCGAAAGCGTGTATATCCTCCATTTAGACTCTACGAAAACTAATGGGTAAAAGTTTATCCGCCTGCGATACTACCACCGGCAAGTAATGCCAACGTCACTTTGCCAACACTTGACAAAAATTTTGAACAAACGGGTTTGAGTATCGTGTGACTAGCGGGACTCGGAGACAATTACATTTGATCAAAATTCCATTACAAATTTGAGCATTAAAAATTAAATAATCTAATCAAAATGGATGGAGACGTCTCGACCAAGACCAATTTTTCGACCATGGAACCAATGATAGAGTAGATCATAGAGAACTTCAAAATGACGCTCTCCGCTTTAAGTAGTAAACATTACGGTTTTGAGTCGGTTGGAGCATATTTTGACTCATCGTTAGATATTCGCATTCAAAGTTGTAGTATATTCTTTAAAAGAATACTAATAAAAGGTTTAGCAAAGATGATCCCGTTTTGATAATTGAATATGGGTACTGTCGCGAGAATTAATATGTGGTCAAGTCTCTGAAATATCATAGCAGAAAGGCCAGAAGGGAATCTGCAAATAAGTTAAAGGGGGAAGTTGAAATCCTGCTTCAGCTTCTCCGACGATTCAATTCTTTTACTTGGAGTTTACTATTCCTCGCAAAAACATTTGAGTGGAATTTGTAGTGACAGTTGGGGAGATTCCACAACAGTGTGTAATTTACTCAATTACTAGACGAAAGTATTCCACGTGTGACATGAGTTCAATATGTTTCGAAAAAATTACCATTTTGTCATAATGTATATGAAATGAATTTTACGGCATGACATCAGCTGAAAGTACTTCTCCTCCTCCTCCGTGGTGGCAAATTAATCACTCACTTTTAATTTTAATAGAAACCACAATTAGACAACAAATGAGATTTGCAGATATGGTGATTTTTAGCATCTATAAATTAATGATTTCGCATTATGAATTCTAAGTTTAGCATTTTATAGCACTTACAAATAAAGAATGTAGCGTTTTGTAGCACATAAAAATTTAGACCTAATTTCGATACGCTCATCAAATAGCGCCACGGGATATCCGATTCCGACAAATCCGAAGGATAGATTAGTTCCGATCCATCGGAATTGGAAAGGCGAAATAACCAAAGCTCCCGTCATTCGAGCTGAAACGAAGTCAGGGAAGCCCTCTAATGGATATGGGGCGTGGTCAAAATTTTACCGTATATAGGTGTAATATTCACTAATCAGCTTCTTAACGTTATCAAACATATATATCTAAAGTTATAAAAATTTCTTTTTCGCTTCAAGACGGTTCTACTATGATTTTTATAGAGTAGGGGACTCCATCAGGCCTTCTACTTCAAAGAGAACTTTTCTTGGTCGTCCGGATCAAATATTCGGAGATAAAGGCATAAAAGCACAAAACATCAATTCCCTGACCACAAAAGCAAATCAGGACCCCTTTATGCCATTGATTTCTCTTCATTTTAGGAAGAATGGGACCAGTTACACATTAGGAGATCCGAGTCAAAAACAAAAAGTAAAATTTGTTGGCCAGTGTAATGTTTTTATTCTATCAACAGCTTTGTTTATTTCAAATTGTTAATTTTTCCCTTATGTGTATATTGCTATCTTGAGCTAATGAGGGAAGGCATTGGTGGCACATCAGTTGTTTTAGCCATTCCTGCACCATTTTATCTTGGACATATAGGAATAATAGGACATGCCCATCCGGAAGTACGTAATTAAGTATGTCTTTTGACGCATCCGCAGTGATGGACATTGTATTCGAAAGTGTAGCGCTAAAAGCTACCTTGACAATAATTGCAACCTTGGATAAAAATAACAACAACAGATGCGAATAGAGGAATCTGCTTCACCGGTGACAGTCGACCTTGCGCAACAGAGATGGCTGCATCTGGTGAAGTGTGACGATAAAGCAAGAGAATTTCGCTTTTTCTCCCTTGTTTGGTCTCATTTGGAACACTCTAATAAGTATTCGGAGTCTTTTTAAATCGTGTTTAGTGACCAGAGGAGCGTGTGACGTTCGAACTTGAACTGGGACGAATATTGAATGCCATCAAACAATGTCACACACCATTGAGGTGGCTTGTACGGGACTTCGTTGATTTAGATAAATATTTATAAGGCCTGAAGATCGTTTGCTCACGTAGGTACCACCCGAAAATGTAATCGTGATGCAAAGGCAGAAATCGTTAAAATTAATTATTGCACGACGATTGAGAAGAGTATATCTCGAACCTATAAATCCCTTCCCCACTATGCATGCTCTATTTTGTAAGTAATTTTGTTTCAATATATTATCGCAGAGACCTCTTGAAATCTACGATAAATTTTCCACCTCTATGTTTAAAAAATGACTTGGAAAAGAAATGAAGTGGAGAGATGTATTGGATCTGTGAATGCAATGTTCCATCGCAAATAGTAAAGTATCATTCGAAAGCTTTTCTAAGAAAAAGGAGTAAGTAAGAGATTTTTAATCGCGAAATAGGATTTACGGTTATGGTATTTCTGGTATAGTGCACAAAGAGGTCACGACGCCGTAAGGTGGAAAATGTGCTTAGTGGAGTGCTGTTAACACGATTTTCAGTTCCCTTTCCATTCACCCTGGACTGGTGCAATTGCGCTTGCCATGGAAAAGTGCGACAAGCTATTAACAGTTGATTTACAATGCTTTGGTGACGCAATACGGCCACTGAACAATATGATTTTTTTCCTCTTCCCCGAAGAAGATTTTATTAGCTTCAGGCCATGACGGAAACAATCAAGGAGTAAGCGGTGCACAACACTTAATTCGTTGAGAACGTTGTGCGAGGACTGAAAATGAAAAATAGCGTTTTTCCATTTTATTGTTTCATGTGAATATTTCGAAATTCTTCCGAAATGTTTGGTTTCGACCTTTTTCAAGTACAAATAATTTCTAAACACGATAAAATAAAAATATTTATATTTGTATGCAATATTTATAAAAATATTTATAGAATAGATGTTTTATTTTTGTAGAAAAGTATAAAGTAGTTTACTTTATCTTTAATACAAACATAAAAGACTAAGTGAAGCCTGCCACTATCAAGTTTACAAATAATTTTCTTAAGTACGCTCAATTGCTAGAGATCCGTTTATATTCGCCTCTGTTATTAGGAAATTAAGTTGTTGATCAAGGAAATATGGATCTTATCCACCCATTCCGTAAAGTGATAGAGGAACATTTAGCTCTGTATTCCGAAGATATTGATAACCAGATGGTGGTGAATAGGAAAGCACACTCTTGCTGCAGTTCTTCTATTTTGCTTACCCTTCTACTCTAGTCTTCCATCAAAAGTGCGACTTCCTCTTTCCTCTAACCAGTTTTATATTTCTTCTTCTACATTCTGTTTCTAGCTTACTTCATCTAAATTGCTAAACTCAGGTCCACTAAGCCTTTAGTCCAATCACTTCTCCTTTCCTCGAAGACCAAGATTAAAGCTGGTTGATTTTTTTAAAAGGCTCTCAAACGAGACTCAACTATAAAGCTGTTCACTTGATTGTTATACAATGAATAGTATTCTCTACTAGCCCAATCAAAATTTTATTCAATACTTGGACCAAGGTTTTGTCCCTGCCTATTTCGACTAAGAATCCTTAAATGTGGAACCCAACTCGTTATCTCGCAACGAGAACAGTCCAGAAATATCTGTTCGAATATCCGATTTAAAAATTCATCACGGAACACCCATTTTTCTAAACATGGACTTGTGTGTTCCTAAGTGCTAATTAAAGCTATATAAGGGTTTCAATTACAGATCTTGATAACGCGTGCACTTGCGTTGTCGTTATTTTTTAATTGCGATCCTTAGAGGGAAAACATGATCATTTTTTTATAATTTTTTTCAGGTGCTTTAAATCCTAGTTTTTATTGATGCAGTGAGTTCTTAGGACAATAACTTTGAGCATTTCCCTTCTGTAGAGGTTTGCGTTTTGGATAACGATAAAGACAACGCGAAAGAAGGAACCGTGATCCCACCCCAGGCACTAAACGACGCGCAGAAAGTATTGAACCGTCAGAACGACCTGATCTGAAAACAATAAACATTAGACATAATGACTGAAAATCTTAGCATGGGAATCACGCGTCAAACCTTAGATACATATATAGGAGTGTTTAGCGCAAACAATAAAGTTTTTTTAAGTTCAAGTTAGTGATCTAAGCAAGCTATTGCTCATGGCTTTGGAATGCTGAATGAAGCAACGTATTAATTACTGCTTAAGCGAACATCTCCTCTCCTGAGGGTAAATTAATGGACGGGCGACGAACAATCTTGCGCTTCAGTATTTGACCTTGGGCGAAAGAGTCACTCATCCTCTTAAAAGTGTTTCATTTTTATTTAGATTGGCTTTTCAGATTGACTCAAAATATATTAGTACGAGAATGAAGAGGTGGGTCGAAGGTGAAGAAATAAGCTCAGCGTAATCATCCTCATCTTGAACGAAGATACCCTTGGGTCCGCTTTTGTATCACCCAAGTTGACCCTTGAGTGCATTTTGAGGTTTCCTTAAGAGGAAAAATCGAGTGAAATCTTATACTACCGGTTTTCGATCTCGCATAATTTGATTGGAGAGCCCGCTAATTACGTAAACGAAACAAATGCTGGGCCATACATTTATGGAATTATTGTAAAACATATATTTTTACCTTTGTAACAAATTTGACTTCATCATTCAGGTATTATTTCATTATTTATTCAATAAATATTCCATTTTATAATACATTTATTAAGAGAGGCAAAATTTGATTGGAAAATCCGATGATATATGAAAAGTCAAGTCTTCAAATGTAGTCTATTGGATTTATGTTGAATGGCAGGAAGACGAGAACAGTCCCCTCCACATTGAAATGTTTGAATAACAACATAAGATCTCTTATAAAGAGATTCCAAGCGTGTGTATAGGAATGGTTTTATGTTTGGCAGATGATACAACTTTCCGAATAAAGACTTGTTATTGAAGTAATCAGTATTTGTGAGTGAATTCGGTTTGTTTGTGAATATAATATTGCTTGAAATAACTTCGAGTGGAGCGAGGAATAAAGCTCGTGCATTGACTTAATCCACGCCCGCCTGTGCATGCATCAGAAGAGGACCTCCAATTTATTTCATCTCCCGAAGGCCACTCTGAGAGTCGCCAGCTAGTCTCTAGCTCTCTCAGGCGTATTACTTGACTTCCTACTCCGGAATGAAGTGGTTGTCCTTCGCCTCACCTGGTTAAAACGCGGAGTGTACTGTCTCAACGATTCTTAGGTCGTGATCTAAAGGTCATAAGACGCCGACATATCACGAAGTAACTCACTGTTGCTTCTATTTGGTTTGCTTCTAAATCTACTGGTAAAAAATTCCAGTGTGATTGAGGCTTATTTGATTCTATAGTTCTCAAATGAGTTGAGGATATTAAGGAAATTATTTCCTTTATGTAAATTTATATCATTCAAGGCTATCTAGTGAAAAGGTATGGGGAAATTTAATATGAATTGGGATGTTTATCTTTTTCTGCTTTTAGTGATCTTAAAGCTTTCAAACTATAATATCCTATAAATCTACATAAAATTGCCAGAAATGAAAAATAAACGTTGTTGTCATTGTAGGATTATTATGTGAAAAAGCTTAGAATAATGAGAAAGAATTGGATTGAGGTAAATATTAAGTTAAGTGTAAAAGAAGTTAAGAGTAACAAGGGAACAGTCATCGAGGTGTCTGCCATGAGATAAAAATAGCAAGAGCAACCAAAACAAATGTAGAAATTAAGAGAGGGCTATGAGTTGCAGAGTTGTCGGACCTGAAGCGTTGTGTTGTGTTGTGAGACAAGGAGAATACTGAAAAGCGGTATTGGAAGAGAATGCATAACGTGGTCAATGGTTTGAAATTAAATAAATTGTAAGAAGGAAAATAAGTGTTCATAGCTGGTGATGAGAGAATGACATGAATAACTTGTGAGAAGGTATTCGTGGAAATGGCTGAGTGTGGAAACTGGAAGATTGGTCCATGTTTACTAATTAGAGCTTCAGTGCAAACGTTCCTAAATTCGGGAAAAAATAAATATGAGTAGATTCGTTTTACGTTTCTTGTTAGTTAGGAAGTGAATTCGTTTTGTTTTTGTTAGTGTAAATGTTATTAGGAAACTGCAATGAGAGTGATTTAAAATGTATGTTATTCTATTTTATTCATCATTCTTCCGATGGACAGGAAGTACCTACTTATTGTGTGCAAGTGACGAGTGTGGTGTACATAGTATACTATTAAAATTTTAATAAGTAGTTTGTGTCACGATTACGCCATATAAACTTTAGCTAACTTTGTTGGTTAGGGAGGAGAATTAGGTTTTATTTGCTGTTGTAAATATTTAGTAGGAAACTGCAATTGCAGTGATTTAAAGTGCGTATTTGTAATATTTTATTTATTAGAGACCTAAGGACAGTTAGGGAGTTTCCAAAGTCAATTATTCCTTTCCTCCTAAACAGCTAACGCTTAAAAAATTTGAAGTGGAATAGTGCTATTTTCTTTTTGTAATGCGGAAGCCTTGTACTATATCACGATAGAGATTGTCAATATAAGGGTATATGGGAACTAATTCCCTAGCTTGCATAAAATATTGGGCGTTTTCATTTCAAATCAGGCAGAAACTCAGAAATCGTGCCTGGTGACCATCTCCCATTTACCCAAAAATAATGTATTGGAAAAATCTATTCCTGTAATGAATATTGTTACCTTGGCTGAGCAAAATACCACACTAAAATTAATATGAAATTTGGAACACTGCTATGTCAGGTCCTGAGAATAAAGCTGATAAAAGGTGGTGGTGCAACTGGTCAACCTTTGGTGGAGTAAATTGCAAACACACCTATCCGACAATCCGTTTCAAGTTAAACAGTTGCCTCCAATACGAATTCCGAAAAACTTTGGTGTCATAAAGGTTCATTCCACATGTGCATACATTGATAAGTAATTCACGGGTTACTCTAGAACTAGAACTTCGGAATCTTTTTTTAATGCTAATGCATCCAGGGTAATCAGTTGTCTTTCCTGTATGAGCGTGTGCTTTCGGCCTGGTACACATGATCTCCTCGCGTGGGAGAGAAACATTCCCAGGGCTGTTACGCAGATCGGACCGATGCCACGTGATCTCTGCGTCACACTCCCTCCCTCCCTTCTCATCCTATCGTCCCATATCATCGTCCCTACTATTTTTACGTCTGGGACGGCTCTCGTTCCTTAGCGATGAATATTTCATGAGCGTCCTCGCACCGCAATAGTTCGCGCGAACGACATACGCGTAGGGAATTCAGTCGATGCTCTACGAGTGAGTCCTCCGCGGCAGGGCTACTAGCGAAAGAGTAAATAAAAAAATATGACGAACGTCTTGCGTTTGACGTGAAACCTGGGTGAATTACACCTCTTTTTTTTACGACCGCAACGCCCTAGATATCCTTCTTGAGAAAGCTTGATTGGAGACAGGCCGGGGAAATGAAAACCTCCGGCATGAGTTTTAATTTTCTTTCATTGTTCATCTTGTCTCCATGCGAATTTTTCGATTTGAAACTCGTCGAATTATTTATTTTTATGTTCACTGTTTAGGTTTTGTGACTTTCTTCTGAATACTTTTGGCGACGATATAGTTTTGCTGAAGATCAAATAGGCGAATAAGTAAGTAGTGAAGAAGTATACAGAAGAATGGAAGAGGAACGGACCAAATGGAACACTGCAGAAAAGAAGGACCAGATGGATTAGGCACACCCTGAGGTACAATGGGTTTGTGAGGAATATAATTGAAGGAAAAATATAGGGAAAAGTCCTGTGAGGAAGGCCAAAGGATAAATAAATAGACCAAATAAGGAGGAAAGTTCCTATCGGTATGAGAAGAATTACCAGGAAAGAAGGGGACTAGCATTAGAAAGGGAAGGATGGAGGACTGCAGTCGACCAGTCTTGGGATTGAAAGAGCATTGATGATAATATTTGACGGCCCAACAACTACGCCCACAATAGATCGCCCACCAGAACCCCTTAGCCCCTCGTAGATTCACCATCCGTCGTGTTCATCGCCTCTTGAGTCCCCCACTGACTTCTTTTCTTTCACCATGTTACCCAATACCTTTTTGTTATTATTTATTTCTGTCGACGTCATTTTTTTCCAATATTGAAGGTCAAGCCAAATTTATTTAAATTCCACCAATCTACTTACTTTCTCAGAGTCCAAGTTTCGGAACAATCAAATAGTCATAAATGTAATGAATCATAAAATGCAAGCCATGCGTATACGAACTGATACTGCTTTGTTCCATCATACTATGTAAGGCTCACGTAAAGGAATACGTAAAAACAAGATGTCCATGCTCAAAGTTGTTTTTGAACCCAGTTTCCCCCCGGACGTTGCCCGCCGGGTGGTCAAGGTCGACTCTGCGTCTCATCGGTACTGAAGGGTTGTCCACTCAAGTACATACCTAATTCTTTTTTACTCTCCACCTGTACACGGCGTTACATAACGTACCAACACAATAAATGAAAATAATTAAGGTAATAGGAAAATATGGAGGAAAATAATGGATCTCTATACCAACTAAACTATAAGATATTTGTATTTACCCGAGAATCATATACACGTGAATGTTTTTTTACGTTAAAAAAATACTTTTCCCTCAAAAAGCTCCGAGAGGAGCATTTTCTTACGTCGGTGTACTCAATTAGAAATTATAACCTACGAGCACAGTGAATTTGATTGCGATCAGTGACCCAGCAGTCCTGTATTCCCCATGTGAGATGGTAGGATCAGAGGAGATTGAAGGTGTCGGAGCTGTGGAAGTGGAGGAAGTTAGGGAATGTGCAAAAGAAAGAGGGAAGAGAAATTTGCTGGCTATGTAGTGAGGGAGGGGTGAGAACTGCTGGAGGAAATTTGGAAAAGGAAGAATAGACGGATGGAGTGAGCATTTAGGGGGAGAGGATGCTGATGACAGAATTAGAGGGTTATTGGTTGTTAAGGTAGTTTGAGCGAGATATTTCCCTAGTCATAATGGAAACCATATTTAATTTTTTTTATTTCAGCGTCTGTAGGAAGTAAGAATACAATATTGTAACATTAATGGTGCAAAAATATAGCTACATGTGACAAAAAATTTCAGTAATTAAATAAATATAGCAACTCTCTAACAGCAAGTCTCTAACTTGACTCATTTTTTCACGTCGTATGGCTAAAAAGCCTTCAAAAAAGCAGGTTTCTTTGCGATTCTGTAAAAATTAATGTGGTGAGTAATAAATTAGTTTTTATAAATAGTTGAGAAAACATAAAAATTATACACTGTTAGTTTTTTGACGAAATTTAGGTGTTAGAAATTCCAAATGTTTTCAATATTCTCCCTCTGGAGCGCACAGCCGTAATCTATCCCATATAAAGTATCTTGTATTTTCAGGCAAATTTCTCGAAAAGTAGTTCGGCAAGGGGTTGATATTTTGATATCATTGGAAAGATGGGAGTTTTTTTCTTTAAAATGAGGTGAAATTCATGAAATTCTAGGTGAAGTGATCTTTCGCTCAAGCTACCTTAAGGTAGGAAGGGGAGAAAGAGTATAGGTATTTCGGATAGAGTGAAGAAAGGTGGGACGTAAGCTGGCTTAATCCTGTGAAGAGACTTTTGCCTACACTTTTAAAAGAGTTGGTGGAAGTAATTTCATCTCTATCGAAAATTTAATCAGTTTATCACCTACGTAAATAATGATACTATAATGTATTCGCTTTCGGTTTTACGCTTTGGATGGTTAGATCTCGCAGCAATGTTAAACATTTTTGAGATTACTAAGTAAAATGAACTCTGTATGCTTTCTTTGATTAATTTAACGCAGGAACGATGTCGTCACGTGGGCGACTTCATCAACTCAAAGCCTGATGAAGATGATGAAGGCCTGCGTGACGAAACTGTTCGTTTATTAATTTAATTTGTGAAAACGTGCATTCATAATTTATTCAGTGACCATGAATTTTAACAAATTTGAGCCAGAAATAATATTATTCTTTTCGAGAGATTGTTGTACTCGTTTGAAAACTTAGCCAAGGCAGGTGTATATAACAATAAAGCAAGTGTTCTTACAATCGTTGAGGTAGTTCTTGCAGTGTCACTTGCACCTGAAACTGTTGATTGTCTACTGCGTATGCGAAAATCTTCCGCGTAACGTTATGTGGTTTATTAACCTGAAATGAGTATCTACTTGGTCCGAACTCCCTATTATATAGTAGGATGCATGGTAATGAGTATTAAGAAACTTTGCCTTTGCGGCTGCAAAGAAAAGAATTACGGCTAATTATTTTTCTTTGCATTACTAACCAGTCGTGGTCTCTCAAGTGTGTTATTGTTGCTCATGTTTTTCGCTGTTCGGCAGAAGTTATTGCGAGAAACACTGGGATGCCGCGGTCCTTCGTGTTTTACCTTAGACACCATTGCGGAAAAAGAGGATAAATGGCAAAAGATAGGTTTTTGAAGAGTTATTTTCGAAATGATATGGCGACACGCTATCGATAATGTAAGCAAACAAGCGCAATCAAGCATAATTTCCCGGGATAAGTGGTAGTTATTTTGGCACTGATGCCACGGCAAGACATGAAGCGTGGGCGCTAAAATTGAGACTCTCGTAACCATTAACTCTCGCAAACAAAGCATAATTTTCTCCTCACTTTGTGCACATAGCGTCTGGTTTTTAGAAATCCCAGGTTATTGTATAATTTACCTGGTGGTAAACGATTTAACGTGTTTCCAAACAATTTCGGTATCGGAGCCTGCGTTTTATAACCACTTATTTTCAACATCTTGAAGAAAATAACACAGATATACTGGTTAAAATTTCCACATCTATTTCCACAATTACCTCGGACCAAGGTTTTGGCACATCATATCATCATCAGGGTACGGTCATTGTACTGTGATCTGTAAAAATAAGTACCCTGACGATGGCATAACGTGCTTTTAATTACCTTTGTCGGTGCTTGAGACAAACATATTACTTCCCAAAGTATTAAATAGATGCTAATTAATATTGGTAATGAGTTAATCTAATGAAATAATAAAATGGCGTTTCCCATAATTTAATTTATCCATTGTTTTTTTTCGGATCCATTTGCATGGATTCAAATGGATCCCTCGATTTTTACTTTGAACATATCTGAGTTTATCGCTAGGTACCTTGAGAACATTTATTCTAAACGTTGAAAAATTCTTTGACATTCTTCATACGGTATAATAGGTGCATGTTTTTTTTACAGATATAAATATGATAATATTTTGCGCGAAAAATCAGCACGTTATCAAGTGGACTTCGAATATTCAATATTGGTGGTGTGCTTTCCAGTGCTGTATCCCGAAAATATTCGTCGCAAGTCAACTTAGCGTGTGGGTCTGAGCGACTTTTTGCTGTGAAACTGAATGATCCTTATCTGATTAGGCTTACTTAATGCGGTGCTGTGTTGAATCCATTATTATAATTTTACAACGCGGCTTTCTGGAATTACATTTTGTATGTACATAGTATATCTCTATGGCTCTCCTCACCATAGCTAAGGTGGAATTGAAAAAGTTTGCAGAAATGTAAACAAAGCAAACGAATTATTATAAATTGTCGTTAAATCCGGGAAAGTGCCGTGGAAGAGAAGCGTCAGATACATATATTTAGGTCGCGGAAAAGTGAGAAAATAATTGATTACTGGCGAAACTAGATAGGGTATTTTCTCCAACCTGAAAAGTCCGGAAATCATTCATTGCCAGATACCTAAGGCCAGCATTTTTGCCACTGGATAAAAAGACTATTCGCGCTCTAGTTCTACAATATTGACGACTAATATATTCACCTCCGGCTTCGAGAAAGCATTCGTAAGTTTTCATGATCTTAAGCGGCGGTGAATTCTTCATGCTTAAATTTGCCACCATTTCGTTTCCAGTTTTTAAATACTCACCATCGGTTGCGTTCTTCTTCATTGTGAACTATCCTAGTCATAATTTTTCAGGTTAATTTTGTATCTTTTAGTTTTAAGGAAGAAGGCAAACAGTTTAAGATTACATTTTCTGTTCTGTACCTCGTAGTGCATACTTCTTCACTAGAGCCTCCGACTGAAATGAGGTCGCCGACTGGGTCTACTTCCTTCGTGTCATGTTTGCAATGGACATTACACCGTCCGCGTAAGAGAAATAACGGTTCCTCGAAGCTGTCACTGACTTGTCCTTCGATTGCTAATTGATAGTTCTAATTTGTATTTGTGATTTTTTCCCTCCTACCAGTTGATTTTCAGCACTTTTGAAACGTGCGTACTGCGGAAAGGATGTCATCATTCCATATATTAGAACAATATTTAGGGGTTAGTAGATATAAATGCACGACCTGTGTGTAGTTATTGTATTTTGGGATATTATTGAACCTCTAAAAATATTTATTTTGCATCAGTAATTATATTTTAACAACCTAAATGTTGGTGCACATAACCCTGAAAGTGGTTGGTTGCGCATCATTTTGAACTCCTGCATAAGTAATGTCTCTTACGTCGCTGGCTAAACTATTATGTCCTGCGCTAAGCGTGTCTTGGCATGAAATGGGTCCTCTCTTAAGCTGACAAACGATTTGGGACACAATAATGTACTTTTTTACTGCGAAAAAGAATCTTCTCGAGTCGCCATGCGTGAAATGTCGGCGGAAATAAAGAAAAAAAATCTGAATAGCCGACGTTTATTTTCCTTGCTGTACAAGTAAAATGCAGGCGAAATGGCTCGTGTTTGCTATTTACTTTCCTAGAAAGGGTTTGTACTAATCTTAGTGGAGGGGAAATTTTTTTCTGTGAAATTGCTGTTAATTGACACTTATTTTTTAACTTCGGGTAAAACAGAGGAAAAACTAAGTCATCCGTAAAAGCTTTAAGAGTGTTTACGTAGTTATGGACCGTATTACACGAGATTCTTACCTATACTTGCCATTACTTATATTTTTTCGTATATTTTAGTATATGTTTTCTCCCTCCATATTAGTTTTTTCCAGTACCAGAGAGAGGTAAGTTTTTTAAAGATTCTTCGGAATTGATTGAATTTCCAAATTATTTGACCACTAAACGAAATTTATCTCAGACGATTGAGGGGGGAATCGGGTTGATGTGGTCATAGTACTGGCTTCCAATCCCGAGGGTCGGAGATCGAATCCTGGTTTTTCAGTAAAATCCCGGTTCCTACTCGAGTGCTATGCGGAAAGCACTTAGAGTATAGTTGTCCATCCTTCCATTGGCACGTAAAACTACGCACTTCAAGGCGCCTTACCTTAAAAGTAATGCTATTTACGAGTAGGCTAATGCCAACGCTGGGGTTCTTTCTTCTCCTCCTCCAATCCCAATAATGAAATAATGATCCTATTACAAACCAATCTATCTTTAGTGGCACAAATAGTTGTCGGTTGCCTCTCAAGTAACCAGCCAACGAAAACAAAGGTATCTACCATCAGGCCAAGCGTCTAGGACTTACCACGTGATCAAGTCAATTACTAACAAGGGAGTTGGTATCGTTTAATTATCATTTTACCTTATCTTCTAGAGTTCTTTTGCAGTTCTCGCAGGT
Source organism: Pyrrhosoma nymphula (assembly GCA_963573305.1). Classification (NCBI taxonomy): domain Eukaryota; kingdom Metazoa; phylum Arthropoda; class Insecta; order Odonata; family Coenagrionidae; genus Pyrrhosoma; species Pyrrhosoma nymphula. Next base: position 71,119,026 of record OY754335.1, on the reverse strand, counting down.
GAAATGAGGTGCCCATGTTTTATCCTGATCTGAAACTGGCATTCCAAAATCTGAGGCCTTACACATTCTCAGTGATGCTTATACAGAGTAATTTTTCGCTCTTATCTTGAGAAACTCACCACAGACATAGCAAAATATGTCTGCTGGATTTTTGTAACTCTTGACGCCATTCTATTTACCTAGGCAGAGTATATATGTATCACAGCATGAAATTGTGCAGCTTAATCACATAAATGTAACGCAAAAATATGAAAATTCCACATATCAAAGTCATGGCCACAAAAGCAAACTTTTAACAGCATAATTGCCATTTTCTGTACTTTCTAAATATGGTAAAACAGGAAAACATAATTAATTCCCAAGGACAGAAAAAAGTTGAAATTTGTTACATAGTGTCATTAAAACTTATGCGGTCCATATTCGTAAAGGAGGGTTCCTTTGCGATTACCAGGATTAAAATAAAAAAAGTTTCGCCTCTTTTGCCGCTGGAATCCTAACGGGTGATGAATGGCTCGTTCATCAGCCCTGAGGAGGTCTTCAGCAAACGAGGCGTTACGTTGCTTTTTTATTCTTACGCGGGTAATCCCAAATGAACAGTCCTTTAAGAGAGTTGTATAGTGCTCAAGTATACCAGAAGTGTGTTGGATACTTTTGGTAAAGTTTAGGCATGCAGTTCAGTATTTACAAGAGAAATTTTAAAAGGGAGGCTAGAGAATGCAAAGCTATGGAAGGCCTAGGGTGGGAAACTCTGAAGAGTCGAAAGTAAGTTGCAAGCTTTTGCGGTAAGTACGTCCAGATTGGTGATCTTCTCAATCCGTTTGATCTTAAGGGATGTGCCTAGCCAAACCAAAGAGTGGTGATCCCCTATAAAACATTTCTTTATTCCGTTGACGTTCCGCTTTTTTGGGTTAAAACTGTAGTTAAAAATACTCCTCCTACATTAATGGTTTTTAATTTATGAGGAGAACTAGATATTTCGTCTAATAAATTATCTGGATCGTACCGATTTAATATTTGTATTTATTATGTAGTAAAATACTTTGCACTTTTGTACAATGTTGTAGTAAAGTACAAATAAATTACTTTATCATGAATACAAACATTAAAATTTTTTACGAAGTGAAGCCTGCCATTTTCAAGTTTATTCGATGTAATATCTCTACAGCATAAAAGCTGCCTATCCCTATCCAGTGCTCTATTTCTCGCGTTTTAGTATTTTTTTATGTGGTGGCCTTCCCCGGATTAAATGTTTATTTTATCAAAATTTGGCTTTTGTTTATTAAAAAAAAATTATGTTAATGCAATAAACTGATAAGTTTGCATCTTATATTTGAATGATGAGTATATTTTCTTTTTAAAGACTTATATATTTGGCCGGTTAATCATCGTCACTTAAGTATATTGGCTAATGTACAAGCGAAATGCATGCCGGCCGGCTAATGCAACGAAATGCACTAGCTGGAGCCGGTGACGGCGAGGTGGTTTTCACGCCTGCTAATACGAGTATCGCGGGTTTCCCCACCCAGGGCATGGGTGCTTCTGTCAAGCTCTGGTGGTTTGGTCCCTGAGAAACCTGATGACTAGTCCAAAATGGCTTATCAGGGTCGCAGGGACATACGGACCACCAGAGTCGTCCTGGAAAAGAAAATAGTTTAGATAATTGGTACGTCAAAGTACTTAGTTGTTGGGCAATTGTACGTAGCCTCTCCGTCTCCTGCGAATTGCATTCATTCTGCATATATTAAACAGCGTAGGAGGTAAATGAAGATCATTTTCGATTGGGGAGTCTAAACCTAGAGTTTCTGCCGGAATTACTACGGAGGGCTCAATTTATTTGTTCGGAACGGAATAAAGAACTATTTTCTCACATTATTATTCAAATCATCTACACGTCTGTAAAGTGAAGTAGATTAAAGAAAGAAAAGGGAAGTTGAATAAGTAAGCAATAACCGAATGCTCGCTGTTGTATTGAGGCTTCTGATTTTGGGAGGTAACAGTCTCTGGGTTTACGAAGTGGAACTCCTTCATGATGAGCGTAAAGTAAAATCTAAAATTCCACAAAATTATATATTTAAACGGTTATGGTGGGTTCACCTGAAAATGATGCACTGCATAGAAACCATGGTCGTTTAAGTATATAACGTTGTGGAATTGCAGTGTTTGATTTACCCTTATTCCGATTAAGAAAATAATAAAATTCACATTTTGATCACTTGAGACACTCAAGATTGAGCTCATTAGCATTTTTATCGATTTAGCGTAGATTCCGCAAAGAATTAATGATTTAAATCATTATCTAGGAATAAACCGAACTAAGTACCCCTTTGATAATGTATACCCTGTTGGAAAATTCCCTAGAAAATTGAACTCCCGTTTTCCCTAGAAAATTGAACCCCTTTTTTCCCTATAAAATATAACTCTAGCGAATGATTTCCCTTGAATACATTTTCCCTGGGAAATGTTTATGAAAGTGGGCTGCAGTGGCTTAGAATATATTGGTTTTACACCAAATGTAGTTGGCTGTGAGAGGTGATTTTTATAATGGTTACACATCTTTTTTATTGAGAAATATTTTGTCAGTCTCATTATAATTAATTTTGATAACTCTATTGTTGTATAAATGAAAATATGCAGATTAATTATTTATTTTTTAAATATTTCTTTTCCTCTATAGTCATTAACTCTATAAACTGCACAGTGCACTCAATGGAATTACTAGTGTAAATTTGCTATGCCTGAAGGTTTTCCCTAAAGTAGTGTTTTGTTCTAGGGAAATTACTAACCGAAGTCTTTAATTTCTTAAGAAAAATATTCTAGAAAATAAATTCCCTAGATTTAAAAGGCATTTCCCTTAGAAAGAATTTTTTCTAAGGAATTATCAATTTTTCCCTTGTTTTTCTCAATGTTCTAGGAAATTCTTATAGGGAAATTTCCATCAGGGTAGCTGGACGTTATCCAGGCGTATCTTCATGGTTAATTCCACCCTGGCTTCTTCCCGGATTAGGCTCTTCGCAAACGTCGGCCGAAATGCAGGGGGTGGATCAGGTTGGTGCGGTGGACAGACCATTGGCTTCCCATTCCAAGGAGCTGTGTTTGAAACCCGGCGAGTGGCCCGGACCGGGTGAGTGATTTTTCAATGAAATACTGATCCCTACTTGAGTGCCATGTGGAGAGCACTTTAAGTGTAGTACCCCGTGCTTTGCATTGGACGTAAAACTGAGGTCCCATTGCTGAATTTCATCTTGACACCGGGTGTCTGTCCACTCTTCGCTCCATTCATCCGATTATCTTTCCTTGCTGACCTACCAAGCGATTAGTAGGGAGATTATCCAATGAAAAGTTGAAAAAAAGATGCTCCTATGCTTTGGTTAGGCCACATCTCGAATACGCCGCCAGCATTCGGGACCCTGCATAGAAAGATTTAGCTCGCGAAGTAAATGAAATACAAAAGAAAGCCGCACGCATCGTTAACAACTGCTAAAAGAGAGCAAGAAGTGTCACACTGCTGATGGATTAGGTTGGCAACCGTTAGAGGCTCGGATACTACACGCTAGGCTTAGATTACTTGAAAAACTCCTATCAGGCGAGTTTCAATTATACATGGAGGTTATTATTTTATCCCCGTGCTATATCTCTTAAACTGATAGGAGAGACAAAATAAGAGAGCTACACTGCCAAACTGACAGGTACAAAAATTCCTTATTTCCACGCATCATGAGTGATTATAACAAAAACAGCATGACTATAACATAATATACACCGTTTTCAAACAATGAACCTCTGTCCCCTCCCCCTTTTTTCCCTATTCCCCCTTTTCCACGGCTGGTGTCCTAACACCCCCTGCCATAGATCTCTGTGGCGGCTCGTAGGGTATTTTGTAGATGTAGATGTGTCAAACTATCCTCAATGGCGCGAATGACCTCAGATGCCGTTGGTCTTCGCCAAGTAACTAACCAAGCGAAATTAAGAACCTAACCCGGAAGAAAGCCCGAGAGAAGTTTAGCATAAATGCTTCCTCGGTCTGTATGTCCTTGGGTGGGGTTAGCACGATGTTTAGTGCGAGAGCCGGTGGTGCTGAGGAACCGGAAAACTTGTTGCCCAGTCCATATTAATAATCCAAATTACAAATTACCCAAATATTGTAACCCGTGCAGATTAAAATTACTTCAGCAGAAATTAATCAATTACATGAAAAATTAATTAACAAAAGGAATCAATTACAATTAGCAATAGATTACAATTGCTTTATATTCGATCGCAAACTCTGGGATGACCACAAACTTGAATTCTGTTCGCTGTAGACTTTAAAAAACAGCATTACGGCATAATGTTTCGCGAAAAATGTTTCTGGTGGAGACCCGGCCTAAGAGAATGTACTGAAGGTGCTGTGAAGGGTGATGCTCGAAATAAGTAGTCGAAATAAACTATGGTAAGCACATGCTCTTGCAGTCGATAAAAATCGAAAACTGGAGTTATCAACAAATTCACTGAGCGATTACGCGCCGATTACAAATCATCCCGAGAGTAAGGATTACACAAATGTAGCGATTACTTCGGGAGTAGAGTACAGGTAAAATTACAATTTGAAAAAAGTAACGATTACAAGTAAAAGTAAGTAAAATTCAATCGTTCCCGGTCATCAGATTACTTGTAATCGATTGTTTCCCATCACTGCTAATAATCTACCTGTAGATCTTTTTCCCTCGTTTAAAAATCCAAGCGCTGGCTTTTGAAGTCTCTTGTGGAAGGAGACCTTGGGTCACTCCTGTGGAACGCGCGATCTCTTTCTTCTCATTTTACCTTGTCCCTCTGCCTTTGTTTTCACCTAAAAGGATTAAGGCCTTGGAAAACGGAATGGAAGTTTTGTTTATCCTTCCGCAATTTTGAGTGATTCCATCACGGCCATTTCGGCTTAATTACCCGCTCGGCGGAGCGCACAAACCAGAAAATAACACTGATTGACCGACCGGTAGTGACCAATAGAATTTATATCGACCTAGATTTCGATATTATCATTGTACCTGCATCATCTTCAGGTAGAAATTTAAGAAATTTAAGGCTGCAGTATTTGCACTCAAAATATTGGTAATGATCACTGCACATATGCATAAGTTCCTCTTGGTCCTTACTTTTTACCTGAAGATGGTGCAGTTATGTATATGATATCGACATTTGGTCGTGACATTATCACTGTGGAAAGTCGTTACTGTGTAGGCATGTAGTGTGTTTCAATGCCAGCAATTTACTTGCTATTTACAATAAAATAACATCTTTACCAGGAGATCTAGTGGGTGTATTTTTCAGTGAAAATCCTTTTCTCCCAACCAGTTACGCGATAAATGACGCGTGTGCTCCACCGATCGAAGAACCACCTCATTCGCTCTAGGCTATAAAAATTATGCCGATGCACGTATTCGAAGTTGATATTGATAGATGATTCAGTGAAATTTTATGCTATACATTTAGATCAGCCACTGGCAAATATTTTATCACCATGTTGGCAATTAAATATATTATTTTAGATTGCCTGAATATGCGTGAACGCTTGAATTGTCTTACCTCATTATCAAGCTCGGGTGAAAAGTCATTGCATTTGCATTCGACCTATTATCATCCTTTCCCCCTTTCACTTATTTTTCCCTATTCCCTCAACCTTTCATTGCTGGTGTTCTAACAACCACTGCGGTACACCCGTGCGGCGGCTCGCAGATTAACGTATAGATGTACGTCAACAAAGTAGTACACCTGCATAGTTTGTAGAAGGAGTTTAATTTCCACAAGTCATAAATCCAGAGCATTTCCTGCTACGGAAATTAAATGAACTAAATTGTAGTTGGGCGCATTATTGCGTGCATCATGATTATTATATTCACGAGAAATTGTACACTTTGTGAAAGTATATCAGGAATGCAAGAAGTGCTGTTATTTGTAGTTAGCTAAACAAAAAAGCTTTTCTTTGTGTTAATACTAACTCGGTGACCTCCCGAGCAATTTTTCCTAGTGTTAGCCTAAATACGATATCTATTCGATCGCGGTGGCTATGTGGTATCTTAAATCTGTTCGGTCCACCGTCCATTTCCCTACTGTAATGTTTATCATCTGTTTGACCTCGATATACCGGGGCGTGTGTTATATATTTCATGTTTTCAGAAAAGAGATCGGCTTCGATCTTGCTTAAAAGATTTAGGGTGGGATTCATAGTGGACACAGTTAAAGTGTCAAAAAGCCTTCCTCATCTAACTTATTGTGCATAACCTTAATGCTGTTTGTATCACAAAAGAAAATATTTATTTCCTGATTGTAAATCTTTACACGGATAAATTATAAACGCCCAAAGTCAACTCCTTGCTCTCTATAATTAGTAGGTTTATTGTTTACAGTAAGTGGTCTACATGTTTTCTCAGTATATCTTAATCTACAAAGTTACTCTTAATGCCTCAATATCGCCCGACGAAATTAACTACTTACTTTCTGCCTCCCCTCATAACTTCCTAGATCTCTATTTTTCCTATTCCGATGTTACAAAACATTAGTAGGATGCAAATAGTACGAAGTTACGGATGAAAAAGTGACAGGCAGGTTTTACTTCGCTCTAGTTTTTTCACATTTCGAGTGCGCCGAGTGCATTTGGGAGTCGGGAGAGAAAGACTTTGTACGCGAAGTAACAGAATACAAAGGAAAGACGCCCGATTCTTAACAAAAACTGCTAAATTCGACCAGACAGTGGAGCACAGCAGATGGATGGACTAGTTTTAGAGCCACTTGAAAGTCGTAGGCTACATGCTAGGCTAAGATAACTTTGAAAAATATAGATCACGCTATTATCAAGGTGACACGGAGGATATAATTTTGACCCCACACTATACCTGAAGTGGTGAAAGGGGCGACGAAATGAGAGTGATGCCCTACCGAGCTAAAAGGTGCGCAAATTCCTTCTTTCCCCATACATTTAATGACTAACTAAAAAACAAATATACACAATGGGACTCGTGCTATTCCCTTATGCCCTTTCCATTTTCCAAATCGCTTTCACTAATTTCCAACTTTTTCATAGGCAGTGTCCTAAAACCTCCTTCCACAGGCCCCTGCGGCCGCTAGTAGGGCAGTTCAATGTGTAGATGTAGAAAAACATTCCCCTTAAATCAGTCTTCAAACCATCTGCATTTCGTAAATCTTGCCCATTTTTCGCTGCCATTCGCGTTCATTTCCATCTTCGTTTCCCATTTCCCGCGACGTAGTTCCATTCCGTGGAGCGTTCTTTTCGCTCTCGAAAAATGTGTTTCGTGCTCGAAGGTCGACTCCCATCCCATGGGGGGTAGAATGGGGAGAGGTAAGTGATCCGACACTTTATCCCTTGTCCGTTCGCACACGTCCGCTTCGCGATTATTTCGATTGCGACATTTTCTTCTTTCTCGGCGAGACAGCAGTAGTTAGGGAAACGCGAACAGGAAGAGCGCTCCGCCCTGAAACCAACAAGTGACTCTGTACATACATCCTGTAAATCTTTTTCCGTCTCGTGCTCGTCATGACACGCATGAGGCTACCTTCCCCATCCGGAAGCGCATCGTTGCTCTAGGTTTGAGCGTCCCATTGATTAAGGTGGCTGGTGCGGTAATCGTGCATTATTGAGTGCGTATTTTAATACTTTTTTCTAGGAATTCGAAAACAATTCTTGCAACACCTTCCATTTAAGTAAATCTGTTCATGCAGTGGAACTCACCACTCATTCAGTAATTTAAATGATACAAGCATTATATTTTTAATTTTTTGCCTTGATTAATTCATATTATGGTTTGGGTATTCGGCGCGGCATTCGAAATTTAGACGCAATTGTATTGAAGTATGTTTTTTTCTTCGAATATTGGACCCGGCTTATCACATTGATATTTGTTAGCAACCATTATAATACATGATGATAAGAAAATCATTATTTTCCGTATAGCAGATAATCTTTACGTATGAAATAAAAAAAATATTATGAAATATATGTCATGTGCCATAAGGCTACATGCTGGAATAGCATTTTATCGCCAAAAAACGAAATCGGTATGATGCAATATTTTCACTTTTATTTTTCACCCTGTATTTTTCATGAAAAAGCAGGCAATACAAGTCCATTCACCATCTTTGTTACCTGTGGCATTTTATGACATCCTTTGGCATCCTAGTATGCTCCAATTTTACTTATTTCCCGCAAGATCTTTTTATTATTAAACGCCTTTTCACTCAATCATAGGTTTCGAGGTTTACCATATTTCATTAACTGTTAATCAATTCTTTATTCATGTATATTTTAATATCACTGGTCTTGATCCATTAACCTAAGGTCCATTAAAAAGGCTAGAATTTCATGGTTTCAGATGAATACCCTTTATATTACTATGAAATATATGGTTGCAAATGCGATTAACATTTACAGTGCATTGGGGAATTATCCAATAACTTTTAGAAGAGCAGATTTAAGGATTAGACTTAGCTTACTCCACATGTTCTTTGATGGAATAATTTCTGCCATTGGTTTAAAAAGGTTTAATTTATGGTTATAATGCATTGAGCAAATTTAATTTTACAGAGTCCTAGAAAGAAATCTGCATGATAATGGTATTTTGAACTTTATGAAAACCATTTCCCATAGCTTAAAATATAACGAAATATTATTTGATCTATTGAAGATTGTAAGTCATCTTGGAGCAATAATTAAACAATTTGGTTACAGGAAATGTGACAAATATCTATACCATCCAGTATTTTTGAGTCAGGTCATATGTGTAGCTCGTCCAATGCTGCTCAATCGGCACCGATCGGCGCAATGCATTGTGGACAGTGAGCATGGTAAAACGTCACGGAAGCATGACCTAAGTATGAAAATTACAGTGATCTAGTCGACACCCCTACTTCGCTCAGTATCGGGTGGGTTCGACTGTCGAGACGTTTATGAAAACAATTAGTAGGAAAAGTGCCACCGATAACTGTACCTACTGCTGCCACCCTTTAGCGCGTACGGAAAGTGACAGTTTCGTCTTTGCATACGGCAGGGATGTGATCCGAAAAGGCACTTTAGGTTTCGTTCCGTACCTGGGAGGAACCCGAACTCGGAGTCCGAGCCTCGGCGTTGAAGGAGACCCAACCCTTCACCGCGGGTGGTTTATAGCACCAACTGACCGGTCACACTATAGTTTATAAATTCTTAAAGTTAAACATAAATCGCAAAATTATATTCACCTTTTTGTTGTACTCTTCACGCTGATGAAAATGGTTTTTTCATCGCAGTTATACGTTAGGTATTAACCATTTAACGTTCATTAGTAAACCAAGCCAGTTTAATGTACATTCAATTACTAAACCAAGTACTTACTCCCCGGTACGGCACGAAACGTAATGTGCCTTTTCGGATCACATCCCTGGCATACGGCCCTGAGTCACATGAAATAATTTCTCACTTTGTACATTACTTTTCTTATTTCCGACTATAATTTAGAAACTAATAATCAAGGTACATATTTCGTAATTGATAATGGCATAATAGATGTCGAAACCATGGCCGGAAAGAGTAAAAAAGTGTAGAACGCACAAAGCAAGAAACTAGTTCAATTATTCGCATGCTCAAAAACCACCAAGCACGTACCCGTATGGGCAAGAGTATCTCTAGTTGGGAACCACTAATATTTTACCAAAGTTGTGTCTTTGTCAGGAGACTGTGAAGCTGTTGCTATAAGTAAAATAAAAAAAATAAAATTTGAAACACAAGATAACAGAAGTTCTGAAGATAATGCTTAAAATTGAGACCAATCCCGTAATTTTTGAATTTCTGTGGTTTGTAAAATTTTAATCTTAAAAATGTATTTGAAAACTTAAAAAGATAGTTTGAAATGGGGTGATTATTCAGTAACCCAATAACAAGTATGAATGATTGTTTCTTTAAAAGGATAGGATAGACAGTGTTATGCGAGGAATAATATGGGACGATCATTAAACTCAGCCATTGCCAGCTCGCCGTATGGGTTGAAGCTTTCGACTTTCATACGATGACTTTCATATTTCTTACGTTTGACTTAAAAAAAAAACATTTTCCTCAGGAAATAATCGAACGCCACCTGCAAGCTCTAGTTCCCTGTCAACCGATTCGAAATCCATTTTCTTCGCTCCAAAAGCTTCGACCCTTTTACGATTTGATTTCTCATCTCTTTCTTATGCTTCTCACAATCAGAAACGTCTTAGTAAGCCCGGTTAAAATCTTCGGGCACCCGACTACAATCCTCGAGGGGGCACTATCTGATGGAAAGACGAGCTGTCGGCCTTAAAGATGGAGAAGATTGTCTTATTCCCATCCCAGAAAGGAGGGGGCAGGCGAATCTTCCATTTCCCACTGCTCGGCGTGGGCTGTTACTTGGGTCTCTATTATTACGGGGGAATCGGATGCTTTAAGAGCGCTGAAAATCCTCCTCTCACTCGCCGTCCATTCCATCAAGGATTAATTCGTCTTTCGCCCGAGGTTGTGTGACCCACAAACCTTGCTCCGACGACTCATCTTCCCATTCGTTTTGCCCGCCTCCCTTTGGCTCGAGGACGAGGCTTGGCAATGGGACACTCCAGCTGGCCTATTCACATGACATTCACGTCCGACGTACCGACAGATTAAACGTGTTGTTTCTTCGTCATGCATTTCGCCGCGATCTCCTGCTGCCATTTAAACGAACGAAACGTTGGCATGATTTTTTTCCGTATATATTAGTAGACACTTCACGTTATTCTGACAATGAGTGCGTAATTATAATTTGAATTAGTTACATTTCGGCATAATTTTAGTCATTTTAAGCTGCTGTTAAAAGAATTCGATTTGAATTCCAAAACAGATTCACAAATGATATTTTTTTGAATATAGCTACCCTCTCGTGCTTCAGCTAGTCATCTTCGACGTGTCGTTTCTGTTTTTTATTTCCTTGTCGGTATAATTACTTTTTTGATATTTACAGAGAATATCGTTATTATTTATATAATTCATTTGTTTACTTATATAATGTCCCCGCTATGGAGACATTAGATAAATAAATGTAAGAAAAAATATATAGTCAATGTGTCCGTGTTTATCCGTCGTATCATATCTATTGTAGAATTCATCGTTGCATAGTGCCAGTGCTTCCCTATTAATAAGTTTACTTGTAAATAGCTCTAATTAATCTTACAGAATACATTACTGAGGTTTCATTATACCTTAATTTAGTTTTGCGTTGGATTCGTATGGATGATATCTGTTAAAAACACAAATACAAGTACCTGACATGCTCACTTCCCATATGACCAACGTAAAAATCCTCGAATCTCGAATGCCCGAATTTATTTTAAGTGGGTTGGAAAAATAATTGCGATGGTATCTAAGATAAATTATGACAGCTGATTTTGAATTTGAAAATTTAAAACAATGAGTTAATACCGCCTTGAATTAAGCTCGTGAAAAAATACATCGTTTATTTTATTTAGTGACTAGGAAATTCTTTCGCTTGCATTGCAGTACCGTTGGCGTTAGTTTAAATAGTTTGAGCAAGGTACCACTTCAAGTTAAAATTCGATGATTTTGGCCTCATTTTATCGAAAAAAATCGAAATTTTTCAATGATTATATAATATCAGCCACTTACTATTATACTTTTTGAGATATTTTCCAAAAAATACCAGCCAATATCAACGGGAAAGGGTCCGGACATGTACTCCAGAGAGGCTTTATTTAAAAAAATGAATTTATAACGCATATATATCGTCAAACATTTAAGTGTGTAGTTGGAGCGTAGGTTTATACATTGGCTTGATATCCGGGATTTCATTTTTTTTGGGTGCAGCTGCGTGCGTCAGCGTTTAGGTGACGACAGTTTCTCCTTTTCAGTTCGAGACTGAAGACTCCTGTACGGAGGAGAAACTGTCGTCACTTTAGGTGGCTCCACCGTAAAAGGACATGGATGTCATTTTATTCATATTCTGGATGCTTATAGAAAAACATGTTCTTCGTCTGATGTTCACAGCAAAATGTTACCTTTCCGCGCAGTTTTTCTCGCAAATTGAAGTTGAAATAACATGGTGTTAATGCGGAAGTGGGAGAATCACGGGGTAAATTGTATTTTTCTCTCTAATATGAATGCCATTTTCACGGAAAACTATTTTTACAACTCCAGAGATATTGAACAAAAATGAAATCGCTGCATCTTACCACCTTGAGTTATTAGCTTATGACTGCGATAAATGATGTCAACATGTGGCAATTCCATAGAAATGGCGCTGCAGTCGGCGTCTAACGATATAAAAAAATTTTCATTAAAAATATATCAATAGAATAATCTGCATACCCAGCTATCACAATGTAAGTGATGGAGGTAAGTTTGAAAGAATAAATAGGTATGTAGCTTACAATATAAGTCGCTTACTTATTTCTTACACACGTATCGCATGACTTCTTGCGAGCGAAACAGGTACTTAAGGATAATTGAGGCACGGACTGATGGTCTCAAACCGTTCCCTCCTCAGGGTGCACCTCATGAAAATTGTCGGATTGCTGAACCTCTAGGTAATGGTATTTTGTCCCAAAACGTGCAAATGCTAGCGTGAGGAATCCGAGCGAAGAGTTTTTTCACAGCGAGGATGAAGACTTTGCACACACTGTACGGAGCCAGAGATGAATTAGTGAGCGAGGTCGGAGGAGTGAATGTGGGAACGTAGGTGAGAGGGTAAAGATGGCTGCCGGCACACTTGCTCATCTCGAGACGTTTTGAAAGTGGTTAATGGCTCGAAAACTCGTTGCGTTCGGCGAAGCTCCGTTCCCAGGGGAGGAAGATTTCAGGCGGTTCGATTCGAAGTCCGCACTTCCTCGCGTCCGAAATGTTTGCCGAAGGCACCATTATGTGTTTATCCCAGTCTCCACGAGGTAAATTGGTTATTGAGTGGGATTGGGATCTGGACTACTTTAGGGCCATTGTTTCTCTTGCAACGGCTTTCCGGTCCAGTTAAAATGCACTGTCATTTAAAGAGTTCACGATACTGTTGCGAAATGAATTATATTTAGAAGTTCCAGTTTTGCTGACTTTAAAAAGCTTCATGATAGCTGCTACTCGTTCAAGAATAACTCAGAGGAAGTTGAAGAAGGTCGTAGTGAAATCAGGACAGGTTTTTCTACATTTCCACTAAACTGTTTCCTTTATTTACGTAAAAATGGTTTCGACGCCTTGTCGTCATTATCGAGGGCTGATTTGGTTGGGTGAGGTTTATCAGACTGTTTAATGCCTTCAAACCACTGTCAAGAGGCAACATTTGGCAGTGCCGTTTGAACGTTTAAATCAGAATTAAGTTACAATATAAATGGGATATGAAAAAGTCGATTTTATTTGTCGTTAACGGCTCCCTATAATTCTGAAATATTTCGCAATTGAGAGACCTTCAAATAAAAACTTTACGAATCCACTGAATGTAATTTTTATTGTTTTAACTTATTTCGCTACACTGTAGCTCCTTCAGTGGTGCTACATTAACCCAACCAAGCAATGGTTGTTTCCCAAAGATGTTACGGTATACGTTGTACGATACAGGTTGAAATATTTAATTTGTCAAAGACGCCAGAGGATTGAATATTGTGAATCGAAACATATTTACTTTTCTGATTTTTAACTGACGTAATTTCTCTCAGTCGGCACTTCTCCACTATCTCATCGGATTAATTAGCTTCCGATGTAGGTAATTCAAAAAGATGGTGGGGATGATCCGAGTTATAGAATTCTCCTCGTGCAATTTATAGTTTTGTTGTTTAATTGAAAATGTATTGTACTGGAAGGCTTATCTTATCCATCTTATTATATCTTATCCATTTCGTAGTGGTACTCCGTTTGTTAACTGGTTACATGATATTGGTCCAGCGTATAATTAATTATTTTAAACAATGAAGCATTTAACTAGGGTAACTTGTATAAAATTATCCTGAGATGAATTCTCCAGTGAAGTGTTAATATAACCAAGCTCAGTTTATATTATCGAGGACAGTAGTAAGTCTCCACCCTCATTGACAACTTTATAATCCCTATTCGCTGTGCGGTGAATTAAAAAAAAATGACGAGATGACAAATAAATCGCTAATAGAGGCATACACACATGAGAAATATAATGATATGCATGAACATGCGTATACACCATGGGGTTGAAATTCGCCATGAAAAAATTATTTGCCTTGACCGGGATTCGTACCCGGATCTCGCAATTGCCAGTCAGGTATGTTAGCCAGTTACATCATCAAGCCATCTTAATTAAAGGCGAATTTCGGTGTAACTGGCTGACACACTTCACCGGGAATTGGGAGATCTGGGTTCGAATTCATGTCAAGGCAATTAATTTTTTCATGGCGAATTCCAACCCCCTTGCGTGTATCTTTGCACCCGCACTTGTGACTGAGTACCACTTCATTTGTACATTTTCGTAGTGATTGGAAAGTTGTCATGCTGTTCACCTTTTTCGTCTCCCTATTCCTTTTCCCAATTTGTCGCAGGGTAGTATGTAGATGTATGCTATACCTTCAAGAATATCCCGATGTTTAGCGATACATTTTAAAATCATGACTGATGTTAAATTGTATCGATACCATTGACGGCCCCAAAGGAGCCGTGAAAAAGGGTCAGTAGGGGCAATTGAATTCCCCCAAATCCGGCGTATTTCTTTGTCATAGGTAGACCTTAAATTTAAAGCCTTAATTATTTTGTTGCTTTATTATTGAAGCTTTGGTTATTTTACTTTTAAATCCAGTTAAAGTTTATATTAACTAAAAATTTTTAAAAGCCACAAGCTAAATGCGAATGTGAATCAAAATAATGTTGGAATTAGTCGAAATTTGGTGGTAATCTAAAAGGGCATTTAGTAAAAACTTGCTCTTCTTAAAAGGCAAACTTTTGCTTCCAAATCTCTTATAACGCGCCGTTTTGCACATAGTTTGTTAGGAGATTCCGGGATGAGACCCACGAACCCCCCTTTTCCTGGGGGGTATTCTCCCCCCGATCCTCTAGTCTGGAGCCGCCCCTGATCGACACATGACTCCCATGCCTAGCCACATCGTGGACGAATAAAAGCTTTCATAACTTTACAATCCGGGTACATGAACACCCTTATAGAGCAGGTGTTCTCAAACGGTGTGCTGCGAAATTCTGGACTATGACGCGAAAAAAGTAATGGGAAAGTACGAACATATAAAAACAGGCTTGTGCATTAAATTTTTTCGTTTTGTTCAAAAAATCTTTGCGAACTGAAAATACAATCGAAGTGTTTCTCGAGCGTTCCAGTGTTCCGGTACCCTCTGCTAGAGTTCTTGATCTTTCGGGACTGCTCCTTTGCGTTCTACATTCCTATAAAGCAGGCATCGTTGCTTCTACATCGTTGTTCTACCTCCTATCGTCGATGTTCTACCCCCTAGGCCACATTTGAATTTATTTCAGAGAAGTTTTATTTATTTTGCCCCGAAAATCTTTAATCTGCTTCCAATGGCAGTTAAAAAGGAAAAAAAAGTTAACTCTTATTTAAAGAAGGTAAAAAATGGCTATTTGAATATGATGATATTGAAATAGTATTTGCAAATGTCCATGAAATTGTTGGTTTGCGAGGAAATTATTACAATTTATGTAAATTGTCTATAGTACATACCATTCAAAACTGAAAAATCTTATGTTCTATTGCACGAAATTCTTGGTTACCCCCGCGCAGGTTTAAAATCTTTGGAGTAACCTTAAGCTTCCATATTTTCTGTGAAATGAATTTGTTAAAGTACTTTGTATCAAAGAAAGAAAGGAAAAAAAATATTTATGTGCCTCTAAATTCCGCACGGCGAAATCGTGTGCCACGAACCAAAAATAGTTTGAGAACCCATGTTCTTGAATTTTCATTCCTTCTCTCTTGTCGTCATGACACGTATGTGGGCTCCCGCTGTCGGACCAGCGGCGTGGAATCAAATCCATTCCGCGAGTCGAACTGTTTAACCAGCGAACAAAGCAATGCGACCCGGGAGTTGAATGGGCGCTGGGCGCAGCGGCTTGTCGGTAATCGAGTTACATAAGCGCGCATGGGAGGACGAGCGAAGGAGGGGAAAGTTAAGATGAGTGGTGGGGAAAAGGAGGGGGGTGTAACTGTGAAGGGGAGGGAGGAGGGGTGGTGAGGAACGTAAAGGACAGCGAGGCATTCCACCGGGGAGGGGAAAACGCGGTCAGCCTCGGCGGGAGGGAGGCAGGGGAAAGGCGAAAGGCTAGTGTCATTGTTTACGTTGGAAGCACGTCGCTAGGGAGATGACAAATGGCTCGTGATATGCATAGCCAAACACATTGGCGGTGGGTGGAGATTAATTTTTCGGGAGATTCGGTTGAGAAAGTCGGGTTTCAAATGCGAGCTGTCCGCGCGTTTTTCTTCACTACTAATAGCTTTTATTCTACTAAGAACATCGCGTGTATATGATTTAAAATCTCCGTTTTTCAAGTGTTGACACTGGCGTCGAAGGTCCGAGAACACAAATGTTTTGGCGTGAACACAAACACAAACACGAGAACAGAAACACAAATGTTTTGGCGTGAAATACAAATTAAAAGTTTGAAGGCAAAGGTTAACGGGTGGGTAAACTAGTTTTTGAGGAATTTTTCGTGTGTCAGTATTTTTTCAATTCCAATGAACGCGGAAGTATCGAAAAACGATACTTATTTGGATTTTGGATAAAACTCACAAATTCAATTTTTTCTTCTAATTGACCGCCGCGAATGAGCGTCTTGATGCTAATTTATTTACTTGTTAGCCTACTTGCACCACTTAATACCGGATCTCCTCTATGCAGGGGTCAGGTTCGTCTGCATTTGGACTATTGTTTTTTTTGCTAGGTTTGATGGCAAGGTTTCGCAGTAACCTTGCCATGTAGGACTGGTCCGTTCACTCTGCATCGTTGCTTCGTGGAAGGTTGCTCAAACCTCGGTGGGTGACCGATTCTCATCCCTTAAATGAACACATAGCTTAAGTAAAGTTAAAGTATGAGGCGAAAACTATTGGAAATGAACGATCGATAACATTGTCACAAAAAGAAGGATACTTTGTACATTTCTACACTGATTTTATTTCACCGACCTAGGTTTCGGCAACTTTTGCCATTATCAAGGTAATAGCAAAATACTACAAGCCAAAATACTCAACTCAAGCCTTGATAAAAAAAATGGTAAATGTTGTCAAAACCCAGGTCCGTGAAATAACCTCAGTGTGGAACTTTACAAAGTATCCTTATTTTTTGTGATACTGACACGTAGCTGAAGTCTAAAAAATTTTTAAAACCCACTTGTAATTTAGTGTATTTTGTTCTATTCGTACATCAATAAGGTATTTTACCAAGTGAATGGTAGATCCAAGGATTGTGTCGCCTATAATCTTCACAGCAAGAAGTTATCTCTTGCGTTTTCTTTATTAAACTATCTAATCTCCGATATTAAATTCATTTTAAACTCTTCATATGTATTTCCTCCATTCAAAGCGTACACAATTCCTTTTCTTTTCCTCCATCTCCCATGCTCAGCCAACATTTTCCCGTCCATCACCCACTTCAGCATGTAATTACCTCTCAATAAGCCCTCCAGTTAGATTTACAGCCTCCTTATCTCCCCTATAAGTATCCTATCGATTCCAAAAATATCCAATACTTTCTAATTTGACGGTCATGGGCATGATATGATAGAAGGATTCCATGTCACAAAGAAGAAATAGGTAGCTGTTTTCCACTTTAAAACCTCATTTGTACTACGTGTTTCGGCTCACTTATGGCCGGTAGCACGAATATTTAGCTATGGGTTCAATAGTTATGAAATCCATAAGGTAACGGACCTTCTTACTAAATTAAGGTTGTAGGAACTATCCCTTTCATAACATATCCCCCAATAGCCATTACTTCGGATGTTTCTTCCACTCATTCCGCTGAATTTATTTCTGAATTCGGCACCATCAAGTGACTGTGGTCTGCTCGATCACCCGATAAGTGAGTCGAAACGCGTCGGGTAAATAAAATATATAAAGTGAAAAAGTGCCATTTCCTTTTAGTAATAAGCGCTTTCTAAATTTTTTTTTCTCTTTGAAAATGGTTATATTCTCGTTCTGCTTAAGTCATTTGTAAAATTAAATCCTTTTCCTGAACCCCGAAACCCTCCCTTTGAACACACCATGGTAATGCGTGAATTCAGTGCCCATTTATTGAAATAATCCATACTTGGAATGCGATTAGACACGTATTATAAGAATGACCATATTTGATGAGGCAGGGATTTCGGTGCCTTCCCACGTTGGTTATCGAATGATGAAGACATATTCGCAGCTGTTTCAGGAAAAATCGTCAGGTTGATGACCTCCACTCCAAGATGATTCATATTAGGGATACGAAACCGTCGTTATTAATGAACAAAAGCACCAGAAATCACCGAAAGTCATGTATCATGAACTGCAAAAACCCAGCGGAAGTCTTCGCCATAACTTCATGTAATACCGTACACTAGTACTTATCAAAAAGGGAAAAATATATTTGGCGACTGCTGTTGCATGATTTGACTAAGGAAATGTTACCGAGTTCACAGGGCCATCCCTATGGAATGAGGGGCTCTGTGCAAACGAAAGTCGGAGCCCCCCTAACTTTGCATTCCCTTTTTGACATTGTGGCATCTTTTAAGCATATTTCATGGAAAGAAGGAAATTGACCTACAAAATGGCTAATGATTTCAAGAAATTTACATATACACTAAGTAGTAGGCAATTTCGGGAAATGGGCGGGTTTCACCGCACTGTCTGAAAAAGGCAAGCCTCATAGATGCGGGGCCCTGTACAGCGGCACCTGTCGCACTGCCATAGGGACGGCATTGCGAGTGCAAATACATTTGAAATCGTTGGATGATCGAACGCTCACATCTACTTATTCCATTTTAATTTCCATTCCAAAGTAGTACATACTTCCGAAGATCACACAACTTATGTACACGTGAAAGGAGTAGGAAATGTGATGTTTGCCTGGTAGGCAATGTGATCCATTCTCGCTTAACTTATAAGGTTCTGGATCGGCACCATCCATGAACTCATGACAGGAAAATCGATTTTCCGATACACAAAGAGAGACAAAAGTCATATTTTTTCAGAGATTGGTTGAAGATGGAAATTAGCTCTGGCCTAGTGATGTGGTTTCGGGAGAAGTACGATATTCGTTCCCCGCTTGCAGATAATTTATTTGGCATTTACCTGTCCGAGTGCCATTGCTATTTCCTTGAATTGTGGACAAGGTGTCAAGGCCAGAAGTCGTGCCCTGGAATGAGCTTCGGGCTGCCACTTTGCCTCTTGGCCTTAATTACTAAAAGCGAAGAAACTTTGGGCTCGGATTTCGCTCTTCAGAGTACGCCAAACGCGAACGCTGGCATGAAATGCTAAATGTATCTGCTTTGCGAAACGATCACGTAATATTTACAGAAACTGGATAGTTTATGTACATAAAATGCACTGTCGGAAAATTTTCAATATTTGTTATTTTCACGAGTTTGTTTTTATTTTAAGCTACATTAATTCATGGAAAACTTTCCATTCCGAAAAATATGCCATTTAGTTATCGTATTGTGTTGCGATTACTACACATCTTGTGTTAAAGAATTCCTTTATTACACACTAGCAGAAATTCCCGTTGATTCCCAACGCGAAGTATAAAAGTAAGAAGACATAAAGTAGTTCTATTCATACAGAAGAGAATCTGACTTCTCATTTCTCATCTTAGTTTTTTTTACTAATTGTAAGTGGAAGTTGCCCATTTTTTCCCTTACTGATGCATAGTATTAACTGTTTTACTAAAATTGTTTATTTTTAAAACAGTAAAACTAAACTATAAAACCGGTA
Organism: Pyrrhosoma nymphula; assembly: GCA_963573305.1. Classification (NCBI taxonomy): domain Eukaryota; kingdom Metazoa; phylum Arthropoda; class Insecta; order Odonata; family Coenagrionidae; genus Pyrrhosoma; species Pyrrhosoma nymphula. The sequence continues at coordinate 71,099,137 of OY754335.1, read as the reverse complement.
AATTTGAATATTCCACACTAACTTCTTAGTTCATTAGTAAAATAAATTGTGGAATATGAAAAATATAATTATTTTGATTTATACATTTATTATTTTTATTTCATATTGTCAGACATAATTCCTAAGAAGATAAGAATGAAGAACAGATTTAATTGATTTAAATTTGTTACAAAATGGTGAATAATATATCATCATAGCAGTAAATGAAGTATTAGGTAGCTTCCGAGGTATGTCTAATGTGGAACTAATTCTGCCAGCCATCCATGCCAGGGGATAATAAATGCATCCATGCCAGGGGATCTGTAAAGGAATCTGCGACCTTTGTCTCCGGGGCGATACGTTGCCAGCCTAGCTACCTCAACCATCATAGCTCCATCTTGAATACATCAAGCTCTCAGGCAAAGGAGTGGATTTTATCTGCGCTTTCACAAATTCCATATCATCTCTTGGAGATGCGACCTTGTGCTAAACAACCATGATCAGGCTGTTGAAGCGGGATAATTCTGTGACGTATTTTCTGGAGATGGAATGTGAAGAGACGTTGATGCGCAGTCAAAGAAGGCTCAAGGAAAGCTTTCTGTATCTTAAGATAATAACACAGGAAAACCCTTTGACAGGCTATTTTTTCTACTATATGTGTGTGTACAAAAATCTGAAATATGATTTTTTGTAAAGTAAGGTATAACTTTAATTATTTATTTTTTTAAATTATTTATTATATCGTTTATTATGGTGTTTCCCACTGCCCACTTGTTGACACTATAAACATTTTAAGGATTTTATTATAGGTAGCTTCTTATGAAATAAAAATGCCTTTAAAGTTACAATTACAATTATCTCCATCGTCTCAGGCTCAACCTTGTGGAAGTTCATTTTATCGTAAATGATGTCCTTTGTTTTTCCATGTTTTCCATCATTTTCGATTAAAATTACAACTTTTTTAATCCAAACATTAAAAAACAAACGTTCTAAATACATTTTATCATGTGCACAATTAAAGAAAAATATTGCTACGTTAAAAATATGCCTGAAGCAACTGGGCAGGAATATTCATCTGCATCCTCGTCTCCTTTCTTCATGCGATTCTTCTGGATCATCAGGAAGAGCAAACGATGTATCAAGCACCTCATCCTCTAATATGTTTTTCTTAGGTGGCGTTTCTGAGGATAATACCAAATGTGTTGATGTAAACTATGCAAATAGAAATTTACTGTATCAAGTGTTCCTAATTTGATATGTACATTCATCAAAGAGATGAGAGATGAATTGCCTATGTCGTGCAACAATCAGACAATTGCGAATACACGTACGTACAATGACACATGCGTAGACACCCACGTAATGGCTATAAGGATAAATATCCGTCCAATATTATAATATATGTGAAATGTAACCCGAGAAATGTAACAAAAAATGCGCTTATTCCATAGAAATGGTGCTGCAGTCGGCATCTTTGGCTTCAAAAAAGTGCTCATTAAAGATACGAGGGGGGACCCAAAAATAACCGGACACAATTTTTTTTAAATATCAGAATTGATTTTTTTGAGTTAGAAACGTTAGTCACCCTCTAAGTATTCTCCGTTAACGCTAATTCATTAGTTCAAACGTTTTTTCCACTGCGCGAAACACCTTTGGTACTCGTTATTTCCGATGCCTTGCAGCGCCGCCTTTGATTCTCTTTTCACCTCCGGAATGTCTGCAAAACGTTTCCCTTCCAGCTCTTTTTTCATTCGGAAGATCAAAAAGAAATCACAAGGTGCGAGATCTGGTGATTAGAGTGGGCGAGAAAGCGGTGTCATGCGGCTTTTCGCCAAAAAATCACGCACAGAAATGGCTGTGTGAGCTGGTGCATTGTCATGGTGGAAGAACCAGTCCCCACTCCGCCACAAATCGCGCCGTTTCAATTCGTCTCAGTATTCGCGTCGTATATTGGCGGAATAAACTGCATATTTTGCATATTAACTTTGGTTCTCAATAGGTAACGCATGTATTCACCGAATGCTGAGTTTTTTTAAACAAATAAACCAAAAGATGGAATTTAATATTACTTTTGACTTACACAGTCGCGGCGGAACGTCATTAAATTACAAACATATTAATTGAAAAGGTTTTTGAGAAAAAATGAAGTCAACATTTTTGTGTTCTAAAAATCAAAATTAACCTTTTCCTTCAATGGCATTCATTATCGGGAGAGGAGGGGGGATCCGAACCCCAAGGATCCCCTTCGTGTCTAAGTGATTTGGCTACGTGTCCTGGGGGTATATTCTCTAACTCGAAGCATCGGTGCTTTCTGGCGAAAGGATGCTTCAATAAGCTACTTGCTCCCATCGGTATTCTCTATCATGGAAGCTATCGGAGAAACAGCAAGCAGAAGCTACCGGTAGCTTATTAGGCTCCCACCCATATTCTGTAAATGTCACGAAGTTACTTCCGTAGCCCCAATAAGCTCCCACGGTAGCCTCACGAAGCGCGGCCTCCGAATACCTGATTAAATATTGGTAATTTTATAACGCTTATCCATCTATAACTATTCAACGCACGGGTATGTTTCTTACATTTATTAAATACACATTCCTTGCACTTTCACTGGGTTACTTTGTCATTTTCGCCATTTGCGGGATTTTTCACAAAAACATATTAACGGGAGTGACGGAAAGCCATATTTACCTTCGGTAAGTAACGTGATTCCAGCCCATAATGGGATACTCAGTGGGCTGTGGTAGCGTGTATCACCTTCGCATTTCTTTTGAAAGCTTCATCTTCGTATATTATTTAAATGATTTGAAGCAACGAGTAATTGACGAAAGCAAATAGCACGAATCATATTGCATCATATCATCGACATGAACCCCAATTCCCGAATATATTTACGAACAATCTTATTTTAATTGATCAAAACAGCCAAGATGGACGTCGTGCGTTCGTATTCACGAGATTGTTCACGAGATTATGTGAGCAAAAATAAAACATTTTAGAATTTTGCTCGCATGATTTTTAATGCGTGGAATTTTTCGCTAAACACGATGCACGGACATCTTCACCGCCTAAAACGGCCTTAAAACAGGTTTCACCAGTTTTATCCACGGAAAAACAATGAGAAGAGCTTTCCCATTGGTTCTAAGAATGACGTCACCAGAAATGAAGTTTCCGCGGATTTGGTTTAAAAATATTCTCATACCCGCCTTTCGCCAAACCTCTCTCCACGTCCTATTACGTTCTTGAGAAAGCTCCGGCGAGTTATAAAATACGGTTGGTAGCCAATTCTGGTAGCTTATTCGAAGCTACCGCATCGGTAGCTTCGAGATAGAGAATAGCCCCCCTGTTATTACACGATTACCGAAAGATTAAGGGCTTGTATCCCGGCCTAATCAGTTATATTTTCTCTGCAGTAACCATTAGGGGTCAGACAAGGATGTAACCTGTCACCAGCACTCTTCAATATATACAATGAGGAAGCAATAAAGGAAATAGAAGAACAAGGAATCAAAGTGAATGGAGAATAAATCAACATGCTACGCTTCGCTGATGAGGTAGCCATCGTAGCCGAAAACGAGGATGACCTACAGAAATCATTGAACACAATTGAAAAAGTGTTCCAGGAATATAGCATGAAAGTCAATAAAAAGAAAACCAAGATGCTTGTGTGCGGAAGAGAGAAAGTAGGGACCGACGTCCGCCTCAAAAGAGAAAGATTGGACCAAGTAGAATCATTGATCTACCTAGGGAGCACCATTACCTGGGATGGAAGAAGCACGACAGACATCAAGCGTCGAATAGCCCAAGCTAAGACGGCATTCATGGCCGAAAGGCCTCTACTCTGCTCGAAGAGCATAAGACTGGAGACAAGGAAACAATACATGAAAAAATTCGTGTGGGCAGTGGCACTCTACGGATCAGAAACATGGACCATTGGAAAAACTGACCAGAAAGGAATAGAAGCCTTCGAGACCTGATGCAGGAGGAGGGTGCTGAAGATAAAATGGACGTATAGGGTGAGAAACGAGGAGGTATGCAGCAGAATTGGAGAAGAAAGGGCACTGTGGAGCACCATACGCAAAAGAAGAACACGGTGGGTTAGCCATGTCATAAGACACAACAACTACATAGGAAGCATAATGGAGGAAAAAATTGAAGGGAAAGTCCCCCGAGGAAGACCAAGAGACAAGTACTTGGGGCAAGTCAAGAGGGATACGGGGAAGATGAACCATAGGGAAGTGAAGGAACTGGCATGGGATAGGGCGAAATGGAGGGCTGCAGTATACCAATCCTAGGATTGTAATACTATGATGATGAACCATTAGGGGCTTATATAGTCCGCGTAACCCGTTCGGCTGGAAGAAATTTAGAGTATGCGTATGCCTGATGTGCGGAGGCTTGTTGAGGAATAGTTATCGGACGCAGCTGTCAGTTAACGTTCAACTGCAATCAGTCGTTCGTTTTCATCGGCTCCCCCGACTCGCGAGGGAGAAAAATTCCCCATCGCGCTTGCATCGGGCTTGCGTGGCTCAGCCGTTGCACCACTTTCCCACTCCATCCCCGAGTGTCTTGAGCAACTCATTATCTCGACGGCGCGGTGCCCGAGTGAACAAAAGTGTTCATCCTTCTTGTTATGCCACCGCTGCTTTGGGCATTCCGGGCTTTCTCACAACCCTTTCCTGTCCCCTGGTGATAGGCGGAAGGATTATCGAAAACATTTCGTTGGCGACGCAGAATCCCACGGCCGAAAGAAACATTTCGCCGTGTTCCCAGCTTACGTTTCTCCTCGAGGGCTGCGTGCAGGTCTAATTCGATCAGCACTTCCCGTGTGAGAAAAATGCGATCGGGATGGCTGTTTGAGGTAGTTGGAGCGATATATCAATTCACCTAGAATTTGATGAATTTGGCGTCATTTGAAAGAAAACACTTCCATCTTTTTAATGAAATAAAATATTAGCCCCTTGTCAAACTACTTACTTTTCGAGCAACTTTCCCAAAAATATAAGCTTTTTTACATTTGATATATTACGGCTGTGCGCTCCAAAGGGATAATAGTGAAAAAATAGGAACTTTTAACAACTATATTTCGTCAAAAAACTAACGGTTTGTAGTTTATATGCTTTCTCAACAATTTATAAATATTAATCAACTACTCACCGCAGTTGCTTTGTTTTTTATTCAAAATGAATAGTTGTTCCATAAAGCTACGTTGGAAACTAGCAACCTTGAGTTGAGTCTAATTTTGAAAATCTTTTTAGGCCCGGCCTAAATGTACAGGTAGATTTAGAAATTATTTTACATATACATCTCGGTGAAGTTCGGTAATGGGCAAAATCGAACCAGGGGGGGGGGCCAAATGGGGAAGGTTTTTTAAAAACTGAAAAATGACTTAAACTCCCATAGTATAAAATATATTGCATTCGTTTAAATTTATTGTAATTCCTAAAACTACAACCAAAAATCTTTGTTTGATAGATGTTTTGATAACAACAACCATTAGCTCGAGGGGTGGAAAAAATAGGGTTTTTGGACAAAAAAATCATAGCTAAATTAGTAGGCACAATGTCAGATTCTTTCGACGTCATTGTAGATCTTCAAAATATTATCTAAAACTTTTGTCCGATGCCATTTTTGACACGGCTAACTCTTACTGCTAGGGGTGAGCAAAATGAGCCGAGTATATTTAAAATAAACTTCGAAATCTACCCGTGCCTCTAGGCCGGGCCTAAAGGGATTTTTAAAAATATTTTTTACTGTAGACATTAATGGCGCGTGGGAAGATGGAATGTGTGTACCAAGCTATCATTTCGGCAATGCACCTATCGATCTTTTATTCACCCCATTAATCAATAGGGGATTATCATTCGATTGATTTTTTCGATATTACTGTTGACATAAAATTTGCAAAGGTTTTCATATAGATTTACGGAGTTGCTTCGAAACATTAAGGCCTACTAACCAAATAACTAATCGTAGAAATTTGCATTTTTTTGTTTCCGAAAAATGACCTCTGACGTCATTTCGTCTATCGATCAAAGGCCCGCGGTTCGATTCCCGGTGAAGACGGATATTTTTCAAAGTATTTTCTAAATCTTTATACTGTTGTATTTCCGGCAGAAGTGGACTTCTTCTCAAAAGCCTTTTTAGGCATCTTTTAGAATGTACCGGGAAGAAGAGGGAAGAGGCGATGGATGAAATGACGTCACGGCCGTTATGGGAAGGTTGCCCGTCCATTCAACTTTAGACTCCTTTATCTCTGGCAATTTTTAGAATCTTTAAGAGATGATTTGCAAATGATCATTTGTCTTGGTCCCCTGCACGATAAAGTAAAAACAAAAATCGTGATAAACCCCCATTTCGGAGATATAGGCAGCTATCCATTCAAGGTGTTGGAGACGGCGCATATCGGAACACAACAATATCACAGTTCAGAAAACACGGACAAAGATTAATGGGAACGATGTGCGCTGGTGAAACGTTTGGTGAGGAGTCATCCAAGTCTTACGTAAGACGTTTTTGTGGGTAGGGGGGTTGAGTTTTTCTTACGCTGTCTTACGCATGTTGGTCAGGGGGTCCGAGAAAATCTTACGCAAGATTTTATTTACTTCTGAAATTGTATTTTTATCCCTTTTTAAAATTATTATTCGACGAAAAATCTTACTTTGCAGGATTTCCGTGGCGGCATTACGTCTGAATTTATACTAAACTCTAGATAAACGTATCTTCAACTACGATCAATTCTTTTCGTTCATCAGTTTGGAGATATTACATTTTTAAAGATCACGTATTTTGCAAGTGTGAATCACGAACTCTCGAAAACCGTTATCGATATCCGGCTAAAAGTTCATGCCACTTATAATTTTCTCAAAAGGGCTCACGGTTATTATGTGTAAAAAATTAAAATACCCGAAGAGGTGAGGTCAGTTTTCGCGTACTTGAGTATGAAACTGCCAATACATTTTTATCTATGTAAATGATTCCCAAAGTGTAGGACGACTTACGTAAATTGGGAAGGGAGTGGTTATTATATCTTTCGTTGTTTTGCATGGGGGAATGGGAGGAGGGGCCAAAAAGTGGCTAAAACCGCCTTACGCAATATGTGAATAGCTCCTAACCTGCCGGTAGGTAGGTTTACCATGTTCACGGCCGTATTTTTTGTGCGTAGTCATCGCATTAGATCAAAATTCAAATTTAAAAACATATTTGCCTTATGCCTCAGAGTAATTACATACTTTACATTATCCATGTTGGACAACTTTACTGTAATCAAAACTAAAGCAACGATAGCGCATGCAACTACTGAACGATATGTTCTCTTCTTCTCAAACACTCCCCAGCGCACTTCAACCCGATGTGTTTTGAAGTGCCCTACCCAGTGCACAGGGTCTGAAACGAATGGAAAGCTAGTGCCCTGCTTTGTTGCGAAGTGATTAGCGCATTGGAGTGAGTGGAAAGCTCCCATAGTGCCGAGTTAACATAACATCCTCCGTTTCACTCTCGCGCAATCTGAAATATCCAATGTAGTCGCGTTGGACGTTGCTATAGTGATGCATCTATTTCTCCACTACCCCCTTATGGTAGCTGGGGCGGTTAGCGTGAGTCAATGAGTGCACATTATAATAACTTTTCAAGTAATTCTAAAAACATTTCTTGGACAACATTTCACTCAAGTATATCTGTTTATACGGTGGAAATCGCATTACATGCCGTAAAGTTAATGATGCAAGAATTATATTTTAAAAATTTCGCCTTAATTAAAGCATTATTGTGACTTGAGTGTTCAGTGTGGAATTTGAAGTTTAAGCGGAAAACTTATCTGAATACGTTTTTTTACTCAGCATGAGACGTTGATATTTGCTATCAACCATTATAGTAATATTAAACGTATTATTTTACGTTTAGGAAATCATCTGTACATTTTAAATCGAATTGTTTTGCCATAAGCCATAAGGTTAAGTGTTAAAATAACATTGAATCGCCAAGAAACCAAGTCGGTAACATGAAATTTTACTCTTTTATTCATAAATATTACTAATAATAGCACACATGCAAAGTTTCACGCAAATCTGTGCATAGACAAGTAATAGCTCCAACCGCCTTATTCATCCATGTACACATCGATGGTGAAGCACTCTAGGCCCTCTGTACATTAAAACGCAGCCGGGCACGTAATTTCGGTGAAATGGTGAAGAGTATGAGGGCTGCAGTTTCGAGCGCGTACGACTCCCCGCCTTGAGATGTTATCTTTGAAATGAAGAGAAACCTTTTGTTGTTGGCGAGTGGAGCAATCACGGAACAAATTCACGTTCTGCGCATGAGATTTCAGATGTGACCATGTGACTCGTTTTTTTCCGCTCTTCCGGTAATGATCGTGCAACCAGGCAAAATTAATGCTTCTCAAACGTGCAGTAACTCTTTGATAAATGCCAAAAAGGTCATTGTACTCTGTTACTTGCATGGGTGCAATGTGATAACCACCTAAATTACATTCACCGCGTAATTAAATATTTCTATATTACATTTTTCCTCTTCTTATCGTTATTATTTATTCATCATAATTCCGAAAAGAGTCTTTCGGGCATTTACATCAGGCTTCACATCTAATGAAATATTGAAAGTTCACTTACAAACGTGCCTTGGGTTTAAAAAAAAGCCAATCAGGGCTCGAACCCGCGACCCTAGGGTTAGCAGGTGGGGACGTAACCTCACCGCCACCAAGACCGGTAAATAATTTGCCATCATCGGGATTCGAATGACAGAACCACACTTCTCCTAATTCATTCCCTTGTTCACCAATTGCGGTTGTTTTAATTTTGAGGAAAAAACTACTCGCTGTTAAAAGTTAAATATTTGCGATTATTCTCCAGAGTCATAAATTAGTTTTTTATGTTCACTGAATGACTCAAAACATGCCTCTGAAATTATGATTTGATTTGATTTATTTTAAATATTAAAAAACAGCCGATGTCGGCCTTTACATTGAACATTTACAACTTAGAGTCTGCAGCATTAACAAAATAAAATATGAAAAAAACATGTGTTGGTAAATAGTATCAAAATAAAAACAAAGATACAATAACATAATCAATACACTACAACAACATGGAAAGTTAGGGAATCAGGGGGAAAGCGCTTTTCTAAGCTGGCGCTTGAATGATCCGAAGGGAGCAGAAAATTTTAAAACTGAATTCTGATAGGAATTGTAATGATATCCCAAGTCCCGGACCTTAGAGATGCGATCTGTGCATCAGAAATTACTATTTTTTTAAAATAATGTCTCTCGGGACATAATTTTATCCGTACAATACCCAATAAAAAACAGCTTTTTCGTACTAATGTCCCGAAAAGTAGTGTGATTAAGTGGATGATATTTTGGTATCAAAGAGATGAAAGTTGTCTGAAAGATGAAGTCAGAGAGATGAGAGCTTTTTCTTTATAACTAGACTAAATGCATTGAAATTTATGTATATTTGAATGATTGTGATATTTGATGCACTGTGATAATATATAGTGATATTACGTTAACGAAATATGCAATTAATGAGACCAAATTCATGGAATATAATTCATTTATAGTGATATATGACAATCATATTGATATCTAGCTCAAACTATATTCAACAAAAGGCAACAAACTAAGGGTCCTTAAGCTTCATGTCCCAACCGACCAACGGGGTAATGTACTTACGGGGTAATCTCGTAAGTGTTACTGACCTTTTGCAACAACTGGGTTGGGAACCGCTTTCAGACCGACGATTAAAATTTAGACTTCATCTATTATGTAAGTCCCAGACCGATTTATTCTTTGACGACGTTAATAATATTTGACAAAATCCGATGTACTACGGTAGATCAGATAATGAGAATAAAGTTAGGGAACTAGACTGCTGAACGGACAGATTTAAAATGTCATTTCCGGTGAACGATAAGAGACCATAACAGCTGCCTTTGACACTTTTAGCTAGATTTGTCGATAGGTATTGTAACTCTTAGTAGTAGTAGTTTTCCAAATACTTGTACCCTTATCTGTTACCTATTACTTACAGCATGCCGTGTATGTTTCCACTATAATTCTTGAATTTCTGTCCGTTCATGTAGTTGCAAAATGCATAAGTACTAACGGCCCCTCTAAAAATAATAGCATATCTATAGCGTAGTGCATGCTTGTGAGGCATTTGCCTCGTGACAGGCATTAGCGATTAATGCCAGTGCATCATTAGTCGTAGATAAACTAACTTTAGGGTTTAGTGTAATGTATGTTGGTGACTACTCACCACCTGCCACACACCCTTGAGGTGGATCGCGGGGTTTTCTGTAGATGTGCTTGAGAAGCTCTGCACATTGAGAGGTCGGGATTCCTTTGAAAATTATCCGCCACCTCCGCAATTCGAACCTGAGACCTTGGAATGTATATCTAGTCCCATAGTTACCATATTAACCCGATATACCCTATGCATCACTCAATCGGCCGATTAAACTTCCCGGATTAAATAAAATCGAGATTCCCTAATGGGTAGATTTCAAGAGTCTTCGTCCCGCTGTATCCGATACATGTTATGCAACTCTCGAGTTATGATTAAGTGGTCTTGTGGTCATCCGTCCTTTCTCTTTGCAAACACAGACTTATGTAATCCACTGAAATTTCAAAAGCAAAGGCCGGTCAATGCCTCTGCCTCCACCCTCTGCTGCACTCATTAGAGGCATGATGAGGTTTAATCTCCTTTTTTCCGAAAATTCATCTCCGTACTTTAGTTGCCCATCAAGTCAGAAAATTGAGAAAAACTTCTCATAACTGTAATCGTGTGTGGATAATTTACTTTATTATCCTGGGAAAAGAAACTCTTTGCCTACGGAAGCTCACTGAAACAAATAAATAATTCTCTTTTGAGGATAGCGACGTAAACAAATTTGAGATGGTGAAATAATCGAAGAATGCAGTTAACGTATAAATGAATGGAAGGCAAAAGACGTTGACAGAATAAGTATTATTTGTCTCCGATTCAAATATTTCTGATGTATCGTCATTCAATGATAAAAATTCATAGTCCTGTCAGTATGACAGTGACACTTCATTTATAGGGTTTGCGAAACTCCAGGTGGTACCAGCTCGTAAAGAACATGACGTCAGGTGGAGGGAAGGGGTAAAATGGCTCAGGGTCAATCTGGTGCTCAGGTGTAGTCCTTCTGCACCCTTGCCCGTTAATCAACGATTGATTTGCCCATGAGAAGTACCATGGATTCGCTCTCGCTGAGTACGTGTGTGGGATAGGGATTGGAAAATCGATTTCGATTTTCTTCGAAAATCGATTATCACACTCCGACTTTCGATTTAATCGAAGTCGACTTTTTATTTTGAAAAATCGATCAAAATCGATTCTAGCCGATCGATTTTCGATTTTTAGCTTGCTATATCATTTTAATTTTGCCAATCGAGCTGCGCCAGTTCGTAAACCGCCCACCAGTCGACCGCAAGTCCAACCCCAATCCACTACAAGCCTGGAAGAAGATTAAGGGAGAATATCCCCACGTATACAAACTAGCCTGTAGGATTTTATCTATAGTTACCTCTTCCGTCCCGTGTGAGCGACTATTTTCTCACGCCGGGTTAATTGCAACACAGGTGCGAAATCGATTATCCGGAGAACATTTAAATATGTTAGTTTTCTTAAGGTCCATCCCTGAGGAACACTGGTTCCACGGCTTTGCAAACAATAAATAAAAAAATTCTGTTTTTCATTTTGTGGTATGCCCACTTTTCAATACAGGTACAATTCTTATTCCTACTAAAGTATATGTAATTATCTGGTATGGATTATTACTTCCCTGCATACCTTATTAATATCTTTAAAATAATATATTGTATTAGTAAATTGAACCGTATTCAGTTCTTATCCCTGGTGCTTCCACTAACCCATATTTTGCATTTTGTTACAACAGCACATCCGTATTTCAGCAGACAAATACTTTCCTATTTTAAAATATCGATTTCGATTTTTCGATTATTTTGGACAAAAAATCGAATATTTAAAAAATCGATTTTAAAAACCAAAATCGAAAGTCGATTAATCGAAAATCGATTCTGGATTTAGATTTCCAATCCCTAGTGTGGGAAATACGCAACGAATAAATTATTCGCGTGGACTGGGATCCAAACTCAGAGTCACAGAATTCGAGCCCAATGCTTTAACTTACAAACAGCTGGTTTGTAAATTCCCTCAACGAATGGGTGACTCTGGGCAGCATTAACGTGATGGCAGATGAATTTACTTTATGGAATTGCGACATAGTTAAAGAACTGTTAATTTTCCACACTGCTTCAATACAATTGACCAGTTTCGATGCTAAAACATTATCATCTGAGTTCAAATACCTACTGATGTTTCAACATCGAAACCGGTCAGCTTTATGAAAAACAGCGTATAAGATAGCCAAGTGGTTTATTCTTTTACTCCGGGTAGCATGGTGGGTTGAAGAACTGGAAGCGCATTCGAAGAATCTATAAAAATAAGTTTTCTTACTGTTTAAAGTAATAATTATTTCTGTGCCCTTCACTAAATGTGGTGACATACCCCGGGACGCGAATGAGACCTTCAAGTATTTTAGGTAGGAAAAATATTAGATGTATTAGTCATAGTTAGGATAAGAAAGCAATCATAATTAGAAGCGCAGGAAACTGATGCAATTTGATGGACTATCAGTCCAAACGAATGATTTTCATTCATCAAGAATTCCGCATATTCACATAAATATTTTGTGATGACTGTTCTGTTGTGCGGAGAATAGTTCTCTCTGGCCTTCGTATTTTCATCAGATGTTGAATATTTCCGTAAGAAAAAACAAATTGAATTAGTATTTATCCACGCCTTTTTATGACACCGATCTAGGTTTTAACCGGTAACCGTCATTTTCCCGTTGAATCCTTGGCCGGTGTAATTAAAAAGTGTTAATGAATAGAAATTCAAATTTTATTTTCTTACAAAAATGAAAAACTACCGCATGCCTAAGACAATTTTTAACACTTGCTGAACAATTATTTACATCCATCGGGTTCCCTGTTTCATGGAAAAGAACTCTCGAAATATGGAATGGCTGATGCATTTGAGCGTCGTTAAGGATAATTTTGAAGCCCTTTTTGTTATAATTTTCATTGACGATAGACAGCACTAATTCACCCTCTTTGGGGAAAAAATTTGCTTGCTGAAGTGGAAACTGGCAAATGGCTATATTTTCGCGTTTGAGTGCCCGCAGACTAAACATCTACATCTACAAAATACCCTGCAAGCCACCTCAGGGGTGTGTGGCAGGGGGGGGCAACTAGAGGCAACATTCCGTGACCTTCCTCGCCGGCAAGACAACATTTTTCGTCTTGGGAAACTAACAGCTGAGCGCGGAGTGTGTCGACACCAACCGGAATTTCTTTTGTTATTATGATTCGATAGTTTCTTTGAAATGTTAAAATTGCTTTCATGTCCGAACGTTGAATACGTTGAATATTTTTTCTGCATAAAATACTGAAATGTCCAATTTTCATCCGTAATTATGTCACAGCTGATAGTCAAGGACACAGAAATAATTTTCATTCAAATCAGTTTAAATATTTATTTCAACCTGTACATTTTTTAAAAGTGGAAAGGATGCGTCGTTTTTTCCAATCTTATTAGGGAATCGTTGATCATGTAAGACGTTCTGATGCTTGGTGGAAAAAAATAGGTCCTTGAAATCGTACGATACAAGTGATTCCGGATTGCATTAGTGTCCGGAAATATTAGTAAATCTCTTATCATTTTGTGTTACAGTTATTTAGAATTCACGTTTATATGAACTGGAACAAGATTATACCTACCTATTTGCAATTCTTAGCGTCACTAGCAGACACATTTGCTGCTTATATTTCTTGTTCTTTTGCCTTATATATCGTAATGTTATGTGAATCAGTGACATTGTTACTGTAGTTGAAGTATCCAAATCGTTTAAAAAAATTCTTTGAGCCAAACTTTTTTAAAATTTTTAGGTGAAACTTTTACTCTCTTTTCTAAATAAACGGAGGGTCTAAAATTTGATGATCATTAGCTCCCACAAATTCAAAATTGTGATCTGTAGGATAACTTATTGTAATGTTGGATCCCATTTTGAGTAGGCTTAGCTGATTTTCCTCAAGCTGTTGTAATTTTTCAAAGTCCTTACAGAGTTCACGGGAAAATGTTCCGGTTCTCATTGGTGTGCATTTTTTATACGAGTGATGATTTGGCGTTAATTTGGTAATGAAACTTCCTTTTCCACACAAATACGGCAATGTAAGATAGCCCTTTCTTATTTTAGTGAAAATGTCTCTCCAAGCAGCCATAAGACCGTGAGTTTTAAGTGTTGGTCATTGAAACGTATATCGATTCGAAAAATATTTATTTTTCATCTAACTTATATCGTTTGAGTAATATTTAAATTTCTTGTACTGACCCATTTCGAGATCTGCTCTGGTCATCCATGTCTCCCTTCTTCCCTTCGATGTACATCCCGGATCCTTTTGCAAGACGTCAGGACAGCTGCACAAAGTCGTTCCTCTTCTGCAAAAACGTTTTCTTTCCTCCCGCGAGGTCAAACTCCCGGTTTATCGCCCCAAAATCTAAGCAAAAAATATTTTCTTCTTCACCACACGTGGAACACACACGCAAAAAAAGTCCTTTGCTTTTCGAAGTAATCTCACTCACGTCCGCAAAAAATAATTAAAGCAAGTGCAAATGCACGTATCGTATATATATCCTCTTCCTTTCCGGTACTGTGGATGGTTTGCTATGTAGGGATGGCGGTCAGGCCATTAGCGGAAGTGGGAAGGGAGAGATCTTCCGGGTAGTGCCGGGCGATCGCGGTCGCTCTCGCCGGGGAACGGGATGATGAATGTTGCGGTGACACTATAAAGAGACGCAACTCATCGTGTTGGATGTTTACGCTGTTATCACTCGGTTCCTTGCTTTGGGGGATATGTACGCCCGAAGCAGTTTGCTCCCCGACTGATCTCTTTTCGGCTATGCCTCAGAAATCGAAAGAGGAGGAGTCTTATCTGCTCTTTTCTTCCTTCTTCTTCTCCCGGAGAGATCGCTGGAGCAAGAGTCGCCCGTTACAGTCTCCCGCGGCTGGACTCCACCGTGGCGACCTCTTGCAATGCTCGGCGGGCACTGTGTGAGAGAGCTTGGCGGTCTCCTTCTTACCTTCCTGCAGACTGGCCGATCGGCCTGTTTTAACAACCGGTGACGTATAGAGGGGCGCCCGGCCGCTTCTCCACCCCTTTCCTCCACGACAACACAACAACTCCCACCTCCTCATCCCTCCTTCAACCCCCCCTTCCATCCTCGCCTTGGTTTCCCCCGTTCCCTCCCCCCCACCTTCCAACTCCTCCTCCTCTGCCTCTTCTCATACCCAGCCCACAACCGCGAAGCTCTCAATTTATATTTCTTCACGCGCGGCTTTCACCCGTATGCCTTCCATCCCCTCCGCCCACCGATCGTCTACGCCGTCATCCCATACCCATTTCCATATATCCATCCACCGTCTCGTCTTCGCCTCCCTTAACACTTCTCCGTCTCTCTCTCTCTCATACACCCACGCAAAGTTCCACTCTTCCCTTCCCCCCTTGCGTGTTATGATCTACCTCAACGTCGACCGATGTGCCTCATTTCCCACATTCATCGGCGCTCTAACAGGTGGTAAACACGGCGATTCTCGATGCTAGTGATAAAAGGGGAATACGTATGTAAAATTTTCGTGAATGAGGTGGGTGTGACGTAGGTCCACTGTATATGCGGGGTTTACCTAGTATGATTTGACCAACTCAGCAAAATAAAATACTTGGCACATGTATTATTTCAATGAATTGTGCTACGCTCTGTGCAAAAGGGCTTCAACGTGGTTATTTTCGTGAATGGCTGGGGTTCGACGTATATCTGCTCCATGTTGTGGACTTTGATAATTGTAATCCAGTGTCTCTGCTATATGAAACACTTAATACAGCCTTTGTAGAAATTTTCCTGGTAGTTCTTCTAACCTGAATATGCTAAAACATACCGATGATTTTTGCTTGAGTGACAAGGCATGTCATAGGGCCACTGCTTATCTGAGATTTTGGAAATTTAATTTCATTGATTCCATTAAAGAAAATTCTTAATAAAATATTTATAGAAATTGTTATTACCTGTCCTGTCTTCCAGGATAAAATCTACAACTTTTTTCGTGATGTACCATGACGTAGGTACACTAATTATTTGGGGCAACGAAATTTTGATCAAGTGATTATGTAACACTCAATATTCACTGAATTTTTTATATTATTTATGAAATATGGACTTTCGTTCTTAGGTAAAACGTGCGTTTTTCCGTTAAAGCGCATGACTTAGAGCCGCCATTAGAGGTATGAAAATTTGAAAAGAGTAATTATGTCAAGTGAAAACTCAATACTATATCTTTTATTGAAATTATCGTTCCTGTGCTTCTCTTCCAGGGTTAAACATGTCGCATTTTTTTCGTGAGAGATAGGTTATGACAGAGGACCACATTGAATTTTGGGAATTCGAACACTTTGATTTCTGCTCGCCATCTATTCTATATCTATTATTTCTATCTTTCTGCTCTAATCGCCTTCCTAAATAACCAACCGACCAATTCTTTGTGAAGAGAACACTCATGATTTTCTCTCCAATATTACTCCGTTCCTCAATTTATCCTTACTTACCAATCTAGGTGTCTTAAGTTGGTGGGAATGATTTTTTTACATGCAGATTTGCGTGAAATTTTGCATGCGTGTTCTCGTTTGTTATAGTTATAGATAAAAGTGGAAAAATTTGCATCATGCTCATTTGGTGTTTTGGCAATTCAATGATATTTTAACACGTAGCCTTATAGCTTATGACAAATATTTAGTAATAGTTTGAAACATTTTAATTAGATGTTCACAGATTTTCTTCTAAATGCGAAATAATACATTTCTTATTATAATTATTGTTGATGAAAAATATCAAGGTGTTATGCCGACTCCAATATTCGAAAAAAAAAACATTTCAATCTAATTAAGTCTTAATTTCGAATACTGCGCCGAAAATTCTAGTCATAACATCCTTTAATTAAGGAAAGAAATTAAAATATTATTCTTGCATGACTTCCATTTTTTCTTGTAGGATGAGTTTTAACGCATTAACAGATGCATTTAAGTGAAATGTGTTCTTAGAATTTGTTTTCGACTTACTTAAAGAATTATTAAAATGTGCACACTATGACCCACGATTACCGCTCCAGCCACCTTAAGGTGCAATTGACCGCAGTGGTCAATCACCTCAATACAGCTACAATTCAAATTACCAGACACAATAATCAACCAATCATTCAGAAAGGAAGCCAGTAACCTTGGAAGCCATCTCAGCTTGTGTTGTGCTCAGCGCTCTCGTAGATCAACCCGAAGGCCGTTCTCCTCGACTTCCGCTTCAGGCACGGATGCTTTGTTAAAATGGAAATGCATTTGTTCTTTTGAGCCTGAAGTGTGAAATGACACCTGTTTCCAGCGATACCCCTATGCCCAGTTACCAATACGGGTTCCAACTCCATACCGTCCCTGAATACTCACTACGAATAATTTCGTTGAGGTGAATCTATTATCGTTTGGTATTCTACCGGTAATGATACGTTATGATGATTCATTACTACTCTCCTAACACCCTTTTTTTGAATTTATCTAATTTCTCTCACGATACCTCTTTTGATTGCATCAAAATGCCTTCACCCTCTTTTCAAGCATTCTCTCTACCAAAGTGTCCTCAGTATCATCATATATATTATTTCTCAAGGGCTTTTTTTTGTCGGTACGCCATAACTTCCTTAATACTACATCGATTTTCATAAATGAGGCATCATTTTAAAGCTTTTCTTAACCACTATACCGAAAAAATATACAAATTACTCACATTTCAGTTGTTTTTCGAAAAATTACAAATGAAAAAAAACAGTTTTTTTTGAAATCCCGCCCTCGACTTATCGATAATCTATCGAGAATATCGAGATATATCGAAATGAAACCGATTGCAATTTCATGCATCTATTATCTCAATCCGCATTTAATTTCGACTTAAAATATTGATTTAAGGTATTCGATCTGCTAATCTAGGTATTTATAAAATGAACTAAATTAATCAAAACTTGAATTTATATTTACGTCCCCAAACCGCTCGCAGTAATTTATTTTTACTTAGTCCATGACGACCAACTTACTTCGTCTCAGCTCTCTACGATAAACAAACCCGGCGATCAAATTAGACTATTCACTTTAAAGAAATCTACACAAGTTCAACTCAAAAGTAAGTACCGTATGGATTCTGACGCACTAACTACACGGTACTAACTATACGGTGTGCACTTCAATTAAGTGGGATTTGAGGAGGATACAGTGCGAATGCTTCGCACGGGTCGACTAGTCATTTCATATTCCTTTATGACTATCTCCATCCATCTACTTTTTATTGCTGATTCTCCCCAGTCAATGGACGCCTCTTTTTCTAACTAAATGAATTTTACAGGGCTGCATGAATGACTAAATTCCTCTACGTTGTGTTGTCAGCTGCACTGTAAGGATAATTTATTAACCTAAGGGCAAAGAATTAGCTGATGGCATGCTAACTAGTTATTTGATGAGGACCGAATTAGAATTACGAAGGTTTGTGAAACAGGAAACTCATTTTTACCACAATAATTGTTAGAGGAGGACAAACCGTAGGAAGACCATTACGTATTTAATGAAATAATTTATTTGGAGGTAACACTTATAAATACTCACCGGAATATTATTTTAACTTTAGAAATGGAAGGAATAGAAATGGAAAACAACGACAAAGAAACGTTTTTCGATCTGCTTGAAGTCCAGCTAGCGATGCTCAAAAGAGCCTGTAGTACTGGAAAAGATCGACTAAAGGAATATTGTAGAAAACCTTATCAATATTCATTTTCTTCATTTGTCTTCATCACACTTCATTTTTTATATCGATGATGCAAATAGGACAATGGAATACGAGGTTAATTGTAAAAGCAATATAAAAATGGAAAACGAACTGAAAAATTTAGATTCATTCTCACGAAGAAGAAAAAAATCCATGCAATGTTTTTGATGGCATCGCAATTACAACAGAGAATATAATATCTGGGATGGAGAAAAAATATGAAATATTTCGAAAGATGGCTGGGGGGGTTAGATAGCCTTAGCCTCGGACGCTATTTACGGGAATTAGGAGAAGTGTCACTTCACTTGGAGATTAATTGGTGAAAGTAAATAATGAACGAAGTATCGTAGATGGAAATGTATTTTGCAGAAATTAAGTTGCCTCCACTGCAGGGAATTGAACGGAATAATTCAGCTTGAATTCTGTGGTCAATAATGCACGACTTAAATTGAATCATGTAATAAGATGAAGGAACCATAGGAGTTATGTTTCAGCAAATGGGTCTAATGAACCTTGGGGAAGATTTCATCTTCAAGGAGAACAGAGGAAAAGGGGATATTTTTAGAACAACTAATGCTAGGGGATTGGTTTTCATGGGCATTATTGAAGAGTTAGCAGCTTTCTAAAGACAAAAATGGGAAAATATTCAATGAAGATGAGTACCTATGTGAGAAGGGCGATTCTGTTTGATAACAACTTTCGTCCTCCGTCTTTTTCTGTTCCCTTTCCCTACCCTTTTCGTGGCTGGTGTCCTAACATCTCCTGTCACAAGCCTGCAGTGGCTCGCAGGGTAGCATGTAGATGTACTTTGAATTCACTAGCTTTGGAAATACCTTGGTTTTTACCATACAGTCTATATGTAATTTGTTGTTAACAATAGTCAGGGAAGTGGCCACTTTTCATAACTCCACGAGGAAATAAAAAGAGAGGAGAAATGATATAAATGTATTTAGAAGCAAGAGCTTAGAAAGGTATTCAAGTTGCATATTCAGACTTGCTCGACCAGGTGGGTAATAGGCCGCCTTATCTCTTAGGTGGACTATCATAGAAATTTCCGAGGTCCGCTTGATTTCGTGAGTAATATTTTCCGAGTCGTAATCATGAGTTTTCTTCCGCGGTTGATCACTCAGAGCGTTGCCACTCGGTTTTGTTTAAAGGACTCGCTATTTGATTTTTGTGCTTAGTTTTAAGTGGCCAAAATTACAATTATCTCAATAAAGTAGCCTCATTGTATTGCACTCATTTGTGTATTCTCATTTTAGCCTCAGTGTATTTATATATTTCAGCGGAGCATGACCTAGTGATCAAAGCGAATGTTTCCGGCTAAGCCTGGTAGAAATAATCTAATTGTAAGTTTTCGGACTTCAGTACACTATAAAATATCGTTTCCCAAATTGTGTGCTATGCATGCGCAATTCTTTGATTTGTTTAAAGCAAAGTGGGTGGGTTTGATACACTTGTATTATAAAAATATTTTTGATTCCAACATTATTATGTAACTATATCTATTTTTAATTTTAGAAATATCTACTAATAGAAATATTAATCAAATGGAAATAGATAAACACAAGCTCATACGGAGGATATAAAGTATTCCTATACAGTTTACCTGATGATGGTGTAATCACCGAAACCGGTTGTATTTTATATAATAAACCAGTGGAAACACAAAGTTGTGCTTTTCTTTTAATATGGAAAGATTCCACATAGTTAGATGTTCTTTATACGATTATACTTGTCATCAACATGCACAACCTTATAGGTATGCTACCAATATTAGAGAAACTGTTAGTTTTAATGTTTTTTGCAACTACATAAATGGACAGCGATAAATGAGTTATACAGGAAACATGCAAGATGTGCTGTTCGTATTACGTAGCAATAAGGATACAAGCATAAGAGAGCAAATCAACTAATTAGCTTCTCTCCCTATCTAGAAACCTAGTTAATATTGTCACTGGCAGCCATTATAGTCTCATATCGTTCGCGTGAAAAAATGACGTACACGGTAATCATTACCAAAACTATATGTTCCATCCCGATATTTGTCTGTTATTGGGGGTTGATATTTGACTATGCATATCGTGCCAATTTTCGTTATCTGAAGGGGGCCTAACTCATGCTTGACCCCCTTGCGGTTAATATAGAGGAAGCAGTTAATGTTTAACCAGCGTGCATTGAATGTGCCAAGTCCATTCACGGAAGTGTAACTTTGAATACCAAGACAATTGATATGAGTTTTCGGAAAGCTAATAACTTGCATTAAGCAAGTGTGATGAGGGTAAATGATGAAGTAATTTAGCAAGTAGAAGATTTTTTGTATCTTGGCAGAATGTTTGCTAAAGATAGAAGGATAGCTTAAGAGAGTATAAGGCGTGCGAATGGCAGCAGGAAAGTCGTAGGTAATATGCGGAGCATATCTAGGTATGAGTTCCATCGTAGGTTTCCGTGGCGTTCAGATGAATTGTTCTGCATTTTCGGGTTTCCACCGCGTAGGTTGCTTTTTAGGACAACAGTTTCACCCGTATTCCAACGGACGTCTTCAGGTCGAAGAATGGTATCGAAGGTCGGTGTATCGGAAGTAGTCGGAAGTAGGTATCGGAAGAAGGTATCGAATGGTCGAAGAATGGTCAGGTATGAGTGTTTGTCTAGGGAGGCGAAAATTGCTGTGTAGAAAAGTGTTCGCCTCCTGAAGTTACTACATGGAAGCGAAACCTGGGTATGTCAGGATAAACATACGAGTTGGCTAAATACAGTGGCTATGGGGTACTTGAGAAGTGATTGCAAGAAAAGTAGGAGGGACTGGGTTAGGAATATGTGGGTCATGAAACAATGTGGATTTGATGATCCAGTAATGAAAATGTGTGAAAGGATCGTGCTGCGTTGATTTAGCCATGTTGAGAGAATGGGAGAGAGTCGAAAAACGAAACAGATACATGACTGTAGAGTGAATGGTGTGAGAGGAAGAGACTGACCGAGAAAGTCATGGGTGAATGTGGTAGAGACTCTAAAGTGGAGGAGTATTAAGAGTCTAAAGAATAGGAGAGCGTGTATGAAGCAACGCATGAGTGTAAGAGATGCAATAGCGGTTTGTTAGTTTAGGGCATTATGAAGTAAATTACTTAAATAGAGCCAGTTTTCTTGGGCAAATAGCAATAACTAAATCCTTTGACTTCGCCTACCCCAAAAGGGAATGGCATGGTGGTTATGTATGTATTTATTTATTCATTCTCAGAAGTAGAGAATGAATGATATTAGAATAGTTCGCAGATATATGATAGTAGAGTGAATCGTGTGAGAGGAAGAGTAGACCGTGAAAACCATGGGTGAACTTTTAAGAAACGTCTGAGAGAAAAGGTCTGTGAGAAAAGGCTGAACTCTTTGCGTCACCATCCGAGCATATCATCGCCGAAAATCACGCAGTTTTCTCATCGAAAAGGAACAATTACAGAGCTTACCTATGAACCATGATGTCTGTTACTTAACACACTGATAGAAGAAGAATTGCTGCATCGCCCTCTGTTTACGATTTTTCAATGAAGTTACTGGGGTTGTTAAAAATTTACTTCATATTTTGTTGATTTACCGGTGGTTTATTTATATACAGAGTGAAAATTGTCATTTTTGAAATATAGGTTACCCTTGGCAAAGGTCTATTATTTATATTCTGAAAATTTCAAGTTGATAACATACGTTTATGGCGATTAATTGGGTCTGGAAATCATTACGAAATGCGGACGGTCGAGCGGGAATGTTGCTTCGCCTTGAAGAGGAGAAACATTATGAAGTATTATGAAGTATGAAGA
Source organism: Pyrrhosoma nymphula (assembly GCA_963573305.1). Taxonomy (NCBI): domain Eukaryota; kingdom Metazoa; phylum Arthropoda; class Insecta; order Odonata; family Coenagrionidae; genus Pyrrhosoma; species Pyrrhosoma nymphula. Next base: position 71,076,387 of record OY754335.1, on the reverse strand, counting down.
AGAAGAAACATTATTGTATGAGTGAAATGAGAATCGAAAGAGGTTTTGCAAGGAAAGGGAATTATGGAGAAAACTATAAAAAGGGAGCTAGATTTCTAGGGATAACGGCAATAACTAAATTCTTTGAATTTGCCTTCCCCAAAGTGGAATGGAATGACGCCGTCTGTATGTATGTAAGCAAGTGCTTCCATGGTCGACGTTCAGACGAGCAAATAGCTAATCTTCCTTAGGGTGAAAATGAGTGCCGAGTTCAGTATTTGCAGGGCTTTAATACTCATATAAATTAATGATTGATTGATAGTACTCATTATTCAGGATGCTATGACCACTCTGGTGGCTTCCGACTTTTTCTTACTTTCTTTTTCGTGCATTTTGTATATTTTCAACTACCGGTCTTCGAGGTTTGTACTTAATTTGTAGGTCAAAGCATAATTTGGGGACTGCTAATTGAAATATTGAAACAAAGCTAAAAAGAAAAAAAAAAGAAAAGCCGACTAATGAGAAGCTACCTGAATGATCAAGATAGAGTATAAAATTTTGGCCAACACTCAACTCGGAACTCAGTTTCACCCTGAGGAAGATTGAGTGAGTGATTTGTCGAAAAGTCGGCCATGGAAAGCTTAACCCGGGTCCGCAAACTCAAAGCTTTTAACGTATTCCATGGTACCTATTCCATGTCAAACACTGGGAAAATGAAAAATTGGCCCTCGACTTCTAAAATTTTGTTCAAACTTTCTGGCGTTGTTAGGATGTACGTCTCGAATGATGGGGTAAAATAGTTTTTAAAATTCCCAACCATTGCTGAGTTACAGAATGACGTCTGTTTGTTGACTTATTTGTGCACGTAGTCGTGCTTTGGTGACGTCTCCTCTCCTATTTGCATAACATAATTTAACAGCATTTCATTTGAAAGGTTAAGAAATTGTTCGTAGACCTAGTTTTTTGAAGCCTACGACAAAATATAATTTCAAGTAGTCATCAACGGGGGAAATGTTTGAAATACTCTTTGACCGCCTTTGAAATCCTTTGATTATTTTCATAGACGTACAATTGTTTTAAAACTCAGATTATTTTTTGTTGCATATTAAGTGCTAGCGAGGGTGATATTTCGTATTATAAAGAGAGAAAAAACGTTTTAATGTGAGAGCACAACGCAGTCGCTGAGTCTTACAGGGGATACGAGTCAGTGGAGCCGCTTAATAATTTAAATTGTTAACGTATGTGGGCCACATTTCAATATGTAGTTGTTTTCTGTAGTTAAAATTATTTGTTAGAAAGTCCTAAGGGCTTCATATCGGTATGTGATATGTGCCATAGCCAGTTCCCCAGATGATTTGATTGTCATCCACGTTTGTTTAAACGGCATGAGATTAAGCCTAATGTGTATAAATAATAATAAATTCATGCTTTCGTCTCCTATAGTTTTCCTTGCGAAATTACTCTAGGAAAGCCTAGTCTACGTGTAAATTTACGTAATACCCTGCGAGCCACCTCAAGGGTGTTTAGCAGGGTGTGAGTCATCACCAACATGCACTGTACTGCACCCTGATTAAGTTGATGAAACTACGACTATTATTGTATTATCAAAAACCTGCTTATACCAGTCAGGGGGTAGAATTACACCAGCATGCACTGAACTATACGTATTTTACCAATTTAATAGAAACTGCGTGTATTAATGTATTTCACGATTACTTAAATGCACGGATTTTTGTTCAATTGTCAATTTTAAACAATTCACAATAAATTATTGTCCGGTAATCGATTAATTGACGATTATTGACGGTGGTGACGGCCGCCACCTACCCGTCCCTCCAGAAGTTAGCAAGATGATCTAGCAAGCTATCCCGGCAACTAGCACTGCGTCCGAGAGGTTTTTCAGTCTCGGTGGGAGCGTCGTCATCGACACAAGGTAGTGTCTGTCGGATGAACGCGCTGGGGATCTCGTCTGCCTGTCTTCAAATAGAAGTATATTCCTTTAATTAATTAATAAAAGCTAAATTATTGAATTTTTTTGTTGTTTTTCAAATTAGTTCTTTCATTCTTCTCATTGCTAAACTATTTCCTTTGAAAAGCAAGATCCAATTGAGTTCTGTCAATTAATTGATTGATATCAATTAATTGAGCAATGACTATTAATTGACACCCATTTAGATTTCAATTAATTGGCCCTTGTCAACTACTTGAATAACTTCAATTAATTGTTATTTCTTCAATTCCCGACAGTTGAATTGACCACATTTCCAATTATTCTTATAATTGATCAATATCGATTTTTTTCGATAATCACACATGCCTAGTTAGTACTACGTAGGAGATTAAGAAGCAGGTACTAGGGAGCAAATAATAAATTAGCTACACTTACAATCGGAAAACCTAGTTAGAAGTCTCAATGGTCTCGTTCTCAATCATTTATGGTCTCTAATCATTCGCGGGACAAATACAATTCTAAACCTGTCCGGTCTGTAGTCTATTACCCTAATTTAACCTCATGATCTAATCTACCGTAGTAGGCCAGTTCTGGAGATTTAATGAGAGGTTAAAAAAATATCCTCCGTGTAATTTTGAAACTCGCCTGAAAGGAATTTTTCTAGTGATCCAAGCCTACCGTGTGGTCTCTTGAGTCTCTAGCTGTATCCAACCTAGACTTTTTAACCGCTTTGTCTATCTTGCTCTCTGTTTCGCTCAATGCAGTTATTTAACGATGCTTGCTGCTTTTGTTTTCATTTTTGTGTAATCCGTACTTGGAAGCGAAATAAACCTTGATGTGAGCCGGAATGAGTTCACGTGTGAATTTGAGAGATTATATCGAACTTAGAAGAAAAAAACATTTCATTTTTGATATTATTTTCATCAGTTCCTCCTTATTTTCTACCATTGTTTTCTTCGAAGACACACCTTTGATTTTTTTTCGTTGCTACACCTTGACGGGAATTGAGGAAGTAAAGGGTTATTTGTCTTTTTATGTACTTCTCGTGCGAGTGGGCTGAACTATTTCACCAGCTGTCCTTTATGGAGGCGTTGGAGACTATCCACGCATTTCACGCCACTTTGATGCGAGAACAATGGCCGACTGAGCATGATGGTTTCCGGAATAGGACGGAGGAGCTTCCGTTTCTTTTATGTTTACAACAGCTGGATTCCCTTTCAATGACCTTGGGAGAGGCACCAATCTTTCTGGCTGAAGACATGCCATTCAGTGTACCTCCGCGACCTCTGTCACGGTAAGCATTGATGGTCCATGAGGTACTTAAAGTTAGGCCCCTTTGTTTCCTTTATTACGAGTGCTTTTCCATTCGATAAATTTCCTTCATAGCTAGTCGGCCTCGCGCTCGACGCATGCATATACTACACTACGCATAATCCGCTCTTTCTACTGCGACATTGCAGCTTCCATTCATTTCACTTCCTGGCGGTTTCGTAACGGTGTCCATTTAGGAGTGCGAGGCTACGTACTTAAGAGGCTCTTCATGGCGCTTTCCTAGCGATTCGATGAGGCGAGTATAAAAAGGTAGCGGATAAACTCTGCAAACGTGGTTATTGCTCCGACGTATATCCTTTGAGTGAACGTCTCGGATGATGCAAGGACGATGATTCCATGTACCTACTGCTTCTAAATGTATGCCATTACGAAATATGTATCATCACGTTCTCGCAGATAAATTGATGGTTGGTTTGGCGTGGAGGATATGTTTTTGAAATGTAAAAAACTCTATTGGCCGGTTTCAGAAACGATACATGTGTATCCTAATCAGGTATAAAATCTATAAGTCAGTTCAGTATTCGTTGCAGAAACATTCGGAAAATGGATTGTTTTCATAAATGGCCTCATAGCTTATTTAGGCTTAATGGAATGGAGTGCAGCACTTATGAGTTCCTTGAGTAAGCATAATGGCAGATGTGCAATGAAACACTTGATGGAATAATTACTTGATAAAAGAGTAATTATGTGACGAATTATGAGTTCATTTACTCATGGTGACCATTAATATGTGTAAGAAATTTTTATGCGCAAGATAAAAAAAGATCAATTTTATCGTGCGGTTGGAGAGTAGACCTAACATTTGAAGCAATGGCCGTTGGGTCATAAAATTTATTGTTCCAGCAACCCGAATTCAGTAATGAGGTTCATAAGTTTATGGATCTCGCAACTATTGATCTCATTGCTAAATGTTTGTACAGCCGGCCATAAGGAGAGTCCACCGTTTATTAAAAAAGCCGACCTATAACTTGACCTGTCATATTCACGATCCACTTAGTCTTGAATTTCCACAAAGCTACACCAGTTACCCTAAAGAAATATTTTTAGTAAAACATGTACTCACAGTACGATTGGATTTTTACACATCGGTGTCAGAGCAATTTATCATCATTAGAATAATCTACCGGTTAGAGGTAGGTTATGATGAAAGTCAGAGAAAATCCAACAGACTCTTACGCGTGCCGTGCCCTATCTACCTCAAGTATTTCTTTCTTCAACCCAACATAAATCCCACCTTTCTTCATCCCGTCCATAAAACCTAATCTCTTTCTTCCCCTTCCCTGCCCACCCAACATCCTTCCCTCTATCACGGCCTTCAGCAAACCATCGCCCCTCATTACCGCATCCAGCCACCTATCCTGCCTTCCCCTAATCTCATCCATAAGTTTCCTCTCTTCGCCCACCATGTCAAGCACTTCCTCATTTGTCTTCCTTTCCGTCCAACCTTTCTCTCCATCCTCCTCCACACTCACATCTCGAAAGCCTTCAGCCTACTTTCGTCTTCCTTTCTCAATGTCCACGTTTCTGCCCCATACAACGCCACACTCCATATCAAGCTCTTCACCAGTCTATTTTTTACATCCTTACTTAAGGTCCCCGTTATCAGCTCCCTTCTATTATTGAAAGCTTCCTTCGCTAGCACTATTCTCTTCCTAATGTCTTTGCTACTATGTCCTGTTTCTTTTAGCGTACTACCCAAGTAATTAAATTTTTCTACTTGCTCCAGTTTGTGAATTCCTACTCTTAACACCAGCCTCGTTTTCTTTGTCCTAGAGAATCTCATTACTTTTGCTTTCTTATAATTAATCTTCATCCCGTATTTCTCACACTGCTTTTCCAATGCATCTACTAAAGTTTGCAATCCTTTCGATGACCGACTGTCGACTTTATCCGCTGGCCTCCTACTTTCATTCTCACATCTAGCTCATCCCATGCCTCTCTTACCATTTCCTCAGCATAGATGTTATTGAAGGCTAATAATAAGCCAAAGAAAAGCGGTACCTAATAAATGTGAACTTCAAGACAATTGAGATATGACAAATGGACTTAAAACTCTCAGAACTGAAGGGATTTAGCTTGAAGGTTCTCATCGGGGACCGCAGAAATTCCCCTTCTACACACAATAATTAACTATATGATTAAATAAGATCGATAATTAACTATGCCCGTGTTGAGGTCGCACCTATAATTAACGATGGGTCCTATTTAATTACGGATCGGACCCCCTAGTTAACTATCATTAACTATACTCCTTGCGTATTCTTGTGTATTTTGTTCGTAAAATGAAGAGAATTTGGCGGATGGTTTAATATTTTAGGATAATTTAGCAGTGGCTATGGGGTGGTTGGTGGCAAAGAAGTTGAATTTAGGGATGGATGGTTATGAGGAAGAACTGATATGAGGTTATCTGGTTATTTTATACCTAAAGGTAGGTATTTTAAAATCAAGTTGAAGTCAATTTTGTAATAAAGGACTCTTTTTTTCATTAATTACCTACTTGACCATTCTTAATGCTCCAATAATGAATTACATTTTCTGTGTATGCATCTCATTAAGCTCTAGCAAAAATTATGGCAGAGGTGTCATTCACATAGATTGGTGAAAAACAGCATGATAAATCTTTGGGGAAGTCATTGATGAATAGAATGAGGAAGAGTCCCAGGAATGGAGTTCAGGTTTTAAGCCATTACACAATATGCGTACCTATAAGACCAATTTTTTTGATTTTCGTGACATCTTGTAATATTGAGGAAGTATATCGATATATATTTCGTTTATTATTTTCTTTGCATATTATTTGGAGAAGTATATCGCCTCAAATTTTCTTCGATTTATACTGAGATAGTCTTCGTTTGTCAAAATGCCAAACGGATATTCTAGGTGGGGCTTAACTAGTGAAGAATAATATCGCTTTTTCTCTATTATTCTTTGAATAAATGCTATATTTTTGCTCGACAAAATTTTTCTCGAGTAGGTTTGTTTACTCCAAGACAGATCCTGAGTAATTGTGATGCCCAAATAGTTAACGGAAGCAAGGTTGACCATTTATTTTGCGTTGAGTCTGTCACATGGCTCTTGTTTATTTTTACCTCTCAAAAAAGCAATGAGCTAACATTTTTTAAATTCCATTTGCACGCTATTTGTTCTTTGCTTGGAATTTTATAACGCTTATTTTCACTGTTGGCGCTCACCGATAGTCAACTTAGGCTTAGTTCTTGATCTCCGCGTTGGTGACTCTGTAGTCAATTTATCCGTGTGTAGAACACACTGATGTGATTAATCATGTATTTAACTTAATTACATATGTAATTATAAGTGTGTGTAGACGGGGAAAAATATTTTAACCTGTTCGTAGCTCATGACAAACGCGCTATCTTCATTTCGACGGGACTCGGCCTCGGTCTCGCAAACCCTCTCTCGCTCGACCCTTCCTAGATGGCGGTGGGTAATCATCACAGCCACGCTTCAGCTTAGTTTATAACTTTATAAAGATTCAACAGACGAAGAAACAGAGTAGCGCTTCGTGCCGTATTTGACGAGTTGATGAAAATGGTATTTTAATCAAATCTGTGCGATAAGTATTAAGAAAGTTACGATTTCTTTTGGGCCATGAGGTAAGAGGAGGGCAAGATTATTCTCTTACGTTGCAAATAATATTTTACGAAATCGGAACTAGACTGCAGAACGGACAGATTTAAAATGTAAATTTCCCGCGAACGATAAGAGACTATAACAGCTGCCATTGGGATTTTTAACTAGGTTTGTCGATCAGTAGTGTAGCTCTTAGTAGTAGTATATTCCCTAATACTTGTATCCTTATGTGCTACCTACTACTTACAGCACGCCGTGCATGTTTTCAGAGAATCATTAGATGCAAAGCAGACAAGGCTGAAAGCAACGCCTGCGAAACATGTCGGCCACCAGCATATACAGACGCGGAAGAGA